>CM057831.1:50629979-51229979 GCA_030068075.1 Paguma larvata
AGTGCAGAATAGTAAAACAATACACAATCAATTAAACCAAAAATTGGTTCTTGAAAAGATCAGGAAAGCTTATAAGTCTTAAGCCAAACTGACTGATCTAGAAAGAGAGAGAAGACTGAAATTACTAAAATCAAGATAAAGTTGGGTACATTATTATCAATTTTACATAAATTAAAAAAAGATATTATGAATATTGTGTGCCCGAATATGTATAATTTACATGAAAGGGACAAATTCGTAGAATAACTAAACTATAAAAACTGACTCAGGAAGAAGTAGAAAGTGTGAATAGACTTATAACAAGTAAAGAGAGTTTATCAGAAATCAAAAACTTTCAACAAAGGAAAGCCCAAGGCCTGATGTTATCATTGGTGAGTTCTGGCAAAACAGTTAATGAAAAATTAACACCAATCCTTCTCAAACTCTTCCAAAAAATAGAGGAAAAAGGAACACTTACAAACTCATACTATTATGCCAGTATTATCTTAATACCAAAGTCAGAAAAAGCCCTCATGAGAAAAAATATATCCCTTATTAATATAGATGCAAAATCCTCCACAAAATACTAAGCAAAATAACAGCAGCACATTTAAGGAATTATACTCCATGACCAAGTGGTATTTATCCCAAGAATACGAGGCTGGTTAAACATATGAAAAAGTATTTGAGAAAATCCCATAAACTTTAATGATTTAAAATAGTGAGAAAGAAAAGAAGAGAAAAGAAAAGAAAACACTCAAGATACAAAATATAATGCAACTCTTTTAAAGAGTATCTATAAAACTCCACAGCCTACATCACACTTAATGGTGAAAAACTAGACACTTTCCTCTAACATCAAGTTCATTTTCACCATTTCTATTCCTCAAAGTATTGGAGGTCCTAGTCAGGATATTGAACAAGAAAAAATATAATAAAAGACATCTAATTAGAAAGGGAAAACTAAAGCTAAATCTATTCACAGATGACATTAGTTTGTATATAGAAAATCCAATTTAAACACTGTGTAACTAGTAAACAACTTTAGCAATATTGAAGTATATAAGAATAATATACAAAAATCAATTACATTCCCATACAACTTGCAATGAACAATCCAAAAATTAAGTTAAGAAAATAATTCCATTTATAATGGCATCAAAAAGAATAAAATATGTAGGAATAACAAAATAAATGTACTCTGAAAAGTAGAAACATTATTTAAAGAAATTTTTAAGACCTAAATAATTAGAAAAACATTCCATGTTCATAAATCAGAAGACTTAATTTTGTTATGATAGCAATATGCCCTGAATTGATATGGGTTTAATGAAGTCCCTATCAGAATCCCAGCTGACTTCTTTATGGAAGTTCACAAACTGACCCTAAAATTCAGATGAAATTTTAAGGAACCTGGAATAGCCAGAACAGTCTTGGAGCAGGGAGAACTAGGATTCACTTTGTCAATTCGTTCTAATGTTTCATTTATTTTTGAGAAAGAGAGCGTTAGCAGGGGAGGGACAGAGAGAGGATCCAAAGCGGGCTCTGTGCTGACAGCAGCAAACCCCATGTGGGGCTTGAACTCACAAACCATGAGATCATTACCTAAGATGAAGTTGGTGCTCAACCAACTGAGCCACCAAGATGCCCCATCACATTTCTCAATATTTTTTTTTGCATTTATTTACTATTTTGAGAGAGAGAGAGAGAGAGCGAGCATGAGCAGGGGAAGGGCAGAGAGAAGGGAGACACAGAATCTGAAGCAGGCTCCAGGCTCCGAGCACTCAGCACAGAGCCTGACGTGGGGCCTGAACCCATGAGCGAGATCATGACCTGAGCCGAAGTTGGACCCTCAACCAACAGAGTCACTCAGGCGCCCCACATTTCTCAGTTTTTAAACTTACTACAAAGCAATGGTAATTAAGATAGTGTGGTACTTGCACAAGGATAGACATATAGATTAAAGAAATTGAATTCAGATTCCAGAAATAAAATCACAGGTCTAGGATGAATTGGTTTTTCATAGGTGCCAAGACTATTCAAAGGGGAAAAGAATAATCTTTTCAACAAATGGTGCCAGGACAACTGGTAACCACTTATAAAGGAATGGAGTTGGACCCTTACTTCATACCATATACAAAATTTTTCAAAATGGATCAAAGACCTAAATATAACATATAAAACTATAAAACTCTTAGAAGAAAATATAGGGACAAATCTTCATGATCTCAAATTTGCTAATAGATTCTTAGATATGGTTGCAAAAGCACAAACACAAAAGAAGAAAATAGATAAATTGGATATCATCAAAATTAAAACTTTTATGCATCAAAGGACATTATCAAGAAATGAAAAGATAGCTTACAGAATGGGATAAAATACTTGCAGATCTTATATTTGATAAGCCTTTGCTGTTCAGAACATGTAAAGAACTCTTACAACTTAATAACAAACAAAACACCCAATTTATAAAATGGGCAAAGGACTTAGACATTTTTCTAAGAAGGTATACAGATGGCCAACAAGTCATGAAGAGGTGCTCAACATCACTCACCATCAGGGAAATTCAAGTCAAAACCACAATAAGGTATCACCTGACACTTGTGAGAATGGTCATTTTCAAAAAATAAGAGAACAAATGCTGACCAGAATATGGAGAAAAGAGAACCCTGGTGTACTATTGGTGGGAATGTAAACTGGTACAGCCACTATGGAAAACAGTATGGAGGTTCCTCAAAAAATTAAGAATGGAACTACCGTACGATCTCACAATCCCACTTCAGGGCATGTATATCCGAAGGAATTGAAATCACTACCTTGAGGAGGTGTCTACACTCCCATGTTTATTACAGCCTTGTTCACAATTCACAATAGCCAAGACGTGGAAACAATCCAAGTGTCCGTCCATGGATGAATGGATAGAGAAAATGTGGTGTATACATATACAATGAAATATAATTCATCCAATAAAAAAAGAAGGAAATCCTTCCACTTGTGACAACATGGATGAATCCTGATGACACTATGTTAAATGAAATAAGTCAAATACTGTATGATCTTACTTATATGCAGTACCTAAAAACATTGAAGTCATAGAATCACAGAGTAGATTGATGGCCACCTGGATGGTGGGTGGGGGAAATGGGGAGAGTTGGTCAAAGAATACAGACTTCAAAGTATAAGATAAGTAAGTTCCACAGATGTAATGGCCACCATTGTGACTATAGTTAATAATACTGTATTGTGTGCCTGGAAGTTACTATGAGTATAAATCTTAAATGTTCTCACCATAACAGCAACAACAACAAACAAACTGGTGATTCTGTGAGGTGACAGATGTATTAACTAACCTTATTGAAGTAAACAGTTTGCAATTTATACGTATATCAAACCAATGCATTATACGCCTTAAAATTATACAATGTTGGGGCACCTGGGTGTTTCAGTCAGTTAAGCATCCAGCTCTCAGTTTTGGCTCAGGTCATGATCTCATGGTTTCATGAGTTCAAGCACTGCATTGTGCTCTGTGCTGACAGTGCAGAGACTGCTTAAGATTCTCTCTCTCCCTCTCTCTTCGCCCCCCCCCAACTCACACTGTCTCTGTCTCTTTCAAAATAAGTAAATAAACTAAAAAAATGTACACAATGTTATTTGTCAATTATATGTCAACAAAGCTGGAGAAAAAATATGCTCAATAACAAATCAGAGAAATACAAACAGAAAGTACTAAGATACCACCGCACACCCACAAGGACAGTTCTAATTTTATTCTTTTTTAAGTTTTTTTTTTAACTTACTTAAGTAATCTCTATACCCAACATGGGGCTCGAACGCACAACCCCAAGATCAAGAGTCATTTGCTCTTCTGACTGAACCAGCCAGGTACCCCAGAAGAGTTATAATTTTAAAAAATGGAAATAACAAATGTTGGGGAAGATGAGATGACATTTGGGACTTCATACACTCCTAATGGGAATGTACAATGGTGCGGTCACTTTGGAAAACAGTTTGACATTTCCTTAAAAAGTTTAACATAGAATTATCATATGAACCAGTAATTCCCCTCCTGGGGATATATCCAAGATAACTGAAAACAGGTGTTCCAAGAAAAAATGTGCACGCAAGTGTTCATAGCAGCATTTTTCATAATAGCCAAAAGTGGAAACAACCCAAAGATCCATCGGCTGATGAATGGATAAGCAAAAGCTTATCCATATAATAGAATATTGTCAAGCCATAAAAAGGAATGAAGCACTGATACCTGTTCCAACATGGATAAACCTTGAAAACATTATGCTAAGTGAAAGAAGCCAATCACAAAAGACCACATGTGGTATGATTTCTCTGATATGAGATGTCTAAAGTAGGCAAACCTGTAGAGACAGAAAGCAGATTAGTGGTTGTCAGGGACCAGGGGGCTGGGGACAATGGGGAATGACTGCTTAATGAACATGGGTTTCTTTTTGTTGTGACAAGTGTTCTGTAATTAGATAGTGGTGATTGTTGGACAACAGTGTGAATGTACTAAAAACCACTGAACTGTACACTCTAAAGCAGTTAACATGGCAAGAAAAGATGCATTGGGTCAGGAGAGGTGGGAAACGCAGTCCTCAAGAAGTAGCCAGCGTAGTTTCACGGATGTGATATGTACATAAAAAGGATAGAACATGCCCCCCATTCATCAATCAAAAACAATGAAGGAAATGAGAAGAAAACAAAATCTCAGACTAAAAGATTAAAAATTTATGAACATTTCAAGACAGGAAGAACAAACTTAAAAAGCAAAGCATAGACTAAGAGATTATTAGCAACGAAAAGCACAGATGGTTGTGAGTGTGTGTGTGTGTAATGTATTACTCATAAATAAGTAAGAAACAACCATAGAATAGGTATCGAAACATGAACAGAACAAGAAATATAAGTAGCACCTAGATTTGCAAAAAATGTTCAACCTGTCTAGTAATTAAAGAAAGGCAAATTAAAATAGATGGTTATTTTAACCATCAATGGTCTAATAAGGCAGGCATCATAATGTATTGCTTATATGACTTAAACTATTATAATCCAGAAAGGAATTTAAGCACAGGTATCAAAGAGCCTTAAAAATATTCAAACTCCATCTAAGATTCTGTAGCTTTTTAAAAATGAGATATGCAGGCATGAACTGAAATACAAGGATTTTTATTCAAATATGAGGACTTTTATAATTCTTAAAAAATTTTTAAATGTTTTACTTATTTTTGAGAGAGAGAGACAGAATATGAGTGGGGGGGGCAAAGAGAGGGAGACATAGAATCTGAAGCAGGCTCCACTCTCTGAGCTGTCAGCACAAAGCCCGACACAGGGCTCAAACCCACAAACTGTGAGATCATGACCTGAGCCAAAGTCAGACACTTAACCAACTTAGCCACCCAGGCGCCTCTGGATTTTTAAGTGAAGTATTCACTGCTCACTCAAACAATAACAAGTATGAAAAAGAGCAGAACGGTCAACCAAATGTTACCACCTTGTAATAACCATCATGAAAATAAGGTGACCACATTCCAGATACATTTCTGAACCCATATATAGAAAGATGGGTAGTTGAGGTTGGTTGGTAAGTGCTTGGATGGAAATAATTTCATAAAATAGTCTCATATAATACTACTATTAGGAAAACAAACCATTCCACTTATTTAATTTACAGGGAAAAAAAAGGAAAGTGAAATAAAACTAGTGGATGATTAATCTTGAGACAAATGTTTCTTTACCACGAGAGAGTTCATTTAGGAAACAATGCCTATAAAATATTGTATTGGCTTCCCAGGGATGGTATGACAAAAGACCACAAACTAAGTGGTGCAACAGGAATTTATTATCTCACAATTCTGGAGGTCAGTAGTCTGAAATCAAAGTGTTGGTAGGGCCATGCTCCCTCTGAAATCACTAATGATGGATCTGTTCCCAGCCTCTCTCCCAGTTTCTGGTAACTGCAGGCATGCCTTGACTGTCAGATGGCCATCTTCTCTGGGCATACATGTCCCTGTGTCCAAGTTTTACCCTTTCTATAGGGACACCAGGCATATCGGGTTAGGGACCACCCTAATAACCTCATTTTAACTTGATTTCCTCTGTTAAAAACCCGATCTTAAAATAAGGTCACATTCTGAGGTATCAGGGTTAGAACCACAATGTGTCCATTGAGGGGTATAGAATTCAACCCATAACAAATTTATAAATGAGATAAATCTCCCTTTAAAAAATATTCTGAAAGTATAAGAAGTTTGAGTTCATCTGTTTTTGAACTGCATGGTCTAATTTTAGACAGTGCCGATTGGCCCTTTGCTATGAAAAATGAGAAAATTTGCACTTTTATAATGATTCCTCCTCTCTTGCTTTTCCCAGTTTTGGGTGTACCAGTAATTTTGCTTTTTTGACATTTACAATATTTAAATTCTGTTATGTAACTATAATTCCTGGAGTCGTTTACTCTCTGTTTTATTGTCACTTTATTTAAATTGATTTAATGCTAACATAGTTCTTTTAGTAAACATCTCCATTCTAGAGCTCTGTGTATTGGTTCATCATCTGGTGGCTAAGCAACCAGCTTTATATATATATATATTATTATTTTTAACAGAGGGCTCTTATTTAGAATCTCTGAGTTTCTAAAAGTTTGAAAATAAGTACTCCTCTATTGCACCTATGTGTAACAGACAATTTGGCTGACTATAACAATTGTGAGTCACACTTTCCCCCCAAGCCTCCATGATCTTGTAGACATTGTTCCTCCATCTCCTGCCTTTGTATGTGGCACCAACTTTCCCGCTGCGTCCTCTCCATTCATGCCGTCAGTGGCTGGATTTCAACCGAGTAGTTTCTCTGGAAGGGTTCCTAGGTGCTAAGTCCCCATATTTCATTTTCGAGCATCTACCTCTCACCTTCACACTTCCAAAATAGTTTGTTCATATTTCCTCTCTTTGTCATTCCCTTGGAATTCTTTAGGCATTGAACATCTTCATGGAGACTTTTGAGGTCAGCTTGATTCCCTCCTTGAAGGCGACTTGTTTTTCTGTTCAGATGCCAGAGGAATTATTTCTTCATTAGTCAAGTTTGGCAGTAACATGATACTGTCCAGTGTTTATTGCTCTGAGTCTTTTTTTTTTTTCTAGAATATAGTATACGCTTTCAAGCCGGAGATGACAGAATGCCATGTATTTTTGATGCTACATGGGCTTTCTTCAGGAGAGACACCAATTATCCTTGTCTTTGAATCAGCTTTGTCCTTCACAGATATTACTGTCGTTCTACCTGGCTCTCTGTCCTTTTCCTCAGCCTTCACCATCACCACAGCAGTCCTTTCCTGTATACCAGAGATAACAATGGTCAGCTGTCTGACTTAGTTCTTGTTTTAATCATTTATGATCGCTGTAACATTATAGTTTAAGTGCTCAATTTCCTTCCTTAGCATTGTGAACTCTCCTTTCATCTCATTGTGTTGGGCTCGCCATCAGATTTCTCATTGTTGAGCCCTGGTTGGTTTCCCTGGATTCAGATTCTGGTTAAGTTCCTCTATAGTGCAAAATACACATTCAAAATTTTCTTTTTTTCTCGGGTTATGTTTTCTCCCAGGTGGGGCTTTTTATTTGCCTTGTGCAAGCAATAGTCTCTGTTTTATTTGTTTGTCTTTCTTTCTTTCCAGGTGGGGTGAGGACTATAATATATTTGCTTAGTTGCTACAGGGTTTCTTTTCATCTCTGCTCCGCTCGCCAGCTTAACCCAGGCCGTTCTGACTAGACTTTCTATTTCTATGCAATCTGGTAAGGTTTTTCCAGACTCACCTCCCAATGTGTCTGAGAGCTGTTCCTCCTTCTCTAGCTCTGTAGTAATAGCTGTTTGGTGCAGTACAAACACTTTTTGGTGGTCTTTAGGGGTGCTTCCTAACATGCTCACAACATGAACATAATGTCCTAGAGAAATGGTGAGCTGAGACAGACAGCGTGCATTGGCTTTGATCCTAAGGTCCCAGTGAGAGCGAGTGGAGAATATGAGGCTTTCCTCCAGACAGCGTGCTCACTTCCTTTCTCTACTCTGTCCAGATGCAGGGTGACTAGGGAGAAGGCCAGTGCTCTGCTCAGCCACCTTCTCGCCCCAGTGCGGCTTCTGCCTTGATGGAGTTGGGTTAGGAACCACACCACCAGGGTCAGAAGCTTTCCTGGAAGTTTATGGCATGAGGTTGGAACTTTTTCCCTTATTTGGGCTCCTGATGATTCGATGGGAAAGGGTGAATGAGCAGATCTTTTATTTAGTCAAAAACCAGGGGAGAGAAATTGTTCAACTACCTTCGCTTTGCCACCTTAGCTAGAAGTTCCATGGAATTATTTATATAAGGGAAAGAGTACTGAGAGTCCAAGTGCTCAATAACAGAAGATTATTTAAATAAGTAATCCTTATAACTGCATGGTAAATAGTCATTAACTGTACTTTTTTAATTATTAGATGAGAAAATAAAATTTTCACAGTGTCGTACTCACTAGATCAAATCATATGTACGGTATGATTCACTTATGTTTTGGTTGCTTAGAGAGAAGAAGAAAGGGAGTGGGGGGAAGGAAGGAAGGAAGGAAGAAAAGAAGGAAAGGAGAGAAAGAGAAGAGAGAGAAAAGAAGAAAAAGAAAAAGAATCCAACGAGAAGATATGCATATGCATTTTTAGAGCCTGGAAGGAAATACGCTGAAGTGTTGAAGGCTGTTATTCTGGGTGGTTACTTAACTTCTAGCAGCTTCCGTTACATCCGGGGAAACAGAAACTGTTCTGAGGATTTGAAACAGAGGGAATTTATTATAAAGAATTGGATACACAGGAGATGGAGAGCTGAAAAGCCCAACAGGGAAATATGAGGCAACTCAGAAATGAGCCCACAGCAAGAAACTGAAAACCCCACTCCTGAGGTCAGAGGGAGTCATGATGTTTCCACAGGCCAGCGGCTGGGTCTCCCTACGGACGCTGGAACCGCGGCAGCCTGTGCAATGGAAGACAGTGCTGTCTCGTAACACAGCCTCCACCCTTCCACCTCCGGCCAGTGCCTCCCAGTGGCAGCACCCAGGGGAAGCGGCCAGCTGGTGTCAGCACCTCTGCCAGATAGAAGAGAGGAGACAAAATTTTAAGAGACAGATCTGAGGACAAGGACCAAGGCTCACCCAGGTCAGTCCCCTTCTTCAGGGGTAGAAGGATGCCAGGTACCATGGGGACCTAAGGAGGGTGTTAGTAACTGCATGGATGTGTCAGGGACAGGTCGCAGGGCCACTGGTCAACTCAAGAGCATCGTCCAGCTGGAGACCAGATGCGCAGGAGCCAGGAGCTGAGGCATACGCCGCAGGTTACTCAGACTGTGAGAGAGCCCTGGAGATGGGAGAGGCATTGTCACTGACACGGTGGGGACGGGATGGGCCTGCCACTCCCATGTGCACTCAGCTCCCACTCCCGCCTCTCCCTACCCCTGTCCTGAAGTCTACCCCAACAGGCGCAGTAGCCCATGGTACCTGCCCACACATCTAGAAGCATCTCGAGCAACGGCTGTGAGAGCAAACCTGTGAATACCAAGCATATGCTGACAGCACCCACCCCACCCCCAAATCACAACACCCCTCTGTGTGGGATTTCTCAGAGTTACTTGCCTCATCCTTTTCTTTTTCTCTCGTTCTTTACAAGTGTGGGATCATAGCCGCCAAACAGCCTCCTTATTAGCATCAGAACTATAGTCAAAACACATTATGCTTGGCTAATACATTTATTTTTTATGTAATGGAAATGCCATCAAAGCATAGTTAATCAGAATTGAATTAAATCATAATTGGAGCTCTTGTGCACAAGGAAGAGAAATTATTCTTTATTGTTGCAGACTGAAAATGTGCCAATTGTAATTTACTTTTTTAAGTAAATGACCACTGTTGCCCAGAGGGGTGTGTCTGACCCTGGCTCTCCCACAGTTAGTGCCAAGATACCTTATGTCCATGAGTCCACATATGTGCCAGTGATGGGAAAATGCACTAATCCAGGGTGACCCTGCCTAGCGAGGCAGCCAACCTCTCTAAGGCTTTTTCCTTCTCTACTAGAGGGATCCTGATACCTGCTGCAGAGAGGGACTCCAAAAAGCAAATGAAAAGGTAGTCAAACCCTCTGGTCTCTGATTAGTCCTTGGTAGAAGGAACTCAGACCCATGTCTCGTTCCTATGCTGTGACCTGTCCACCACATCAGTGGCTCCTAACCTGTGCCAATGGCTCCCATTCTGGCCACCTAGTGGCCGTACAGGGAAATACAAATAGAGTGGGTGTCTGAGTGTCTCTGTTGGTTAAGCATTGGACTCTCGGTTTTGGCTCAGGTCATGATCTCGCCTCTCTTGAGTTCGAGCCCTGCACACTGCTGGTATGGAGCCTGCTTGAGATTCTCTCTCTCTCCCTCTCTCTCTCTGCCCCTCCTCAGCTCACTTTCTCTCAAAATGAATAAATAAACTCAAAAAAAATACAAATAGGACCTTGCAGTGACAGAATCTAGGGCAAGCTACCTGGTTTCTACCCAGAGCCTTTTTTTTTTTAATTCAAGTATAATTAACATACAGTGCTACGTTAGTTTCAGGCGTACAATATACTGATTCAATAACTCTATACATTTCTCAGTGCTCACCAAGATAAATGTATTCTTAATATTCTTATTTATTTCACCTCTCTCCCACTTCTCCTCTGGCAACCACAAATTTGTTCTCTGCATTTAAAAGTCTGGGCTTCGTGTTTGTCTTTTTTTTTAAATCTGTTAGTTTGTTCCCAGGGACTTCTTATCAAGCTCTCTAGAGGTGAGGCCTGAGACTCTTCAGGATATTTGTAAGCTCTCAGATCCCGATGACAGCCAGGCTTGAGAACCACTACACTGGACCTTAGTGATCCTACTAGTAACTAGTGTGTGTCTGCAACAGAACAGGTTAAGAAAGATCAAGCCTATAGTTTCTCTGAGACCTAGAGAATTTTTACATCAGTGGAATAGCTCAAACAAAGATCAAGCGTGTGCACACATGCTTACGTATATGCACCCAGTAAAAAGCTTCCATTACCAAACCACATGGCTCTTATTCATTGTCCGACCTCTGTGTCTGGCAGGAAGCTGTTGGCATCCACCTCTGGGAACTCCTCCTCCTCTTCCCAAGCAATGATTTGGGGATATTCTTCTCCTCCTCCTCCATAGCATATGTAGAATAAGTGAGAATCTTTGTCATCACCCTGTAATGAGGTTTGGAATCCTGTCCTGGGCGATGGGTCTGATGAACCTAAGTTTCCACCCTTGGCAATGATTTATGGCCCACAATGGTCTCCCATAGGTGTTCACTGAGCCCCGTCTTCCCAGAACTTCCAGGCCAAGGTCACATACAGGAGGGGAAGGAATAGGAGCTCGGGTTTCCTAGGGCCTTTGAGAGACTTTGATCTCTCTCAGTAGGGTCTCTGAGAGCAAGGCCATCCAGAAGTGACGAGGGATGCTGCAGCTTAGAAATATTACCTCCTGAGCACATATGATTCAGACAAAGTCATGACCTGCAAGCGTAGACGCTGTTATTTCCACTTTAAGAGATGAAGAAAGTGAGGGAAACTGACCACTACCATGGCCCATCCGATCGTGGCAGGAACTGAGTGACATGGATGACCTCTTCCCTTTCTGCCATGTGTATTCCCCCAAAGTATATGCGAAGGAACATCTTTTACCCACACACTGACTCGCGAACACCAGCGGTTGGATTTGCAAAGACTGGAGTGCTCGAGTGAGAACTTTTTACTGGAGTAAAAGGACCAAGCTTCAGGAAAGAATGCGAGTTTAGAGTCAGACTGCCCTGGGTTCATTCCCATCCCAGTTCCCACATTTCCTAGCTATGTGTCCTTGGGTAACTTAGTTAGCTATTCTGGGCAGATTGCCCATCTGTGACAAACAGAACTAATACTTGCCTCATGGGTTACATGAGGGTTACAGAAATTGTGTGTGAGTACTTAGCATTGAGCCTAGCAAGTAGCAGGTATTCATATAGTGTTAGTGGACACTGGCAGCAGCCGTCAGAGCAGTAAAACATCTAACAGAGTACCTGACACACAGGAAAAGTACTCCATACCTATTATTTTTCATGTGCCTTCTAGGCTCAAAAGCCCCAGGCTTCCTGACACCAAAGAATCTGGGGGCCTCAGTTCTGGGGCTAACTCTGTCTGTTACAGGCTCTGTGACCTTAAGAATGGTCACATTACCTCTCTGGACTCTGGCTTTCTCCTCTCTCAACTTAAGAAGTTGAACTAAAAGAAAGCTGCTTGAACTCCCCTTAGGACAGAATAGGGTGTCAGTCCACAGGCACTGAATAGAGGGGGACCTGTGTCCCATTTCATGGTCTCTGCAACCCAACAGGCAAGAACAGTTTCCTACAAACAGGATTTGTCAGAACCGCCCCCTTCCCAGGGGTTATGGCAAGCCCCTAATTTTCCCGCATTGGTCTCTAACCACTGAAGAAGGGATGACCCGACAGTGAACTTAGTTGAAATGAATTATGATTCAGTTACCAAAGGAAAAAAAAAAGAAAGAAAGAAAGAAAGAAAAAAAAAAAAAAAACAGCACTTGGGACATTATAGTTGGGAGGCAGGCAAGAGACATTATAACCAAAAAATAGAAAGCAAAAGAGAGTGAGAGCTTTTAAACATATATATTAAAAGAATTTAAAGCTAGCAAATGGATTTTTTAAGTCCAAAGTGATTTTTAATGTTTGATGGTGGAGGCTTAATTCCCTAGGCTCGGTTTCCAGTGGCCTTGTTTTAAGCACGAATTTCCAATATTACAATTAAAAAAAGAAATCTAACACACAGAAAAAAAAAAAAGCCTATTTTTCTCAACCCACTTAAAAATAGTAACGCCAGCTCCTCAGCCAGCCTGAGCACAGCTAACACACCTGACCACTCTCTTCCCGGCATTAACCCTTCAGTTTCCATGGTCGGTCCTCCCCCCTCCTCTCTACTGGAGAACCCCTCCCCTGCAAATCTTCTCTCAGGGAACTCTGTTTGCAGTTCCTCAGGCTAATTGTTAGGGACCTCCTCTGATGTATTCAAAAGTTTGAGGCTGACGAGGCTGACGTTAAAGTGGAAATTCGAATGTCTTTTTGCTTTATTGAAGCTACTAGTTCTTTTCACTTGGTGGCTTTTCCAGGATTATTTATCAGTGTAATAAAGGATGAGGAAGCAGGGAAGAAGGTGGGAAGATGGCAGAAGGCCATTTGGGCGAGGAATGGGGCTCCCCTTGATGACCGAGAAAAATACAGGAAGGGGGAAGGGAGAGGGAGTGGCAAAACGGGGAAAAAACAACATCTGGCCCACTTAGAATTTTAACAAGGCTGGCCTCGTGGGCATTATGTAATTTCTTGAATTGATTTAAATGCTGCCTCACTCCAGAAAGGATTTGAGGAAGGTTACTAAAAAGGGGCATTAATAATAAACGTAAGAAAAATTAGAAAAAGGACAGAGGAAGAGATTTTAAAAATAACTTGTTTAAATGAAATAGGAGAAAACAAACGGGGTTGGGGGGGTGAAATATGGCATAGGGCTTCTGGGGTGTCAAGGCAAAGAAAGTGATTTGATAGTTTACCCAGAGCTTCTTATCACAGCGGAAGAGCAAATAACTATTCCTTGGGATACAACATGCTTTTCCTATATAAAAGTCAGTGAGAAATTCCTGATGTGAGACACGCCCTAAAATAGGAAAATAACATGCAAGAGCAAAGAGATAATGCACAGGCTACTCCCTGTTGGCTAAAGGGAGTTTGCTAAAAACCAAAGCCTGAGTCCTGCAGAGCAACCCCGGGGGCGGTTTGGGATGCCGAGCAGCCAGGGCAAAAGAGTACATCTGGTAGCACTTTGATCATAGCCAAGTGTCAGACCTTTACTAGCACATAAAAAAAATGTTCTACTTGCAGGTTTTTGTGGAGTGGGAAGGACCTCGAGATTAGTAACATGGAAGAAAACATTCTCTGAAGTTGTTTATCTATATGCCATATCAAAATTTAAAGTGTTATTTCTGTACATCCACAGCAAAATGGTGCCATATTTATTCCGTGGCTTTGTTCACCACCTGCCACAGCTCTGTCTCTAGCAGTTTGCAAAGCACTGAATGGAAGATCTGTGTGGCCATCCCTAAAGCCTCCTCCCCCACCCCACCTCTGGGACTCGAGCTTTGGAAACTGACTCTAGAGCAGAGTTGGGTGGAAGCCACAACTTCCGGGTGGTGTCAGTGAGAGCTCATCCTTCAGATCACATGCTTTTCCTTGGCCCCGACTCTCTCTTTTCCCTCCCACAGTTCTATAGGTCTCTGTGTTCCTGATCTGCTCTCACCCGTCAGAATCCTCACCACAACCCAGCCACGTTGGCCTTCCGACTATCCCCATTTTACAGACGGGACAACTGAGGTTTGGAGAAAGCACATCACTCAGGAAGCAAGATGCTGCTAGTAGTGAGGCTGGTATCCAAACAGCAGGTCATGCAGTTTTGGTCATGGGGCCACAATTTCTGTGAGCTTTTCAGCAGCCAAGGTATCAGAGGAAAAGATGTTCAATTCACAAGATATACATAAAGTTGGAGACAAATAATTGTCTCCAGAAACACATAACTGTTTGTGATACTTGAAACCACAAAGGTATCCCAAGGATCCTATAATTATAACACACATAAAAGGGGTTGGTAAACTACAAATGCTATAAAAGTCACGCTATTTTAGCATCCGTTAGGCAAATAATGCTAGTAAGTACAACAGGTAGTCCCCCAAATCTCAGAGACTTGACATGGTAAAAGTTTATTTTCCACATCACAGGTCATTCTGAGTAGGCGAGGGAATTACACAGTCATTCAGGGACTGAAGCTCCTTTGGTTTGGGGCTTCATGTTCCTTGAAGTCTGGTGGTAGCAAAGAGCAAGATCACAAGCAGAGGCATCTTGGAGCCAAGCCTGGCAGAGGCACACACCCCGCTCCCTCGCATTCCATGGGCAGGATTGGGTCACATAAACACACTTCTCTGAAAGATGGCTAGGGAATTGGGATAGCTGTGGTGTCAGTGAGCACTCATCCTTCAGATCACATGCTTTTCCTTGGTCCCGACTCTCTCTTTTCCCTCCCACAGTTCTATAGGTCTCTGTGGTCCTGACCTACTCTCACCCATCTCCCAGGCAGCCTACAGCATGGGGGGTTGGAGAGGATTAGACATGATGGTGACGTGAAAGCATTTTCGCCAACTCCCTGCACAATGGAGGGTCTCCGTGTTCTTCAGCCCATGTGGCCCTGTCGAATGGGCCTCAGGATTAATGGCACTTTATATTTCTCATGAATCTCTGTGCAGTGTGCCCCGATCACTTTACCGTCATTAATAATACAGACACACCCCCAGGAGGCAGGCACATGTTAGCGATGAGGAAATGGAGGTGCAGACAGAGGTTAAGTGTCCTCCCAAGGCAGCCTGTAAAAGCGTGTAAACCAAGGAATGACTTTTTCAACTTGAGAGCTATTAATTCACATTCTTGCTGGAGGAGAAGCTGACTTGAGCACTGAAGGAAATAAGACAGGAGACTTTCCTGACAGGATGCTAACAGGAGTGACAGCAATCAATCCCTCCTATGTACACAACCTTGCATGAGTTAAAACTCAGCTCTCAGGTCATACTCGCGGGCTCTGTAACCTAAGGCAAGCTACTTAACCTCTGTGAGCTTTCTAGCATGCCTCAGTTTTCTCATCTCTAACATGAGGAAAATGATACCCACTTCATAGATATTTGGTGAGGGTTGAATGGGATGGTCTGTGTCAAACATCTTTATCTATAATCTATCAAGTGTCCCAAAGGTGCTGGATGGCAATGATGATATGACTATTAGCACCTCCAAGCACCATATTCAATTCCAATACTTCTGTTTCTTAAAAAAAAAAAAAAAAGAGTCTTCTAATGCTCTTATAATAATCATAGTACCTAATCCAGTCTGGGCCCACTAACAGAGGTTGTATAGGTACTTGGTGATCTACTGAAGTCACACAGAAGACTTGGCAACAACCCGAAATCCACACAGCAAGTCATAACCAACTGGGCTATGGATCTGGCTTGGCTGTAATTTACTCCTCTCTTCTCTCTCATCAGACAAATCTCCTCTCAGCCATACCAAATTCAGGATTGGCCAAAAGGTACTTGGTGTTGAGACCTTGCAAAAATTACGTCTCTCTCTGTACCTCAGTTTCCTCATCTACAAAAGTGGAGTAAGAATTGCTCTTGCCTCATTGGATTATCAGGGGGATTAAACAAAAGAATTCATGTTACTGTTTCTTTCACTGTCCAGGCACATCTAGAACGTTAGCTAATTTTAGCAAGCCTACTGGTGACTCTCCCTGCTAGTGATGCTAACGCCTCTGAGTAACCAGCACCTGGGTGGACTCAGGGCATTCATGACTGTAACTGGGCTGGAAAGGTCAGAACTAATGGCAAGGGACAGAGTCCCCACTCAGGGAAATCCTGTATCCCCTACATCTTGCAGCACAAGGGTTTGGCATTTGTTCGTGGAGAAAGAAATCAGATGGATGACATGACCCGAATATGGTGACCAACTGGTATTAATAAAAAAGACACCAAGCATCTAATGAAATTATACCAACACACCTTTGTGTCTGGAATATAGCAAGTTCCTAAAAGATGTGACGTGGCAATGATGATGATGGTGGTAATGATTTTTAGTAGCTCTAAAAACCTTGCCCATCTCAAATGCTTCTGTCACAGTATATTTTTAACAAAGAGATATCCTACAGAATGCTAAGCACTCTATAAACACAATGACATTTATTTTCACCCTCCTAACCCTGGAATGAAGGTTTGATCTCCATTTTATAATGAAGAAACTCAGGGGCAGAGGGTTTGAGCCACTTGCCAAAGGTCACCCAAGTAAGTGGTAGGGCTAGGAGCCAAACCCAGTCTGTGCGCGTGCAAGGCTCAGCCTTTTCACCACCAAGCTGCACTGCTCCACCAAGGCGCACCAGCTTCACTCCCTAGCAGCTGTCCTACAGACACAGGCCTTTGAGTCTGTGATTGTTCAAAATAACCAAGGGCTGATTAATGGAATCCTTGCTCAGAACCTTGCTTTCTCTACAGCCTCAGGCCAATAGTTTAATCACCTTGTGTTTCAGTCTCTCCATCTATATACCTACCTACACACAATGGGACTAGGAAGATTAATCGGATGCTCCAGAAGAGCTTTTAAGAGGAAAAATATGGATTATTTGCATTATTATTTTTAATAGCTTTGGCCTTAGGTATCCCCAGTTTACTCAGAGGTGGAGAGCTTGGAAGAGGGAGGTAGGTGAGACTCATTTTCTCCAGCCTTGTCCTCTGAGCCAAACAGGGAAACACAGACACCTCTTGCCCTGAAGTTTAGGGTGGATCACCCCACACCCAGCCTGGTTATGCCGTGGTCCTGAGGGCTGATGGCCACCCACACTTCATCTGCGAAGCTGATCTCCAAAGAACCATATAACAGCAGTTTACCACCTGTCTCCAACCACCAAAGGCAGGATGTTTCCTGTCTTTACTGGCATATCCTTATTATCTAGAATAGGCTCTCATATATAGTGGTCCTTAAGAAATATATGTTGAATGAATAAATGATTAGAGGGAGGGAGGGAGTAAGTGAATGAATGAGCAGTAAAAAAAAAAAAAAAACAGGAAATGTCAGAGAATAGGAAACATACAGGAGATTCTCTTGGTCTGAAGGAGAAGCAGAGGAGTTTTCCAATGGCCATCCATGTTATGAGAACTCACTATGTGCCAGGCACTGTGCCAGATGCTGGGATAGAAACAAAATTCAATGGTCCCTACCCTCAAGGAGTTCATAGTCTAAGAGACAGAGTATCAGGTTCATTGTTATAGTACAGTGAGTATCAGCTCTGGTAGACAACTGGAGTCTCACATGAGGGATTAATTTCACCTGAAAGTTCAGGGAAGACAGAGGAAGTGGCATTTATGATGGACCCTCAAGAAAGAAATGGGTCTCCCAGGATGAGATAAGGAAGGCTCCTGCTATAGAATGGAAGCTCCACGAGGGCAGGGATTTGTGTGCGTTGTTCACTAATGCCTCCCTGCATCCTCAGCCCTACTTAGTAGCAGGTACTTGGCAAGATCCTGAGTGCGTATGTATGTGTGTGTTCAGTGCACACGCATTACCAATAAGCTGGCCAGAAGAGCAAAATTACGAACTTGGAAGGATGATAAAGAATTACTCTGTTCTATAGCAAGGCAGCAATATGTTATTTGCTGAGGAGGGGGAAAGTAGTAACAAGAGACAGAGCTGGTAAAATGAGGCAAATTTGGAAGGGCCTTGAACACTACATTCACACTCAGGAATTTGGAATGTTTCCTGAACTGTGTCCTTGAATATTTCAATTTAATCTTTCGAGCAAATTTTTTTCTCCCAGGCTTTCCTCTGCCAGGCCTGAGGGCATGCTCATAAAATGTAAAATCTGTTTAAATAATTAAATCTGTGGCCAAGAGCAGTGGTCAGGGTAGAGGACGCTGGCCTGTGACATCGTAAATCACTGCCATTCCTGGTACTTGGCTCAGCCCAGGAGCGTCTGGGGAAGTGGGCGAACAGACGGCGTGGCCCCGGGGCGGCGGGGAAGTGCCGAGTCAGCACTCTGGACTTCGTTTGGGATGAATAATGGAGAAGAGGTGGGACATTCATGCCACCAGCCCATCTCCTTGCTGACAGATGAGGGCGGGGGCGAGCCTTTGACGCCCCCGCTCTGCTCCACTCCCCTGTTTAGTGTCCCACACCACTCCTCTGGCACGAGGATGGGAGTGGGGGTGGGGACAGACTTAAGAGGGGCCCGCTCAGAGAAAGGCCCACTCATTCTGGCTGGGACCGTGAGTTCCCAAAGGTCTGCTAAGACTCATCTGGAGTCAAGGAGAAGTTACGAGAGGAGGGAATAGTAGGGCCACCTCTACCCTAAGGCCACCAGGGGAAGGACCCTGCCTCCCTGGTTGGCCCAGCTATGTTCATTCACTTACCGGTTTGGAATTGAGCACCTCCTATGTGTCAGGCTCTTCACATATGTTATTTCAAATAGTGGTTAAGAGTAGATGGGGCACCTGGATGGCTCAGTCGGTTAAGTGTCCAACTTTGGCTCAGATCATGATCTCACAGTTCATGAGTTCAAACCCTGCATCGGGCTCTGTGCTGACAGCTCAGAGCCTGGAGCCTACTTCAGATACTGTGTCTTTCTCTCTCTGCTCCTCCCCTGCTCACTTCTGTCTCTCTCAAAACTACATAAACATTTTAAAATATTAAAAAAAAAAAGAGAGAGAGTAGAGACCCTAGTCCTAGACAAGCCAGGTCCAAAAGCTAACTCTGCCACTCAGGTGGATGAACTCCAGAAAGTTATTTGATCTCCGTGGGCTTTTGTTATCTCACTTTTAAAATGGGATAAATCTTAGGAGTCCTGCGAAGATTCCATGAAGATCACATTCACATCAATCACCTTGAGCAGTGCCTGGCTCATAGTAAGTGGTATATAACTGTTAGGTCCATTGGCCATTCAACTAGCAAATGCCTACTGAACATCTGTCCATATCCCAAGCTCTGCAATACATGCTTCATGCATAATCTCATTCATTCACTCATTTAATGAGTACTGATAAGTACCTACTACTTGCCAGATACAATGTGAGGTCATCCCTCTGCATTATATCATGGATTCATTTTAGAACCTTGTCTTCAGTTTGTACTCTAAGGCAGGCCAGAGCCAGGGGTTTGCATAGAACAGAGTCTCACTAATGCTCCCTGGGTCAGTTTCCGAAGTCGGCCTTTAGAAAACACCACAGATTGGGGCGCCTGGGTGGCTCAGTCGGTTAAGCGTCCGACTTCGGCTCAGGTCATGATCTCACGGTCTGTGAGTTCGAGCCCCGCATCGGGCTCTGTGCTGATAGCTCAGAGCCTGGAGCCTGCTTCAGATTCTGTGTCTCCCTCTCTCTCTCTGATCCTTCCCCACTCATGCTTTGTCTCTCCTGCTCTCAAAAATAAATAAAAACATAAAAAAAAAATTAAAAAAAAAAAAAGAAAAGAAAACACCACAGACTAATGGCTTACACAACAGAAATGAATTGCCTCACAGTTCTGGAGGCTAAAAGTCCAAAATCAAGTTGTCTGCATGGTTGGGTCCTCCCGAGGGCCACAGGGGAGTACCTGCTCCATGCCTCTCCCCCTCGCTTCTGGTGGTTTGTTGGTGATCACTGGCGTCCCGTGGGTTGTAGAAGTATCACCCTCCTCTCTGCCTTCATGTTCATGTGGCCTTCTCTCCGTGCGTCTGTGTCCAGATTGCCTCTTTATATAAGGACACCAGTCTTGTTAGATTAGCATCCACCCCAGGGACCTCGTTTTAACATGCCTGCTTCTGTAGAGACCGCATCTCCAGATGAGGTCACATCCTGAGGTACTGCGGGTTAGGACTCCAGCATTCCTTTTTTTGGGGAGAGACAATTCCGCCCATAACACTGCCTAATGATACTCTTCTCTTCTAAGACTTAATACACATTCTCATGCATGCACAAACATTTGCTCTAGTGGGAACCAGGCCAATGTTATCTCACCCATCTACTCCTTGAGCAAGTGTTTCTTCCTCGAATGTTCCAGACCCCATTACAGGCACTTCACAGACAGCAACACAACCTACTGACTCTGCTGCACGTTTTACAGCCAAGGCACCTATGTCTTGGAACTCAGGTCAGCCTCGAACCTCACAGTCCTCCCAGGGTAACTGCTGTCTCCAAAACTCAGGGACCTTTGCTTCTTCTGTGGGCCAAGTCAAGGAAAACCCATTTACCCCATCCTAAGTGTCCACAAGATATTCTGAATACACTGCTTGTCCTGCAGAACAGCTGAACAGACAATTAAAAAAAAATACACTGCCCAAGAATGCACAACAATCCTATCCTCTTAGTTCTTTGGCGGAGCTAAAGATAGCCTTGCACTGCCTAGTCAAGGGGGCATTTGGTGCCACAGCCGACAGTCTCCAGTACACAAAAGGAGGGGGAATTACTGGCTGTGGTAGAGGCTTAGTTAGGATAAAGGCAGAGGAGGAAAGAATAGACAAGTTCACCCTTAATGAGAAATGACCTTCCTAACTCCCTGGGTCTCCTCAGAGTTTCTGTTGTAGAATATTACATTTTTCCATATCTAATTTCCATCCATCTGTCTTATCACTAGTGTGGAAATATTAATAAAGATAGTTTTGTTTAGGCCTTGTATTTATTATAATATATATAAAATGATTTTCTGCTCCTTTTCCCCCTTTATGTTCTTTTCTCTTGTTTTGTAGGGTCCTTGATATTTATATGAATGTAGTTGATGTCTCATCAGGTAAGGCTGACACCCTTGGCCCTTTGCTCTCCATAGATGCCCTGGCAGGGGCTGGACATGTCCCTCTTTGCCCACCGAGACTTATGGCCACAGTCAGAGCTGGCTAGTAGCTTCTCCACATCATACCACATTCCGAGCTGACCCAAAGCCTCAGTCCACAGCTCTGGTTCCCCAGGAGTGGTCTACAGTTCATTTTCTCTTCCATCTGTTTTCTGCCTTTTGGGTGCACCTTGTTCCTGGCTAGCAGCTACCATAAGGGCTGGGAATCTTCATTTGGTTTCATGTAGCCTTTGGCTCTGTTTTGTCCCTATCTAGAAGCAAGGCTAAGACATTAGCACAGCCTTTATGGGGTGCCCAGGTGGCTCAGTCAGACAAGCGTTGGACTCTTGATTTCGGCTCAGGTCACGATCTCACAGTTCATGAGTTCAAGCTCAACTTCGGGCTCTGTGCTGACCTATTTAGAATTCTCTCTTTCCCTCTCTCTCTGCCCCTATCCCACTCGTGCTCTCCCTCCCTCTCTCTTTCTCTCTTTCTCTCAAAATAAACTTTAGATATAGATATAGATATAGATATAGAAATATGAAATTAGCACAGGTTTTGACACATTCTAAAATTTGAATCTTGGTCCACCACTCACTAGCTTTGTGCCTTTGGGCAAGTGGATTCACCATTCAAGGCACAGGTTCCTCAACCACAGAACGAGACCTGTTGCACCCAGCATGGCATCACTGGTAGTTAATGAGAGGATATTATCTAAAGTTCAGAAATATTAGATTTGCTTACTACAACATGATGATGGCATTTCTATTAAAACTGGCCTTTATCTAGTATGGACTCCACTTAAAAAAAAGAAATAAGTCACACTCTTGATTTCAGCTCAGGTCGTGATCCCAGGGGATCATGGGATGGAGCCCTGCCACCCGCTCCCCCATTGGGCTCCACGCTGAGCATGGAGTGTGCCTGAGGTTTTCTGCCTCTTTCCCTCTGCCCCTCTCCCCTGCTTTCGTTCACTCTCTAAACAAAAACCAAACAATCAAAAGAAGCACACTCTTACCAGATTTGACACAATAACCAAATGAGGGAGGGGGGCATTTGTCATGACCCCCATTTCACAAAAAAGGAGACGGGGGCTTCTGAAGCAGCATGGAGGCAAAACTGGAAGAAACCTGAAACATCCTGTGGTCCCTAATACAGGTGGCCAAGATGGGAGGAAATTACCCAAGGTCAGAGGTAAAGCTGGCCCCTAATTCTCTGTCCTGGGCTTTCATTGCCCCCCTCAGACTTCTTGGCGCTGGTTAGGTACTTGGCAATCACACATATTTTAGTCCAAAATAAATACCTTCTTCTGAAAATGGTAAGGACACGTTTGGAGGTAAACCTGTTGGGGAAGCCTGAAGCTTTCCTTAAGCAATTCAGATTAGCAAACATTTCCCAAGCATCTGTGCACTCACCCACCCCTCAGCAGCCACGAGGGCCTCCACTCCTGTGTGGGGACATCCCTGCAGCACAGGCGTTGGCATCCGCTTGCTCCCTCTGCCCTATATACTCATCACCTCACCTCCTCAGGTCCTTGCTCAAAGGTCACAGCCTCAGGTCGGCTTTCTCCAGCATCCTATTTGAAATTACCTTCCCTTCCCCCCTCCCCAACACTCTATCCTCTCCCTATACACCTTCAAAACTGCTAGAAGTTTCTGTGTTATCTCTTTTCTCCCACTACAGTGTAAGTTTCCTGAGGACCCAAATTTGTTTCTGTTTTCTTCACTGCTGTATCCCTAGGGCCCAAAACAATGCCCTGTACTTAATAGTTGCTCAATAAATACTTCCTGAGGGAATGGACAAAAGAATGAACGAATGAATGAGGGAAAGAGTGAATGAATGAAAGGATTTACCCTGGCGCATTTTTTTTTTACAGAGTGCAATGGAAGCACACATAGCTAGAAAGGAAAAGTCTGGAAAAACCAGAGATAGGACCTTATTTGAGCTCTTAGTGCCAGGAGGGCAGAGTACAGAGCTAGCACTCCAGGTAGAAGGAACAGCACAAAGCCTTAGTGTCGGGAAACCAGATACTACAATCTGGTGGCAGCGAATATTTCCAGGGAGCCAGAGAAGCATTTCATAGTGTGTAACTTACAGAGCACCAGCCCTGCAAGATGCCCCGTGATAGAAGGATTTCTTGTTCCGTGCAGAGCAATACGGGCTAGAGACTCAGGAGCCATGGAAACTCCCCAGGCACCTCTTGGTTCAGTGCATGCTCTCTCCATTTATGTTTCCTTAACGGTAAAGATGAGGACAATAATTGCAGGGTTAATGTGAGGATTAAACGAAATAATGCACCGATCACAACGCCAGGTACTTTCGGCCTCAAAGTTTGGGTCTAGGACCGTGGCTCCAAGTGCTGATTTCAGAGGATGTCTGGGCTGGAATCTCAGTCCCCTGCTGACCAGCTCGTTGGATATAGGCAGGTCACTTGTTTGTGCCTCAGTTTCCTCATCCATAACATGAGGATAGGAATAGCACCTGCCTCCCAGAGGTGTGAGAATAAAATGAGTTAATAGCGCAGGGCAGAGCCTGACACCTAGTAAGTGCTCCCTTAGTGTCAGCTACTGTTAAAACTAAGAATTCAAACTGTTTTCAGTAAGAACTGGCAGGTGACCAACTGAAGGGCTTTTGTGTCATAAATTAGCATAACAGAGGCTCTGAGATGTCCCACCACAAATAAACCTGCCTGAGACTCATTCAGTATTTTTACCGTACTAATTTCCCCCCTGAATGCTCCCTTACCCCCCAGCTAGCCTATTTATAATCCAAATGCCTGTTTACTGGGGACACACCTTTGGGAAAGGGCTGCATATTGGGGGGCTGGAGGGAGACTGCAAATGGCTTGGAGGAGGTGAGAGCTAGGACATCCAGCTGTGCATTTTTCTGGCCCTTGGAAAGCTCCCAAGAGGATAGAAGGAGGGATGTGACCCAGGGGCAGTCACATATGAGGAGGCCCCCTCTCAGGCAGCCCTGTGGATTGGGGTGGCCTAGACCCATGTCAGGGAAGCCAGTTAGATGGCTGTGGCAATGGCTCACCTGAAAGAAGCAGCTTTGAGCTGGGCATGGTGGCAGTGGACTAGAGAGGACGGGTACATATAGGAGATATTTGGAGAATGGAAAGTCAAGGACAGAGCGGGTGGGGTACATAGAGGCAAACCATCGACCCCAGATTATAGGGGCACCACCTGATTCTGGCAGACTTAGTAATGAAAGGAAAGCTGTGGGCTTCACAGCTTACCCCCACCCCACCCCTGCCACACACAACGTAGGAAGGATAGGGGTCATCCCATTTAAGGGCTGGGAAAGGTCCCTCAGGACAACTGTGGGCCTCCTCTTAAAATGTGTCAGGAACACCCCGGAAGCGAGGGAACAAAAGGGAGCTAAATCCTTGCTAATCTGAGCCCTGGGCTACAGAACTCTTCCTCTTCCTCCCATCAACCTTTCTAATATGTTACAAACACATGCACACATGCACACACACCATCATCTTCTCGACACCTGCCCCTCTGGTCAGATTCCCAAGGGACCTAGCACACAGGAAACTCCAGCCCACAGGGAAGAAAGATCTTAGACCCGGGAGGACAAAGCCTTGGGCTTAAGGCTCATCTCCCACCCTCCCAGCTGGATGCCCTTAGGCTTTGAGTTTATCCCTCTGGGACTCAGTCCCCTCGTCTGAAAAATGGGGTTGCTGATGCCTTGCTGAGTTGTGAGCATTAGCTAAGACGCCTGTCAGCTGCCAGCACATGGCCTGGAGAGGGACATTGCCGCTGACAGCTGCCATTTACCGAGTACCTCCTAAGTGCAGGCACAACGGACTTTCCGCACTTCCTCTCTTCTCGTTCTCCCCGTGTGCTGGCACTCTTCTGACCCCTTTTTCACAGGGAGAAACTGGGACTCAAGAGGGCAGGTAGCCCTTCCAAGATGGCACCGCAGGGAGGCAAACCCAGGCAGTCTGGCTGCACCCGTTCACCACTCTGCCGAATAAATGCTCTAAGAAGCAGGGACAGAGACAGCTGCAGTGGGGACTGGCTGCAGAATGGCCTCAAGGAAGTCACTTCATAATCAGGAGGCCCAGGCTCCTCGCAGGCAAAGTGGGAACTCATGGGTGCTAAGTATTGCCAGGGAGTTAAACCCCCAGCTTAAACACCCTTCCCAGGCCCTGGTGGACTGTGGTCCCTTCCAGGTGCCCTGACTTCCAACAGAGGGACGACTGGATCTCTCATCCCAAAGGAAGAAAGAAGAAACCCAGAGGGCTACGGTTGGAAGTTTCAGGCAGGGACCTCACAGCCCAGCCCTCCGGCAGGCTGCCTTCCAGCTTGGCATTTTCTCCTGGCACCTCTGTGGCCGGGCACTAAAAATAGCCTGCAGCGGCTCTGCGGCCAGCCCAGCTCCCCACTGAGGGATCTGCGCTGCCTTCCGACTGCTGTTGGCAATGAAAGCACTAGATTATCTCGGCAGAGGCTGCTCCAGAACCCAGGCTGGGCCCCGCGAGGCTAGAGGGGGCCGTGGATCCAGCCGCCCCTCTGAGTGGTCTCCAAGCCAGCTGCACAGGCTGGGGTGGCCAGGGTCTTGGGCTGGGGGTAGGGGACCCTAGCAGAGGAGGACAGGAAGTGGGGGAGTAGAGTGGAGAAACAAGGGCACGAGAGGAGGGCAGCTGGAGCCAAGGGAGAGAAAATTAAGAAGCCTGGTTGCTTCCTTCCAAACTGGAATAGTCTTGAGCCAGAACAAAGGGGGCAAGTCAGGGCAGAAGATTCGAATTAGCTCGAATGTAATAGCCGCCCATCAGTGGCAGGCTGTGTGCTGCACGGGCGCCATTTGCACGCGGCACAAAGGCCCCCAGGCTAGGATGCTAGTGAGGCTGAAACCAGTATGGGCTGTGTTGCCCAAACAAAGGGGCATCCCCTTTTTAAAACCTAATCCACGAAAGACACTATAGGAGTTAGCCTTGTCCCCGATCATTGGGCATTGGGCATCCATGTACACCCAGTAGAGTTTTAAGCATATCCTCCTCTCTCATTTCATCCCCAAAGCGCTGACAGGCTGGTTTTGTTTCCCCATCTTACTGAGAGCCCGAGAAGTTCAGTCACATGCCCAGGTACACAGAGCTAGAAAGCAACGGAAATGGATCTTGATCCCTGATGCTCCCCCAAGCAGAGAGTGTGTGCTGTTTTCACTAGGCTCCTGGAGTTCATTGTAACAGCAACCATGGATAGGCTGATTGTTATGACGGGCATTGGGCTAGACGTTTTACATACGTCCAGAGCCTCAAAATGACCCTGCAAGTGGGAAAGGTCGTCTTCAGGGTGTGGATGAAGAAAGCTGAGGGGCAAGCGAGTTAAGTAAACTGCCCAAGGTCACACGTTAAATGGCCAAACTGGGATTCAAACCGGAGTGTCCTAACTTGAGAGCCCTTGCTCGTAACAAATATAACCCAAAGCCATCTGAGGTTTCCTAGCCCTTTGAAATATACCTTTAGAAACAACCTATAAGCCCCTGATATACACCGGGGCACTCTCCAGACGTCTGCAAATTCCCTGGAGCCAGGTCTGATTTCCCCCTTTCCAAAATGGCTCTTCATCCCTCAGCTGATAAAGGAGGGGCAGGAGTGATTGACCATAGCTTAGTGGGCACGTATGCACGGGGGGCCCTTCCTACCCACACACGCTCCATTCAGCCAGTCCGGGCTCGACCCTTCAGCTTTGATCTTCCCCCAGGTATGCCACCGACTGTATGCAGGGCTGGGAGATGGGAAAAGCTTACATCGCAGCAAGGCAAATGCTGTAAATAGGAACATTTGTCTCCCCTGCCCTTGAAACCCTGTAGCCACCCCACCTGCAGGACCTCCCTACTGGCCGCTGCTCCCCGTAGGCAAGAGTGCTCTGCCAGGTTCCACACACCTTTCTCTCTCTTCTTCACGCTCCGCTCCTCTGCCTCAAGCCACAAATTTCTACTAAAATCTTACACAAAGCAGTATAACTTGATGTCCTTTCAGACTGCCCCTCAACTTACTCTTTACCCCCAAAGGAAGTGACCTCCCCACATATTTTCTTAAACTCAGTTCTCCCCCTACAATGAACTCTGGTGCCAGCTGTTAAAATGTGGTTTTTTTCAGCCGACTTCACCCCTTTTGATATACTGCCACAGACGGCACAGGCTGCTCTGAGAGCATTCCGTGTTCCCACCACTGGAAATGATCAGGCAGAGACAGGAGACAGATGTCAACAGTGTCATTCAAGGGCACAGGCTCTGAAGTCAGACTGCCTGGGTACAAATGCTGGCCCCATCACTTCTTCCTGAGCCTCAGTATCCTCATCTGGAAAATGGGAAGAATACTAATTCCTACCTCACTTATTGGTAATACCTACCAACAAATAAAATGATGTACATAAAATGCTAAGTATATTGCCTGCAATGTAGTAAGGCTACAATAAAGATGAACCTGTTGGCTTATAAACAGCAGAAGCTGATTTCTCACAGTTCCGGAGGCTAGGAAATCCAGGAATAAAGTGCAGATAGGTTCCATTTCTGCTAAAAGCCTACCTCCAAGTTTATAAATATCCATCTTCTCATTGTGTCCTTACATGACTGAAGGGAAAAGGGACTTTCTGGAGTGTTTTTTTTTTAATGTTTGTTTATTTATTTTGAGAGGGAGAGAGAGGGCACATGAGCCAGGGAGGGACAGAGAGAGAAGGAGAGAGAGAGAGAATCCCAAGCAGGCTCTGCACTGACGGTACAGAGACCGATGTGGGGCTCGATCCCTTGAACCATGAGATCATGACCCGAGCTAAAATCAAGAGCTTAACCAACTGAGCCACCCGGCACCCCTGGAGTGGTTTTTATAAGGACTCTAATCCCATTCATGAAGGCTTCATCTCATGACCCAATCACCTTCCTAAGGCCCCACCTCCAAATACCATCAGGCTGGGAGCAAGGGTTTCAAGATCTGAACTTGGGAGGTGGAGCATAAACACTCAGTACATTGCAACTATCACTGCTTTTCATTTCTATATTATTATTTTCTTCCAACCTGAAGCTTTTCTGAGACTCTATTTTTGTTCTCTGCTGTATCACCGGGGTCTATCTCAAGACTTGACACATAGTAGGCATTTGATAAATATTTTTAGAATAAATACATGAATTGAAGGATGTGCAAAAAATGAATAAATAAATACTAAGAGAATTGTCCTATACACCAGAAGGACATCATGAATCATTCTTCGTGTTCAGTGGCTTGATTTCAGTTTCTTGCTATTCATTGTGTGTGTTTTCCTATTTGCCTGGCGTTGCCGACAGAAGAAAGTACAGTCAGTTCTGCTATAATGCCCCATATGTGTTCTGGAAATCACTGTGGTGTACATAACTGTGCACAAGAAACCGTGGGCTTATGAGGGAAATGGAGTTAGGGGCACAACATCCCCGAATGTCACAAATGGCACCGTTTTTTGTTTTGTTTTAAGATGGGAACCTAATAAAAATAGTAGCACAGTTTTAAATATAGTCAGCGGTTAGATGCATAAATCCTGCAGTAAAAATGGCACTTTCCTTAGAAAAGGGGCTGCTGTTTGCTTGTGGAAGTGGACATCAGAAGCACGAGTTGTTGTGAAGGATAATGATGTGAAATTGGACAGAGTCTGGCCCCAGATGTGGATGGGTGTGGCTCATACCACAGGCAATGAACTAAGCTGGTGGGCGTTTGATATGCACGCGTGTGTGTGCATTTGGCGTATTCCTGTGTGGCTCTGTCCAGCTGGGATTTTGGCATGCACTTAGTGTTTTTCACTGGAGAGAGTTGCATTATGCTCACGCCGTTCCCTACTATAAATTGTGTTTGAACAAATTCCTATTTTCAAAACAAGCATGTTAGTAGAACTGACTGGAGGTTGTTTGATGCTTGTATTTTACCATGTGTTAGTCCTCTTCCCGTCTCTGCTTCCTACCAAAAGTGAGCTAAATAATTGGGGCCCCTTCCCTCCAATCACCCATGCTTTCAACAAGCACCTGTTGAGTACCTACTGTGTGTAAGCACTGGGAACACAGGGGTAAAAGTACAAATGGTCCCTGAGTTCTCAGAGCTTACATTCTAAAGACAGAAGCAAAGAATAAGCAAAATATTTATACGGTATTTCAAATGATAAGTTCTGCCCCTTGGCAGGGGTGTTTCTAAGTGCGACAACACTGAGTCCTTCTCCACGTCGCACGTCAGCCCTCACTGCAGTAAATCACACCCAAGGTTTTAGTGAGGTCTGCTGCCCCTGGTTCACATTGGGGGCACCTGCCCCTTACAGAACCTGGAATGCCAGTTCTTCCTAATGAAAGAAAACCCCATGCTTTCTAATGAAAACTGGGCATGTTCTAAGAACCTGGTAGAGCACAAGAGGGCTATTTTCGAGGGTGGGTTGGTCTTGATTGGATATAAGGTTTTCCCCATGCTCCGAAGAAGGGTCTTCGTCCTGCTGGGAACTTTAGACAATGCAATGGCAATTGATATGTCCCTTGCTTAAGATTCTTCAAGACCTTCCCATTTCTTTTAGTTAAAAATCTAAACGCCTTGCTATGACCTAAGAGGCCGTGTTCTGACTCTTGGCCAACTCTCCAGCCTCATTTCACTAAAGTGTAGCCACACTTGGTCCCGTCTTTGTTTCTTAGCACCTTGCCTCCTCTGGGCCTTCATATCTTCCGTACCCACTGCCTGGAATGCTCTTCCTTGGGACGGTTCACACTCATCCTCTGCTCAGAGGCCCTCCCTAGTATTTGTGTCATCAGAATGTTTCTTTTACTCACAGTTTTGATCACAATCTCCAATCACCTCATGGATTAGCTTCTTATTGCTGTTTTAAAACATCACCACAATTACAGTGACGTAGAGCAGCACACATTCATTCTTTCACAGTTCTGGAAGTTAGGAGCCTGAAATGGGTCAGCAGGACTGTGTTCTGAGGTTCTGAGGGAGAAGCCCTTTCTTTGTCTTTTCCAGCTTCTGGAGCTGTCCTCCAGGTCCCGGTTCATGGCCCCTTCCATCTTCAGCCATACCAGCCTCAACTCCGCTTCCCTCGTCACCTCCTCTCTGATTCTGGGCCTCCAGCCTCCATTCTCTGTGAGCACTTATTATTACATTGGGCCCACCCAGATCACCTAGGTTTAGCTCTCCATCTCAAAATCCTTAACCTCATCACCTCTGCAAACTCCCTTTCATCACGGAAGTGACAAAACCTTCACAGGTTTTGGGGAATAGGATGTAGACATCTTGGAGGGACATCTTTATTCAGCCTACCATCTTCTGTGTATTGATTTGATTGTTTGTTTACTATCTCCCCACTTAGCGCTAAATCCCATGAAAAAGGGGCCTTCTTTGCCTGCTGTACTACTGTTTTCCCAGAACCCAGCATGATTCCTGGCCCATCATAAGTGATCAAGAAATATTTCTAAAATAAAGAAATTGATGGGTGGAGTTTGAATAAAACTCACTTTTTAAAAATTATTTATGGAAGACTCTATATTCTAATTATAGGGTAAAAGTTCTAAATTTGCTCTAAACCTTGCAACTAGCTAGCTGTGTGACTTTGGGCAAGTTTCATTACCTCTCTGAGGCTCAATGGCTATATCCGTAAAACTGAATACAATAACAAATACTTACCTCGAGATATTGCAGGTATTAAATAATATTGTGACTAGGGAAAAGTACTTAGAAACTGTAAAGCATTAGCAGTTATGATAATTACTGTTACATAGATTATAGATGAGCAAGACCATGTCTGATGGGGAAATTACATACATAAATAACTAACACAAGGCATATGTATGCGTTACTAGGGTTACTGTGCGCTGAGGGAGATTGTAGAGTATGAAAGAAAAGTTAATTCCAATTGGGGAGCTAGAGAAGATATAGTTATGAGTATTATGGGGTGACCCTAATGGTGGCAGGGAATGGCAGAAAATAGGAAAGTATAAAATTGTTGCCAAATTTAAATAAATCCCCAAGAACAGCAGAGGCAGAAAAGGGAAATGCTAGAGGACCCATTTGCAATGACCATCTGGCTTGTTAAAATTGATTAAAGGTAAAAAGAGAAATAGAGATCTATGTCTGTGGCATTAAATTACTCCTCAGATGAGTGGGTTTGCGAATTGCAGGCTTCTCTTGCTACAATCACTGAAATATCCAAAGACATGATTTCAATTTATAAAGAAAATTCATTTTAAGACTCCACTAAAGGCAGCCTTCATTGAGAAATGTTCAACATTGCTCAATTCCTTTATTAAATCCCCCTTTTTAAATGTGTTATAAAGGGCAGTATGACGTTCTGCAAAAATAACACAGGCTTTGTTTCACGTCTTAACTAGGGCATAGGGACAGGAGTATGCATGGTACTCATCTTAAACCTTTTTAAAATTTTAAACATTTTTGTCATCAATTTAGAGGAAGAAAAACATAAATCAGCTTTGGAGCAAGAGCGACTTGAACACAGGTGTTGTTTGCACTGCCTCCTGGCTGTGTGATATTGAGCAAGTTATTTGTATTTGTGAGCCTCGGTTTTGTCTTCTGTAAAATGGCAACACTCACGACTACCTCATAGGTAGGTGTGAGAATGAGAGGCAGCATAGGTAATATTCCCTCTTCATGTTACAGACCTGCCTCACAGCAAGAAGTCAATAAATGTCAGTTCCTTAATGCAGAAAAGATAAGAAAATCAATCAGAGAAGTAGATCCTAGTGGAATTTCAAATGCTTTGTTCCATAGTGATATAAAGAAGTCACTCTCTCTTCTGGGCAGATTCTCCTAAAAAAATAGGAGTTTTCGTCCAAGATTTGGGAATTCCTGCCAGCCTCAACAAATAGACTTAGCTGCTGGATACTTTCTTGCAAAAGATTCTGAAGCCATATCCAGGGTCACTGGGGAAGATTGCTTAGCAGTGCCTTCTATGGGCTGGGTTCTAGAAGTGATGGTGCACAAACCTGGAATTTGCTCTCTGCAGTTTCCAGCCTCTGAGAAACACTGGCAAAATCGCTTCAGGACAGCCTCTTCTAAAAGTTATACCACACACATAACACCGTCACCACAGTCACCACCACTACCATCACCACCACTACACCGCCAAACCACCATGACCACCACCATCACCACCAACACCATTAACACCATCACCAACACCACCACCAACACCACCATCAACACCATCACCAGCACTACCATCATCACCACCACCACCATCACCATCACCAAGACCACCTTCACCACCAACACCACCATCAGCACCATCACCAACACCGCCATCATCACCACCATCACCATCACCAGCTCAGCAGACAGAATCAAAAACTAGCTCCTCTATATTTTCAGATGTATGTGTAAGTATCTCCATTGTCTCTCTGTTTCCTTGGCTTGAGGTAGGCATTTGTTTTTGTGCCTGTCAGTTCCATTAGACCCTAATTCTTTGAGGTCAGAGGCCAAACCTCAATCACTTCTGTAAAACCAAAGAGGAGTTAGAGTATTATAGTGGAATAAGCTTCTGCTATAGTCCACTTTCTGGTTCCACCACTCCAAGAGCCCCTAGACCTCAGACAAGTCATTTTTGCTTCCTGGACCTCATTTCCTCATCTGTAAAGTAAAACAATAGCTCCTCGTGTGGTAAGAGTGAAAGCCAAAGTAGAGTTGGGATTGAGAGACCAAGTGGATCCACACCCAAAAAACAAATAATCCATGAAGAAATGGCAGAAGACATGAATAGACACCTTTCCAAAGAAGACACCCAGATGGCCAACAGACACATGAAACGATGCTCACCGTCACTTATCATCAGGGAAATACAAATCAAAGCCACACCAAGATACCACCTCACACCACACTGAATGGCTAAAATGAACAAATCAGGAGACTGTAGATGTTGGTGAGGATGTGGAGAAAGGAGAAGCCTCTTACACTGTTGGTGGGGATGCAAACTGGTGCAGCTGCTCTGGAAAACAGTGTGGAGGCTCCTCAAAAAATTAAAAATAGAACTACCCTATGACCCAGCAATAGCACTGCTAGGAATCCACCCAAGGGATACAGGAGTGCTGATGCATAGGGGCACGTGTACCCTAATGTTTATAGCAGCACTTTCAACAAAAGTCAAGTCATGGAAAGAGCCTAGATGTCCATCAACTGATGAATGGATAAAGAAAATGTGGTTTATATACACAATGGAATACTACTTGGCAATGAGAAAGAACGAAATCTGGCCATTTGCAGCAATGTGGATGGAACTGGAGGGTATTATGCTAAGTGAAATAAGTCAGTCAGAGGAAGACATACCACATGTTTTCACTCATATGTGGATTTTGAGAAACTTAACAGAAGACCGTGGGGGAGGGGAAGAGGGAAAAAAGTTAAAAACTGAGAGGGAGGGAGACAAACCATAAGAGACTCTTTTTTTAATTTTTTTAGCGTTTTTATTTTATTTTTTGAGAGACATAGAGACAGAGTGTGAGCAAGGGAAAGGCAGAGAGAAAGGGGGACACAGAATCCGAAGCAGGCTCCAGGCTCTGATCCATCAGCACAGAGCCCGACGGGGGGCTCGAACTCACAGACGGTGAGATCATGACCTGAGCTGAAGTCGACCGCTCAACCGACTGAGCCACCCAGGCACCCCCATAAGAGACTCTTAAATACAGAGAAGAAACTAGAGTGGATGGGGGATGGGGGGAGAGGGGAAAGTGGGTGATGGGCATTGAGGAGAGCACTTGTTGGGATGAGCACTGGGTGTTGTATGGAAGCCAATTTGACAATAAATTATATTAAAAAAAGAGAGAGAGACCAAGTGGAAGGCCACCCCAGGATTCAGAGAAGGGATAGAAAGATCTAGAGAGGAGCAAGAATGGACATTGTGCCACATCAAGATTGGAGTATCAGGTCAGATTCAGCCCACAACTGGACGGGCTGGTGCCAGCCCTGGAAGTGAGGCCCAAGAATTGCATGGAGCCAAACTCCGTTAATGCACCTCCTGCCTCCTGCCTGTCTCTGGTGCCCCTTGTCAGCCCCTCCTCAACATCCAAGAGTTATGGGTCTGATCCAGGAGGATGGCGAGAAGGCTGACTCAGGAACAGGGTTATGACGACTGGTTTTAACAACAAAGCAGCTGCCAAGCTGAGCGCAGGTGGCGAGATGACTGCTCCCTGGAGCCGCCCTTACTCCTCCCACGGGCACCTGTGGTCAGTGGTCTTGGCAGCCTGCAAGGATGGAGAAACGTGCCAGTCAGAGGAGCCCCAGTTCCCTAAATGGGTGATTTATTGCTTCCTGGGTACCGGACCTCCTGGAAGGTCCGTGATGTGGGCCTGGCCAGGGCCTGCCACAAGGGGGAGCCCAAGAGACTGAGGTTAAGGGTGAGGGTGGCTAGGCCAGGTTAGCTGGGAGAGGCAAGAATATCAGACGGGGAGGCAGGCTGTGTCCTGTGTCTCAGGAACGAAGACGGGCAATGGGCTTCCATGACGGTGGGCAGATACAGGAATGGGGCAGGATGTGGGGAGCAGTGGGATTAGGGGATCAAGTCCCCTGTGGAACCAACTCTAGTCTTTCCAACCTCATTTGTAGGGGAGCATCAGCCAGGCTTTAAGAAGCAGATGGGGCAGAAGCGGGGGGCTTGATAAAGGCCTCTTGAAACACTAATATTTATTTCCCACAAGTACACCTTAGATTCATGCATAAGGGAGAAACGAGATTTCGTTCCACTTAGAGCTTATTCTTCTTAATGCTGATGAGTTGTAAGATGAGCATTAGTGGGACATAAAAATTATGATCATGATAACAACAATAATAAAAAGCATTTAAATTTGTAGAGCACTTTATACTTTACAAAATGCTTTCTCATTCATTAGCCCATGCGAGCCTCATAATAGCTCCCTGGGGAAGGCAAGATGACTGTCATTATTCCATTTTATGGGTGAGAATCAGGCTCAGAGAGGTGAAGTGACGTCCTGAGATCACATAGTTGGGGAGCCAGGGGTCTTCCCCCAAGCCCAGGTTTCTTTCCGTAGCCTTCCAAGAGAAGCCTAATCGTCTTCGGATTTCCTCCCTGTTCCCTGCTCTGCACCTGGCCCCTAAAGGACAGCCTGGTAGATATCCCGGTGAGCCCTAATGGATGGGCCATCGACCCCACAGTGCAGTTTCCACTGGCCCTCTGCTGACAAGGGAAGATTAGGTCCATCAGATGTGAAACACATTGCTGGCCACGTTCTCCAAAAAGATGCTTGAAACATAAGCAGAACTCCCTGCAGAAGCTCCAGAATCCCAGCCTTGCTCTCTAACCATTTGGGGACCACACCGATGTTAGCTTCAAAGATAGCTGCGTGTTCTGCTAATCAGAAACAAAGGTGCTAAAAAGTGACAGGTATCAAAGCTGGGATGAGCCATGCAGAGAGAGCAAAACAGGGAGACACAAATGGAGAGACGAACAGAGAAGGGAAGGGGGAGAATTGAGAGGGTGGGATTGGGGGGAAGGTGGGAAAGAAAGGGAGCAAACCAGAGAGGGGGTGAGAGAAGAGGAAAGAAAAAGCCAGCTCCAGAGCAAAAGGAGAGGAAGGGAGAGAAACACTTTCAGACACGGGAGGTGGGAGAGGAGGAGACGGTGCCTGCACGCCTTTGAAAATAAGCAAGATGGAAAGCATTTATTTTTAAGAGAGCGGCTTAAATATCTTATTCTCCCGTCCCCAAAATGTAAATTTTCCTTTCCTCACGAGTTAATCAAGCTTAAACCAATTCTCAGAGCTGAAGGGCTTAGCTTAACTGCAACAAAGAATGTGTCCAGTGAAGCTGACCTCTGTCCAGTCAATATGTAAGAGCAGCAGAGGACAGGAGATTAACGAGGCTGTCCTCACTCAGGCGAGGCCAGCCGGCCCTACACAAAGGCAGCTGAGCGCTGGCTCCCTGGCAGGGCAGACAGCTGTGCGCAAACAAGGAACAAGGACCCCCAGCATTCCTGAAGTCCACTTCAACTCTTCTACCTCCTCCATCTTGGGAAGGGGACGTGCAGAGGCTCATAGGCTGGATTCTCATTGGCTGAGAGGCTGATGGGCGGGGCAGAAGCCTGAGAGGAGGGGTTTTGGTAAGCGGTGGGCCCGCTATGGCCCCTTGGATGGACATACTCCCATGATAGTAATAATTCTAATAATTGCTCTAATAACAAATATTCCTCCTTCCTCTTATCTGGTTTTTACTATGTGCTAGCACTTTGTTGGAATTCTGGTTCCAACAGCTATTGCTGTGTAACCGATCACCCCAAATTCAAAGCTCAAAACAGCAGGAGGTTAAGCAGAAACAGCTTGTCTCTACTCTGTGATCCTGATGACTGGGTTCTCTTTTGGGAAGGGCCAAAGGCTAGAGTCACTGGAAGCATCTTCTCTTAATATCCTTGCAGTTGATACTGGCTGTTGGGTGGAGTTTCAGCTGGGATCATTGGCAGGACACTTAGAGGAGGCCTGTACTTTTCACCCCTTGGTGTCATGTCATCCCATGTGACAGCCCATGGATGTCCAACTAACAAGGTGGACCGAGCATGGCACTTTATAGCCTAACCCAGGAAATTGCCCAGTGATACACTTTCTATTGATTACATTCTATTGATTAAAGCCCACTCAAGTCCACTCGGATTCAAAGAAAGGGAAATTAGACTCCAGGTATTAATGGCGGTAGGGGGATAGAGAGACAATTGGCAAGGTTCTAGAAGAGCATGTGGAAGCATATTATGGTGGCTATCTTTGGTAAACACGGTCCAAAATTTTGGAATTCTTTTCTTCTTAAATCACAGCAGCGATTCTACAAGGTAGCATTAGCCCCCATTTTAGGGATGAAGGGTCTGATCTTAGAAATATTAAGTAATTTTCTGAAATACATTAGCTAGCAATTAGCAGAGCAGGGATTTAACCCAAAGCACATTCCAAAGCTCTTGCTCTTTATAGCTACATTTTATTGGTTTCCTAAAACAAGAATAAAAATGACAGCTTACACACAGCCCTTACGACCCTTACTGTATGTCTTAAGCACTTTTTCTTCTATATCTCATTGAAAAACACATTCATTGCTGCTATTTATTGAGATTACTATGTGCATAGCATTGTGCTAAGTACTGCAGATGTAATACCTCCAGTCCTCAGAACGACAGCAGTGAGAGGCAAGTATTATGCTTATTTTATAAAAGAGGAAACTGAAGAGAGAAATGATATAAGTTGCTCAAGATCACAAACTAGGAAGTGCCATGGTTGGGAGTCCACCCTGCAGTACCTAAAACCAGAACGGGTTGGCAAGGAGTGCACCCTAGGTGGGGGCCATTGGTTCTGCACTAGAATACGAGAAGACAAGGGAGACTCAAGGCTCCCCTCCAAGGGGTGCAACCTTTGCTCTAGAAGGATGTCCAAGAAGCTAGGAAAGCCCATGCAAAACAGGACATAGCCCACCATGCATGTGACTTCTAAATAATTTCAGGTTTTTAAAACACCAGAAATGACTTTAGCTTCTCAAAACTAGACAGTACATGGGGATAAGGAATTATCCTGCCCTTGAGGGCTCCTACTTCAGAGGAGAGTATAAGATAAATACACAGGGGTGCCTGGGTGGCTCAGTTGGTTAAGTGTCTGACTCTTGATTTAGGCTCAGATCATGATCCCAGGGTCATGGGATCCAGCCCCGCGTCAGGCTCCACGCTAAGCATGGAGCCTGCTTAGATTTCTCTCTCTCTCTCTCCCTCTGCCCTTCCACCCCACTCTCTCTCTCTAAAATAAAATTGAAAAAAAAAAGATAAACACACAAATAAGTACATGTATGGAAGAGATTATGAGAAATAGGGGGCTAAAACCTGAGAAAAGATATTTACTGAAGCAGTGAAAAAGGAGATGGAATAATCTCTCTCAAGAGAGATCAAGGAAGACTTTCTGGAAGAAAAGACATTTGAGTGGGATCTTGAAAGATAAACAGAATCTCATAGTGCAGAGATGAGGGAGCAGAGCATTGTTCTCCCCATATTCCACCTCTACCCCTTTGCAGAGTTTCAGCCTCAAAGAGCTATCTCTTTAGAGAGGATTAAAACACACTAGAGTGTGAATGACTGATTGGATAAAGAGTCTTATTTGCATGAGGAGCATATCCCCCTCCTGGGGAAAATCTTGAAGGAGATCTTATAACCCTTAATCAAGCTCCAAAAATGCTAAGATTTAGACCCCATCCCTTACTCTTTAAGAATGGAAACTGCCAGAGACATATGACCCAGCTTAGGAGGGCAGCCAGTAGTCTGAAAGGAAAACTACTTATACCTGTCCAGGGCAGTGCCCTTCAAACCTCATCTAGCATAACTGCACAATTCTGGCCACCTTATTGTGTAGTGATTTGTAAGACAAATCATTTTGTTGTAATAGGACTCAGTTTGGGCAGCTGTAAAATAGGAATAATTTAAAATTAACTATTAAAGTTTTGTGACACCTGTAGGATCTCAGTGTTTCTGCCAGCCTAGTATTACTTGATAATTTTGTCAGAGGCATCTCATATGATTTATGCATATCTTTTAAGCCTTTTTAAAGATCAACATACGAGCAACCATGTGCCAACATCTGTCTTTTATTATTTTTTTAAATTTTTAATGTTTATTTTTGAGACAGAGAGAGAGAGACAAGAGTGTGAGCAGTGGAGGGGCAGAGAGAGAGGGAGACTCATAATCTGAAGCAGGCTGCAGGCTCTGAGCTGTCAGCAAAGAGCCTGATGCGGGGCTTGAACCCACGAACCGTGAGATCATGACATGAGCCCAAGTCGGACGCTTAACCAGCTGAGCCACCCACGTGCCCCCCAACGTCTGTCTTTATCCACCTTGCCTTAAGGTACTTCTGTAAAAAAAAAAAAAAGTTCTACTATAACATGGGTTTATAAGAATCCCTAGGAATTTTGAAAGTATCATGAAAATGTAAATACCAGATAGATTTGTATATATTTTTTAACTTGAAAAGAAAATGGAAACTTTCTCTGCAGATACCCAGGAAAGTTGAAGCAAAATGAAACATAAGTAAAAAAAAAAAAAATCTTTTACATTGATATCTTAAAAGCATATCAAACATCCGTCTTACCTTCAATTGTGTGGGGAAATTATATAAAACATAAATTAAGAAACTAAAAATCAGCTGATGCAACAGTACAATCCTGGTGACCCAGGATCACCAATGATCTAATGTTTGTGAGACATGAGGCAGAGGACTGAACGTCTGTGTGGGGTTTGAATATATCCTCAGTGGTGTTCTGTAGACACTAATTCCTGCCCTCAGAGAGCTGTGTAAGAAGTTCTTGAACAGGGGATGTGAAAGTGGGCTGTTGGGGTTGCGGCTGTTTTATTCTTGGCGCGGCACCCATGCTCCTGATTTTGCTGGGGGTAGGCGGGTGGACGGGGGGTAGTCATTGCACTACCCTCCTTGTGTTTCGGAGTGAAAATTCCTTGCTCCATAGGAGTAGAGTACCACAAGAAACAATGCATTAGTATCAAAGTTAGGAGGCCAGTTTAGAATTTCCAGCTCTGGCATTTGCTCACTGAGTGTGCTGGGCCAGTTCCGTAACCTCCTGGCCCCGTCTCTGTGTGAGGGTTAAGTGTTGGAAGCGTGTGAAAGCTCTTCAGGAAATGGAGCTCCAGATCCTTTCAGACCCCTCAGATCCTTTTTGTGGACTCAGGGATGACTTAAGTCCATCCATAAATTACACATTTACAGTTATTTTAATTAGTCCAGGAGGGGTCTCGAGGTTAAACTGCTCAGCAAGCAGGATTGGGAAAGCGCCTGGAAGCCGGGCCACGGGCCAGGAGATGGTACTCCTCTGGGAGATTGTGAAATATATTTTACCCAGAGATTCAGGAGAAAGGGTTAGATTGCTCTCCTGCCTTGGCAGGGCTACAGCACGGGGAGGGGGCGGGTCCCTGGTGGCTGCTGGGATCCTATAAACCACCAGGCTTCCCTTCCTTCCCTCCCTCCAGTGTAACCAACTGAAGAGCTGTGTCCTTGCATTGGCCACCCCTCTCAGTTCCCCAGTCTCCACCTCTGCATCACAAACGTGTGTGCACACGTGTCCCTGGCTCCACCCTTAACCTCAGCAGCAGCACCCACAACCAGTTATAAGTAATGGTTAAAGTTCCAGTGTTCAGGACCAGTGTCCACATGGCAGACAATTAGAGTTAATGCAGGGCTTTCTGGACAATAAGCCCCTCTCTGTCCCTTCCACTACAATACTAGAACTTACAAGGGAGAGAAAGGGACAGAATAACAGCCCTCAAAAGACTGGTTTAATATGCATTTAAAAGGCAGTGGTAGGGGCACCTGGGGGGTTCAGTGGGTTAAGCATCCCAGTTTGGCTTAGGTCATGATCTCAAGGTTCCTAAGTTCGAGCCCTCCGTTGAACTTGTGCTGACAGCTCAGAGCCTGGAACCTGCTTCAGAATCTGTGACTCCCTCTCTCTCTTTTACTCTCCCCCCTCATGCTCTGTCTCTGTCACTCAAAAAATAAATAAACGTTAAAAAAAAAAGAGCAGCTATAGCACTTAGATAAGTCAGAACTAATTTCAAAAATTTTGAGGTAATATTTTAAAATCATGGTATAACACATGAAAATATCTAAATTCTTGGGTTTTGTTACCAAAATGAGATTTAGCGACTCTTTATCTGCATTCCTCACACTGACCCCAGCAACAAGGGGTGAAGCTGACAAGCATGATCCCATTTAAATAAGGCAAAGATCTACAGTTCACCAGGGTCATACCTGTCCCCCTCAGGCATCATCCAAATGACCTGTCTGGCCTCTGCTTATGGGTAGTTAGAAATCCCAAGGACAGAGGTTATAAGCTCTGCAGTCAGTAAATTCGGGTTTCAATCCTGTTTCTACACCATATTTTGACCTTGGGGCTTTTGAGCACATTTCTTAACCTTTCTGAGCTTCAGTGTCCTCATTTTAAAAATTAAACATAAATTTGTTCCTACCCTATGGATTGTCATGAGGATTAAGTGAGACAACACATTCAGTGTGGGTATAGCACATAGTCACTCAGTAAAAGTTAACAACCATCAATCACCATTATGACAGCCACCATCACTACCGTTATTACCCCTATCCTCACTGAGGGTTTCCATCTATGTCCTTGAGAAAGAATTGAGCACTACTTGACCAGTGGTTGCCCACAATCAACCTGTACACCAACCATGGGCCCCTGTCACTCCGAGTAAAAAGGCATAGTCAGTTCTACCACTGAGCAGGGAGATTAGAGAGGGCACTTCTGCACTGGGTGAAGAGACAGATGGAGAGTAGGGTCCCCTCCACTATGAAAATTGGGGTATTTGTGGCATAGTTGGCACCATTGCGTTTCAAGTCATCAAATCTTCACAACAGCCCTACAAAATAGATTACTTATTACTGTCTCCATTGCACAAATGAGAAAACTGAGATACAGAGAGGACAAGTAATTCACCAAAGCCCCAGGGGGTGGAGTCAGAACGGGAAGCCAAGACCTCTTTCTGTCCCTTCTCAAGAGAGTTGTTTCTTGATGATTGAGGAAACTTCTGGAATAGTTTCGCAAACGGGCATTGAAGTGTGGCTACACGCAGTTACGACTGATTATTAAGCAAGCCCCCCAAATGGATATGGTCCTGTTCTTGGGCACAAGGGTGTAGTCCCAAGGCCCAGGCTGAACCGAACTGGAGTAGACTGGATTGTTTCCTAGAGCCCAAAGTATAAGTCTTTGTTTCCCTAGTGGCTGTCTCAGTAACTTAGTGCAATACTTCTCTGAGCTTCAGTGCCCTCATCTGTGGAAGGGAGATAATAACCATCCCTACTCCTTACGGTCGTTAGAGCATTAAGTGTGTTTCTATAGGGAAAGCACTTAGAACAGTGCCCACCACCCACTAAGTGCCACATCTTGGTTGGCTGTTACTATTATTACTATTATTATGTATTGTCACCGATGGAGTGTCGCTTGTTTAATATAAAGCCTAATGCAAATATAAAGAAAGGAAGAGAATGAGAGAAGGAGAGAGGGGGGAAAGGAAAGAGGTCTGATGGCAGGGTGGAAGACAGGATGACCATGAGTCTGCCTGTGTAATCCAAATAGGCGGACTGGGAGGGGAGGGGGTAGGAAAGCATAACGTATTAAAATCCACTCTCTGTCCAGAGCCAGAGCTCCTGGACCTCCTCTGTAGAAGGTTGTGACTTTGTCCTGGCACACAAGAATCAGCAGACCTGGTTACTACGTCCTGCCAATCACTCAGGAAACCTCTTGTCTCTTTGGGCCTCTGTTTACGCCATCATTTAAAGAAAGGAACAGTGTAGTTATCCTGGAAGTTTCCTTCCAATCCTGTGACAGGAGGAAGCAGGGTGAGGGAAAGGCCAGGCTTCACTGCCAGATGGGCCCGGGTGTAAACACGGGCTCTGCTACCTCCTAGCCATGAGGGCTTAATCTAGTCATAACCTCGCGGGGCCTCATGCTTCCCAAGGATTGGGCTCAACACCTTCAGAGCCTTCCCTCATCCCTTACTCATTGTGATTTCCTGAGTCTCCCTTCAGAGGCACATCCCCTGTGCCTCAGAGAGAGCCCTTGTCCCTGGAGAAGATGGTGAGCACACTTTTATTTGCCTTCAAGTATTAAGGCCCTCTCATCTTGGGCACACTTGAAAAGGCAATCAAGACAGCTTGTAGGTGGGTTCCCATGTACTGCCATTTTGAAAGCTCATGAATGATGAGTGTTTTCAAGGCATTCCCATTCCAGCCAGGAAAACTTCATTGCCTTGCATGACCAAGCCCCACCACCCCTCCTGGTTAGCTGTCTGATTCTTAGAACTTGCAAGACCCTTCAGATGAACTGAAAGCAGAGGCAGTGAGACCAGACCAAAGACCAAACACAAAAAGCAGAAGAATTTTTAAGCTGCAGACACCACAAGGAAGACAACCAAGAAAACCCAAATCACTCCTGGGTCCCTGAGCAAACACGCAGAGGAGCCAATATGGAGTGCCGCACAAGAGCTTGGAGATGAAGGAAGGCCTTTTTCTTAGACTCACAATGCACAGTCATTAACGTCATGTCGATTGAGCAGAATGCCTGTGGGATAATCCAAAACTGGCTTTGTTCAACCTGCTCTGTAGTTCCAGCTACCCTCTCCCCTCTTATAAAATCTGAGCTCTATCACTGGGTAACCAAAAGTCCTCCATTCACTTCTGTCACTGAAAAAGGACTCAGTTCAGTAATTACTATGAGCCCACAGAACAGTCATAATGTCCAAGTTCATTGAAAGTGATAGCTTCTTCCATTCCCTGGCTTGGATGTGATTCGGGGTGGCCCCCTGTAGTGGGCAGGGGCTATCAGGGTCAGAACAAGGGAGGAAAGAGAGCGAAGGGCAGATGGTTCTTGCCTGAATGGTGCTCTTACAGGCTGTGAAGGTGCACCTGGCTTGGCTAACCTTCTCGTAGAGGCATGTTCTTGACTGCTCCTGAGGCCTCAGTGCTGGGGAGGGTCACCCACAATTCCCTTCACCTAGCAAAGACTCCTCCTCTTAATGATAACTTATGACCCCTTTATCAGTCCTTAGTATCACCTTCAGCTTCTTTCTGCCTATCCCTGGCCCCTTCAGGTGCCCTGATTGTCAGCATGTGGACCTAACCTTGCCTGGTCTTTCTCAGGTAGCCCACTCCTCTTACTGAGAAATTCTGGGAAGGCAGCTGTCCCCAATCCGTAGACCTTTGCTTCCTGGTCTGTGTAGTAGCTGGCCATGATCTCTTCCTCTGTACATTTATAAGGTGTGAGTTAGACATCAGGACAAAGTGTCCCTCATGCTCCACAGAGTACCGAATACTCATATGGAGTACTGACTGGCCACATGGAAGCCCTCTCTCTAGGCACATGGACAGAAGGGCAAAGCTGGGGCTCAAAGCTCACTAAAGGCTCTCTCCAAAAATCCTCCCCAATTTTCCCTAGGCCACTATGGTTCTTTAAAGTCTGGGGTCTCTGAATACCACATCTGATCAATCTTGGCTCTTTGGGTCTCTCATTTCACTTTGGGATTAGCAGTACAGGCCCTACTTTCTCACCGAGTTTTAGCAGAAACAAAGGCAAGAGGAGTCACTTTTTAACCTCTATGACACAACAACCCAAAATTGGGGGTAGAGTCCAGCTGGCTCATGGATCAGCAAGATATGCACACGATCACAGAAGAAGTATTTTGTTTTCAAAAGAAAGAATGTGCATGTAAGATATGATGTTGACAATAATGTTGGGTACTTGTTATATCATTCTCTGTAGTTCCAAGATTTCTTGAAAGAAAGAAAAAAAAAGTGCATATCAAACCAAAGAGGGGAGAAAACAAGGAAAATAAGGAGCATCAAGGAGACCATCACTGGAAGTTTCCATTCTGTTCACTCATTCATTTATTTATGCAACAAACATTTACTGAGCACCTACTATAAACATTAGGTTGAGTACTGAGGATCCACTGATGAAATATTCTGGGAACCATATGGCTCCTGGGAGCCGTACATGGCACATACTTTTAACACTACGGCATCCCAGTGTGCGTGCATTTAACTTCAGCAATGTAGTAGGCAAAAGACCTTCTCCAAAGATGTCTACACCCTAATGCCCAAACCCACAGATAAGGTACCTTATACCGCAAAAGAGAGATTAGAGATGTGAAGAAGACCTTGAGATGGGAGCGTTATCCTGGATGAGCCAGGTAGGCCTGATGTCAGCACAGACGAAAGAGTCAGGGGAGTCAAGGAAGGAGCCCAGAGAGGTAGGGGCCCAGGTCTGAGCGATGTGGTTTCCTGGCCCAGAAGGTGGGAGGGACCATGAGCCAAGCAGGGTGGGCAGCCTCTAGAGCTGGAGCTGCCAGATACAACAGCCCTGCCGACATCTTGCCTTGGGCCCAGTCAGACGGATTTTGGATACCTGAGCTCCAAACTGTCAGATAATAAATGGATGTTGTTCGAAGCCATTAAGTTTGTAGTAATATTACAGCAGCAAGAAGAAACAAATATAAGCAATTTCAATTAAAGCCATTCTGTAAAGAAAAGAAGACAAGACAGAGAACGTGGAAAGGAAAAATCATATATCAAATAAAGATGTTTCCAAGGACAGCAGCTCGGCCTGCCCTTCTGCCAACAAGGTGTGCCTGGGGTAGACTGGAGGTGGGGACGTGATGCTGCTTCTTTGTTTGGTCTGCAGTTGTAGCACGAGCATGATGCCATACTCAGGGCTGCGGAGACTTTCAGGACAGTGACTACTCTGTGCCGCTTTCCACGTTATTCTTTATTTTGGAAACTGAGTCTGACACAAGTGACATCATTCAGTTGTAACTGAGCGGCAGTTGAGTCTAATGGTTAAGGGCTTGGACTGTGGAGTCAGACAGACCGGGGTTGAGTCCCTCCTTTGACCCTTATGGCTGCGTAACCTCAGACCAGCTACTGCTCCTCCCCAGGCCTCAGTTTCCCCGTCTGTAAAATGGAGAGATAATGGCACCTTGCTCTTACCGTAGTAAGGGCTAAATCAGACGATGTGTAGAGAGTGTCCAGCATACAGTAAGCTCCTAATAAATGATTGTAGTTAGTACAATTGGAATTATTATTGGGATTATATCTGCTGTTGGGACAAAATTGCCCTCCAAAGGCTCATTTGCCTCCCGGATAATATGCCTGCCTCCAGTACCCCTTGCACAAGCTTATTATTAATAAGCTTCCTAACCTTGTTTGTTTAGTAGGCAATGTCTTGCGATAAATGGGGTCCTGCGGGGAAAATAATGAAAAGAGGGTCCTTGGTAGAGAAAAGGATGGGTATGAAGGACCTCATTACTTTATAAATATAATTGAACTGACACACAAGAAGGGGTGTTCAAAGATAACACCGCAGGAGGGCAGACCTAGGGCTAGGGCATTCTGGCTTCCCAGCCTCCTTTCAGCTTCCTTCCCAGTGTGGCACATGCATATAGACCACGTCTAATGACAAGGCAGCCTCAAAACTACAAAACAGACTATTCAGATCACTGGTGGCCCTGTTTAAAACTAAGGTAAACATGCATATTCCTGTCCTGTCTCCTGGTGATTTGTAAATCTCCACTCCCCCAGACCTGAAATGCAAATATCAAATATCAAATGTCAAATATAAAAGAGAGCGTGTCTTTTCCATGTCTCCACCATCCCAACATCTTTCACTGCCATTACTTTTTTTTCTTGCAGAAATGTATTGTAAGACCAAAGAGATGAAAGTTTTTAAGGCACCAAAAATGACAAAACACAGACAAAACCTTTTCTAAAGAGCTGTGCCTGTAGCCAGTCGTCGTAAGGAGAGCTCCCTTCCAGAAACTATGTCTTCTGCCCCCCACCCCAAGTTGGCAACCACACAGCATTGGTTCTAGGCTTCTCCAGGAGGGCAAGTCTTTGGCCTTTTCTATTGAAATTTGGGAATAATCCTAAGTTATGTAGGGCCAAATTTGGTGAATGTGCTGACTGGCCGAGTGGGAGACAGTGAATTCTCCTTGGGATTGTTACAGAAGAGGGCCAGGCCTGAAAATTTCTGCAAAAGGTTTAGAAATAGACTGCGACCCTGGGGAAGCTGCTTCCAAAGAGGGAAGAAACCCCACAGTTTTGAGCAATGGTAAACGCTTTTGAATTTGCTTTTCACTTGGAGAAGAATTAAAACAATACCCACATTTGCTGAACACTTGACACATGACTTATATATCCATGGACAATATACTTATCCATGTAAGTATCCATTACATTTATAATTATACATTATAAATGTATAATTCTCATAGCTACCTTTTTAAGCAAATATCATTATTAATTATTATTGTTCTATAGATGAGGAAACTGAGGTTCGGAGAGATAAATTAACTTGCTCAAAGTCATACAGAAGGAAAAGGAAAGGCAGAACTTGGACCCAGATCTCGTGGGGTCTGAAGTTCATGCTCTCAATCCCCATGCTGCTCTGCATGTGGAACTTCTACAAACCACAACCAGCAGGGTACACAGACTGAAAGAGAGGAGGAGGAGAACATCTTAAAACTTTATGGGCATGTTTTGATGTCTCTAGGGGTCTGCTGAGTTCACTTATCAACAGATAAAGTTGACTACCTACCTGGTTTGACACTGAGTGATAAGAAGTACTGAGAGGGGGGCAAAACAAACCCAGTCTCCGCCCCCTCGACAGAGTCTCCAAACAGGGCTAAGGACATTATGCACTGAAGCATTTTATTCTTTGCTTTATTTATTTATTTATTTATTTATTTATTTATTTATTTATTTATTTATTTATTTTTAAGAGAGAGTATGGATGAGAGGGACAAGGAAAGAACGAGAGAATCCCAGGCACACCCCACACTCGGTGTAGAGCCTGGCGTGGGGCTGGATCTCAAGACCCTTGGGTCACGAACTGAGCCAAAATCAAGAGTCAGATGCTCAAGTGCTCAACTGACTACGCCACCTAGGTGGCCCCCACATTGAAGCATTTTAAAAGAACAGCAAGGGTGACTCTTGATCCCAGGGTTGTGACTTTGAGCCCCACACTGGGTGTTGAGATTACTTCAAAATAAAATCTTTAAATAGAAGGAAAGGGGGGTGCCTGGGTGGCTCAGTCAACTGGGTGTCTGACTTCGGTTCAGGTCATGATCTCATGGTTCGTGGGTTCAAGCTCCACATCGGGCTCTGTGCTGACAGCCCAGAGCCTGGAGCCTGCTTTGGTTTATGTGTCTCCCTCGCTCTCTCTCTGCCCCTCCCCAGCTCCTGAGCTGTCTCTCTATCTCAGAAATAAAAATTAAAAACTAAAAAATTAAAACAAACTTAAAAAGAATGAAAGGGAAGGGAAGGGAAAAGACAGTAACAACAGAAACATGATCCCCAATTTTCACTTAGGAAGACTTCTCTGATTACAAGGAATTAGATGTAACTCCAGCAACACCAAGTTTAAATGAGAAAAAAATAAAACATCTTGTATGAAAGAGGTCAACTCCTTCCTTCTCTACTCTGCCCAGCATTCTCTTCTTCCCTTTTTTAATATCAAGCAAAGTTTTCCTCTGGCTTATAGGCCTATTTTCACAATCACGCCATGAGTACCTTGAGGGTCAGAGTTTGTCCAGTGTTGTTTCCCCAGCAGCAAGTCGATCGCCTGACATGTGACCGGTTCCACACTAACTTCTTTTTTTTTTTTAATAATTTTTTTCATGTTTATTTATTTTTGAGAGAGAGAGAGCATGAGCGGAGGAGGTAAGAGAGAGAGGGAGACATAGAATCTGAAGCAGGCTCCAGGCTCCGAGCTGTCAGCACAGAGCCCGAGCCCGACGCAGGGCTCGAACTCACAAACCCATGAGATCATGACCTGAGCCGAAGTCAGATGCTCAACCGACTGAGCCACCCAGGTGCCTCCGCATCGACTTTCGTTAAATGAGCAGCTCCTCATTCCCATGATACTGAATTATATTCATTGCTTTTTAATAGATGAAAAATATCTAGTCCAAAAAAGGCTTTAAATGATGGGAAGAAATGATTCTTAATATACATCCTCTAACCAACAGTCCAGAGAACAATTACTTCTAGCCTCCAGGCCTTAGTAAAATATTGCTGTTGTTTGCTATGTGGTCACTAATGTCAATCAGATGGCAAGGCCCATTAGTGACCAACAGCATAGGGGATAAGCCTGTGTTGACCCTGCTATTGGGCGTTCATTCCATGTTGAAGTACTTAATTAATGGGAGCTGATTTCTCTTTGAAGGAGAGAAAAAAATGATACCATTTAAATATGAGAAGTAGAAAATTGTGTTTGTGTTTATTGTTTCCCTTGCAAGACTAATTCTCAGAATTTCTTTACTTTTAAAAAGCCCCTTTAATATGTCAAGAGGCATAATGAGGAAATACAAGTTAATCAAAAATTATGGTAAGAACCAAAATGTCAACATAGACACAGCTTCTCATTTGCTTATTGTTGATCTTAATTAAATACTACATATGTTCATATTTTTAAATTACATATGTATTTTAATTTATTCCCTTCCTAGTTTACAATTCCAGTTTTTATTCTGGAAACTTCTTATCATGTATCCATTACTTTGGGAGGTGGCCATGTCCCAGATCTTTGTGATAGCAACTTCCTGGCCACCAGAGCAATCTTCTTTATGGGAAGGAATGGGAACCCATTCATTCATTCATTCATTCAGGAGCACGCCTAAGTTCTTCCTCTTTTCCAAATACTAGATTAGCATCTGGGGACCCTGAGCTGAGTAAAGCACAGTCCTGGGTAAGGAGTCCATTGTCTTCCAGAGAGAAGAGACCAACCATACTCATGTTCTACCATGATGTGGAACACCTTTTAAATGGGAAAAGTTACACTAGAAAAATGCAAGTCATGCCTGGTAGATTCAAAATGCCAATGACCTTCAGTCAACATCATACTTTCCCCTTTTTGATGGCATTGCCAAAAATGCCAGAAAAGTTCTAATCCCAGACTATCTCCCTGGAATGCAGAAAGGAAGCAATAATGCATAATGGGTTTGAAATGCTTTAAATCCTGTAAAGTGCTGTTCTATAAGGAAGAGCAATTACAACGGCAATACTTACGAGGCGCTCTAGAGTCCATGAGGGCTTGTAAGAATAGGCTGGGCTGAAAAATGGCAGTCCCATTTTAAAGGGACAAAAATAGAGGAGTGACCAAGGGACTTGCCCATGATGCACAGTTTATGGGCTATAATTCATAATAATAATTCTGGTTGTTACCATCTTTCTGATTTAATCAGGTGGAGTATATTAAAACCTACAACTCAAAGCCTGGTGCATGAGAGGTGTGCTATGAATATACCTTGAAATTGCTTTCCACTCGCAGTTTCAAAGATCACTCTACAACCCCAGTCCTTTCTCCAGTTGATAGCTGTCTTTCTGGGAGCAGCATGGAATAGAGGAATAGAGAAGGAAGATGTTTGACCTCCTTCCAATAAGCCAGTGATTGTCCACTATTTATAGTAATATGTCATGATCTGTAGTGAAATGTGTGTAAGCAATTTTTTCTAAAAATAGCTTTTAACACCATCTAATTGATGTTTGCTAATGATTTACTGTTTTAAAATTAGAGCAGATTCATGGTTCCTCCTATAAGAAACATCTCTCTTTCTGTCTCTCTTTCTCTCTCTCTCTCTGTCTCTGTCTTTCTTTCTCTTTCAATCTTTGGTGTTTGAATGTGCTTTTTGGAGGAAGACAAAGGGTGAACCCAGGCAACAATGGGAGTTGAGTCTCTTTGTTTGCTCACTGAGCATCATCTTCAGGTCCTGGTTTTAGAGCTACCGAGACTACAGGGCAGTGGTGTTCTACATCAGGAGGCCTCTGGCCTGGACCAGGCTGGTCCCTGCTCACCCACCAGCAGCCACCCTGGGTCATCAGGTGAAGGAAGAGGCCTGGAAAGTGCAGAATAGGGACTGGCAGAGACCTAACTACAGAGAAGAACCCTGAGGGTGTCCAGTGTGTACTGGCCAAAGGGTATCATATAGATGTCTTGTTACTTGGCAGGTAGGGGGACGAGCCAGTGAAACTCCAGCCACAGTCCCCAGTTAGTCACCCAAGCATGTCTGGAGCCCAGAAAGCAGCCCCCAGTCCTTCTGTGGGGACAGGATTGGCAAAAGCTGGACAAGATGGCAAGGAGGCAGGGTCCCAGTCAAATGTGTAGAGTGTGGGGCATCGGAATGCTGTAGGGGAAACTGAGGCAGATCAGTAAAAAGGGGACTGGATAATGGAGAAATGCTAAAAGAATGAGGCCGCATAGGTATAGGACCACCTTTTAAAACTGTTTCCAGGATTTTTGGCAGTAAAACTCATTCACCCACTAGTAGAGAAGGCCGTTAACACCCCCCTCACCCAGGTAGGGCTGAGAGCAGGATGCAGACACTCCCCTGCGACCTTCTGACCTTCTCCAGTCGGTACTGGTACTGCCATTCTCCATGCCTGGGGCACTGCTCCCTTCCCTGCCCTGCCGTTTTGCATGCGGCGCCTTCTCCTCCATCCTCCATTGGATCCTTTATTCTGGTTTCATATCTTTCCCCTTTTCCTGGCTTACTTCCTTGTTTGTGAGGTGGGAGGAATCCTCCAGAAGCTTCCTGAAACAAGGCATATGGAAAGGAAAATGTTTCAAAGCCTTGAAATCTAAAAATGTCTTCATCCCACCTTTACACATACATTCTATATATTACATTCTATATAATTATATATATTACACATGTAATTCTAAGTTAGATGTACAGTTGATCCTTCAACAACATGGGTTTGAACTGTGTGGGTCCACCATGATTTTTTTAAATAAATACTGCAGAGAACTGTAACTATATTTTGTCTTATGATTTTCTTGATGATGTTTTCCGTACCTTACTTATTGTAAGAATACAGTATATTATACATATGACATATAAATTATGTGTTAATATATTATGTTATTTGTAAGGCTTCTGGAGGCTATTAGTAGTAAAGTTGTGGGGGAGTCAGAAGTTATATGTGACTTTGGACTCTGCGGTGGGGAGGGGCAGTAGGTACCCTAACCCCCACACTGTTCAAAGGTCAACTGTATTTCCCTCAAATTTTAGAAGGCATCACTCCACTGTCTTCCACTTTCCAGTGTTGCCACTGACCAATCCAAAGACTTCCATACGCCTCATTCCTTGTCTGGGTCTAACTCTTCTCTGGAAACTTGTAAGATCTTCTATTTGTTTCCAGTATTACAAAATTTTGTGATAATGTACCTCAGGTGATTATACTTTCATCTATTGTTCTAGGCACTCAGTCAGTGGGCCCTTAAATCTCAAAACTCATATCCTTCAGTTCTGGGAAATATTCTTGAGCTATGCAATTGATGATTTCCTTCCTCATTTTTTGTGTCTTCTCTTTCTGGAATTCCTATTAATTAGATTCAAAATCTCCTGTCTGTCTTCCCATCGACTTACCTTTTCTCTCACACTTTTCATTTCCTTCGGGTTTTTGTTTTGTTTTTCTCTGCTTCCTGGGAGATATCCTCTACTCTATCTTCCAGTCCTCCTAATGAGTGTAATTTCCCTGAAAGTTTTTCTTTTCCTCTTTTTGTTGCCTGTGTGGACCCCATTTCCTCCAAGACTTTTTACTTTGGTTTGTTCTGGTGTCCATTTTTCATACTAGAGACTCATCTAAGTGTCACCCAATATTTTAGAAGTAGAGATGAAAAGATGGTTTGGCACACAGGTGGGACTGGTCAACATGAGAGCTACCATGGGGAAAGCGGGCTGACCGTGTATTGGGAACCCTTAACTTATTTTACTTTTTGTTGGTCCCTTTAGTTCTCTCTTCCTAGAACTAGCAAGATTCTCCAGAGAAGATCCTTCCAATTCCTTGGGTGGTAGACACATTAATGGTCCCCCAAAGATATCCCTGTGCTAATCCTTAGAACCTATGACTATGTTACCTTGCATATCAAAAAGGACTCTGCAGTGTTATTAAATTAAGAATCTTGAGATGGGGAAATTAAGCTGGATTATCCAGCGGGCCCACTATAATCATAATGGCCCTCCTGAGAAGGAGGCAAGAGACTCAGGTGAACAAAGGAGGTAGGACTACAGAAGCAGTGGTTGAAGTGATGAGGGGCCACAAGCTAAGGAATCCAGGCAGCCCATAGGAGTGGAAAAGTCAAGGGAAACTGAACCAGCCCCAGGCCTCCAGAAGAAACACAGCCCTACCAACATCTTGATTCTAGCCCACCCCTTCTTATACCTTGATTTTAGTTTAGTCCAAAACGGATTTCAGTCCAGCACTGTAAGATCACAAATCTGTGTTGTTTGGTAATTACAGCAGCACTGGAAACCTAACACAGCCTGATGCTGGGAGCTGGCTATGGGGATGGCCTTGGCTTCCAGTGCGTAGATACGTGTTCAGTGTCTTTGTGTTCAGAGTGGTCCCCTGCCTCAACTGTACCTGGTGTCCTTCAGTCCAGAGAAACTCTGTTGAACACCCATCCTCTCTAGAGGATTAATCTCTGGTTTCTGCTGGGTTGGAAAGGAAGGGCAATCTCTCAGAAATGTGAAGCAAGGGAGAGGGTCTCAGGATCTAACTGCTCCCCTCCCCACTGTTTCAGCAGTGCCTGGAGCTGCCAATCCCTGACCCCCTGCAGGTTCTGCAGTGGAAATCAGGCTGCTTTGCAGCTTTACCCACCACTGACTCAAAGCCAGGCTTTCTCCAGTCTATGTCACATGCTTGCCAGCTGCTCAAACACTATTGTTATCTTCTCCCCTAGTCTCCCTGTCTTCATCAGATTGTATCTTTAAAGCAAAAAGAAACAAATGAAAGACTCATGTAGTTTTAATAGAGCCTCTGAGGGAATGGAACTAGCACATGGGCTCAGTCAGCCACCTTCCTAGGAAGTCTTCCCTTCACACTTGAAGTCTGAAACCTGAGCCGGACAGGGAGGTCACACAGAGCTCACACGCCCCTCTCCCTCACAGTGCAGCACTGCGCTGGCTACAAAGAATCAAAGTCTCCCCATCTAAACCCCTTCCTCCTGATTTCTGTCACACTGGCTCCGCGGGGGAGAGGGGGGTTCAGGGTTGTGCCCCAGAGCAGTTGCTGTAGTTGTGAGCATGCAGAAGGACTTCCTCGCTCCTTGTGAATAGCTGCTGTTCCTAACCCCCCAAGTGCCCCCACCCCCCAACCACCCGGGCCACAGCAGATGCTTCCTGGCTTCCTAGTCCGAGGGCCGCCATAACAAATACCACAGACCAGATGGCCTAAACAACAGAAGCTATTTTCTCACAGTTCTGGAGGCTGGACATCCAAGATCAAGGCGTTGACAGGGTTGGATTCTTCAGAGCCTCCCTTCTTGGCTTCCAGGTGGCCCTCCTCCTGCTGCCTCTTCACATGGTCATCCACTTGGGCATTCCCCTGCTGTCCCGTATGGGTCCTAATCACCTCCTCTTATAAGGACAGCAGTCAGATCAGATCGGGACCCCTTTTAGCTAAATCACCCCTGTAAAGATCCAGTCTCTAAATACAGTCACTTTCTGTGGTACTGGGGGCTAGGACTCCCCCATGAATTTTGGGAGGACACAATTTAGTCCATAATATGGGCCCTTCCCCTGATCCTGGCCCAGGCTTCTGACAGCTCTGTGCCCCTGCCATAACTGTGCTCACACATCTGGAATAGCAGCTCTGAACCTGCCACATTCTTCATTTCGCCCTGCAAGCCTGGGCTACGACCATTCCCGCGAAGGAGACAGCCACAGGCTGAGGCCCCCTACCTTGGAGCATAATGGGAAACCATGAAGCCCTTTGTGTTTGGTGTCATACTTCTAGTCCCCGCTGCTAAAAATATTTTTAAATAAAAAGGAAAACAATATATTCTGTGTACGGGTATTGTATATGACGCTAAAAGAAAAATTTTCATTTATTCCTTTGAAGTTTTGGCCTACTTCTGTTCACATTTCAAGTTTCAGTCAGAAAAGGTACTAAGAAATCTTCGGACAATAGCTGTTCAAAACCCTAATTAGATGGGCCATAAGAAGTGTCCACAGAAGGTAGAAACTTTCACTGGAGAGCATGTTATGGTGGATAAAAGCAGAGGTTTTGGAATCAGATAGAACTGCATTTAAATTCTGCTTCTACCACTCACTAACTGTGTGACCTTGAGCAAACTGCTAAACCTGTTAGTTTCCTCATTTGTAATCATACATGGCTCATGAAGCCGTTGTAAGAAACAAGTGAGATAAGGTTCACCCAGCATTTACCCAAGGTCTGGACGAGAGAGCGCGCTGCCCCCTCCCCTTCCCCTCGGACCACAGACCTGCGGAGATTTGGCTGCACCCCACCAATCAGACGCCTCCCCAGACGCCTCCCCACCTCCGTGCTTAATAAAATCCCCTTTCACCCGGTGAAGAGGGTTTGTGCAAATCCTATGTTAATAGATTCCTTTGGCCAATTCACTAGGCAGGTTTTACATTTGAAAGAATATTTGACAGTTTCTCTCAGCCTTTGTCAGGGCCCCTGGGGAAGGTCTAGAAACCTCTCGGGATTAACTTCTGGCTCTCGCCCCTTAGAGCGGCACCCTGTGCCTACTAATGTGGCTCCAGCTTCTCCCTTTCTCCCTTCGGTCCCTCCTCCACCCCCACCCCCACCCCCACCCCCTACCCCCACCAGAGATTGTAAAGGTAGCCTTGCTGACAAAAGTTTGAAAAAGAAATTTAGAGGGGAAAGAGGAAGAAAATGAATATTTTTACTGAGCACACTTTTTTTTTTCCTATGAGGCACTTGACATCAGTGACTTCATTTAGTTTTGCCTGCCATCATGAGGCAGACATTCCTTCTCCCCATTTCACGGGTAAGAAGAGTGAGACACAGAGAAGATAATTAACTAGAGCAAACCTACACTACATGGCAGAGTGAGATGCAAGGCCATTTCAGTAAGAGTAAATCCAAGGCCTGGGCTCTTTCCAGTGTTCAAGCCGCCCTCCCGCCCTCCAGCCCCACAGTTATCTGCTGGATCTTTCTCGGCCCCCTCTGTTAGCATCCATGCCTTTCTTCTTTCTGTTATGGTTCCTGGCAGCCATGTCTTCTCTCCCTGACTCTTTGAAGCCAAGAGGGGCACCCGATTCTTTCTCTTTCACATCCTCCACAGTGCCAAGCACACAGTAGGCACTTAGGGTGTGTGTTCAATGGACGAAGAGATAAATAACTGAGTGCATAAGCAAACGAACATATAAGTCAATAGGCAACGTGTCAATGAATGAATGAATTTGGAAATGAATGGATGCATGCATGCATGTAGGAACAAACATATATATGTAAGACAGTGAATGCACGTACGTGTGCAACAGTGAATGCGTACGCAGTGATGGAGTGCGTGGATAGCATCAATGAATAATAGGAGAATGAATAAATATGTCAATGAATGTGTGAATTGGTGATTCAATAAATATATGGGAGTGAATGAATACTGAATAGACAGATATTTCAGAGTGAATGAGTAACTTAATACATAAGTGAACTAACATAAGGAGGAGTGAATGAATGAATACATGAACTAATGAATGCATAATGTGGGAATGAATGAATGAGTGAATGAGCCAAAAAAAGGGGTGAATGAGTGCCTTCCTTATTTCTGCCAGGAATGCCCTGCCCCCTTGAGTGTGCCCCTTGATCAGAAAACCTAAGATTCAGAGAGCCATTTGAAATCCCAGGAGGCAGCATTCAAGTTGAGGCCGAACATCTGAGGGTGGGATTGAGGATCGGTGCCCTTCTGTGCATACAGAATAGCTCTGCTGGGAGTCCCCTGTAGCATCTGCCGCATCTCCTAAGAACTGGGCACCCAGCTGGTCGTGAGGACCCCACTGGCTTCAGCAAGTAGGAACTGGGGTCACTGCTCCAGTGCTTCACGGCTTGGCCAGTCCCCTCCTGCCCAGCGTGTCCTTTGCCCTGCTCCATACTCCTACCTGGAACCCTGCTCCACCCCCCGCCCTGAGCAGGAGCAGGCAACCACAGGCAAGGAAATTGATTCTTAGCATCCAAGAACAGCCTCCTTTAATGAAGAGGCTGCTGCAATATCTTCGCAACAGGCAGCAACTCACATGTTTGATTACAACAGGTTGAGCCATTCCACACTCCCCAGTGCCAGGGCTCAGGGAAAGAGGGAGGGGAAAAAAACACCTCAACACTGAGCAAGACTACACTCTTCCTGCCACAAGCCGCCCAGAGGTCCTGGCTCCTTTCAGGCTGAAAGAGCTGTAGCACTTCTTGCCAAAGAGTCCAGGGTCTTAACGTCTCTGCCTGCTCACCGCTGACTGATGCTCTTCTTTGCTTCTTTTTTCTCCGCTTCAGAATCTGAGACGAGGCAGGGTTTGAGTGACTGAAACCTTCTCCCCTCTTGGCCCTGGGAGCTGATTCGTTCAGGACTGTAGCAAACCGGTATTTCAGGTCCCCTTGGCAACCCCAGTGCCGGATCTCCCAAGAAGGATTTCAAGGATTGTGCTTCTAAAGGACCAGGAGGAGACAAGACTTTTGGGTGAGAATCAACACCTTCCTCTTTGATTTGTGCTGCCACATTCAACAGGGGTTGCTGTTTCAAAGTGAAGAGACGCTGGTTGGGAGGAAAGGCTGTCCTGGAAGTTAGGAATGGCAGAGAAAAAGGAACGCTCTGTTGTGCTGCGCGTGAGGGGGGGCCCCATCAGAAAAATTCCTAGGAACGTGACTTCCCACTTTCAATTTTCACTCCTGTCATTGCTTGTCTTCTGATGCAACCTTAGAGTAATACTGGCTGGAGCCCCTTTGGCCTCAGGCTTTTGTCAGTCATTGAATTATTCCTCTCAGCTGCCCTCACTGGCCCAAAGAAGTCCTCGCTCACAGCCACAGCTGAGAGGGTGGGGAGGGGACCCCTGTAGTCCACACAGACTCTAGCGTTGAGGAGGCAGTGCAGTAGTATTCAGTATGACATTTGTCACCTCTGCTTGAAAACTCTGTATTTTTCTAGAAAGAGTTTTGAGCACGGTTCGGGAGGTCTACCTACCTATTTCCATACTGCCTCTACCACCCCCAGCTCAACGTGGTGACTTCTTTGGGGAAGGGAGTGGAAGAGGGTGGAGGCCATACAGGAGGGGATATACCTTAGCCTCTGTGACTAGCTCCAAACAACGGCCACCGACAAAGATAGTGATGTGCAAATTACTGATTTTTATTGGACACTTTGGGGAATACAGTTGTTTGTCAGGAAATGAAAGAGAATGTTTGTGCTTATAAAATTATATGGAAAATCAATGCAGTGTTAAGTATATTTTTCAGTGATTTGAGTCAAGGACTGTTCTCCAGCCTATTTCTAGCAAGCTCTAAGGGAGACAGAGACGTCCCTAAGCACAGCCAAGGGGGCTGAGCAGAAAGGTCAAGCTGTCGTTTATTGCTGCCCTTCTTCCCTGGGGAAACGCCCAAGTGGGCATGAAGTGACACAGGCCATGCGGAGTTCCCAGTGTAGTTGTTAGACTTCAGTTACCACCAGTAATGCTGGGGCTGTGCTAGACAAAGTGCTCTGAACTCTAGACCTACTTTCTAGTTTTCTTGTGCTCCAACCTAGGGCTTCTGAGTACTGCGTCCCTGTCACAGAGGGGAGAGGAAAAGAGATACAAGCCCTCTGAAATGTGAGAGAGAATGGAAGCTCCATCTTGTTTCAGAGGCTCAAGAGCTGTCAATCAGTAGAAATGGAAGTGGCATCTGTGGGTCTCTCCAGTTCAGGGCCTTGGACAAGGACATGGCCCTGTGAAGGAGGGAATAGGAACAGTCAGGGCATCTGCTCCTTTGCAAAGCGTTTGTCACTGCATTGTCACGGAAGATCTTTGACAGGAAAGAATGAATAAGAGTAAGAAGCCAAGGAAATCAGACAGAACTTTTAGAAGCTCAAAGATTGATAGGCAAGAAGTTACCAACAAAACTCCCACTTACGACTATAAATCCTTTACCAGATGGTATTAGAATTATTTTGACATTGAGTGGGGAGCCAGACAGTCTGCTTTGCCAGTTTTCTGCTGTGTGGCTCGGGGCAAGTTACGGACTTCTCTGGGTTTCCCATTTCTTTATCTGTATACTTTATTATAAGAGCTCTTTATCATAAGGTGTCTTCCTGCCCTAAATCCTGTGATTCTGTGATGAGAAGGTCTTACTGATAAGTCGAAATGATAGTGGAGGGGATGAAGAGTGCCAGACTGATGGTGATGCAAATTTTGGTTGTGTCCCTTGTTAGCGGTGTGTCTTAGGTCACCACACCTTCCTGTGCTTCAGTTCCCTCCTCCGTAAAATGATTTTGTTAGTTAGTTTTTCTCATAACGGGCTTGCAGTGAGAATTAAAGGTAGTAATGCATGCCAAACATGGAAGGCAGAGTGCCTGTCCCATCAGATACATGTTGGCTATTGACCTTACAAAAGTGGATGAAAGAAACAACACCTTGTAACAAAGTATCTCACTGCTCAAAACACTTTCATGAATGGTTGTAAAAATAAATAAGAAATCTCAACTAATTATTATCGAAGACCAAAATGATCCCTTTTAACGTCATGATAGATACAACTGAAGAACTGCATTAAGATCTCCACGCCAGGAGACCTGGGTGGCTCAGTCGGTTAAGCCTCCGACATCAGCTCAGGTCATGATCTCATGGTTCATGAGTTGGAGCTCCATGTCTGGCTCTGTGCTGACAGCTCAGAGCCTGGAGCCTGCTTCAGATGGTGTGTCTCCATTTCCCTCTGCCCCTCTCCCACTCATGCTGTCTCTCTCTCTCTCTCTCTCAAAAATAAATAAACATTAAAAAGTATATATCCACTGCCAAAAAAAAAAAAGTAAAACAAAAGACATTATATGCAAATTCCATTATTATTATTTTCTAATATGCCTCAATTTCACCATCTGTGAAATGGCGGTAACAACCTAGGGCTGTTGGAAAATTAACTATTGTCGCACCTACAAAGGAGCTTTCACATAGTGCTTGAGGCACTTGATAAATGGTACCTTATTCAGAATCCTTGATTACAAAAATAAAGATCTCAAAGAACAAACAAAATTGAAATCTGGTTTTTTAACAGAATTTTCCTGATACTCAGGCCCTGTTTTCTCCACAAGAAAGCTCCTCGGTGCCTGAATTCTTTCACGTAGTCATTCACTCTTGTTTTTGAAAGTGATGGGTGAAGAAAACTGAATCCATTCCCTGATTCTACCCAAATATTAGAAATTTCTCAAGGATCTAGTTGTGTTGTAAGCACCATCCTCAGATGCTTATCTCAGGAACAGAATCTCCTTGCGAGAGAGTGGTGAGATTTGGGGGGAAAACATCCTTGGCCGGGAGAAAGACTGCCGGCTAAGATTGCCACACATGGCAGCTATAGTCCCACACACTTAATACAGAGTACTGATGGTGAGAATGAGAACCATCAAGTCTCTTAAAAATAAAGACCACGATTGACCCTGTTCCTCTTTTGTTGTTGAGGTATCATTATCATACAATGTCACATTAGTTCCAGGCGTGCCACACGGTGATTCACTAATTCCGGACATTACTCAGGGTTCACCACGTTGAGTGTAGTCACTTTCTGCCACTGCACAACATTATGAAGTATTATCGACTCTATTTCATCTCCGTGACTCATTTACTTTATAACTGGAAGTTTGTACCTTGGAATTAATCCCCTTTATCTACTTCACCCATCCCCCACCCACCTCCCCACTGGCAGCCACCAGTTTGTTCTCTGTATTTGAGACTCTGTTTCGTTTATTATTTGTTTGTCTGTTTTGTTTCTTACATTCCATATATAAGTGAAATTATATGATATTTGCCTTTCTCAGTTCTTCTTGGTATAGAAATGAATACAATATAATGCCCTCAGAACCTCAAGCTACTAAGTAGATTCCCTAACTCATGTCTTGGCGGAAGATACGAGTTCATGAATGTACTGAAATTGAAGACTCCGTTTCTAAAAGAGGAGTAAAAAAAAGTTCCAAAGTCTTTTAAAATACACTGATCAGGGGTGCCTGGGTGGCTTAGTCAGTTAAATGTCTGATTCTTGATTTCAGCTCAAGACATGATTTCTCAGTCCTGAGATTGAGCAGTGTGGATGGAGCCTGCTTGGCATATTCTCATTCTCTCTGTCTCTCTCTCACTCCCCCTCTCCCTCTCCTTCCCCCACTTGCAGGTACAGTACATGCACATACTCTTTCTCTCAAAATACATAAACATTAAATATATATATGCATATATATGCATATATGTATATACTGATCAAAGTTAGGTAATGAAAATATCCCTGCTTCATATTTTCAAATTTACTTGCAATAGTAGTTGCTGGTCAATTTCGTCCATCAGTTTCTCTGTGAACCTCTAGGACGGGCCTCCTCTTCCATAACGGGCATGGAGACAGCATGCTCTTCCTCTCCCCAACCCACCTCATGTACATGCTTAATGAATTACAGTTCCCTTAAACTTATGATGATCTTACCTCCAATGCAGAAGAAAAAGGAGCAACAGTTTAATTTAACAATTCTTTCTTGAGGTGCCTAGGAAGCTCAGTCATTTAAGCCTCCAACTTCCTTCAGCTCAGGTCATGATCTCGCGGTTCATGGGTTTGGGCCCCACATCAGGCTCTGTGCTAACAGTTCAGAGCCTGATGTTTATTCATTTTTTGAGAGAGAGAGAGAGACAGAGCGTGAGTTGGGGAGGGGCAGAGAGAGAGAAGCAGTCTCCAGGTTCTGAGCTGTCAGCACAGAGCCCAATGTGGGGCTGACAAACCTTGAGATCATGACCTGAGCCGAAGTCACATGCTTAAGCAACTGAGCCACCCAGGCACCGCCCCCCTCCCCTGCAAAAAAATTTTTAAATAAATAAAAGTTCTTTCTTTAGGAAACAAAATGTATTGTGATCTCAATTACAAAAATGAAAAAAAGAGTAAAAACAAATCAATAAAAATAAAAATACCATTTTTACAGGTTGAAATACAACAAAATTTGGATTATATTTTCTTCCCATGGTGACTATAATTTTTTTCTTCTCTATTTTTTTTTGTATTTTCTAAATTTTCTATGATGTATGTATGTTACTTTTAAGTAAAACATTTTAACCATTTTAAAAATACTAAGTGATAGTGCTTTTCCAGCACTGCGTGTTTGTACTCATCAAGCCAAGTAGTAACTAATGACATTTCACCTCTGTGGGTAGCAAATGTCTCACCGGCATTGTACCCCACTTTTAAGCACATATCAAATGCATTTTTCCTGCTACTATGCCCATCGTTTTCATGGCAGTAAGCAGGCATTCTCTGGCTGTCCCATCTTGACTTCAGCTCTGTGTTAAGGCTTAATGGTGGGAGGTTCATACCCCTGCCCATACGATCCCCAGTTGGACTCGGCAGCTACTCTGTGCAATGGGCTGTGTGGAGCTCTTGGGAGCTGAGGTCTGTGTTTAGATTTTCTTGGTGGGCCTCCAACACAGATTGCCTACATATTTTCTTTTCTGATTTGTCAAGCCAAGTTTGACAAGTCAAATTGGCTTCCATACAACACCCAGTGCTCATCCCAACAAGTGCCCTCCTCAGTGCCCATCACCCACTTTCCCCTCTCCCCCACACCCCATCATTTGTTAATAAAAATTGGGGGAGTTTTTTGTTGTTGTTGTTATAAGGCAATACATGTTTCCTGTAGAAAATAATCAAAGAAGAAAATAAGACACCGGCAATACCATATTTTCTCTACCCAGAAGTAATCGCTGTAGCACCCTTGTGAATTTGCTTCATCTTTGTGTGTGTTATATGCATAGGCAACATTCAAAGCAGTTTAGATTATGTTGTATATCTGTGCGTGTGTATGCATCCATATGGTACCAGCGTTTCCCATGTCATTACAGCCCTCTGTCGTAGCACTGTGTGTGCCTGCGTGGTACTACCTGTGCCGTACTTCATTTAACCAGCCCTCTTTCCTGGGCATTTAGATCTCCTCCCCCCCCAGTTTTTGTTCATGTAAATAATGCTGTGCTAAACAGACATAATTCACATTTCCGTCTTCGATTGTTTCCATAGTAGAGATTGTCACAATTGGAATTAATGGCTCAAGGAACGTTGACATTTTAAAAACTTTTTACAATCCAAGAAACGCGAAGTGGAACAATAATGAGAAGCAAGTGTATGTGCATCAAGTTGAAAACAGGAAAAGCATTCCCTGCATGCTTACAAACACTGGGAATTCTTTTCTCTTCCACCGTTGACATACTGATATACAAAAACTAGTCCTTTAATGTGGTTTTAATTTACATTTCTTTGATTATTGGTGAGATGTAACTCTATTTCATGTTTATGAGCCATTTGTCTTTACTCTGCTATAAATTATTTGTTCCCCCGTTGTCCGTTTTTCTATTGACTTTTTTCTCATCGGTTCATAAAAGATCCACCTCTATTAAAGATATTAGGCCTTTGTCACTTCTATCAGAAATACTTCCTCAGCGTTACGTGCCTTTTATTTTTTTAATGAATTTTTTGACGTGCAGAAATGTTAGCCTTATGTAGTCAGTCTACTGATATCTTTAATTGTGATTTCTTCTTTTTATTATCCTTAGAAGTGCTTTCTCATTCAGAGATCAGATCCTCACTTTCAACCTTTTGGAGTCGGTTTCTAATATTAAAATACTGTGTGCGCCGTGGCAAAGGATGAGTACCGTCAATTTTATCAGGTAGCGAGGGCTTCAAGAGGCTCTTTCTACCTCTTGCATCATTAGAACAAATTGAGCATTTGCTTCTGAGACATGCCCCCGTGGTTCTGGAGACGCAGGCTCAGGGAAGAATAGCAAGTGGGGACCTGCGAGAAATCCAGGACCGAGAATTTTGAGTGAGTAGGCATGGGGGTCTCTGCTGTCATGCACCAAGTGCGATTTTAGGTGTCAGAAACCGGGAAGTCATTTGGCAGAAGGGCCTTCTAACTGCTGGTCTGAGAGAGCACGTCCGTGCGTGTGAAGTGTGTGCTTTCTGGTCAAGCCCAGCCGCTGGAGGAATATGGCTGTGGTCTCAGGTGGCGGATATGAAATTAAATGATTCTGAATTAGATCTTTGCTCTGGGCCACATCTGACCAACTCAGTTTTCCCCTCTCATTTCGAGGCAATGGTTTTTGGCTTAGTCCGGACCCAGTGAGTTCTGTCCAGAGGAAGAAGTCTGAGCCTGTGTGCAGTAAGCAGCTCAGCGGTAGTGGAAAGAAGATGGGTTCTAGAGCTCAACGGGCAGTCCGACTCTGCGCTCTACCAGTTTCTAGCAGCGTGACTTTGAGCCTTAGTTTCCTTGCCTATAAAATGGGGCTAAGAGTCAACGTGCATGATTATTGTGACCAGTACAATAGTTCACACTTGGTGGACACTGGTTGCCTGGGACTTCCGGATACCTGTTGATTTGCAGTATGTCTTTTGGGTCTCCTAAGATGATGCACAGGACAGTGGGTGTGCCTCTCCACCCCACAGGCTGCCAGGGTGCCACCAAACTACAGGGACCTAATTCCTCCCTGCCAAAATCAGGAGAAAGGATTTGTTTTCTTCAAACTGTTGAACTTACCTACATGAAAAATCTAACAAAGCTATAAAAGTAGAATCACTTCCTGATGTACATTTTTTTATTTGCCTTTACTGAAAAAAAGTAAAATTGCAAGAAATCAGAAGTGTCCTGGAAAATCGGGCATGCCCTTACACACTGTATTCAGTCCCCTTCACACTGGAAACTCTTCAGATCTTCCTAGAAGGTGGCCCTGTGTTTAAGTGATCTCTGTTATTATTTGAGTGCAGTTTGCTTATGTCATAGTACTGATTTGATATGTTACCATAAAAAGTTACTTTGGTATGGGAGGCATTAATTATTAATACTTCTTTAAACTAATGTTTAAAAATCCTTGTGGCTTTGTTAGGTATTAGATAGAATTAAATAAGAATATAATTATCACAAAATGAAACTGTGGCTCTTCATTGAGTAGCTGTTAGACAACGGGCACTGTACTGGTCCCTGAGGTAGAGAAAGCGGGGTGAGGGTGTGCTAGCAGGGAGAGAGAACAGTCTTGCCAAGACCATCGACTTGGCCATTAAGGAGTTAAATCATATTGTAAGATAAGATATAAATGTGAACATTTCAATGGCAATGTCAGATTTAAGTAAAGCTTCAATGCCTGAGTTCCTTCCGACTATTTTAAGAAATAGTGTTATAATCCTTAAGTATTTATGAATTTGATTTCTGTGACATACTTGAAAGGCAGTAAATAAAATTTTAAAATCAAAAGGAAAACCTTTTTGGGTCATTGCTTTGCATATAGAGCCCCAAAGAGCCTGTAGGGCATCTGAGAGCAAGGAGACCTTCCAGATGGTACCCAGATCCAAATGCAGCAGCTGGGGTTCTCAGGGGTCTCTGACCTCCGCTGGCCCCACAGCCAAATCAGAGCAAACCTCTCTGCCCCTTGACTTCCTGTTCAGCGCTCCTTCCTCCACACCCTGGAAAGGCTCACCCTGAATGCCAGTGCTCCTCCAGCAAGAGAGGGAATTCTGCTGAGGAGTCAGACAGCACTGAGTTCAGATCACTCCCTCTTTGTGTAACTGAGAAAAGTTACCCAGACTCCCTGATCCTCAGTTTTCTTTTTTCTCTCGTAATGAATTTAATTAGAAATAATCTCTATACCCACTGTGGGGCTCGAACTCACAACCCTGAGATCAAGAGCCACACACTGACAGACCCAGGCAGGCACAGCCCCTAGCCATCCTCAGGTTTCTCATCTGTAAAACAAGGATTATAATAACCCCACTTAGCTTTTGTGCCAGAACTGCTGGAAGGAACAGTTCTGGCACAAGGAGTGGATATTTATAGCGGTCACCTAGAAATCAGGGAGAGAGTCACACATGTGGTTACTTTTCAAGCCACTGTTAAAAGGACAAAGCAGGGGATAAAGAACCAAACCCTCTGGTTTAGAATAGTCCACACATCCTTCCATGTCACGCAGAAGATGCCTCTGGTTTCTATCTACATATGTTTCTAAATAGCAAACGAGGTAGGGACGTACCTACATAGTTGAGAGATTTTTGATGCAATAGACCAGTGCCATAAACACTTCAACCCAAACAAAGGGAAAGGCATCATTTGAAAGAGAAGAGTGGATAATTCTTACAACGTTGACAATATGTGTCATATCATCATGCCCTTTGCAGCTTTAGAAGCCTTTTGTTAGTTTGAGAATAGACTAATGTATTATGGATAGGTTTACTCATAAAATTATCATGTTGGGTCTTCTAAGTTTAAAGGTACCATCTACCCAGATAGTACTTACGTATTTAGTCATTTAATTCACTTCAGACAAACCCCTAGTGTGGTCACAAATGGAGGTGCTGAACTCGAAGGAAGCCCTCAGCTCCCGGTTGGCGCCCTGTTCAGAAGCAGTGGGCAGACACCCAAGTGCACCAGAGCACCATCGGCATGAGTATAAGAATAAAAAGCCCAGGATTTTCCAGATTTGGGGTCCTTGTGCAGGTTAAGCAGATTCAGAAAGCACTCATATTCCCCATTTGGTAAAGTGTGGTAACATGGAGGGAAAAATTCTTTTCTGGAGACGACTTTTGCCATGTGGAACCTGGTCCAGTCTCCAATCAGCCTCACTCAAAAATACATATTGCTTCTGACACATGGTTGCAAATCACACTTCCACCATCCTACCCCCCTTCATCAGAAACTCTAGCAGTGTAGAAATGCTTCCACATGCTAGAAGCTGGTTTCTCCATTTCTGTTGAGGGGGAATGAAGAAAAATGTAGTGGAGTGGCCAACGTGCATGTACGAGTAAACGGTTTGCTGTAGCCCATATAGATTGAGTACCAGCAGCCCTCAGAATTAACCGTAAATAATTGTGCACGCCTGTAGGCCCTGGTTCACTGATTATTGACGGTTTGCCACAAAATGGCCCATTAGCAGGAATTTAATTATAATTTACATAGGTTATGGCAATAATCTAGAACAGTGAAAACATGGCTCAAGAATTCTGAATTTAGAAATACTTAAACTAGGAGTTGACATATGGCAGACAGAGCTTGGCATCTGAAGTCTTAGACTCCAGACTCAGCTCTGGTTCTCGCCAGGTGGTCTTGGGTCGGACCATTGCTCTCTGGGTCAATTTTATCAATGAAATATGGAGATGATAATAAAAATACCTCCGTACAGAACTGTTGTACAACAACTAAAATCAAGTGAGCAGGGGTGCCTGGGTGGCTCAATTAGTTAAGCGTCCGACTCTTGCTCACAGTTTCTGAAATCGAGCCCCACCTCGGGCTCTGCGCTGACAGCATGGAGTCTGTTTGGGATTCCCTCTCTCTCTCTCTCTCTCTCTCTCTCTCTCTCTCTCTCTCTCTCTCTCTCCCCCCCACCCTCCTCTCTCTCTCTCAAAGTAAATAAATAAGCTTTAAAAAAAATCAAATAAGCAGAAGCACTTTGCCAACCGGCCAGCATTCCGTAGACATCTGTGCTGCTTTTGCTGGTACAGAAATGAGGAGGCCACAGACACAATGCAAAGAGCACTGGCTTTTGAACCAGGCTCTCTGAGTCTAACTCTCAACTCCACTCCTTTGCATTAATCTCAGGTTTTCTGGCTATTGGCTTCAATTTCTTTATCTATAACATGGAGCCATCAGCAATCTCCATTTGCAGCTCTGAAGTAAGATACATGGAAGAATCTGGTAACCAGTGAAGTACTCCACAGGGGCCGTATCTGCATTTGCTCTCCATGGCATCCTTAGTGCTTCAGCACAGTGGCTAGGGCATTGTAAACACACAATAAATATTTGTGGAACGAAGAAAAAGAATAAGTCTCATCTTGAAAAGAATGATTCTCATGTTTCACATTGTCTCAGAGCTCAGGGCAGAGCCAGGTGATGTGTTGTTTCCAACCCTAAGCCTCTTTCCAATGCCAGGGTTAGGCAAGTCACAACTTGTTTGTTTTATATCTGAAGGAGTGTGTGCTGTTTCTGCCATTTCTGTTCCGTTCTCAGATTTGGAAATGTAATCAGAGAAGGGGAGAAATACTCTCAGTGCCAGCCTCATATTTGCCCTAAGACAGTCACGGCAAGCCCTCCTCTTTTCGTCCTACATGGGTATATTTAACAGTCTGAAGATCCACTGTTAACCAGAGAAAGCCCAATTACTGGGTAGGTTCTGGAAACTTCTGCCTTCATTTATGAGGGTAGGGCCCATGGAGGCAGAAATGGACACTGCCCTGGGATCTCAGGGCTCCACTGTGTGCCCTACACGCCTAGGAATAACAATCATGTATTATCTGCATAGTTGTAGATAAAGAGGTGTTCTTGACTCAATCTTGGGGAATCATCTCAGGGGGAAGTCAAGTATCCTGACTTAAACATCTGAGTCATTCTCATGTAATAATTTCCTCATCCAAAATGTTGATTTCGGAAAAAAATTCCCAGGAAAGGGGCACAGATTTACAGAGACATTAGAAAACTAGAATTGACAAAAAGATTTTCCCTTCAACTCACCTGAATCCATGCCTTGCCCCATGCTTTCGCTATCTGTGAGTTGGAGTAGCCTGCCAGAAAGCTGCTGTTCTCAAAGATATCTTGACAAATATCAAATTGAGAAGTTCGATACTTGCCAAGATGTCTTAAAGGGAAATCACAAAGTCACCTAAACCCCTAGAGCCCTACCCCAAAGTTCTCGGCAGTTGGATCCCATCTCTTTCCCTCTTACCCCCAGCCTTAGACATCTTTGCTTATCTGCCTAGAAAAGCCAAATGGTGCTGCCAACTTCCCTAAGAAGCCTATTTGGGAGGCTTCTACATTGGCCATTGACATGGTTTTGTCCCACAGAAGAAAAAAAAGAAAGTTCCTTTCTTGTCACACATGGATTTGTACTTAAAAACGGGCTGCATGCAGATGTAGTATCATTTCATTTCATCTCATTAATGGCTATCGTGGGTAAAGTACAGCATTATGCTTAGAATTCTGTGCACAGAATAATTGCTCCAAATGTATGTAGGAATGTTACTGTTACGTAGAGTAATGGGAGTTTTGACAATACGGTGCTTTTAAACCCTCTTAAGAATGCCATGGACTTGTCTAAAATAAAAGCAGTGTGAAATGAGAACTTTAAAATGCTACTGTGGGTATAAAATAAAGCTGAGCCTTAACCCTTGTCCATAGTGGATATAATATTAGCTTAATCCTCATCCTCCTGTTTAACCTTAGCTAGACTCGTTCTTTCATCTCAAAATATATTTATTCAGCACGTGCTGGGAATTAGGCATCTAGCAGTCAATAAGACAAGCACCTACCCTCCTGAAGTTCCAGAATGGCCGGGAAGACTAATACTGAATAAGCAAATACTGATAATTCTGAGTGAAGCCTAACAGTCAGCTTCAAATATTCTCTTTTTTAGGTCTGTTAAAAATATCATCATCTAAGCATATGCTTCTTCTCCGCCTGAAATGTCCTGCCCAGCTTCCGTGGGAAAAGAATCTTTCAGACAAATGTCATGTTGCGTCATGTGTTCCCTGACCCCTATAGGCAGAATTAGGGGCTTTTCTGTGCTGTGTTCCCAGAACAATCCAAGCCCTTTATTAAGATGCTGTTTTGTGTCTTTCAAGGGCTGTGGCCCTAAAGTGAGGTTCCTTGCATTTGAATCAGAGCTCTACCACTCACTAGCTACATGGTCTTAAAGAATTAAGAATTACACAGGCCTCTGCCCTCAGTTTCTCCATCTCTGAAATGGAAATTTATAATGGCATAAAGCCTCAGGATTGTGGAGAGGAGTCAGTGAATTAATCACATATAAAGCACTTAAAACAATGTCTGGCATGTAGCAAGCACTTATTAAGTGTTAGCTCCTGCTCTAAGAGCAATTATTAATACTTTATATTGAGATTGTGTTTAACATACCTGTCTTCCTCGTGAGACCATAAATTCTTGGATTTCAGGGCCCTTGATTTATTCGTGCCTTTATTTCTAGTACTTAGCACATGGTTTGGCGCACGGTAGGTACTCCAGCAGTGTTTGCTGAAGAACGGAATAGTGGTAAGTAGCCCCTAAACATGATGCGCAGAGGCCCAGATCAAGGAAATCCAGGTCAAAGTCATTCTAGGAAGTTGACTATGCCCCTGTATATGGTTTGGTTCTGTTTCTTGGTGAAGAACCAGTGAGCGAAAATAAGTGTGTCTTTTGAACAATCTCTTGATGTACTCCTTAGCTCTTTTATTTAAATACGTGCTATCTTTGGGTTCCTTGGACACCACAGAAAATAACTGGTATTTCTTTAGACTCAGCCGTCGCTTTCTTTGAATGAGAAAACAGTATCATGTCTCTCTTTTTTTTTTTTAATGATGCACGCCACATGTGGGAGAGGCCTACGACACAATGCAGTTTCACTTTGTCAAGTGTCTTTCGTCAAGCTGCAATCCCGGGCATTCAAGTTAAATAACAAATAATACAGTACGAGGTTCATGGGCGGGGGGATGGGGAGGAGGAAAGTGAAAGGACCCAAACAGAGGAGGAAGGCTGTGAGCACAGAGGACCCGTAATCAGATTTTAAAGGGCCTCCAACTCTTTCTCCAGCTGTGATTGTTCAGGAATGTCTCAGGCAGAATGACTGGAATGGGCTGTGGCTCAGCAAATGGCTTAAACAATGGCTTTGATTTCATGGTGATGACATAGTTGCACTGTATTTGTCGCTCTGCCTCAGAATGCTATCCCACGTGGGGCTTCCTATTTAGAAAGACGTGTCTCAACACACAAAATGCACACACTCTGCATTGTCAGAAGAGAATCAAAACAGCCGCCAGGAACTTCTGATGGGCACCGTGGAGTCACCCACGTCCCAGAGTCAGGGAACGAGAGGCCTGAAATCGCAATGATGTGAAGGACATGTATCCATATTCACTGTTGATAGGCGTTATTGGAAGCATCACACATACTCTGTTTCTGGGGTCAGCAAGCTGTGGCCCACAGTTCTCACCTACCTGGGGTCTGTTTTTGGACAGCCCAAGAGCTAAGAATGTTCATATCTTTAAAAGACACGCCTGGGTGGCTCAGTTGGTTAGGCGGCTGACTTCAGCTCAGGTCATGATCTCACAGTCTGTGAGTTCGAGCCCCACGGTGGAGCCTGCTTCTTCAGATTCTGTGTCTCCCTCTCTCTCTGCCCTTCCCCTGCTTATATTCTGTCTCTATGTCTCTCAAAAATAAATAAACTTAAAAAAAAAAAAAGACCATAGAGGTGCCTGGGTGGCTCAGTCAGTTAAGCGCTGGATTTCAGCTCAGGTCATAATTTCATGGTTTGTGGGTTCGAGCTCCATATGTCAGGCTCTGTGCTGACAGCTCAGAGCCTGGAGCCTGCTTTGGATTCTGTGTCTCCCTCTCTCTCTTTCCCTCCCCCACTTGTAGTCTGTCTCCCTCTCTCTCAAAAACAAACATTAAAAAAAATTAAAAATAAAAATAAAAGACTGTAAACAAACAGACAAAACCCAAAGCAGTAAGTACAAGAATATGCAACAGAGATCTTATCTGGCCTGCAAAGCTGAAAATATATATTCATTGGTCTTTTACAGAAAAGTCTGCTGACCCCTGCTCTTTCTCATTAATAAGTCAGTGCATTAACGTGAGCATTTATTTCCCCCATTCTATAATTTGGACTGCATCTTCAAAAGGAGAAGTGCTAACTTGACATTGCCCAGCTAGTCAGTGCAACTACGACCCAGGAAATACAAACTTAACTACTTACAGGATTTGGGCAGATAATATAGGTGAGTAATACAGGCCTGGTAGGGGCTGCGACAATGCAGTGGGCACGTGCCCCTTTAAAGGCACAGTCACAAGGCAGTACAGGCCAACAGCAGCTCTCCATGAATGGGTGACCCTTGTTGCCAATTTCGTGATCTTTGAAGAAAAGCCAGGAAACCATATTTTAAAAGCTCCTTATTTTTAAAGGCTGGCAACTGATTCAACATTTACAAATGCTACATGGACCAAGCGAAACACGTCTGTGGGCTAAATCCAGCCTAAGAGCCTGCAGTTTGAAACCTCTACATATTACTGTGAGTTCATTTGGTCTAGCTCTTTCACTTTATGGTGACAACATAGAGAATTTGAGGAAGGGTGATTTTATAGTTTTGGAAACAATCCAAGAGGGTTACTGAGATCTCCAAAGTCACACAGCTAAGTAGAGACAGAGGTGGATCTCCAAGCTCAGACCCCGTTCTTATTTCAGTACTTCCCACTGGCCCTCTGATGTACTTGAATCTTTGAGATGCCTCTCCCAATTTTACTAGGTCATGTGTCCTGCGGAGAGCATGGTTCTAACTGGACCTCAACTGAGATTCACCCATAGCTATGTCTGGCAAGTTAATGGACCATTACCCCTTCCACCCAAGTGGGAAGGTGGCCTGAGTTACACCCGCTTTCTGGGTAGTGGATTCTAGGAGAGCTGGAAACAGAAGCTAACGAGGGAGAAAGAGTTAAAGGAGGAAAGAAGTTTTATTTCCCTAGGTCGGTAAGCCTACAGGCTGCAGCCAACAGCTGTTTTCACAGGAAACCTGGGAGATTTGGTGCTGCTGCTTGGGGTCCAGGTGACTTTGAGTGGGGGAAGGGATTCTCCCCATTTCTGTAAGGAACATAGCACAACTCTGCTGAGGGCCAGCAGGAAGGCGCTCACTGCCTTTCCACACCTTGAGGGTTCTGCAGAACCCCCAGAGCTGCAACTCCAGATGTGGCACACTCAGAGAAGGCCTTGGCGGCAGTGGGCACCTTGAAGGGCTACCCATGAGTGATTGCAAAGCTGGTGGAAAGAAGTGAGCATCTTACAGCCAAAGCAGTAGAGAGGACTGTGAACACTCGCGAGACACACCGGGGACTCCTGGGGCACGTGTCTGGTGGGGAGAAATGAGTACCTGGTGGTCCTGGCACCACGACCATTCACATGGCCTCTTTTGCAGTCTGGGAAACCAGGTGCCAAGTGATGCAGCTGCCTTAGAGAGACCACAGTCTGAAGCCTCACTACTTAAAGATCAACCCCTGGACCGGTAGCGTCAGGGTCATCTGGGAGCTTGGTAGAAAAGCAAGCCTACCAAACTGGAATCTATCATAACAAGATCCCCAGGTGATTCTTAAGCACAGTACAATTTGAGAAAACTCTGGCCTTGGTAGTAAGAGTAACAGTTCCAGACAAATTGCTGAGATCAGCTCCATCTTTGTTGTGTGGTATTGACCAAAAGATTGAACATCTCCACTCTCTGTTTGCTCATTCCTAAAATGAAGGTAATAATGGTAATTACTTAGAGGCCTGTTGTGATGTTTAACTGAGATAACATGTAAAGCATGGTGTCCGATGCATATACGTTCTTAGTAAAAGCAGTTACTATCATTGCTATTATTACTTTCTATAATCCAGAACTCATCGCCAAAGCATTTGTAAAAGAGGCTTCTCTACTTCCCATTACCTTCTCCCTCAACAACCCAACGAAGCTTCCTCCCACCCCCAACGCAGGCTGTCAGTAATGATAATAAAATAAAGCTGATAGTCTTCAAAAGACTAAAAACTAAAAGTACAGACCAGATAGCATCCCAGTTATCCTCACGACAACAAGGCAGGCACGATTATCTGCTGTTGAAAAATGAAGAAACTCAGGCTCTCAGATTCACGTAGGGCCCTGGGCGTAGACAGCGGAGCACAGCGCTTCAGCCCCTGGAAGTGGTTGAACGCCTCTTAGAAGTGTGGACTTACAGAAGGGTTTGGACTACTGCTGCCCGTGGAGGGTTTACTTCATACTCTTACTCGTACTCCCTCCCCAACACCTACTAAAACCAGAGAGAAATGAATAAAGAGAACAAAACCACAAAGCAAAAAATAATTGGAGAGGAGACAAAAGGATTTTGGATCTATAAAGCAGATGGGCAAGAAATAATTGACTTAGGCAGACCTGAGAAAGTAAAACCAAAGCTATCAGTGGTGAAAGCCCACAAGCGATCTCATTTCACTGCAGGAAAGCTCAGAAATGGGAAGCGCAGGCATTTCGGAAAGTGAGGGGTTTGGGTTGGGTTGAATGTCTGAAGATCCCTCCTGTGTCCTGCTCTCCTGAATGCCTGCCTCTCCTCCAAAAAGGAGATGAGGGAAGACCTACCGTCTAGAGTGAACAGGTGACTGAGAGACCAGACGTGCGGAAAACGGTGAAGCTAAGCTGAAAACAGGAACAAGGGGAGTAAATGAAATCTGTATAGAAATAGTGAGACTGCTTCCCAATCTCTTCCCCCGTGAGACTCCTAGAAAACCTTAGCAGCTAGTCTTGTCCTCCTCGGGAAGAGATTGGAGATTCCTTTCTGGTGAAACGGAGTGACTTTTGACAAAAGACTTACAGATACTGTTAAGGAATCACCAATGAAATGACCTAACCAGATGACCCTACAGGCAAGCCCACTAGGCATCAAATTTTGCTCGTACATGCTAAAATTTCTGAGCAATTTTAGTTAAATAGGTATGGACAGTCGTAGATGACCAACATCTGAGCAAATCCCTTACAATAAAAGGTAAGCACAAAAACAGAATAACATTTTTAAAGCCTCAAAAACATAGAAAAAAATGAATGGAACAGTAGAAATTTTCACAAAATACATAATTAATATCCCTAGGGAGATTAAAAGAAAAGATGGGCACGTGAAACAAGAACTGGAGGCTGTTTAAAGAGAAAAATAGTCAAATAACTAAAAACTTAAAAATTAAAAATATGACAGCAGAAATAACAAATATAACAAATGGGTTGGTAGACAAAGTTGAGGAAAACTCCAAGAAAGAACAAACAGACGAAAATATGAAAGAAAAGAAAGAGAAGATTAAAAAGTCGTAAAGAGTCTATGAGCTCCAATATCTGAATAACAGGAGTTCTGGAAATAGAGAATAGGAAAATCAGCAATGAAATATTTGAAACAAAGCCCTCAGAGTCTCTGGAGTTAAAGAAAGCAGCAACATTTCAGCACATTGGAAGAAAGAAGACCCATGACAATCATCACATAATTTCTGAAGAAATTTTCTTAAGAAAAGAGAAGATTCTAAAAATTTTAAGAAACTAGCAGGGGGAAAGTCACAAAAACAGGATAAAGAGGCAAAAAAGGTATCAGACTTCTTTTTTTTTTTAATGGTCATTTTATTTTTGAGAGAGAGACAGAGACAGAGACAAAGCACAAGCAGGGGAGAGTCAGAAAGAGAGGAAGACACAGAATCTGAAGCAGGCTCCATGCTCTGAGTTGTCCACACAGAGCCCTACACGTGGCTTGAACTCATGAACCATGAGATCATGACCTGAGAGGAAGTCAGACACTTAACCGACTGAGCCACCCAGGTGCCCCAAATCAGACTTCTTAACACTGGAAGCAAAAGGACAATGGAATCATCAGTGTCCTTAAAATTATAGGGAATTTATTTCTAACCTAGAATTCTGCATCCAGCCAAATAAGATTTCAAAAACTTCACCTCCCACGTGTGTGTTCTCAGTGTGAAGACAAAGAAGGGGAGACATGGGATCCTGGAAACGAAAGATATAAATAAAGGTGTAAGATCCAATAAAATGTCCAGGAATATGGTAGAGGGAAATCTCGAAATGGACTGGGCAGCAAGCCTACAAAGCAAACAGTCCATATTGGAACCATTTAGACACAGGGAAACCATATTTCCATGAGAAACAAAAGCAAAGCAAAGCAAATATAAGGAAAGAAAAGATGTGAACAGATTATTTTATGGATTGGAATATATTGGGGGAAGATTTATAAGTTGGTAGAGAGTTTGAGGATGGAACAGTGACAGGTACCTAAAGCACTAAATAAACCTGAAAAAAGAAAGAGAGAGCCAACTCTTAATTCAGAGGAAACAGAACTTAACACAAGGAAGTACATCATAGTGCCCTACATGGTCAACTGAGAATAGTTTTTATGCACCCATAATGATGGAGATACTAATGTTTAACCAAACGTCATGAAGTAAGTACGTTGAGAGGATGAGGAAAAGGGAAGTGTCTGTGTAGAGAGGAAAAGGACACTTAAATTATCATCTTCTATAATCTTCGATTATAGAAAACATATTGATAGTATCTGAGAATCAAATATCTGGAAATTGCAGTATATCTGGATAAATTGCAAATATCTGGAAAAAATTATCTAGTAATATGGAAACAGTTCACATGGTAGGAAACAGTTCACATGGTTAACAATGGCTGCCTCCAGGTCCTTCGACCTTTGATCAGGTGCAGCGAGGTGGTGAATGGGAAGGCAGGTGACTGCTATTTTGCATTAAAATCCTTTCGAATATGTGACTTTTTAAAAACCTTTTTTGACATTTTTATTTATTATTGAGAGACACAGACAGAGCATGAGCATTGGAGGGGCAGAGAGAGGGGGAGACACAGAATCTGAAGGAGGTTCCAAGCTCTGAGCTGTCAGCACAGAGCCTAATGCAGGGCTCGAACTCACAAACTGTGAGATCATGACCTGAGCCAAAGTTGGACACTTAACTGACTGAGCCACCCAGGTGCTCCTAGAATATTTGACTTTTAAAATGGATTAATGAATTACTTTGGTCAACAATAAAAATTGAGCTGAAAAATAATTTTTGGCATTTTTATGGGCCTCCAAACTTCATGCTAAAGAAAGAGGTTCTGAAGATAACATTCTAGAAGCAGTCAGGACACTGCAGTGTCTTCTTGTCTTACTGTAAAACAAAAGCATAATAACAATCACCCAGAGACAGATACTATGCACGCGAGAGAACACTGACCGAGAAGTCAGGAGCCCTGCTTGATTCCAAAATATGTGATCTTTTTACACCTCTATTTTCGCTTCCTATAAGACAATATTCCTGTTCTGTCTCCTTCATAGTGCTGTGATGATCATGAAAGATAATGGATGTAAAATGCTTTGTAAATTGTAAAGCACTCCACAGATGTAATAGAATATCATTATTCTCCCCACATATAAGATTGGCAGACAGTTTACTATATTATAATTTATGCCATCTGGTTTATTTTTGTTGTTTTTGCAATTTTTTTTCTGATAGCAAAAATAAAAAAGGTTTATTATGGAAATCGTATAAATACCAAAAAGCAGAAAAAAAACAAAGGAAACTAAAAATTACCTTTAATTGCATCATCAAGAAATAATCACTCCTAACTTGTATATCTTTGACACATATATATGAAGTATATATGTGATTTATATATACAAATGATTATTTCCCACTAGAATAAACATTGTGGCTAATTTTATAAATCAGTATATATTTCTCTATGCCATCATTTATTATTTGTTTTGGAAGGAGGGAGACAGAGATAGAAGACTGAAGAAGTTAAGTAAAAACTGAATTAGAAATAATGGAACAAATGCATAGTGAATTTTCCTTTTTAAAAAAATTCCTGGGGCGCCTGGGTGGCTCAGTTGGTTAAGCGTCCAACTTCAGCTCAGGTCATGATCTTGCGGTTTGTGAGCTCGAGCCCCGCGTCCAACTCTGTGCTGACAGCTCGGAGCCTGGAACCTGCTTTGGATTCTGTGTCTCCCTCTCTCTCTGCCCCTCCCCTGCTCGTGCTCTGTGTCTTTCTCTCAAAAATAAAATTTAAAAAATTAAAAAATAATAAAAAAATAAAAAATAAATAAAAAATTCCTAAACCTGACAATTAAGAAAGGCTATAAACAATACTAACCCAGTAGCAATAAGCAACTCCTGGCAGCAAGATTGTCGTTTCTAACTACCATGTCCTACTGTAAAAGAACCAGGGGTCCTCTGAAAAATGGATGATTTCAGATCTGGCATAGGATAAGTATGAGACAAGCCTGAAACATCCTATTATCCCAGGGAGGGGGGTGGGGGGGGAAAGGAGGCTATCAAAGACCTGGGAGTGAGTATCAGGATGTTCCCATTGGCCAAAGATAGGGCAATTTGAACATCAATATAAAGAATAACTAAAAAGGAATGAAGATACATCAGCCATATTTAAATACATGAACTCAAAATGACACTTGAAAAGAAAAAAAACAAATCAAAACAAAAACTCATTGCTTACCTTGGAGAATGCTAGGGAACCAAAACATTCTTCAGAAACCTGATAAGTAAAAGGAAAGAATCAAACATTTATCCTGCCTTTTTAGGTCAGCAAATAGTTCACGAGAGGAAGTTTCTCTTTATAGAAATATTCCAGTTAAAAGTGAGGAAGGAATGAAGATGAAGGGATCGGACTATGACCAGTTTACACCCTCTCAGCAAATGAAGTCTAGTCCGTGAGCATCACAGACTACTAACTTTGCAAAGACAGGTGGCAGTACACAATAACAGCTGGACAGTCTTGCCCCAAATATTTCACTCTGAACTGGGTCCAGCTTCTAGAACTAACTACCAATTTACTGGAAATGTAAGCTGTAGAAGAGCAGTTAATCCAGAAGTGTGCATTCAGTAAATTCAGGTTATTGGAATCTCTCTCGGACAAACACCCCTGTCTCTTTAAGGAGTAATGTACGAGTGGGAGCAAAAATGAACAGAGGAAAAGCTATCAAAAGAGACTTAGTAGATACATCAACCAATTCCAGTGCGTGTAGTTTATTTGGCTCCTGATGCAAAGAAACAAACTGGAAAAATAAAGATTTATGGAACAATTGGGGCAGTTTGAATGGTGAGTGGACTGTTGAGGACATTAAGAAATTATTATCATTCTAAAATGTAAAAACATATTATGGTTATTTTTTAAAAGCAGTGCGTACTACTTTTTAGTAGCGCATGCTACATTTTAAAGATATTTACTAAAATATTTATGGACAAAATGAAATGGCACCTGGGATTTTCTTCAAAATAATGAGGGAGGCAGTAAGTGGGAGGGATATAGATAGAACAAGATTGGCCATGAATTAATAACATTGAAATTAGGTGATGGGTATAATCTATTTACCAAACTTTATATTTGACTGGCATTTTCTATAATAAGTTAAAGAAAGGTCACAAAGATATTTATTGTGAATCCTTTCCAAGTCCATTAAATATTCTTCTCACCATGACCTGTAACGGCTCTATAACAAACAGCTGATCACACTATGATGTACTATATAGTACAATTGATCATTTACTAATTTGATGACACTTAGATTTTTTTTCCAGTCTGTTGCTATTACTCCTAACACTGGTAGAACTCTTTTAGATAATTCTTTGGGTCCATCCATGATTATTTTTTCTTTTCTTTTTTTTTTTTAAAACATTTTTTTAAACGTTTATTTACTTGTGAGACATAGAGACAAAGTGTGAGCAGGAGAAGGGCAGAGAGAGAGAGAGACACAGAATTGGAAGCAGGCTCCAGGCCCTGAACTGTCAGCACAGAGCCCGATGCGGGGCTCGAACTCACAGACTGCGAGATCATGACCTGAGCGAAGTCGGCCGCCCAACCGACTGAGCCACCCAGGCGCCCCTATTTTTTCTTAATTAACTCTCTTAAATGTTGATGTAGATTCCTGGCCTGAAAGCTCCTTACAATGGAAAGCTTTTGGTAAATATCAGCCAATTCTTTTTCAGGAAGGTTGTACTAATATATGCCCACTGACAGTATAGGAAGAGTAGCTATCTAGCTATCTTCTGGGCATCATATTTCTCTTATACATTTCTCATTTGATAAGCAAAGAGAAAAAAAACTTTGAATATTATCATATCTTGCATTTCTTGGAGTTGCAAGTGAGTTAAATATATATCATATACTTAGCTTTGTAAGTTTTTGGTAAATTAGCTTTTTATTTTCTTTGCCTACTTTTCAGTCGAGATGTCTTTTTCTTATACATTTGTAAAACCTCATTGTATATTAAAGATAATAGCACTTTTTTGTGTATGCTTCAAATACTTTCTCACAATTTTGCTCTTTTGATTCTTGTCTTGGTTTTATAAATATCTAAACATTTCAAAAACTTTCTACAAATGTTTGACATTTTTAAGATTTTTTCCTTTTCATGTCACACTTAAAAATATCTTTTTTTACCTCCAAAATGATGTAAATTGTTACCTATTCTTCTAGAATGTTCATATTTTCATTTTTTATATTCAGTGTGAAAATTTTTAAAGGGATATGATGATCGACAGCGATCTAACTTTTTTCCCTCCAAAATGATTGCTCTGTTACAATGGCACTGTTACCTGAAAGGTTTGTCCTTTCCCAACTGACTTGAAACGTTAACCTTTTTGGTTGCTTCTTTTTAGAGTCAACATACTCAGTACCTATAATATGATTTAATTCCCTTATTTAACATTTTTCAGCAGCTACTATGGACCTGATCTTAGGCTGATTGTTGGTATTTATTGAAATGAATATATCATAACCACTGTAACCCCTGTTGTTAAATTCAGATAGTACAACCATATAATGAGATAGTATGTAATCATAAAAAAGAATGAGGAAGCACTTATTTCCAAGATAACTGTTATACGGGAAAAAAAAATAGTATACAGACTAGAATAGTGTATTTGGGAATTAACATTAATGCTATTCCTTTTGTCCCAAAGGCTGATAAGGCCTAGAAATATTGGGTTATAACTCGATTTGGGAGGTCAGTGTCTGAGATCACAGTCATTAGAATCTCCCCATAGAGGATTTAATTTAGTAAAGGCCTTCGTGGTTGGTTTTTTGTTTGCTTTGTTTGTTACCTTCCTGATTACTTCTGGACAAATGGCCTCTGGACCAACAAAGAGTTCTAGTAAAGGCTGCATACTTCAAAGACTAGGAAATGGATCCGATTTAGCTTTGGGGAGGACCAGCATCTGGCACTACCCTGCAGAAGAAAAGACAGATCCACGTGAGCAGGAAAGAAGTCTGTTAGGCAAATAGGAAGAGAGACAGGACAAAAATTAGCAAGAAAGAAGGTCTTGGCTGAGGCATCCTCTTTGGGAAGGAACACATGACCCGAAGCATGTAGGAGGAAAGCTTTAGGAGACCCCCTTTTGAGGATACCATTGCCAGAAATCCTGGGAGAGAAAATGTTGTGCAAGCGATGTCAGCTGCTACAACACCTCTCTGAACTAATCAGCGAGGATGCTTCCATCATGGAATTTTGCCAGCTAGTCGTCCTGACCACAACAGATGCTATTTTCTGATCAGTGTTTTCTATTACCTGAGTGCAAATGTTGGTGGAGGAGCACAGTCAGAACCATCACCCGCTCGGGTGAATCTCAGCTCCCCTGCCCGAACGACATGCCCTCAAAAGCAGAAAGTAACCATCGGCGTGGGATGAAGTACGTTCATGTAAAATACCCATCTTTCACAAGGGCACGTGTATAAACGCTCGCAGGCCCTTTACCACTGAAGATGGATGGGAGCCCACATTCATTCACTCATTTCAAAAATATTTATTAGACTATCTACCTTGTGCCAGGCTCTGTGCTAGGTGCTGGGGATCACAGTAGTGACCAAGACACTCACGGAACTTGCTTTGCAACTTATATCGCATGTTGGGCAGATGCTTAAAGAAAAAGTAAAACAAATTCACACAGAAATAATTGCAGCTTGTGAAACATGTGATGAAGAAAATAAATAGATGCAATCAAGGAGAGTAACAGGATGGCTTCCTCTAGATAAAATTAACCATAATGTAAAAGATACTGCAATGAATCACAGAGAGCTCCCTTCACTGCTGGTGCCATTAATTCCATCCATCCACCCATCCACCCATCCACCCATCCACCCATCCATCCATCCATCCATCCAATATAGTATGGTAGCTAAGAGCCTGGACTCAGGCTCCAACCTAAGCTGAAATCTGGCTTTGCCATTATTAATCATTAGTGACCTTGGACAAATTGCTTAACTTCTTTACATCTTAGTTTTCTCACCTATGGAATGGGGGGTAGTAATCATATCTACCACATGGTGTGGCTCTAAAATTTAAATGAGATAATGCCCTTTGCTCAGTCCTGGCCACAGTGCTCAGTACATCCTAGCTATTTTCTTACTAGTATATGTTTCTTCACTCAGTGAAGGAATATTTGCTAAGAACCTTTAAGGACCAAATACTCTTTTTTTAAATCATTTTATTTATTTTTGAGAGACAGAGAGAGACAGAGCACGAGCGGGAGAGGGGCAGAGAGAGAGGGAGACAAAGAATTCGAAGTAGGCTCCAGGCTCTGAGCTGTCAGCACAGAGAGCCTTGAACTCACAAACTGCGAGGTCATGACCTGAGCCAAAGTGGGAAGCTTAACCAATAGAGCCACCCAGACACCCCTAAGTACCAAAAACTCTTAACGCCTGCGTGAAGGTGAGGAAAGAGAGACCAGATCCAACCATCTCCAATAGAGAAGATTTGTGTGAATCCAAGCAGAGGTTTTCTCTAGCAGACACATTCAAAACTTACTGTTAACCTCCAGATATTAGCTTCTGAATTCCCTCAAGACAGAAAGACAGCTCTAAGGTTGGAATAAACCTCCCAGAAACACAGCTCACAGGTTACACTGAGTCACCTGCCAGAGAATACTAGCTAGTCTCACCCCTTGGCTTTTAAAAACGGGTTTATGCTGGCAAATTCTGGAGAGCGGGATCCCGCTCTGATTCTGTGGAGCCAGAACGACATATGCCCCAGTTTACTCACCTGCGATCCCAAGTTACCTGGAGGAACTGATGAGAGAGCTCACTGTGGGAGTGCTAGAGCCACAGAGATGGTTTTCCAAGAATGTCTCCTGTTCTTTCTTTAGTTCTGGCCACTGCTCTGCCTCTCTGGGTCCTCCCATGCAAACTAGAAGTAACAGGATCCTACTGCGAAGGGGGCAGGACATGTGAGCCTTGAGTGAATTCTACAGATGGGGAGGGGCTTTGAAAAGGTGAAGGACTCTACTTGTGCTAGGTATTCTTATTAAGTTGTGGAATCTGTGCCCATAGTAAACATTTCTGTAAGATGAACTATCACAGATATTGAGGGAACTTTACCAGGGAGCCATTTACAGCAAACTTTCCAAAGAATGAGAACATTCTCTGACTGGTACTTTTCTTGCCCTCTAATTGTGAACGTTTGATGGTGCTTATCAGTGGGTATCCAAATCCTGTGTAACCAGTTTGTGAATTTGACGTAGTATCAGACTACAGGCACCAAATGTTGCCCCTTGCCCCCATGTGTCTCCTTGTCTGAAATAACCTGCTTTCTGAAACAATTTTCCAGTAACTGCTGGACTATGAAGAGAAGCGGTTCTGCAAATAAATACATTTCCTAATTAAAATTTGCCCTTTAAAGACTCACATTTTCTTGGCCCCACTATAGGTTTTCTTTTCCTTGTAACATAGCATAGAATCAATAAGGGCAATGCTAGCGTCTTTAATATATACAGTTTCAACAGCTCTAATAACATATCTGCCTGCCTAAGAAAGAACGGCGTCTCCCCCTCTCCAGCCTAGCTGATGATTTCCCCTGATTTCTTAAATGCCCTCTTATTTCACTCTCAAAGATAAAGCTTAAAAGGCAGTTAGTCTTCAGGGGGAGTGTGAAGGGTGGATTGAAAAGGGATAAAGTGGAAGAGGGGGGGTCACAGCCGTTTTTTTAAATGACAGCTCTTAATTTTTGTTATGAAAGTAATGAATGTTCATTGTTTGGAAAGTTAGAAAGTATTCAAAGACCATGAAGAAGAAAATATATATTACTCATGATCCTATCACCCGGAGGCAACCATTGTTAATATTTGGCATGGTTGTTTTTCGGTTTTCGGTTTGTTTTTTTTCCAGATTTTTCTCAATGAGGATTTTTACGCAGTTAACAATTTTGAAGTCTGCTTTTTAAAAATTTTATATGATAGCACTAGCATTTTCCCATGGCCTGAGAAACTCTGCAAAGAAGCAAAACTTTAGAGTGGGTACATGATATTCTGACAAGGCCGTCTGTCCCCCAACTCACCTATCTGACTTGACCATTTAGGCTATTTCAGTTTTTCCCCCATTATCACAAATAATGTACTGCTATTATATCTAATCTACTGGTTATGTTGATTTGTTTGGTTGGTTTTCTGGGTAATACATGGGGCTGGCCGTTTGGAGGGTCTTAGGCTGAATTTTATAGCTGGGTTTCCAGTGGCACAGAGCAGCCATGCAGGAGGATATCAAACTAGCTATAGAGTTGGATTACAGCACGGAACGAGTGACCTTACTTTCCCCTCTCCAACCTCCACTTCCTTTTGAATTCTCTTGACATGGAAGTTAGTAGTGCTACCCTCCCCCCAGGTACCCAAGCTTGAGAATTCACTCTGGACTTCTCCTTGCCCACCCCCCATCAACCAGTCACCAAACTCTGTTCATTTTACCTCCTCAGTCTCTCTTAAATCTCTCTTCCCTTCTCCATCCTCACTGCAACTGCCTGAGGTTACCTAAATGACCTCATTGAGCATCTCTAGTCGTCCCAAGCCACTCCTTTTAATCCATTTATCTTCACTGCCAGATCATTTTTTTTTTTCAAATACTTGAGATCACATGCCTCTTCTACTTAAAAGTCTTCAATTACTCTGTGCTCCCCACCACCGCCCTGTACCTGAGCCTCGAAGATGTTTGAGTTCCTTAACTTTATTCAAGCCCCTTCAAGATCCAACCTGACCTACTAGTCTACACTGTCCCAGGCACTCCCTTCGTGTGCCAACTCTGAGGCCATAAAGTTCTTCATGCTTTTGTCCATGTCCCTGAACTGTTACCTCTATTGAAAAAGCGCCTCCCTTCCCTCATGGTCTAGTTAACATTCTTGTCTTCAATTTTCAGCTTGATTGCCACCTCCTACAGGAAGTCTTCCCTTACCCACAAGGATTTGGTTGGGTATCCCTCTCTGCCCACACTCTACCTATTCCTTAGGCAGAAACCCAGCATACATAATGCCTCTCTTGGAAGGCAGGGATTTCTTCATCTTTTTAAACCTCTAAATACTCAAATTGTGTAGGTCCTAAAGACAAGGAGAGTCCTCTACATAAACACAGTAATTATCAAGATCAAGAAATTATCATTGTCCTATTAATATCCCAATCCAGGACCAAGGTTATATGTATTGTCGTGACAACTAAGCCATTCCTTTAATCTAGACGTGTTTCAGAATCCTTTTCTTTCATGACTTTGGTGCTTTTGAAGAGTACATGGCAATTATTTCATTGAATGATCCTCGATTTGGGTTTGTCTGATGTTTCTTCACGATTAGACTCTGGTGATTCACTTTGGGCAGGAATAAGGCAGACGTGAAGTTATGTCCCTCTCAGTGTGTCACACCAGGAGGCACGCGCTGTCTAACTACCATATTATCCGTGATGCCGACTTATTAATGACTTGATGAAGGCCCAGTTGGCCAGGTTTTTCCACTGTAAAGTAACTACGTTTCCCTTTGAAATTAATGAAAGATACTTCGAGACTACGAGACTACGCAGAGTATCTTGTTTCCTATCATACTTTCACCTGCTGCTTCCAGCGTGGGCCTCTGCTTTCCCATTAGTCAAATGAAACGAAACAGAAAGAACAGTGGGTTCCAAAATTTTCACTCTCAAGGATCCCTTTACTTTCATCTCTTCTGCCACGGACCTCGGATCTTGGAAGATTCCGTCCACCAAAAGAATGGTATTTCTCAAGGCATATGTGACTTATCTTCCCATTATACATCCATCAGCCATGCCACTGGACTGTGCGCTCACAGAGGCAAGGCCCGTTCGCCTCACCTCCGGAGGCCCAGAGCCCATCACAGTGCTGACCGCAGAGTAGGTGGTCAACGATCTTTGTCAAAGGACTGAATCCACCTGTCAATCGCGGCTTATGTACAGGTGGCACCTGTCAATCGCGGCTTAGCCTTTGATATCTGTAGTGAGGCCACAAAGTTGATAAATGCCCTACAAAGGCAGAGTCTTGACATTTTAGTCAGTCTCACAGGCTTTGTCCCTGGTCCGTGTTCAGTTACAAAGATTTTAAAAACGGATTGGACAGAATGCTTGGAGCCCTCTCATGCACTCCTACCTCTGTCCCTGACTTTCTGGAATGCCTCAGGAGACGTCGAAGGGGCATTCCAGCACCCCAAGTTTATGATCTCTGTGATGCCTCTGGAATCAGCAGATGGCTAGACAGTCTCCTGACCATACAATAGAATTTTTAAAATATCCTAGACCTTTTCCCACATTTCTGTAACATTAGCAATGCCATATTCCCTCCTCCAGTACATGCTTTAGATTGTGCAGCAGAAGATCATGAAGGGAGTTTTCAAAAGGAATGGGGAGGGGTTAGGGAAGTCACAACACACTTTTTGAACTTCTGTATGCCCAGTGCTTTCTTTCCTTTGTTCTCTCTTATAACCCTCACCATAACTGGTGAGGTATGTGTAATTATCCATTTTACAGATGAGAAAACTGAGGCTGGGTGAGAGGTAATGACTTGCAGGAAGTCATGCAGCTAACACGCAGCAGGGCTGCTGTGGGAATTTTCCCCAGTCTCCCTCCAAAGCCCTTGCAAGTTGCCACTGCACCACACAAGATAATGCCCTTCTCTAAAAATGCCTTCCGGACTGGCGATCACAGCCCAGAAATGTGAAGGACAAATCTCTTGGTCCACTTTCTCTGCAGATATTTTTTAAATGACTGTTATCACGACTGAGTAGCTGTTACCATGGTTTTGGGGAAGTTGTCCGAGGGAGGGCCCTTCTCTGGGCATCTTGTGAGCCCGAGGAAGGAACTCAAGTTCTCAGCTCTTAATTACCTCTGGCTGTGCCGCAGCAGCAATGCGAGAGAGCCTGTCCCCGTAAAAGTGTTGAGGGTGTGAAATAACATCAGGGGGTAGGCGGAGAGGGAAGCCACCGGCCCCAGAGAGACCCGCGGACATGCGAAGACAAGGCGGGCGGGGGCGGGGGGGGGGAGGGCGAGGAGACCAGACAACGCCACGGAGTCACGGGGGAGAAAGCCGAAGCGGGAGGAAAGAGAACAAAAGGCAGGAGGAGAGGAAGTAGAGCAAAGTCGGGACAAGGAAGGAGAAAGTTTGAGAAGGGGACGGAGACAGCGAGCGAAGACGGTAACAGGAAAGAGCAGACCGAGAAAGACACTGTACTGAGAGAACTAGGAGAATTCGAGAACGAAAAAGGCAATAAAAGGGAGCGAACACGGAGAAAGGACCGGAGTGAAAGGAGGGAAGGGGGCGAGAGGAAGCCATCGGGGAGAACGCACAGGCTGGGGCGAGCGGAGAGGCGGCGAGGGGGCCCGGGAGGGCGCGCGTCACCTGCGTGGCGCCCCCCCGCGCCGTGGTGCGGCCCTGCTCCCAGCGCCCCTGCGCCGCGGCTCGCCCAGCCTCGCAGGATTGGCTCCCGCCTCCCATTCATGTAACCTGCGTGTGCGTGTGAGTGTGTGTGTGTGTGTGTCTCTCTCGCTCGCCCTCTCTGTCTGTGTGTAAGAGAGCGAGGGTGGGGGACGGAGGCAGGCAGGCGAGCAGGCAGGGAGGGGAAGAAGAGGAGGGAAGCTATTAAACACACACACACTCACACACACGCGCGCGCACACACCCGCCCCAACCCCCCAGAAGCCTCGGGATTGCAGCTGTTTCATGTGGGGCAGCAGTGCTGGCAGGGACGCCGGCCGGGAGCGGCCGGGAGCGGGAGCCGGGCGTGCGCTCGCGGCTGGAGGCTCGCTGGGGCTCCGCTCCCCTCGGGAGCTATTGTTGGTCTCGCTGGAGCTGAGCGCAGAGCCCGGACCCTCTCCTTCCTGGGCGCCCTGCCCGGGCTCGCGGAGCCGAGGAGCCGCGCCGCCGAGCGCCAGAGGAGCCACCGGCGCGGCGCCGTGCCTCCCTGCCGCCCTCCTCCCCGCTTCCCCGGCGGTGGCAGCCTGCAGCCACGGTAAGGCGGGCGCGCTCCGCTCTACGGAAAAGCGCCTTGGGGACCGCGGCGGCGTCTCGCCGGCTCCCTCGCCCCTCTTGGCTCGTTGGCCGTGGCGGGGTCGGGGCGGCTCGCGCGGACGCCCAGGGCTCCAGGAGACGCTCGCCTGCTTCCTCGGCCCGCACTGGGGGAGGAAGGGAGGGAGGCTGGGCGGGAGGCTGCCGGCGAGGCGAGCCAGTCTGGAGCCCGAGCCTCCGTCGCCGCAGTCCCCGGAGCCCGCGGCGGACTAGAGTCTGGGAGCGAAGGTTAGGGGGAAGAGCAGGGAGGTGGGCTCGGGTCCGGGACTCAGGACTGCGGGGGGGAGGGAGGCGGCGCGCCCGGCTTCGTCTGCCTCGCGGGGATCCCCTTCACCCCTCCAGCCTCAGCCCCAGCGTCCGCAGCCCCTCTGCAGACCAGCCTGCCCCTGGGCCCCGGCGGGCGCTGGATGAGCCCGGAAGGCGGCGCCGGGCTCCGGCGGCTGCAGCCTGCCTTGCGGGGCGAGCACCGGCTGCAGCGGCCCCGCGCGCGCCGCTGTTGGAGCGGAGGAACGGAAGAGCGACCCCGGCCCCGCGCCCTCTGCAGCCCGCGCGGCGCTCGCCTCTTCTCGCCCGCCGCCCTGCAGCGGTGCTGACGTTCCCTTCCCAGCGAGTGGAGGCTGCATCGCCGGTGGACCCTCAGAGCGGTCCTGGGTGTGAGTGTGAATGTGTGTGTGTGTGACTACTCGCACCCCTGGCTTGGAGAAATGTGCTCTGGGTTGAAATGTGATCACGGGGCTCCGTCATTTTTCTCGCGTTTTAAAAATGCAGTCTATCGAAGGAGCAGACGTGAAGGTTGTATAGGAGTGTGTGTGTGTGTGCGTGTGCGTGTGTGTGTACGCGCAACCAGGGAATACACAGCCAACTACTGGGGGGCGAGGGAAGGTTCAACTGGTGAGTCCTCCTTGGCTGGGCGGTAGGGTGGGCTTCGCCAGCCGCTGCCAGCCGCTTCTCTGCCCTGCCCCCGCCTAGGCGAGGTTGGAAAGTACTGGAAATTTAACTGCGTGGTCTCCAACTTTGGAAGTTGGCTCCCCTTTCAGGGCGACACGTTAAGGCGATTTGTGCACCCTGGTCTTTGTAGACGAGGTCATTATTACTCGTTGGGTACAGAGCTCTCTTTAGAACCGCGCCAACCCCCCGCCCCTGTCCCTGTCCTCCTCCAACCCCCCCCCCCCACCTCCTCCAGCCCTGGCGAGGTTTGTAGAGATGCAGTTATCCCTAAGCTACCAATGCAGCGAAAGGGGCGCATTGGGGCAGCCTGGGTTTCGGAGGATCCTGCGTGCACTCTTGGTGTTTGACGAGTCCACGAGATCGCCTTGCTGCTTTGTGGAAGGTGGCGGCGGGGCACGCTTGGGATTCGAGCGCGGGGGCGAGAGGGTGCCCATGTTCTGAGCTCTGCGGCCGCGCACGCAAGATCTGCCGAACGGCATCGCGGGCAATTATATAAACTGGCTCAGTGATTACCCAGAACCGTGATGCGAGCACCTCGTTCGCGAAAGACAAGCCCAAAAGTTTGCCTGCTTGGGGAATGTAAGTACCAGGGAGCACCCATCCCGGGACCGGAGAGCAGGGAGACGCCTGGTGCCACCGCGCCCACTTTTGTCATGGGCGTTGGGTGCTGATGCTACTGTCCCCAGAGAACCGGCTATCGAGGTAGGGTTAGGGTGGAGGCGCAGGAATTGATCAGAGAGAAAAAGCCGGTCAGAACTCAGGATCCGTGGAGTTCCTCAGAGCCAGAGCCTGCCTCGGGGGTGTTGGGAGACCTTGCAGGGGGTGGTGTTCTTTTAGAAAACTAACTTTGCATCCTGGGGAACCCCTAAGCCTGGCTTCTCTGTCTCTCAGATCTCCCCCATCTTTCACATCCAGCGCCTTTCACGTGTTTAGAAACCTGCGTGCGCTCTCTGATCCACCTTGGAAGTGCCAAGCGTGCCAGCCATCGGGCCCACTCTGGCGGGAGGGCTCGGAGGGAGGGTGCTGGCCTCTGCCAGGGTTGGCCACCATTAGGTACCTACTCCTGGTTTCCTGGGCCAGCCCGGCGCTAATGGGGTAGGATGGGGATGAGGGCAGGGTATGGCTTCCGCCCCCTCGCTTCCCTCCTACGCGGACCGCAGTTTGCTTCTGCTGCGTTTATTTTCCTCTCCCCGTCTCCCTTAGCTGCCGCAGCCTGTAGCATGTTGTTAGTCTTTGATAGAGAAACCACAGTAGTAGAGTGCTTTTAAATCTTCTTTTCGCCTGTAGAGGGATAAACCACCCTAGACCTGACAGAGGCGTGCGGAACGCTGAAGTCTGGGGCACAGTGGCCCTGAACTCCCTCCCCACCCCAGGCAGGAGGTGGTGGTGTGCCGGGGTGGGGAGGGTTTTTTTTCCTTTCTTTTCTTTTTTTTTTTCCCCCCACGTTCCATCGTCCTGAAACCCCGCATCCCCTCCCCCTGAAATCCCAGGTCTGTCTGAGTGTGTTCCGCGCTGTAAAATAAATCCTCCCTTCGCAGACCTGTGGGGCCCTTCGGATTTCCTGCCGCTGCCGTGATCCTTAACAATGCGATTACAAAGCTCGTGCTCCGCTGGGGAAAATCCCCAGGTGCCCGCCGGCCGCGCCTTGACCTTGCTGGAGGCGCCTTTAACCCGGCTGCCAGAGAGGCTTCGAGCCGGCAGTGAGGGTGCGGAAAGGAGGAGGGCGCCCCGGGAGGGGCCGTGCTCGCTCCGGGTCGCGGCGGGGCGTCCGCGGGGAGGGGACCGGGCTCGGCGGCAACCTGTTTCCCGCGCACTCCTGCTCCACGGGCTCCGCGCGGGCGGGGCGCCGCCGTGCTGTCCGCGGGGCCCCTCTCGTTTTGCGTGGTCGTCTGCCGGGCGCTCCTGGCTTCAGGCTCCGAGGCTGGCGGAGCAGCGCCGCAGTCCGCCGGAGCCCGGCCGCCGGGTGGGCGGGGCCTGCGCGGGAAACCCGAGCCGCGACCGCGGTGTTCCGGGCCCGGTTCTAGCCCAGGCGCCGGGCGGCGCGGGGTCCTGGCTGTGCCGCGCTCCTTGCTCCCCGCCTGGCCCCATCCTCCGCCCCCCGGCGCGCTCCAGGCGCTCCGCCGCTCAGCTCTGCGCCGGAGCTCTGCTCGCCAAGTTAGGAGGGATGTTTTCACAGGTGGTGGTGGAAACAAGTTTGCATGTGTGTGTGTGAGAGAGAGAGCGAGAGCGAGTGTGTGTGTGTGTGTGTGTGTGTGTGTGTGTGTGTGTGTGTGTGAGAGAGAGAGAGAGAGAGAGAGAGAGAGAAAGGCGGGGGGAGGCAGCGCGAGCAAGCCTGGAAGAGGGGTGAGCGGCGAGGCCAGACATCGCGCAAAAATGGGATTCCCCTCTTTGTAGGCGTCGTAGGAGAATAAGGAGAAATCCGTTTTCTCTGGCGAGGATGATGACCGGAGTCCTTCCACCTAGTGGAATCGGACCACTCTGAGCTGATTTTCCAGGGCGAAGGAGCGTCGCCTCTCGCCGGTGCCCTGCGTGCACTAGGTCCTTGTGAATGTCGCGGAAGTGAACGCCCCCGGGTCGTCTCGGCAAAAGTTAGGACCTCGATGTCTCCGTGCTTCAGGCGGCTCATTCAGGGAAGGTTTTATTCCCAGCGTGTGTCTGGCTTTAAGCGAGCGGGGACGGAGTTGAGGTTGACGTGCGAGTTCACCGTCTTCTGAGGGTGGAGGAGTTGTCAGGGATGGAGAGGGTTCGTTTTTGAGATTTCTTGGATTCTGTGCCAGCTTATTAATGTCATCCCTTTGGGGACGAGGGTAGAATGGGGGCAGAAAGCCCGTTAACCACCCTAATGGGCCGTTGGGGGAGAAGAATCAGCCATGCTCCCTGCGGGGCTGGGGCGGGGTAGGGGCTCAGCCTAAAGCACCAGGATCGGAAAGTTCTACAGCGAAGGGGATGCTCCGCAATATGAAGTAGTGAGTCTCCACGGAACAGGTGTTGCAGTGAAAGACTGGGTGTTCTAGTAGTGGGCGTTTTGGATATCCAAGGGCTCTCCTCCAATAGATCTAACTCTGTGGCCTAATCTCTTTAACCCTGTCTGGTTTTGCGGGAGTAAATTGATGGGATGTGACTTTATTTCCTGGGTGGAAATCACGGCGATGGGGCCTTAGGCAAGTTACCTTTGGAACTTCAGTTCTCTCTCCTGTAAAATGGGGAGATATTCTTTAGTTTACAACTAAGTAAGGATTAATGCCTATAAAAACTCACAGATAATCATTCCCTTCCGCTTCCTTCCTCCTTTTCCAACCCTGTGCGTTTGTTGGGTGGGGGCTGGGCAGGAAAATCAACAGCCCGAAAAGAACCAGCAACATTGCATCCACAGTCTATTTAAAAACTGCTCGAGTGCTTGAAACAAAAATATCTTCTCTTTTCTTAGAAAAGTCATTTCCAGTTTTGTTAGAGTTTCTCCCTCATTGAGTCCTTTTTTGTGACAGAATTACATCCTTGTGCAGATTGGCATGTTACATAACCTGATATTTCCAGATCAAGAGTTAAAAATATGGGCAAGAGGGTGATTAGGAATTTAGGATAAAGACCGTTGGACAGCACAAGGAAGGTACTCAGTGTAAGATGTCCACTCAGTCTTCAACTCAGAAGGGTTAAAGAAAATGAGATTGAATATCACCTAGTATAAATCCTCACCGGGGTGAGTGCTCAGCCCCCTGTCCAGTTCCAACAAACAGCTCCTCCACCTGGCCCCCCAGCCTGCCACAATTCGGTCCCAGTACATTCTCCCACATCCATAAATCTCAAAAAGGAAACAAAATAACAATGGGATTTAAATCACCTCCTTGCACATTTGATTCCAAGAACCTCCCAGGGTAAATCAACATCAATTCTAGATCTGTGAGACGGACTTTCACCTGCCTTCTTGCCTGATTTATCAGCCTGGCTTATTGTAGCTGAAAGCTTTACCACGCCATCTTTGCTTTGCAAGGACAGACTGCTGCTGTGGGGTCCCCTTTGAAAGTAACACATGCCCCACATCCCTGGGAGTCAAGCACATATGGGTGCCTGAACGGAGAGTTTTCCACAAGAGCAGCTTCCAATGCAACAGTGAAAATGTACATGGTCACTCCTCCCTGCCTTATGGATTCATTACTTTGTCACAGTTTTTTTAAAAAAACTTTTATTGTATATATTATAATTAGCAAGTAATACATGTTTACTGGAGGTAAGACAATATAGAGAAACGCAGAGAGAAAAAAACTGTATCACGTTTTGAATTGTAACTTGTGACTTTCTATATGTAAAAAAATGGGATCATGGTCATATTGGATGCGTATTTTCATTTAATGGTTGATCTTTCCATGTTATAATATTTATCCCTATGGCAGCATGTTTCATGGCTACATAGAACCTCAGTGTTTCAATATGGCATAATTTATTTAAACAGTACTGAAATTTTGACTTTTTGTTTATTTTTAGTTTAATTTTTTTAATCTTTTTTTTTTTTTTACTGTTTATTTATTTTTGAGACAGAGAGTCAGAGCATGAGCCGGAGACAGGGAGAGAAAGAGGGAGACACAGAGTCCAAAGCAGGCTCCAGGCTCTAGGCTCTGAGCCATTAGCGCAAAGCCTAACGAGGGGCTCGAACTCACAAGCCTTGAGATCATCATCTGAGCGCAAGTTGGATGCTTAACTGACTGAGCCACCCAGGAACCACCCTTGCGCACACTGTGTAATTTTAGTAGTTCCTTCAGATAAATTCCTAGAAAGTAGGATTGCAGGGTCACAGACATATGCCATGCTAAGACTTCTGTCACACATGAGAAGCAGTAGGCTGCACTGTGATTTCTGCTTCATCTTTTAAACCGGAATGCGGCTGTTTACTTTACAGTCCTCTACAGGCTTGGGAGCCTGGGGAGCAGAGGGAAGTAGGGGTGACCATCAAACCTCCAGCAGGGGATTTGCATAACTTTGAGCTGTTCTGCTGAAGTGATAGGCAAATCCTTTTTCGAGAACATTTTTCTTGCCTGGCTGTTTACGAATCATCACTTTCTGTAGCGCTTCAAGCCAGCAATGGAGTTGAAATATGTAAATATGTTCCTCTGTATTGTAGGTGGGGCTGGCTCCACAGTGAATGACAAACAGTTCCTCAGAAGAAGCGTGTGTGCGCCTAGCATTTGCTCGGCAGTGGATTCTACCCCTCCCTGCCCTTCCCCCTCCCCTTTTCCTTTGGCTCAGGGGCCTTGGAATGGCCGCCTAGGAAATCTTACAAAGGAGACCATTGGGACGACCCACAGCAAGCTCATCTCCACCTGCTGGTGCCTGGCATTTTACTGGAAAATCGGCCCACCTGTCTCTCCTCATGGTGCCTGGGCACAATAAAAAAATTAAATTAACATGCCCACATGCTGTTTCCAGAGTAGAAGTAGTTGGCCTCTCTTCCCATCCTGTAATGGGCCACTTCAATGAGAGGGGGTATTTGTCGGTCTTCCTTTCACGTTTCAAATTTCTGTGACCCAGAAAAGATTTGTTCCCTGTGGCTAGATGACTGGTCATCTGACAAGGAATTCAGTGGAGCCACTGGGGGAAGTCCAGTCCTCCCATTTCTGAGGCGTCCCTGTGCTCAGCCAGAGACATCAGGGGTTCCTTTAGATCAGATAGAGAGGTCACCTCAGCCTCGTTCCACTGTGTGGTCACCGCAGAGGAAACCCACTCTTGGGTTGCCGACTGAATTCTGACGAGTGTTTAGATGCTGCCTTTGATACTGACACTTCTCTAGTTTCACCAGGGAGGGTGATGGAGCGTTTTTTTGCCCTTTGTCATGTTCTGAACATCAAATCAGGGCCTTTCTTTCATTTGGAAAACAAAAAGGAAACAGGACTTAAATGTAGCAGGACCTCAAAAGCTATTGTGCAGGGCCCCCTAATCCTTGTCTCCTTAAGCCCTGCTTTTGCTTTGTGGATGGTAGCCCTGTAGCCTGGGCCCACAGCAGGAATGATTGTCAGATACAATGGATAAATCATTATAATCCTCAAGCACATTAGGTTTTGAGAATGTTTTCACTTGAAGAGCTGCGGAATGATTGTTGATTCTAAAAGTGCGTGGTCTTTGAACCCCTCAAAAGTCAAGCAAAAGGGTTGCAGCTAATACATTATGGCTTAGAGTAAAACACTCGCCCATCCCCGGAATCAGTTTCCCTCTCTACAGAATGAGGATGGGACAGGAGTGTGGATTTGATATTTTGTAAGACAGTGCTTCTCAGACTGTTAATATGCATATGTAATCACCCGAGATTCTTGTTATTAAAGCGTGGGTTCTGATTCAGTAGGTCTGAAGAGGGGCCCAAGAATCAGCATTTCTGACAGACTCCGTGCATTTCTCAGGCCATGATGCTGGCCGCTGGTCCACACTTTTAATTAGCCAGGTTACAAGCTACTTCTTACTGTGATGTTATTTCAGAAAGTAATAATGATTACCACCAGCCATCAAGAGGCGCTGTCTTGTATTTATAGATTGGCACTATAGAGAGATATGTCCATTCTTTACTTTTGGGTTTTGAGCATTGGCGTCTTCATTTTAGCAGACAGAGTAGGGAGGGACATAGTTCTCTCATGCTGTGGTTGTCCAGGAGGTGGAAGAATTCAGCAAGAGACAAACACGTGTTGAGGTAGCTGCTGTCACCCCCATGTTCTAGATGAGAAAACTAAGACTCATTAAGACAAGCCATTTGTCTAGGGTCACAGACCTAGGACTTGCTCTGATCATAGGCCCCTCTGGCTCCAAAACCCTCTTTCTCCTAGAATGGCAACTTTGTAACTTTCTGGAATGCCATGTAATTAAAACTGAGTGCTTAGCAAAGTGTTTCTCTTTAGAGGTCCTTTTACTGGGTCTACTTTGAGACAGGATCAAGACATTTAAAAATTTGCTTCATTATCATGCAAGCAATGAAAATGCTTAAGAGCTTAAAAGCAATTTGTTCAACTTGGTTAAATATCCGCCCTCCCCAGTCTTGTTTGTATTATTAATTTACTCATCAAACTGTGACATCAAACCATTGTGAAGGTACATTTCAGTATCTTCTGATTGGTGGAACCCTTCAAATGAAAGGAGTTTGTATTCATGAGGTCCACAGTGGAAGGATCTAGTTCAGAGGGAGTCAGAAAAACGAGCTCTTTACTGAATACACTCAGCCCTCGTTTGGCCTCTCAATGAGAATCGGTCGTTTAAACGTTTTATTAACGTGCAATTATTCTGAGAACCAGTCAGCAATGCAGCTCTTTGCAAACATTAATTAGCCGATCTTCACATCACCCCCACATGGCAGATAAATAGCATTAAGCCTGCGTTTGAGAGAACAAATGGACACACGGAGATGAAGACGGAAGAGGCCAACTTTTGCCTTGCAGGAAGTATGGTAGAGGGAGGTGGAACTAGGAGATCACGTGAGTTCGGCACTTAATAAATGTTTATTGAGTGAGGCAGTAGATATTCTAGAGTTGCACTGTGCAGCGCAGTAGTCACTAGTCACATTTAAATTTAATTTAATTTAATTTAATTAATAATTCATTTCCTCAGTCACACTAGCCAGACTCCCAGTGCTCGGGAGAGGATAGTGGCCATCATATCAGACAGTACGGATATAGGACATTTCTATCATTGCAGAAAGTTCTATGGGGTGGTGTTGGCTAGTAGCTCGGGATGACGAAAGACTAGTATAAAGATCTCTGCCAGTGTGGCACTCTCATGTGAAATTCCCTAAAATGGTGCCTCACATGTGATGGTCATTACATAGCCCAAGCTGTGGCTAAGTAGTCTGGGGTAGTGGTTAAGGACCCAGCTTCTGGAGCAGAGTGACTTAAATTCAAATCCTGGTGTAGCCACAAACTCGTTGTAAGACTAGAGGTAGGTTTTCAAATACACCGTGTCTCTTCGCAGATTCATGCCACTGTTTTTCACTTCTCTTATTAGCAACGATTATTTCTAAGACAATGCTGGATTCTGGGAGACAGGTACGCTCCTTTGCTGCTGGTGGAAATGCAAATTAATACACCCTTTTAGGAAAGCAATTTGGCAATAACTGTCAGCAGTCCTAGAAACACTTGTCCTCTTTAGTCCACTATTCCAATTCTAGGAGTCTAGCCAAAGAAAATAATCAGAGATGGGCAGAAAAGATGTCAGAATAAAAATGTTCATTGCCGTGTTATTTATAATAGTGAAAAAAAAAAAAAGATAAGCCATTGGATTGGATAAGTGAAGTATGGCAGCCAAACAGTGGGATATTGTATAAAGATTAAATGTCATTTTCGAACATGTGTTTTTGTAGCACAAGAAAACGCCACAATAAAATTATGTATTAAAAAAGTAATGCTATACTATTAAATCCTAAATACGCTTTCCAAAGCAGACATTTGTTGGAAGTGGAACTAAAAAGAAATAGACCAAGTATGAAAAGTAGTAACCTGTGAATTAATAGAATTTTTGATGGCTTTAAGATAATTGTTTTAGCTTCTTCCTCTGAGTTTTATGGGTTTTCGTTTGTTTGTTTTTTAACCGAACTAACCTAAAAAGGTTGGCAACTACGTGCCCTGTGCACTCAGTCCCTGTCTTCTCTCTGCTGTATTGTGTGGTCAGAGACTCCCAGCTGCTCTTAATCGGCCCTTTGCAGCAATTTTGGAATTTCGAGTTTATCCAGTTGTGTTTGTCTACCTTCAAGTCCAGGGCGTACTTCCCACTGTCCAACATTAATTCCTCTTTATGGCCGTTTAAGTCTGTTTGTACTTGCACTCTGAGGTGGTTCAGACTGAGCAGCATGGGGCACTGGGAAGAACATGAGCTTTGGAGCCTGAAAGAACTAGGCTCAGACCCTGACCCTCACTTCCTTGCCATATAACCTTGGACAACCCGCCTGGGCCTCAGCGTTCTCCTCTATAAAATCAGAAAAGCAACAAATCCCTTCTCCTACCCCATGGCCGTGAGGATTGAGTATTCCCTTCAGTGGAACATCTGGCACATCCAGGTAAATAAAGACGCAAATGACTTCAGGGCCTGGCACGCAGTGCTATCTAGAACATAAGTAATTTATTCTCCAGGACGCTCTTGAAATTAGCGGAGTCCCCACTTTCCAGATGAAGGAATGGGGCGTCTGGTGGTTGCATGCCACGACCCCCGTCATACGGGTTTGTGAATGGTAGAGCCAGGAGTGGACGGAGCCCGCCTGGCAGTGAGTCTCATACCTTCTCTGCTGCAGGCTCCCAAGCTCCTGTGCCATCTTCCTTTCCTCTTTCCCTGGGTGCGCTTCATCCTAACATTCTGCGAACTCCTCAACGTTGCCCAGCCATGTACTCGTCCCTCTCAAGGAATAAATAAGACGGACATTCCTTTTTTTGTAGGTTGAATGATTATAGCAACAACTCACCTGACTGAAAAAAGTAACGCTGAGCTGCCAAGTCACAGAGGTAGGGACACTCGTTCTAGAACCATTTTTTGGGAAGTCTACAGGATCCTTGGCTCAGCTGACTTTTTGCCGCCTTGAAAGGTCTACCACATGTCAGTTCTTGGCAGCTTGAAGGAGGCACCAAATTTGTGGGCCACCCCAGCTCCTACTTTTAACTCTTTGTGGGAACTTGGGCAAGTTTCTTCCTATCTCCATGCCTTAGAGTCCGTGTCCATTAAATGGGGATAATAACAAGTGTGCGTTAGCTTTGGTGGGAGGATTGCCATGAAGAAATGTGTGTGACAGTTTTGTGAGACCTCGTCACTGTTGAATTAGCACCACTATTTCCAGAGTCTTAAAAGTAACTTGCTGTGGGACAGCTGAGTCGTGGGTTCCTCTACCATCACTAGGGATGGTTTTCCCGTTTACTTGGATTAAGTGTGTTCTAAGGCCATGGAAGACAGAGGGAAATACCCACAGATTTTGGGATGAATTCTCTGCTTTATCATCTGATAGCTGTATGGATTCCAGCAAGTTCCTTAAATTCTCTGAGCCTCCATCATTTTTTTTTTCATTTATAAAATGGAAAACAGAAGTATCTACCTCAAAGAGCTGGTGTGGGGTTCGTGAAGTGACTTGCACAGTGCCTGACAGACCGTGTCTCCTGTGTGAATGGTGGCGCTTGCCATTGCTGTTTTTCCCGCTCTCTCCTCACCCGCTCAGCTTCCAGTCCTCTTGATTCTTGCTTCCAGAGTGTTGCCTGTGCTGTCAACACAGTTCAGCGGTGGGCAGAGCTACGAGGGGAGACGGAGAGGGTCTAAAGGAGCCAATTTCCAGTGTTTGCAGGTCAGACTCTGAGAGCAGCTCTGGCATCCCTGCCTTTTGAAAATGGAGGTGCCTGTAGAAGTAGAAAGACCCAAATGCTCTCCATTTAGACCAGCAGAGCCTGGTTCTGATTCCAGCTCTGTCCCTTTGCTGCTCTGCACCAGCTTGGTCATAATGATTCTCTGTCTGCTCCTCTGAGCTGCTGTCAGGTGCGAGATTTCAAGGTTCAGTGCGGTGCTCATCACGGTGGATCCCAACCCTGGGAGCTCTTACCAAACAAAGAGCGGCGCCCTGGCCCCACCCCAGAGTGCGCTGTGGCTGGGACCCAGGGTGATGCGAAGTTGCAGCCAGGATTGAGAAATTGTGCATAAAGTAAAGCCTCATTGAACATTCCTTCCCTCCCTTCAGAGAAGCATAAAGGGATCCCATATTGAGTAATTTCTGTATGAGGAGGGTGACCTAATTTATCGGAGCCGCGGGACTACGGATATAGTAATCAAGGCTTCTTTCCCATTGCCTCCCTGCCTCCTGGCAAACTGGGGCACCTGGGTCAGGAAAGTGTGGCCTCGCTCAGTCTGTCTCCTCCTCATTTAGACTGTTGCATTCTGAGCGCTGGAAAGGCCTAGCCTTTGCCTGGAGATGATGTGATGTTTCTTTGACCTGGTTTTGCTCCTTTTATGTTCACTTCTGGGCAGAGCCCTGTTAACTGTTCATGCACAACCTCCACGCAGCCAGCAAGGCCTCAGGGTCCCCGGGGTAGAAGAGGGAGCTCCTGGTCTCTGCTCCCCAGAAAAGCTTATCCTGTGGTAGTAGCTGTTCAGGATTGGTGGCAGAGCCTTGACATTACCCAAGGGCCTGGGAGCTCTGCACTTCTGGAAGCTTTGGGTGATTTGACATCTTTTAGATAATTAATATTTGCTTGACAAATCCTACTCATTTGGCTTCCTTTTTTTTTTTTTGTATTTTTTTTTTTTAGATCACTTCAAGTCCACCTCAAAGTGGGAAAAAGTGTTGTGTTCTGGAGAGGGCTTGTAAAACTTAGGGTGGACAGGCAGTGCCTGGGGACTTGTTAAAATGCAGGTTCTGATTCAGGGGGTGGGAGGGAGAGCCTGGGATTCTACATTTGTGCTCCCAGGAGATGTTGATGCTATAGGTTCAAGGCCCACAGGTTCTAAAACTTTGATCTTTCTTCCTGTTTCCACTTTTCTCTTCCCTCTCATCTCTCCAAGCTAGGAGTAAGAGATGTGAAGGGTCGTAGAGCAAATGGCGTCGGTCGGTTTGGGCACCTCTTTGTCAGAATTGTGGCAGCCTCACTGGTGGCGGCTGTCATCTGACATACGAAGAGTGGCCCTTCCCTTGGCGCCGCAGAAAGATTCCAGTTCCAGGTACTGTGGTGATCCTCCAGGCTTCCTTCCACATTCTCACCGACACTTGTCGTTTCTTGTGTTTTTGATCTTGGCTATGCTGACAGGTGTGAGGAGATAGCTCATCGTAGTTTTGGTTTGCATTTCCCTGATGGTGAGTGATGTTGAGCATCTTTTCAGGTGTCCGTTGGCCATCTGGATGTCCTCTTTGGAGAAGTGTCTGTTCATGTCTTCTGCCCGTGTTTTAATTGCATTATTTGTGGGGTTTTTTTTTTTGTTTTGTTTTTTTGGTTTTTTTTTTTTTTGGTGTTGAGTTGTATAAGTTCTCTATATATTTTAGATACTAACCCTTTATCAGACATGTCACTTGTAAATGTCTTATCCCATTCAGTAGGCTGTCTTTTAGTTTTATTGATGGCTTCCTATGCTGTGCAAAGGTATTCTTTGTTTTTGTTTTTGATAGAGTCCCAATAGTTTATTTTTGCTTTTGCTTCTTTTGCCTCGGGGGACCTAGCTAGAAAAAAGATATTGTGGCCAATGTCAGAAATTACTGCCTGGGCTCTCTTCTAGGATTTTTGTGGTTTTGGGTCTCACGTTTAGGTCCTTAATCCATTTTGAGTTTATTTTTGTCTGTGGTATAAGAAAGTGGTCCAATTTCAGTCTTTTGCATGTTGCCATCGAGTTTTCCCAGCACCATTTGTTGGACAGACGGCTTTTTTCCCATTGCATGATTTTTGCCACCTCCAGGCATGTTTGATGTGCCTTGTGGCACATTGTGGAGTAGGTAGTGATTTTTATTAGTAGGATAAGTATTACTTTGAAAATTTGTTAACAGTTATCATGTTTTTATTTAATGTGGTTTTTTTCTGATTATACCCATAATACTTGTAATCAATAGAAAATTTAGAAAACCTAAGATAACCCGGAGAACAAATGAAAACAACCCATAATCCTTCCATGTAGAGGTAGTTCCTTCTAGCACCTGGGTTTCCTCCCCGTTATGATTGCTATGTACAGCCCTACACTCCCCATGTTCCACTTCCCCTCCCCCCCCACACCGTTTGGAGGAGATCTGACACACGGATTTGTAACCTTAATATGCCCTGGTCTTCTCCCCATGGCACTGAATTTTCTCTCCAACATGACTTTTAGTAGCTATGTAGTAGTCCATCACAAGATACATCATTATTTAACCTATTTCCTATTGTTGTTTGCAATTTTTCACCGCTGTAAATAATGCTGAGATCAACACTTTTGTATACCTGTCTTTTATTTCCTTCAGCCCGATTTCTTTACTTGAAATTACTAGGTCAAAGATCATGCAGCTTTTTAGGGCTTTTGATATGTGTTGCTAAATGGACCTGAGGGAAGTCTGAGTCTAATTTAAGTTCCCTCCCATCTGGTAGGAATTAGATCAAGGAGGTGATCGTTACTTGCATTTTACGTGGGCATTTGTCCCTCATCAGGGAATTTCAGGCCAAAGCAGACATCCCCGCCGGCACCCACCTCTGGCCAGTCTGTGGGGAAGTGCACCACACTGGGGAGATGGTCCCTGGGCTTGACTCAGACCGCATGTTGCTTCCTGGATCTGTGACGGCATCTCTGCTTTTTTTTTTTAAGTTTATTTATTTTGTGAGAGAGAGAACAAGGGAGGGGCAGAAAGAAAGAGAGAGAATCCCAAGCAGGCTCCGTGCTGTCAGCACAGAGCCTGATGTGGGGCTCGAGCCCATGAATGGTGAGATCGTGACTTGAGCTGAAATCAAGCATCAGCCTCTTCACCAACCGATGCCCTGATGGTAATAATGCTTTTAAGGAAAGAGGGAAAGAGAGAAGAAGGGGTCTAAGTATCTCCCAGACTTGAGGCTCATGACCAGACTGTGCCCAGAGTCCAACCACTTCTCGCAATCTGCACTTGCACCACCATGGTCAGAGCCCCATCTCCCACCTAGACGGGTGCAGACGTGACCCTCACTGCTGGACAGGCGCAGTCATGGCCCTGAACGCCCTCCCTGCTCCTGCCCTGGCTCCTTGCAGTTTATTCTCAACACTGGGGCTGGGGCGATCCTCTTAAGACACACATCAGAACACGTCACCCCTCAGTTCAGAACTCTGTAATGGCTCCTCATTCACCTCAGAGTAAGGGTCACAGTCCTTACATGACCTGGAAAGTCGTCCTCCGGTGCCAGGTCTCTCCTGCATCTCTGACCTCACCGCCCATGCTTTGTTGGAATGTGTCAGGCTCTGTCCTGCCTCTAGGCTGTTCCCTCTGCCTGGAACATTCTTCCCCTGGATATGTACATGGCTAGCTGCCCACCTCCAAGTCTTTGCTCCAATATGGCCTTCTCCACAAGGCCCACCCTGACGATCCTGTTGCATTGGTAACCCTACCACCCCTCTGCCCCCAGCATTCCAGACCTCTCTTATCTTGCCGTATATTTTGTTATTTCTGTGAGGTTTAATACTGTGTTTTATGATCATAACAAGACTACACTGCCTGCTGTGTTAAGGATAATCTGAGTGCAAAGGCGGGATGGGGAGGTGCAAGGGCAGGTCGGAAGCAGAACCTTCTATTTCTCTTCTGTATTACACTTATGGACTGTGGAAATAAACACTCAGATGAGAACAAGCAAGAGGCTCCAAGGAAGTCAGCCACCATCACTTGGCTTTGGTGAGACTCGGGATCAGGCGGAGAGGTGGGAAAGCTTCTTAGTGAAGAAGAAAAAAAAAACAACAAAGGGCTTTGGACTGCTTGGACTGGAGGGTGTGGGCAGGAAGAAGCTGGAGGCGGGCTCCCTAGAAGCCAGGAGCTGTATGTGGTTAGTTTTGGAAGCATATTTGCTCGCTTGAAGTAGTCCTGAGGTGGAAATAGGGGCAAACATTTTAAAAGCTGGCAGATTGTTTATCAAGTCCTGAGCCTTTGGGGCTGGTTGCTGCAAAGGCTGGGGGTCAGCGTTCCGTTTTCATATACGGTCTGGCTATTGTCTGTTTGTCTATTTCATCTCTCAGGACTAGCATGAATCTCCACTAGGCAGGGATCTTTGCCTTTTGTTCACCGAGGTGACCCCAGGGCCTAGAACAGTGTTCGCCACTAAGAGGCTCTCAGTCTTGGGGCTGCTCAGTTAGTTGAGTATCGTCTGACTCTTGATCTCGGCTCAGGTCATGATTTCAGGGTTTGTGAGTTCAAGCCCTGTGTCAGGCTCTATACTGGCTGCAGGGAGCATGAATGGGATTCTGTCCCTTCCTTTCTCTGCCCCTCCCCTGCTCATGTGTGCTCTCTCTCTCTGTCTCTCTGTCTCTCTCTGTCTCTCTCACTCTCTCTCAAGAAAGGAGGCTCTCAGTCTTTGTTGAATTGTGTGTGTGTGGCCTGCATTACCTCCTTTAATCTTCTCAACCGGCTAGGTCTTGTTTTCCTCGTTTTCCAGAGGGGGAGGAGAGGGGGCTTGGGGAGGGTAGGTCTCACCCACGGTCACGTCACCAGGAGTCAGGGAGCCAAGGTTCCCACATGGATCCACCTGACCATATAAAGCAAGTGTCCCTCCCCGGGACCTTGTCTACAGTCAGTTCATGGGAAAGGGAAGGGGTCCAGGCTTGCCCGCTCTACTCTGTGGCAGGAACGCGATGTGTGCCATCTTCAGATGTCTCTTTCAGCCCAAACTTTTAATAGAAAGAAGATGTTTAGCCTCTCCTGACACCTGCCTGCACTGATGAATGGTGCCTTGTAGCAGGAATTGATTTGGGTTGCTAGAAGGAGAATTTGCCTTCACAAGCTACTCCCGAAGGTGGGAAATAGGGCGGGAAATTCATTCTGCACTGGAGTGTGGGTGATGGTCCCCGCCATCAGAGCAGGTTTCGGAGGCCCCCACGTTCAGGCGTGTGTGTATGCCTCTAATTTACCGCACATTCTTGGAACTTTTCAAGTTAAACTGTTGCCATGGTAACCTGCATGGTTGTCATTTCTTGATCTGTTGTCACCTGTCTCAGTTTCTCGTCTCCTTGATAATCAGGGCATTAAATTCACTTGTTCCAAAGTGGACCCCAGAGCCAGACAGGCCGAGGCCGAAGAGAGGATGTGATGTGGGGAAGGCCAGCAGATGTCACAGACCTCACACCAGAGGGGGAGCCGTGTCCCTGTGAACAGATGCTGCCACTAAGGGGGCCATTTAATCCCTACTCTGTACTGAGCTCCCTGGTGTGTGCTGGACACAGTCACTCTGCCAGGCTGACTTGTGATGCTCCATCGCCAACAATGTGAGCGGGGGAGGTCGGGTTTGAACTGGGATCTTTCTGGTTCCAATTCTGTGTTCTTCTACTTCACCATTCCAGGAGTTAGGAAAACACGACCAGGACTTGGGGTGTAGTTTCTTGGTTGCTAACCAGCAGTCTTTCCCCAGGCCTCCAGAGGCTGAGGTAGGCTGGGGCTGGGTGGAGGGTTGGCTTTGGTTCAGCATCAGGAAGAGCATTCTCCCAAGTACTGTACTGCCTGTGGAAGGGGTGAGCTCCTCATCGTGGGAGGCGTGCAAGCAGGGGCCATTTGAATATTAAGGAGAAGCTTCCTATAGGAGGTGGGAAGTTGGACTCACTATCCTCTTGAAAGATTCAGTTACAGAATGGTAACTTTGGGTGGAGCTGCTCATCTAGGTCCTTGGCACCATCATTAAATACACTGACGAATCAGTCAGTTAGAGCTTGCTGAGTGAGCTCTGCCCCAGAGTAGGTATCATTCGGGACAGAAGGGCAGGAGAGTCCACTCAGACCTCAAGGGTACTTAGGATAGGGTTAAGAGTATCACCAGACATGAATTTAAGAGTCAGACTGACCTTAAATCCTGGCCGAGCCATCTCTATAGACATTATCAGCTTTGGCACCATTGACTAGATGACTGTCGTGGGAGGCTGTCCTTGGTTGAGATCAGCTGTGCTGGTTGTGTGACCTTTGGAACATTAAACAAACTCTAAGTCTTGGTTCCTCCGTCTTCAGCACAGAGTAATGATACCTGCCTTGCTGAGAAAGTGGCATAACATTAACTGAACTTGTAGCATGAAGCCAGGCACAAAGCAGACACATCTGAGAAAGAGCTCTCACCCCAGCTTGACTGGGGGAGGCAAGGAAAGCTTCAAAAAAAGGTTTGGGTGGCTCAGTTGGTTAAGCCTCCTACTTCAGCTCAGGTCATGATCTTGCAGTTCATGGGTTCAAGCCCAAGCCCTTCATGGGGCTCTGTGCTGACAGCTCGGAACCTGGAGCCTGCTTTGGATTCTATGTCTCCCTCTCTCTGCTCCTCTCCCACTCCCACTCTGTCTCTCTCTCTTTCTCAAAAATAAATGAACATTAAAAAAAAGAGAAAGGTTTGGGGTCGGACTTGAAGCATGAGAATGTGTTTCCTGAAAGGATGAGAAATGCTGTCTCCCTCTACTCTTCCGGGCTTCCTAACCTTGCCGATCCCTCCCTGTTCTCTCCTGGAACGGGGGCCAAAGAAACTCGGGGACCCCCAGCTCCTAGGAGCAGTAGGTTTGGTTCTGGCCTCCCACTCCGTTGTCTGTGTTCCTCCTGCTCTGAGCACCTCCATCGACCTCCCCCCGTACCTGGGGCAGGGCAACATCAGGCCCCGATTCCCAGTCTTGTTAAGTATGACTTGGAAATCCGTTTCCCTGCAGCTCCCTTGCAAGAAAAAATGCACCGAGTAAGCACTCCGATCTGGCTCGGACATGACAGGAACTACAAATGCAGCTGAATATTTCATGAGGACCTTTTCATACCACGTGCTCTGCTCTTACGGGGGGTGAAGGGGAGAGAGCGCAGGCTTGAGAGTCAGACTGTCTCAGTCTGAGCCCTGACTCCTTGGGGAAACTTTGGGGAGGAAGTCCCTTAACTCCCCAGAGCTAGCTTCCTCATCTGTGAAATGTAGAAGCTTGCAACTAATTTAGGGTTTCTTGTGAGCGCTGTAGGAGGTAATATAGGTAAAGTACATGGCTGGGTGCCTGGCACGTAGCAGAAGCTTAGGAAGTGTTAGCTCTCCAGTTGGCTTCCTCTTGTTCTTTTCCCAGAATTTGTGCTTTTCGGAATAACACAGTCCTTCTGGGTGACACAGGCCAAGGGCTGTGGGACTCCTTACAGGGATTGACGGGGCTCAGGGCAGCCTACCAGCCTGCTGCTTTGAACCGAAGCTTTGGGATCTGGTCCAGCATCCTTGAAGAGCTCACCAGTTGGTCCCCGTCACAAGGCAGGATGTAGAGAATTCTCTCTGCTCCAATAGCCCAGCTGAGCATACTGTCAGTTCAAAAATAAACCAGCCTATCCGAAGGCTGATTTAAAATATAGAGGTGACAAGCAAATTCCTTCCTGCCTTGCCTTTGAACAAAGATGAATAACCTGAGAAGCCCGATGAGGCTCCCCTGTCCCAGGCCTGGCCCCAGCCTCAGGCCAGTCCCCAGCTCCTCCGTTCCTACCCGGGAGCCAAGGTTGCTCTAATGAAAACAAGAGGAGTGTGGTGTTTTGTAACTATTTTTATACCTACATCAGACTTGATGTTAGTGCTTCTGAATTATTGAACATTTTTCTTTCTCAGCTGGCCTCTCCAGCAAGTTTCTGTCTCAGGGCAGAGCGAGTTGTTATGCAGGAAACAGTGGAGGCAGACAGACCTTGGCCGCAGGCTTCTGCTTTCCTTTCAGGGGAATGACTTTATTAGGTACCCTATTATGAACCAGGGGCCTCATAGGAACCTTAGGTGGAAGGTAATCTGGTCTCTGTTTTACAGGTAGACAATGGAGGCCCAGAGGGGCTAAGTAACTTGCCTAAGACCACACAGCAGGAAGTGAGGGAGTCAGAATTCAAACCCAGGTGTTTCTGACTCCACAGCTGGTGCTGCTTCTTCTGAGATGGGCTCTTTACTGTCTTTTACCTCTTTTATGTATGCATGTGTGTGCATGTGTGCGTGCGTGTGTGTGTGTGTGTGTGTGTGTGTGTGTTAGTAGGCTAATGCCCCCTGTTAGCCTGCTGGACACAGTATCAAATCACCCCCAAACCATGTTGTTGGGGGGGGTGAGTGGAAGTAGGAAGAGGGACATCACAGGCTGAGAAATGAGAGGCAGGGATGAGGGAGTCTCTTGGTCCGACCACTATATATTGGAATAATGGGAAAACTGTCTCTGCTTTTAGTAAGAGATCCATTTTGACGCCATTCTGTCGCACCACCTGTGGGGTGAGAGCCCCTCCCTCACAGTCCAGCCATTTCTTTAAAGTGGTATCTGCACTTTGGGCGTCTTTGAAGGGGGTGATGATTGGCAGCTCTAAACCACCCCGGACAACGGGAGGGAATGAACTAGACTCTTATCATCTGCCTCTCATAATTAAAGTCCATCATAGACTTTTAATGGGTATTTTGAACTAGACATCCAGGCTTGAAAGGAATCCTGCTGCAGATGGAGATCAAGTCTCCCCACAGAGCCGCTTGTCTCACTGATATCTGTTTTTATTTCAGAGCCAGGGAAGATTACACATTTTCCATATTCTGTTCCGTTAGCTCCTATTTAATTATTGGTGACCTCAAGATGACTCCCTTTCAAGCATTGTAAACTCCTCATTCTACCTTGGTGAAAACCCTGGGGGAATTATCGTCTGAACTCTCCGGGAGATAGGCCTCTGAAAATCAGCCAGGGACACTCATTTTAAAAGTTCCCATCATTATGGTATCAATAAAAGGCACCGGGATAAAGCGGTTGTTAGTAATGTTAATAACAGCTGTATTTTGATAGCAATGCGCTTTATGACTGTATCAAGTGATATCACGTTCCGTTAAATAAAGTAATATTTGACACGGGCAAATTCCTCAATATCGAATCCCAGAGAGTTGTATGAAATACTAGGCCTCCTTCACATATATATATATTAAAGCAGCCCTGCCATGTTTTTTCTAGATGACTCTATTTATGAAAACTTGCAGACTAGGTAATAGAAAGGCATTCCAAGATGGCTTCTGATGGGAAATAATTTGATGTAACGTCTTATGAGCATTTAAAAAAATGACCAAGGAGTTTTCACACGTCTCAGCTTGTGATTTTTGCGAAGAGGAGAGAGGAGGGAGAGTCACATTTTAAAGATACCAACCAGGTGCAAGAAACTTCTACACACGCCCCGTCTCACCTCATGCACACGAAAGCACTGTAGAAGTAGACACTGCCAGCCCAGTTTTCACTTAGGGCAACACCGAGGCTCTGGAAGTTTAAATAACGTCCATTCAGCTACACTTCTGGTGGAATTAGAATTGAACCTGGATTTATCTGACTTTGGAGTGCATGTTGTTAACCTCTGCCCCATTTTGGCTTCTAGAACTGAGTTTCAACCCTTTGTTTTCCATATCGTGTGTGTACGTGTGGGTGTCAGGACATGTGGAAGGGCAGGTAACTCTTTTCCCTATGGGGGAGAAGAACCTCAGGGAAAAAAGGAGCTGGTTTGTGTCCAAATAAGTCTGAGAAATGCCAGATTGGACAAATTAAATGTGTTCTTGCACTGCAGGAATTCTCAGAGCCTTTACTATGCCATTGTGAATCTCCAGGAGAGATAAATGGCGCATAAGGGTTCTCAAACTTCCAGCATGAAAGTTAAAAAAAAAAAAAAATGTTTGCAAAACATCTATGAGCAGCATTGCTTCAAAATCTATTTGGGAAGTGCTGACTCCAGGGTTTACTGAGTGGGCAGTGTTAGGATCGCTGCCCACATCTTAAAGAGGTGGTCAGGGCAGAAGGCTCTGCCCGGGCCCTGACTGCAGCACTTCTTGGGTCTTCTGAGTATCTCCATTGTCCTTCTGAGCTGCAGTCACTCAGATACATGGAATGGCTTTCTGTTCTAACCTTCCCCACCCTATTTTATTGGAAACATCAAAGAATTTAAATACAAAGAGTAAGGATTTAACATTTTCTTGTATGTTAAGTCATCAGGAGGGAGAAAACCTTTACCTTACATTGTGAGAAGGATTTGCATTGTTGAAAGAGCTAAAAGACAAAGATAAGCTTTTAACATCATATATGGAACAAAGAGAACACAGTGGGTTGGAATCAAAATATTTAAATCTGTCTTATTCCATTAAGGGAACTAAAAAAATGGTTTCTCATATTTTCTCTCTGCTTCTCACGTGCATGCACACACACACATTATCACTCAAGAGGTCTCACACCTCAAACTCCCACACCTTGGATCTGGAAGGGAACTGAGGGCTAATCTGGCTCACCTATGTGAGAAACTGGAGAAACTGAGGGCTCAGAGAAGGAAGGGCCTTGCCTCAGCCCACAAAACTAGTTATCTCATGGGCCGTCAGGCTGAGCGAGCCTTGGAGACAGGGATGCCATCTGACATGTTTTAAACCACTACTCTCTGATAGAGCCTAATCTCCCCACCTCCTCCCAACCGTCCCAGGAGATGGGCATAATCTTGGATTCCAGCTGAGGACATCAGTTTGGAAATGTTCAGTGACATGGCCCGCAGCTGGTAACTGGCCATCCAGTGGGATTTGAACCCAGTGCCAAGTCCACATTACAAACCAAATCCAGAAGGCGGGTGTCTTGACTGGCAATCTGCTTTTACCATCTCATACACCACCTACCCCGACTCAGGGGAAAGAGCTGGGGGTTGACCCGATTGTCTTCCAACAAGGAGGGAGGGATGACCTCAATTCCTGTGCTGGGGTTGCTGTGGGTACCATTCTGAACATGAAGGAAGGGAGCCGAATGCATCCCTGTGGGCACGAGCAGCCAGGCTTCCTTGTTCCCAACTGCTCAGGGGGTTTATAATCGGTGGGGTGAATCACAGAGCGGACAAAGGCCACTGACTCAGCACAGCAAGGGAGTTGCCCTTGGTTCTTCATTCCACATTGTCAAGGCTTGCTGGGGTGGTTTCAAATTCTTTAAAAAGCCAGGTAGGTTTTTATCTCCTCTACTGCTTTAGATGTAAGTTTGTCCTGAAGGCAGGGGAACGGCTCAGCTGCCATCCTTGGGCTTCTTTCCATCCTGTGCTTCCAACATTTATAAGCTAAGCCTATTGTAAATATGGCCCAGAATGTAAACAATCCAAGGAGCTTGGCGTCCTTCTAGGCGGAACCTAGAGGAGCCACACAGTTATTCAGGTGAGGCGCCTTTGCTAGACACAAGGTTGGATTCTTCTTTGGGAATTTGGGAATGCAGTCATTCATTTGTAGACTTTTTCAATGAGTATTTGTCAAGAATGTCCAATATGCCAGGCACTATGTTGGGCCGGCGCAGGGGAGAGCACACCCCTGCCTTCAGGAGGACACAGCTGTGTGAAGGAGTGCCTGAAGAGGTGTGCAAATGGGGAGGGAGACATGCAAGAGGGTCAGCCATCTCTGCAGGGAAGGCGTTGCAGAGGAGGCGGGGGCTTACACTCTGTGGAAGGAGGGTCAGAGTTAGGCAGGGTAACTGTTGAGAACTTCCAGGAGGAGGAAACTGCATATACAGATACATAGGAAAATGATAACTTAAATTATTTCAGCTGGACTCATGCAGAGGACATTGTATTGGGTGATAAAGTAGTATGAGGGATGGTAGATGGGACAGGTTCGTAGGGGGCAGCACTGGCCTTCAGAGTGCACTCAAAGCCGCCTGGTTGGCTGTGTCTCATCAGATGGAAGTAGCATCTTGCACCCACACTGTCAGTATTCCTGATGTTCTTCATGTTCCCCCCATTGCACTCCCAGTGTCTTTTGCTTATTTAGGGAAATCACTTGCACCTTAAAGAAGCAAATTACCGCCATCGAAAAGACTTCTCCAAAGAGATGTTCTAGATTGGTATTTTTCAGTAGAAGTTTCAGCAACGATGGAAATGTCCTATATGCGTGCTCTCCGGTATGGTAGCTGTTAGTCTCAGGCAGCTATTGGGTCCTTGAAATGTGGTTAGAATAGAACTTTCAATTTTATTTCTATTTCGTTATGCTATATATTATGTGTTATTTATTATGCACAAGTATTTATCATATTTATATGTTTCCTTTCTGTTGGGCAGTGCTGGGTGAGCAGGAGAAAACAGAGATATACGGTGGGAGAAGGGCCTCCCTGGAGAAAGGCATCCCAGGCAGGAAGTATACAGTTAAGGGGTGATCATATCTGCTTGGGGATCAACAGAGTAAGACTGTGGAGAGGAGAGACCTTCTTAATAGGCCTTGAGAGTTGAGTTTTCCAAGGTGGGGAGCAGGGGAGGGGGCGGGGGATGTGGAAGGGCTCCCGGGACAGAGCAGAGGGCACAAGAAAATGGATGGAAGCTCTATAAAAGGATATCCACCAGGGAGGTGGGGCCAGATGAGATGGCCCCAGGAACAAGAAAGGTCACCGGGAACTTTATTCCGATGATGCAAGGAAACTATAGATATAGTTATATATCGATAACTATAAACTATAGATATATATATAGATAGATGACGTCACATTGTGAGGATCAAAGGGGAATCAAGAACATCATCCAGGGTGGTAGGAGGCATGAATATTGTTCCTCGAAGGGCTGGATAATTCTGTAGTCATGGAACTTAAACACCACAGCTCAAAGCCAAGATTTTAAGTCAAAACGCAGAGTTGAAATTTCTTCTACTTAGGGTGGAGCTCTTCTCATTATATTGTCATGCTTACTGCCACTCTGGTGTTTCCTGCAAACGAGTACGGACAACAGCATCCCAGCACCAAAAGCCGTGATAGGGTCCAGCCCCACATGAGCCACTGACAGCCCAGAGAAGGAGATCGAAGCCCAGAGTGGTGCTGGCCTGCTCATGGCTGCGCAGCTTTCCCTTGCTCCTTAGTGCTAGAATTCAATCCCTGGGCTAAAGAAAACTCCAGAAACACTTCCAGCACTTACATAAGAGTCAACATCTTGAAATGCACCTGCCTTTAAAGAGCAAAAGAAAAGTTCTTTCCAATGATTTCTTCAGCACAACGTAAACGCTGACATTCTTATGCAGCTTTGGATTTGAAGCTCTTAGTTAACTACTTTCCAGAGATCTGTTTTGCTTTTAATATTATGCAGTATTGATGTATCGATCAGGGCCTCAGCCACAGTGTATCTTGGCTAAACTGTCCTACGTCCCTAGCAAATAGGAATGACTGTGTCAGTGGTGAGAACGTGTTGATGTTGCATTCGTCTGCAGTGTCCATCTTTTTCTTTTTTTTTTCTTTTCGCTGTGGTCTGGTTATGCTCCAAAGTCCTGGCGGTGCCTAGGATATAAAACACAAGACTTGTTCAAGAGCAGCGTTAGTGGCAGGCACAGCCACACCCACACCCTCCAGGGTGTAGAACGGAGCCCTAGAAATGGAACCTGGCTCTGTCACTGTGATGGGGGGGACTTACCTGACCTCACTGAGTCTCAGTGTCCCATCTGGAAAACGGGATCTTAATGCTATCCTCTTTAGGGTGCTATGAAAGTGAGAGGGTGTGGGTGTAAAACTCATAGCATCCTACCGGTCACAGAAGAGGGCAACCATTTAATAAATGGTAACTAGTGCTATTATTTTTGTTCAGTTTCCACATTCTAGTTAAAGATTTAAAGAAAAAATAAGCAACAAAAGAATGCTCGACGTCATCAGTCATCAGGGAAATGAAAATTAAAACCACAATAAGATATGACTTCAGATGCACTTGAGTGCCTAAAAATAAAAACACTGATCGTATTGAGTGTTGGTGAGGATGTGGGACAACGGAAATGTAAAATGGTACCTACCACTTTGGAGCACAGTTGGCAGCTTCTTAAAAAGTTAAATTATAGCTTATGACCCATCCACTCCACTTCTAGGTACTTACCCAGAGAAATGTAAGCATGTTTACATATAAAGACTTATACAAGAATGTTCAAAGGCTTCATCCGTAACAGCCAAAAGCTGTAAATGACTCAAAAGCCCATCAACAGGTAAATGGGGTCAATGAATTATTCCATACAGTGGAATGCTACCCAGCAATAAAAAAGGAAAGGATCCTTGATAAACTCAACAACATGGATCAGTCTCAGAATGATGACACTGAGTGGAAATAGCCAGACAAAGAAGAATAGGTCTGATTCCATTTATATAAAATTCTCCAACAACGCCACATAGTATGTTGAGAAGGAAAGCAGATAAGCGGTTGCCTGGAGAGGTGAGAGGAGGAGGGGAAATTTGGAGGGTGATAGTGGTTATCAGAACACATCAAGTTGTGCAGTTCAACATGTACACTAATGTACATCAATTATAGCTCAACGAAGTTTGTTGTTTTTGTTTTTTTTAAGTTAATGTCCATTATCAGGAGAGACAAATAGCAGACTCATTAACAGGGTTTTGTTTACAAGTTGATGAATTAGCTCCAGATGCTACCACAGTGAATGGAGTTAGATTCCTCGATCTACCACTCACTGTGCCACCTTGGGCAAGTTACTTAACCTCTCTGAGTTGCAGTTTTCCGTATGATGAACCTATATCGTTCCCTTGCTGTGGGACACCCATACTCTTAGCATGGCGTCCAACACATCGTGGGTACCCAAAATCACTCTTTATAATGATAGTGCTATTTGTTATTCTCAGTTATGGAGAACTGTTAGATACCCCAAACCAACTGCAAACATATGAGAATTCCTGTGAATCAACCTGAATGAAAACTGAAATGCTCTGTACTTTTTGGGGGCAGAGAAATGAGTGCTTCCAACATGCTCTAGAACAGTCTGTTCCCTTTGGTGGATTAAGTATGCTTTAATTTCACAGATAACAGTTCCATTCAACAAACATTCCCAAAGGAAGTGACTAATCACAGAGTCTTAGAATCAGATGATATGAGAACAGCCTCTAACCCAACACGGTCATTCTACAAGGACGACCGTTGAGGCTGGGGAAGGAAGGCACCTTGTCCAAGGTTACAAAGTTGGTGGGGGGCAGTCAGGAGTGAACCAGTTCTCCTGACCACCCAGCTAGCGTGCTTGACTCTGTACCACATGTCCCTCCCTCCAAGCCAGAGAGCATTTCACAGATACACCAGTGGCAAGGTCAGCTGAGGCTGTGTCTAAATGATCAGAATTACGGATTCTGAGTGAGGAAGTTTTCTGCCCAAAGCTGAGATTCACGGAGCTCAGGAGGCAGCCAGCCAAGGTTTTGTCATTCTTCGCCTATGACCCAGGCAGGGCTCTTTGGTGGGGTTCCATTTCTCTACTCAGTGCCTTCATCTCCGCCTTGTGTTTCAGATACATTTATATAAAATTGTTTTGGGAATGCCTGTTTTTAAAAAAAATCGAAAATCCGGTTGTACTTTTATTACTTTGGCCATATCATGTAGGGCTAAAAGGGTTACATCTATTTCCAGTGGCGAGCAGCTTGGAAAAGTAAATTCTTGGAGGCCCAATTCCAGAAGATGGACACAAGAACCTTTAGACTGAGCATCGGTACCCCTTCATGCATTCCACGCACGGCATCTCTTTCTTGTGAACATAAGCAGTAATAAGGAACGCTCGGATGGCGTCTTTATAGCCGTTCTGTCTCTGCGTTCTTGGTCTACCCATGCGGGTGGTGAGGCAGGGTTATTATACTCCCGGGTGACAGTGAGGAAAGTAAGGACTCAGTGACTGCCCAAGATCACCAGCTCCTGAACGGCAGGGGTAGACCCCGTATCTTCCAATGTGAATCCTAGTTCTTTGCCATGCCAGACTGGTTATTCTGGGATTTCTCTTAGGGCTTTGAGTTTGAAGGAAATGCCTTCCAGTGAGTGTGTACCTGCATGTTTGTTTGCATGCATGTGTTCACATATGTACGCTTGTTGGGATGCAGGGCAGGGCCAAAGGGTTTCTTTTCCCTCTGAAAGCAAAGCCAAGTGTTGAAATATGGTGTTAAATTATATGTATCTTGTGTTTCTGTACTTCTTTTTTTCAGTTCCCAATATAGGATGCATGAACAAACTCTAAAGAGAGCCATAGGAATTGATCTTCCTTTTTCTCAAAATATTTGCTTTATAAGCTCATCCTTGTGTGCGTGTGTATATAGATATCTAGTTTTCTCCATTTTTTTTTGCAGATGTGATTTTTTGTAAATACATTAGCATGCTTCTTCTAAAAATAAGGACATTCTTCTACATAACCATGATATGCTATTTATACCTAAGGAAATTAATAATAATTTACAGTTGTCATTGTCCAAAAAATGTCTTCATGGCTTTTTTTTTTTTCTCCTCTTCAACTAGGATCCAAACAAAATTTATGCATTACATTTGGTTTGTATGTTGAACCAACATTCTTAATAAGCAGTCTTCATGAGCTGGAATCATCTCCAAATTAGAGTAGAAAAGCCCTCTGCAGCTGGGACAGCTGTTCGAGACTGGCCGCGAAGGTCTCCTGGGAATATCTCTGCCTCCCCTCTCGTGTCTGCTGACCAATCAGAGGGAAGAGCTGGAATCTCTGTGTCAGGATGGAGATCTCAGGAAGGCAGGGAAAGGCAGAATGATCTCGCTTCTTGCGAGAAAGGCTGTGGCTTCCATGGTGGCTAGAACCAGAGTGATCTCAACCTGTGGCCAGTTCCTCAGGAAGCAAGGAATTGCAGAAGGAGTTATGAACAGCCTGGAGTGTGAGCCCACAACAGCTGGCCTTGGCAAGAGGGGACAATTGCCAGGGGGATTGTGGAACCCTATGTGGAATAGGAGCAGATTTGGAACCCAGGAGACCCCCAAATGAGTGTTTTTGCTCTGATTTCTTTTTCTGTTTTTCATTTCTATGTTTCCGTTATATACCTTCGAGAACATGTCCATGTGAACATCTAGAGATGATTTTTGCCTTTTTGCTGTAGGCAGATTCGATGGCCGTTTGTTACTATTCTAACATTGTCAAGACACAGTGTAACTGATAGATACTTCACGAAGGCACCCACCACTCATTCCTCTAGTGCTCCACCCTTGTCTTTGTTATGTAGTGACCCTGACCCATGTCCCCATCCCTTGTGGACTGAGTGTTGTCTAGATTTGCATTCTTAGTGCTGCTACAGTGCCTGGCTGTGTACAGAAAAGAGGCTTACCAAAGAGACCACAGTGACCCAGAGTTATAATTGCTGTGGTCAGGCAGTTATGGGAGCACATAGAAGAAGAATAAACGAATGAAGGGCCACATGCTTGAAAACATAATAATTAGGCATGTTATCCAAAAGGTTTGTACTAGGGAGTTTTTGGGAGACGTGATGAGTATTTATTTATTTGATAAATGTTTGAGCGCTTACACAACAACACTGTTTTAAGTGCTTTCTAAATAACTCATTTCATTTTCTTACAACTCTGTGAGGTAAGGACGGTTAGTTTTCCTAGCTTGTGTTTGAGGAACTGAAGCATAGAACCGGCAAGTGATTTGTCACATGGTCACATGGCTAGCAGGCCAACCCAGGACTTGGCCCTGGATGATGCACTCCAGAGTCCCCTCTCTGCCACCTCACTGTGAGCTCAGTGGGAAATCACTTCAAGTAACCCAGAGCTGCTTACCAGGGATGGCATCAGGGCTGTCACTGGTGACTAGACAGCAGAGGGCCCCTCACCTAACTTGGCCCTCCCGGAGGAGGAAGACATCTTTGCCCTTCTGGGGCCTGATGCTCTACACCCTGTTGGGCCCCCTGGCAGCACAGCAGTTCAGTGAGCATGGGTGCTTTTGGAGAATGCTGTTGGACTTTACTAACTGGCTAAGTTGCTAATAGAGTTGGAAAGACTATGTCCTCTTGGGGCATTCAGGAGGTCTTCTGTTCTGTCCTAGTGGCTGTGCCTGTCCACATGTCCCTCCTTGTGACCCAGCCTGGTCACAGGGCCTCATCCCCTGGCAGGCAGGCCAAGTCAGTGGACCTCTGTTGTGCCACGATGTAGCCAAACAGAAGGACTGCTCCTGGGTCTCTCCCTGCAAAGCCGGAGTCCGGGGGGCACTGGCTCCCACTGTAATGGAACTCCCTCTCGAAGGTGAATGTTTGTTTGTTGGTGTTCAGTAATGCCGTTTGGTGGTTTGAAATGCTGCAAATGCTTTCCTTCCTGTGTTGACAGAGCTGAAATAGGACCATCAGAGGAGTAGCTTTCCAGAGTTGGAAGGGAGCTCCAACGTCTAATCAACTCGTGTTGCGGCTTTGATCACTCCCGTTGAACAAATCTTTCCTGAGCTTTATAGCAGTGCCTGGAGATGAGATGCAGAAAACTTCAGGGAGCTTGCAGGGTAGTGGACGCTCTTCCTTCCTGCCTGTTGCGAAAGGAAAAGCTGAGAGGCAGAGGGCTGCCCTGGGAAAGCAGCAGCCAACAAGGGAGAAGCGAGGCTGCAGGAAGCAGGCCCAGGAAGGATGGGGTCTTTTCAGGACAGCTCAGCCTCTGGATCGGACACACCCAGATTTGATCCTTGGTTCCACTACTTATTCACTGTACAATGGAGAGCAAACCGCTTAACCTCTCTGAGGCTCAGTTTCCTCAACCAAAAATGGGTTAATAGTATCTACCTTAAAGGGTTTGTCAGGGCCAGTACCCACAGCATTTCATCAAATTTCAGTAAACAAAAGTAAGAGGAGGGCCATTTTGCACGGATGGGGGGGTGATATATACATGTCCTCTGCAGGCTCTTAGGGCATTATTGGGTCACAGCCATGCACTCTCTGGAGTTCCCTAGGAGCATAGCAAAGGTAGTGTGGCCTGGAGGGGATGGAGGGCTTAGGAGTCAGGCAGGCTCTGTGTCCTACTCGCACTCAGGCTTTGGGAAATCGTCTACCCTCTCTGAGCCTCACTTTTGCTGACTCTGAAAGGGCCAACCAGCCTAAATGGTCAGAACCCACCTAGAAGTGCTTATTACATCATAGAGGTAGGAAGTGGAAGACAGTGCAGAATATGGGCGCTGACTGCATGATGTAGTGACTCTTCCCACGTGTGTGTGTGTCGGGGTCAAGAGGGACAGGGACCATTAGCAAGGGAGTAGGGGACAGAGGCAGGACAGACATGGAGAGAAGTGCTCAAAGACCGCCCTCTTTTTATGGAGTATAGGACTTACTATGGAGACAGAGACAGAAGAAAAGAGGAATAAACAGGGTGAAAGGAACTCACGCTTATTAAATGCCTGTCATGTTCTGGGCCCTATACATCTCTAAGCATATAGCCTTTTCCGTAAACCCATTAGGCAGGCAATACTATTCCTTGTTTTCAGATGGTTTTAAGGAGGATCAGAGAAGACAAATAATTTGCCCAAAGTCACATAGCTCTCTGAATTCCAAACACGTTTCCTTGAATCCTCTCTGCCTGGTCATAGATATCCATTAGGATAGGACTATATGTTGGGGAAGAAAGGGAATGGATACCAAGAGGTGAGAGTGTCATCCCTGTTGATATAAACTGTTCTAGGAGGAAGTCATTTCTGAGTGGCAAATGCTTATTCATTTAGCCAGTCAGTATTTGTAGCTAGGCACAGTGCCAGGTGGTGGGGATGGAGCAGACCCAGGCCCTGTAAGGAAAGTAAGATGAGAAAACCAATCAGAGAGTGATCAGAAAGGAAATTAGACGGGGTACTATGAGAAACAAGGACTGGAGGACTTGGGGGCACTGAGATAATGTCTTGGTTTGGCTTCTCCCCAAGCAGACCTGGAGGAAAGGATTTGGGTATACATAGCTTATTTGTGAGGTGATTCCAGAAGGCATGACAAGGGAGCAGAGGAAGGGAGGAGAGCTAACGGAGTGTTTATCACTGGGTCTTTGGGTCACGGTGGGCAGCGGGCTGGCTGAGTCCTTCGAGGACCCTCCGAAAGGCATGGAAGCACTTGCTGGACTCTTGTTCCATCAGGTGGCCGGAAAGCTGAGGTGTCCATCTACCAACTTGTGCCCCTCATTGATTGTGGATTGCTTCCAGGGATGTTGACTTCCACCCTGCCCATGCACAGGTTTCCACTGCCAGATAGTTTGCAGCAAGTACCTGACTCGAGGTATGAAGAGTCTGTGGTGTGAGGACTGTCCGTGGAAGCTGCAGGCTAGTTAAGGGGATCCATGGCGTCACAGTTGAGCTGAGACCAGAATGAAAGTGGACCTGTTCACCTGGTCAGGAGCCAGGTGGTTACAGCCAGAAAGATTCCTCGAGCCATTCTACAGTCCTCTGTGGCAACCTGAACTTCCAAGGGTCAAGGCTCATCAGCCAAGGCCCCTCGGGTACAGATGACTGGCCAGCCTGGGTCTCTGCCATCCTCCCTCTCTCCTTTGATCCCTCTCTCTCTGGGACACACAAATATGCTCACTTTTCTTTAGCCAAAGAACTCAAATGGCCTTAGAACTAAACCCTCATTAGATGATTTAAGTCCTGCCCCATCGCACCAGGATCCACCTTTAAACGCTGCAGATGCTCCTGGAAGAGCTCGAAATGTGCCCCGGCACTCCACCACACTGCTATGTTTAGCCTCGAGGCCAATCTCCAGCCCTTAACATATTCTGCTTTTTCTGGGAGACAAGCTCACAACAACATTCATCTCTGTGGCTTTTTAAAAAACCAACAACAACAAACAGCACACGCGTGCGCGTGCACACACACACACACACACACACACAATATCCCCACAGACAACACTTTATAAATCAGGCAGAGGAAGATAAAAAGGACTACTTAATACTCCCCGTTTATTCCATTCAACAGTCAAGTGCTTTACAAAGCCCATGCAGTCGTATTGTTATTTTATAATTATTAATTCTGCAGTGAGCTCCCAAAAAAAGCCCAGATGTCTTCAGGCACCTCTGGTTTCGCTCACAAGCTGTCCATGAGTTTTCCCTGCACCCCGCGATGCTACCCTTGCAGATGGTGGCACTGGGCAAGAGCGGCCCTCCCTGAGCTGCCCGCGTCCTGCTTCAATGCGGTTCCCATCAGGTGGATCTTTCTTTCTCATCAGGCACCGTTTTCTAACATCCTTATGCATAGAAGAGACAAGCATGATAATTTGGGATGAAATATCACTATCCTGCAAAATACAATTTTATTCCTTTCTCTTTGGAATAGCGCATTTGTGGAGAAGCGTGGATCCTCTGTTGCGAATCGTGCATTAATAATATGAATAGAGCCAATTTTGGCATACCTACCATATGCCAGGTATTTGGCAGATCGCGGACGTAATTTTGTTTAATGTAGTCTTTGCAACAACCTTGTCCAATAGTGATATTCTCCTTTAAGGAGGAGGATGTTAGCCTCTGTGACTTGCCCAAGGTCACATGTAAAGCAAGTGGGAAAATGAAAATTCTGACCCAAGTCTGTCTGATTTTAAGGCCGGTGATTGCCAAACCAGGTGTTTCTCAAAGTGTGGTCCCTGGGCCAGCAGCATTAGCATCACCTGAAACCTCGTTAGGAAATGCAGATCCCCAGGGTCCCCTCTAGACAAACTCTAGGGCTGGGGGGCCAGCCCTCTAGGTGATTCTAGGGCAGTCCAAAGCTTGGAAAATCCTGTCAGCACCCATTTGTCAACTACTTATATGTAGTTAAACTTTGGAGGGGCTATGGAATTTCCTCTCCTCTTTCCGAGTATAATTAAAGTGAAAAAAAAATTCCAACAAACATTTATTTTTTTTTCTCTAGTAAGTATGCCCCTCAAATTTGGAAGGGTCCTAACTCTCAGCTATCTGGATTTGTAACTAGCTCTCTCTGTGTGATCTTGGAAAAGTTACTTAACCCTGTGAGTCTCACTTTCTGTGTATCAGAGATAATGGTAATTCTTTACAGGATTCTTGTGAGGGCTGTGAATCAGTGTCTGCAGAAGTGGTGCACGTAGTGTCAAATGCATCATAAGAGTCCAATAAATATTAGCTAATTGTTAATAATTATGCGATTGGTTTGTTCGTGTTAGCTGTCGGTAATAGTAGCCGAACGGTATAAGGCTTTTTAAATTGCATCCTTCACTAAGGAGTTCAGCATAAGTTTTGTAAAACAGTTTCCTAGAGCTGCTTTGAGTGATATTGTTAAGCCCTACCATTCCTTATATTTGAGTCTTAGCAGCAAGTGTCGTCACCGGAGTCACTGTCTAGAAGAAACCACGTGCGCTACCATAAAAAGCCATTCATGGAGATTTGACACTTGGTGCTCAGCTGTGTTTGTGGAGTAATGGCTTGAATGAGTGGTCAAGCCCAGCACGCAGCACGGGGTCTGGCCCAGAAGCAGATGGCCAATAACTACATCTTGATTGAATTTTTTAAAAGAAATGCTTATATCTTTAATCTCTTCCATCAGTTACATCCTTCGAGAACTTGTAAGCAAAGATCGATGTACAAGTTTATTTCTCTCCCTCTACCCTCCACTGCTTGGCCTTTTTTGAAAATGAAGTTTTCAAAGCGTGATCAAATAAGACTCAGGAGCCAGGAGACCTGGATTCTTGGTTTTGTTTGGCTGCCAGGCTTGGATGTGACAAAGGCCTGTCACTTAATCTCAGCCTCTTGTATTCGTGTGTAAATGGAGAAGGTTGGACTAGATCAGTGTTTACCAACGGGGACTCATACCAAATGGTCTTAGATGTGGTACCTAAGCACACTATTAAATAACATTGAATCACATGGTCAAAAAGCCCTCTTTCAATCCCTTTTCAATCTTTGTGATTTGGCCAAGGAGAGAGCCTGATTGTGCCGCTGGTAGGTATTTAATATCTCCGGGACACTGGCTAATCTCCTCTTTTAACAAAGGCCTAAGTTTGGATAAGGAGGCAACAGTATTTACCTTGTTTCATTTTCCTTGTATTTCTTTTTTAAGCTTTTTCATCGACCCATGAAGAAATGGTGTTTTTTTCACTTACCATAACGAGGTCCATTTTCCCTTTCTGAACAAATTGAATCAAGAAACAACAAATAAGTTGAATTTTAAAATTAGGTTAATAATGGCGCAGGTAGTCTGAAGGTGTGGCAGACTTGTGAAGATGGAGCAGGAAGTTTGGAAGGTGGAGGAATGCTATCAACCCTCAGGCTTACCAGCCGGGAGTCGGTATAGTGAGGAGAGGAACATTCCATTCGGCCAAGACTGTGTGTCTGTGCAGTCAGGCTGGCAAGGGAGGTGGGAGCATCAGTTCTAGCACAGTGGTAAAGACCAGAGCGACCGGAGTGAGTCCCCACCACACCCTGGAGTTTCTGGTCCTAGCTCTGGGGTGGTCAGGGTTCTGCATTTGTAGAAACCTCTAGAAGTACTTCTGTGGCCAGCCAATGTTCCAGATGAAGACATAAGGTTCAGTGAACGTCTAGAATCCACAAATCTTTAGGAAGGAACCAGATATGCAGAGAAAGTTGACGGGCAAAAGTGTTCACCACAGCATTATTTATATTCACAGATGGCTGGGAAGCAGTCACCTGCTCAACAGTAAGATAAAAGTTAGTTATGGCATCCCTGGGACAGAATATATATGGCTGTTCAAAATTATATATAAGGGAGCATGCAGAGATGTGGGAAAATATAGTACAATGTAAGGGGAAAACACAACACATAATTGCATCTGTAGCTTTATTTTGACTTTATAAACTGCAGAAATGATTTGAAATAAACATGTTAGAGTCTTAATAGTGGCTATTTCTGACTAATGTGATTACTTGTCTTTTAAAAATGCTTATCTAAATTTTGCCACTTTTTCCACAATTGGAAACATTGAACATACTCTCTTTCCCCCCTCAAATTACAGGCATCAGTCAGATGGACCTAATTAAAACCCTGGTTCTGTCCTTACTGACACATGACCTGAGACAAGTCCTTAACCTCTTGAGCGTCAGTCCCCTCACCTGACAGATGGAGGGAGTTCCTTTCTCATGGGCTGTCATGAGCATGAAATGAGAAGGTGCACGTGAGACATTTATTGAGGTGCCTGGCTCATAGCTGTTTCTCCGTAAATAGTACCTGGCATTATTTAACGACAGCCGTACCCTGATAGCGCCGTCATTGTCATTGTTGTTCTTATAATTTTTACTTCTGCCAGTGAATTCGGACGGTGTAACATCAAGCCATAAATATTTAATTCCGCAGCCTGTCTCCTCTGCCGGTTGTGTAAACACACAAACACGTACGCACTCACTGAGTGCACGGATGTGCACGTGCACACACCCAGCTCTGGTCCTGAGCGCTCGCTCTGTGGAGAGCCTCCAAATCCCCAGCTTCAGTTACAAGAGAACCAGCTTCAGCTAACAAACACTTGCTGAGGCATCGTCTATCTGACGGCCCTTGCGTAGCACATGGCACTTTTCCTCTCCCACGCCTTTAAAAAAAATTGAGGTAAAATTCACGGAACATAAATTCATCCTTGACCATTTGGAAGAGTACCAGTTCATTGGCATTTAGTACATCCGTAGTGTGGTGCAACCTAGCTCCGAGACATTTTCATCACCCTAAAGGAAACCCTGTACCCATGAAGCAGTCATCTGTCATTCGCCCTCCCCCAGCGCCTGGCAGCCACTAGACTATGTTCTGTCTGCGGCTGTACTTGTCATTTTCTCGGGGGCCACGTGTCAAACTTGAACCTTGCCTTCCCTTGGCTGGTGCTCATTGGTCTTCACCCTTCACCCGTTGGTTAAAGATCCCTGTGAAATACATGAGTGGACTCAACCCCCACTTCCTTGAAACCAAAATATCACAGTAAATTCATTTAACATACAGATTTTTTTTCTCACAAAGGATTTTGGGGTTTTTTTGGGGGGAGGTGCTTAATCCTAACGTCAGGTGATTTAGTCCCCATGAGGTCCCTTTGCTGAAGGGTTTTGCCCTCAAGGTAGCTATCTCCTCTGAGGGTCAGGTCCCTCTAAGCCTTGTTTGCGTTGAGCTGGGAGGTGCTGGGAGATGCGTGTGGAGCACACGAGGGGCTCTCTGATTGGTGAGTCGCTTCCTCAGGACTTCCCTGCTGTCCAGGAATCGAGCCTGGGTTCAAATCCCTGTGCCGTCTCTCTCTAGGCATCTGACCTTGGTCAAGCGAATGCACTCTGTGAGTCCCAGTTTGTGTCTCTAAGGGAGTGATCACTGAGTTTTTCGTAGAGGATTAAATGAGATAAGGGCTGTGAGAGTCCCCTAGAGACCTCTCACCATCACACCTCTGCTTCACTTCTTTGGAAGTAGAGGACTATGTTGGAAACATTACCCGAGAATCTACAATCAAATGACCCGGGTTTAAATTTTAGTCCTGTTACTTATCAATCATGGGCCCGTGGGAAGAATGGTTAAGGAAGGCTAAAGGGGGCAGACTCCCTTCAAGCCAGGTTCTTCCACTTGAAGCCCTGTGATTTGGGCAGATTACTAAACAACGCACAGGATGTGGGATCCGTCCACAGGACGGGAATGGCGCAGCCTCCTTTGCAGGGCTGTTGGGGGTATAAAGTGAGATCATGTACCTGAAGTGGTGAGCGTGGCTTCTGATACATGTGGTACGGAATATGGCTTCATTACCTTTCCCCGTAGTGCCGGGGTCCTTGTTCCGGCGAATCTAGAGGTCCACGCAGGACGGACGGTCAGGCGAAAGGAAGTGAGAGAGCCACGAGAGAGATGGAGTCTGATGACCAAGCAGGCAGCCCTGGGAATTCTGGCCTCTCTGCCCTGCCGGCCTCAGTGTCTTTATTTAAAAGTAGTGAGTTACATTACAGCAATGAGTGACAGACCATCAGTAAGCATAGTTTGAACAATAATGTGTTATATCAGTAAAGCAGAGATTTCCTCAATCTTGCAAGTTGTTTTCAAGTTAGTTAGCACATAAATTTAAGGCTGGGAGAGAGGACAGGAAGTTACCTGGGCCTGCCTATGTTAATTATCTATAAATAGGCCAGGAGTCATTGCCTATTCTTCCAACTACAATGGGGGAGGTCCAACCCGTCTGGCAAGGACAGAATTCCCAATGCTTGTCCTTTGCCCGTGAATGAGTGAGTTTACATAATAGGAGCCTAACATTTACACAAATCACGCCAATATTCAGCCAGCTCATAACTGCTATCAGTCTGTGCAACCCATCCCCAAGATGCAACTTTAAGGTGGTCAGGCTACTCTCATTCAGATGCAATCCATCAAAGCATCCCACTCCAGGTCCTTCCCTATTATCTAAATGCCATAAAACAAAAGAGCATTACATTCCTTAGGCCAAGGAGAGCAGTTCAAGAAATCCAGGCCTGAAAGATTATTTAGAAGGAGGTAAGATTGGGTGCCAGTTTGGCTGGTGAGCTTTTGCTTCAACCTTTTCCACACAGGGAGAGTTCTCAACATGTGAGCCCAAAACGGCTCCCAACACCAAAGGTCATGAGCTCAAATGTCTTCCTGGGCCAGGCTGGCTACTAAACTTCGGGGTGGCTAGTGGGGAAGGAAGACAGGTGGTTTAGGTGGAGGGTGGGTCTTGGGACTGGCGATTACAAGAGAGTGGAACAGCATCACAGTTCAGTTTTATGTTTTGTTTGGAACCCAACTGGTAACAATAATGGGAGCGGGGCCCGATTTAACTGGTGAGTTGCCTCCCTTTTTATTACCCTTGATGGTAAGCCTCAGTTTCTTCATGTGCAAAATGGAAATATCAGTGCCTTCTCTGACCACTTCACAGAGTAGCTGTAAGAACAAATGAGATTAAAAAAATGTACCAGAGCATTTTGTAAACTGTAAAGTGCTATGTAAATGTAACTGATTATTATTTCATTTCAAGAGACATTGTCTTGCCGGTATCTGATCAAAAACCGTGCTAGTCCGTCCATTTAGTCAAGGTGATGATAGCCTTTTGTGTCATGAACATGCATGGGGAAATCTCGGGTTAGTAGGTCTTTTGCTTTTTCTAAGCGGTCTCTGAGCTGGAAAAGATGGAGAATTCCCTCACTAAAGGGCCATATCTTTTGAGTCTATTGACAGCATGTCATGTGGAACTCAAAATTGCCTTCGCGAATGCAGATAGATTGCATCTATTAGTTCCTTCTTGTCATCATGACCTGTCAGAAGGGAAAATTAAATGTGCCTACAAATATTTCAATATTTATGCTGTGTGCAAGGTTTAATATTCATCTGGAGCAGTGAGTGGAAAGAGAAATAAAATCCACATCCTTTATTTTGGGCTAGGAAATTGCTCAGTTCAGCAAGAATTCTTTGAGCCCCTACCGGGAGCTAGGGAGTACACAACGTGCTAGGGTCTACGGAAGAAAGATTCCAAATTCTAACACTGACAACTTTCCGTTTGCATATTCCTTCAGAAGCCATGAAAATCAAGGTCAATCCTGGGGCAGTGAGGCAATCTGCCTAGAGGTTGGGAAGAGGGAAATAGGTGAAGCGAATGGCAGACTAGAGCAGAGGTTTTTGCAATGAAGCGGCAGAGAGAGGTGTGGGAGGGAGTTCATCAGCCATCAGAAACCCACCCCTACCTGTCAGGACGTGGCATGCACTTGTGAGTAGGAAGGACCAGGAGGAAGGAATCAGTAGCTCAGAGTCATAAAAACCAAAAGGCATTGGACATTTGCATGGGGAAACATACAAAGGAAAATGATTCTTACTGAGTGTATTTTTTTCCGGCAATGAAAAAATAGATTTACAAGCATATTGTTAAGAGCTGGGAAGGGCTGGGCTCTCCTAAGGGGATGGGCAGTGGAAATAAATTGTAAAGTATATGTGGCTAATTTAAGAGTACTTGGATAATTTAATTATCACTGATATTCAATGTTTTGAATATGCTGTTGTTGACGTTTTTCTTTTATGTCAATGTAAAAAGTATGATGAATTCATAAGTTCACTCGTGACTTCATTCCCCTAACCCTATTTTTTCCCCAGTAAGGTCCTAAATTCCTCAAGCCTGACTTCTGCCCCAGGGGATTTCAGAAACCTGACCCCCATGGTTGGCGAGGGACTGCTGTGTGTGAAATGGTAACTGCCCTCAAGGAGCTTACAATCTAGCTGGGGGTGAACGGCTTGCACATGAACGCAACTAGACTGTGAGCTTCTAGAGGGCAGGGACCTTACCCTAGTCATCTCTCTTCTCACCCTGCACACCCTCCCTGAGGGACCTCATCCATCCCATGGCGTCAACCACCACCTGTGTGCTGAGGACCCTCTAGGCCTGGACCACCTCCCGAATGCCACAGCCCGCTCTCCGACCGTCCACAGTGGTGGCATGTGGGACGCTCTACAGGCACTGCTGACTCGACCTGCTCACCGAAACCCAGCCTGTCCTCTCTTCTCTAGGCCAACCCTGGCCCCGGGGCTCTGGGGCTCTGTCCCCCAAATCAAAGATCCGAGGGTCACTCTTACAGATGAGCCTGATGGAAAAATGCTTATGTTTCAATGTTAAGTAAAAAGGGAGCCTGTCAAATTGTTTAGACATAATGAGCTCATTTATGTTAAATACATACATACTGAAAGATAGAGAAATGCTTCAGACGTGTCAATAGTTGCCTGTAGTGGTGAGAAATGGTTGATGTTTTCTTTTTCTGGCACTGTTGTGCTTTCTAAATCTCCTGCAATGAGTATGTATTGCTTTTATAACCAGCAAAAATGTCTATTAGAAATGCTTAAAAGGTGTCAATTTGAGTGTTACCCTTTCCGGGCCGTATCCCTTATGTCTTTGTGTCCCACCTGGAGTCTGAGACTCTTATCAGCAGCCTCAGCGCCTGTACTTAATCCTGATGGGGGACTCGTCCCACTGTGTTCTCTTTATAAGTTGGCTTCTCCCCTAGACTGTGAGCTCCTTGAGGGCAGAAACCAGTGTTTATTTGTCTTGCGTTCCCAGTGCCTAGCACAAGGCTGACACAGGTAACCACTCAATACATGTTTGTTTGTTAAAAGGGAAAAAGAGAGGGAGGAAAGGAGAAAAGAAAACAAGAAAGGATAGGGCTTTGGAATTCTCATTTTTTTTTTTTAATTTCCATAGATTCCTTTTATTTGGTCTCCAAGACACTTTATTTATTAAGTTTTTTAATGTATTGAATCAATGCATTTTAAAAGCAGTGGTTCAAATTTTTCTCACTTTTATTAATCAGTGGTCGTATAAACGTCCGTCATTGCCCTTCTAGGAGTCTGGCACAGTTAAGCACTATCCTACGTCTGACTTGGGCAGAGCGCCCCCTGCCTGACGCCTAAGGCATGACACCTAGGACTGTTTTGAATCTGGGAGTTGTATGTTATATTCTCAAGCATGTCTTTAAGGGGACAACAGCAAACTATAAGAGAGGGAGGGCAAGGGAACATATATAATAGGAACAGTGACAGTAGCCAACTTCTATTGTGTGTTTACTCTGTGCCAGGCACTGTGCTAAGCATTAGCATTCATTATCCTTTTCAACCCTCAAAACAGCACTGTGAGGTAGATACTATTATTATCCCCATTTTGTAGATGAGGAAACTGAGGCTTAATGACGAACCACCTGGAGAACCGTAGTGTGCTGATTGCAGCACTTGAGTCCAGTGTTGCTTTCCTCTTCTGAAGTCAGTGGGAGCGTGTTGGGGGAAGAAGGTGAGAGGGTGCCTGGTGAACCAGAGAAGGGGCATCTCCACCACAGAGCCTTGTTCGGTGAGGTTCTAGGATAGCGGTGCTTAGCCTGGAGGATGAAGTTCTTCATGAAATCTGAGGCTCCTCTGACGTTGTAGGCAATTGGTTCCACATATGTCCAGTTTGCTGGAAAGTTCTTCAAAGGTTTCCATGTGGTTAAAAAAAAGCATGTTTAAGGAAACCACGGATTGGAGAAGAGTTGTAGTGACAGAGCCTGACTCCACACTGGGAAGGATTTAAGTAATTAAGTACCACCCAGCAGAGAGAGATGTAGTCTTGTTGCTAAAGAATCTCTGAGAATTTGGAGAAATAACCATAGGGTGTGTGTGCGTGCGTGCGTGCATGTGTGTGTTTGTGTGTGTGTGTGTGTGTGTGTGTGTGTGTGTGTGTGTGTCGGGGTGTTTAGAACCAACTGATTACCAAATCAATCAACAAATATTTATTCAAGTAGAGACCCGATCGCTCTCTAGTTTGTCAGGATTGTTTAAAGAAGGATTTCTGCCTTGCGTGGGAGTTTGGGCTAATGAGATAATAATAATTACCATTTATTGAGTACTGGCTGCGTGCCAGGCAATTCTGCTGGGCACTTTATATACACTAGTCCACTTAATCCTCACAACAACCCCAGCAAGGAAGGTTTTACAGCCCACTCTCCACAGAGGAGAAGGAGAGTTTGAAGGCTTTGCCTAAGGTCATAGTAGCTTTAATCTGTGGAAGTAGAAGACCCAACTTGGACTCTCTTTCCAAAAAGCCACAGTTCCTCATCTGTTTCTCTTTGTCTTTATGTGCAGTGTGTGTGTTTCCACCAGACGTACAGTCCATGAAATTACCAATTAATTAATAAGCAAAAATTATTAAAGCGAAGACTTGGTGCCTACCAGTTGGCGAGGCTGTTCTATAAAGAGAACGGACACTGGGCAGCCTGTTGGACAATGTCACCACCGAGATCTCTTCTGTAAGGTCTCAAATTTCAAAGAATAAAGAAGTGTTGAATTGTTCTGACAAAGCAGAGAGTATCAGCCCCCAGTCCCTCCTCCCTACCCATGGTGGCAGAGATCGCAGTCGCCTTCCTAAGATTAATCCTTGTGCATAAGTCATTTCAAGCAAGAAGAAAGTAACCATGTAAATACAGGAAATAAGTACTTGTTTCCGTTGATTTCTCCTTCCCCGGGGAAGGATATGGAACCAACAGATTGCTTCTGTCTAACACGGTTGGAACTCATGTGCCCAGTGGGTTGGTCTGACTTCAGGAAATCGCTAGCAAATCACAGGAAGAAATGGCAGAAGAAATTCTGGCAGTCCCGCAGGTCAGCAAGATTTGGGGCCAGCTTCGTGCATCTTGCTGCGAAAGTCACGCAGGGCGGTTGCAGGGACAGCCCACTGAGGAACAAATCCCCAAATCCCGTTCCCTCCTGATGAAGGATGGGGGGAGGCCAGGCTTGCTGGGCCCATGCGGTCCCCGTGAGGCTAACTCTTCCCCATGGAATTACCACACTTCCCCCTACATGCCATCCTGCTCGGTCCTCTGTGCAGAGGGCACAGCTCGGAGTGCCTTCTCTGCGTCCCCTTGGCCAAATCCTACTTCAGGACTCTGTTCTAACACCCCCTCATCGGCAGCTCCTTTCTTGTCAGTCCTGTGTCTGCTTTACCAGCCTCCCCTGTGGGCCCCCACCTCCGTTCCAGAACCTAACACAATGTGACTTGTACTTTTCGTCAGTGCCTGTCTTTTGTCTTTTATCACAGAGCCAGGCACTCAGCTATGAATGCAGCTGAGTAAATTCTACAGCCAATCCTGAGCATGTTTCACATAAGGTCAGGTCGTACTCGGTCCATATTGCTGAGAGCCATTACCTGGGTAGCAGCGAAATAAGCCCGCACATTTGTATAGCAGCTTATGGCTTCCGGAGCGTGTTGACATCCCCCACCCCTGGTCCCCTTAACATCTCTGTCAGTGAGCAGTAGCAAGCGCTAGTAATATTCTCATGAATGGGTGAAAAAACAAAACTACAAGGAGATTAAGCGATCAGCTCAGGGGTCAAGGAAGTGCCGTGGTGGCCTTCTGTCCACATCTCTTTCAGGGCTCTGAGAGGTAGGGCTGGGTGAATATTGCTGACTTTCCAAAGCTCCTGACCTGACTCTCAACCCAGATGAGACCCTCCTCCCTCAGCCCCCTCGTCTGGTGCTTCTGAAAGTTCACAGGCAAATGGAACCTTTGTGTACCGAATCCTGTTTTGAACCCAGTGTGGAAGGTGAGGGTTCGGGGTGTACTAGATTAAAGGACACATGCGGTGGGGTGTGGCAAAGCACACGAAAGAAGGAAAAGCATAGAACTTGCAGCAAGCTTGGGCCACATTTCAGATTTTATACGTTCTGTCTGTGTGGGACTCTTTGTATTTTTTCTTGTACAAGTCGGGGTAAATGTAAATAAAGATGCCTATGTTAATTCGTTAATTGAAAAAATGCTCTCTCTGAGCTTTAATTTTTTTCTTCAGCAGGAATGATAACAATAATCCCTTTTGTGCAAGGTTGTCACGCAGATTTAATGGGAAACCACGTGTAAATGGGTGTCTTGTGTGGCAACCTGGAGTTGGCATTTTCAAATGCTAGACTGTTTCCCTTCTAACTCTCCACCCTGCAGCCTCCCTTTGACCGTATCTGTAGGTTAGTTTGCTGATGACTTTTAATGCTCAGAAGAAGGGAGGGAACACCATAATACACTCTACCCCTCCGTGTATGGGACCGTCAGACGCTAGCTGTCCCTAAACATTTTGAGACAAGAGGACATCCGTTCTCAGTAGGAGTCCTGTGACCGCTACCTGGCGGCTCTTTGCTTCCGCCTTCGCGGCTCCCAAAGCAGCCAAGCTGTTTGTACCCCCCACCTGCTCTTACTCTGTATCTTGTTTGCGAAGATGTCGTTCCTTGTTGGGCCTGAGTGGCAGTTACCGCTGGCTTAGAAAGGAGTTATCCTCATGGCAAACGTTTGAGAATTGTGGATGGACTCAGAAAACAGCATCCAGAGAAGAGCACGGCTGAACATCTGTGCGGTCCTGCCGTGGCCACGCAGCACATGGTAGAGGGGGCAGGCTTCAGGGCGGTCCGACTCAGGTTAGAGTCCTGACCCGGCCTCTTACTGGCTCTCTGCTAGTTCAAAAGTCCCTGGGCTTTTTCACTTGCAAAATGGCCACGTTTATAACAATAACACCTGTACCATAGGGCTGTTTTGAGGGTGAAATAAAAGTCGTGTATGGAAACTGCCAAGCACACTGCCTGGTACCTAGTAGGTAACTGAACCATATGTCTCCAGCCATGCCCTTGATGTCCTAGCTCCTGCTTTGCCGTCAGTGTCAGCCCTTTGAATCCTTTGTTGACCCCTCAAGCAGTGGTTTCCTTCTCTGCACCCCATATGTCTGCCATGTGAATATAAGGTCCCTTCTGAAACTCCTGTGTCCTCGGCTCTGAAGCCGCTTGCCTCGTCATTCGGAGAAATGTCATACACAGAAGGAACGAGAGTCCCCTCCATCCAAGGCAGTGGCCCATTCTCTCTCTGTCACTGCCCCTGCAGGCCCAGAGAGCAGCTTTCTTTTGGATATGTCTTTCTGGGCCTTGGTGACTCGTCAAGTTACTCAGGCTGCCCCTGGGAGATCGGGAGTATGAACCAGAAGAGGTGAGAGGGACAGGGAGGCCCAGCAGCTGCCGTGTCTGAAGGTCAGAGGGAACAGTGCATTGGAATGGGCAGAGGGAACAGTGCATTGGAATGGGCTGGGAACCACGCAGAAGGAGGGAGGCGGATGCTTCGGCTTGGCCACCTGTGGGCTATTCTGTCCCCAGCCATTCCCCTGCCGGCCTCTCAACTAGAGCTGCAGTTTGGCAACCGTTTCCTTGCTCCTGGGTAGAACGGGGCCCCTGCAAAAGTGTGCAGCCAGGAAGGCAGAGGTGACGAGGCCATTCAGTTGGGTAACACGAGGCTTCCATTGAGGACAGCCGCCTTGTCTCAATTCTTAGGCAGTGCTGGTTCCTGAGTGGTCCGATACTTGAGTTTTGTATGACTTTCCCCTCCACTCCCCGCCCTTCTCCTGGGGCTTGCAAAGATGAAATCAGAAGCCAAAAAATCTACAGATACTCCCTGAATAAGAACTAGATAGAAAGCACGACCCAAAGAGCTAGGAGAGGCAAGAAGGGGTTAAGACACACACACAAAGATGCCTGATTGGACCATCCCGCTGGGGAGAGTACTGAGAAATGGAGCCTCATACTGTTGTGGAGGCGGGAAACCCAGGACTGGGTGCAGAAAAGCTTACAGGAGGACCAGGACTTCATCTGAGTCTTAAAAATGTATTGACCACGAAGAAGTCAAGATGAAAGGAAAGGACAAAGGCAGGGGGAAGGTCTGAGCCAAGATACAGTCAAGAAAATAAATGCGTGAGGATCTGGTGTTCATTACATACCTGCTGAGTACTCGACCCTTGTTGCATACATACTCCTCACACCAGCGGTAAAGTAAGACTAATACTATGCCCCCATTTTGCAGATGGGCAAACTGACGCCAAGGAGCTCTAATTTGCTCTTTAGCTGCTTGAGAGCAGGGACAATATGTTTTATTAATCTCTATGTCCTGAATAGAGAGCCCCAGAACATGCCTCTGAGGAATATTCAGTGATAACTAGAAGGTATGCGGCATACATGGGAAAACCAGGATTCTAACTCAGGATTCTCCAAAGCCCGTGTTGCCTGTCTATTTGCTGGAAGGAGTATGAAGTGTTTGTAGATGAGGGTTGGGTGATAAATATTTAGAGAGGGATTGGGAGAGTTCTGAATAAGGAGATGGGACTCCTGCCAGAGCCACTGGGAGTCATAGGAAGTTCTTGAGCTGAGGAGTGACCAGATGCCTGTGACCTTCTGGAACTTGTGTGAGTTTGTCAACATGAGCTGCTGACACTCTTAATGGGTCATGGTTTATCCTCTTGCAGCATTTCCTCGGAGCACGTGCGTGCCACTTCCCCTCCAGTACCTGTTTCCCGCTTACCATTTCTTGTTCAAAATGACCTCCCTCTAGACCGTAAACTCTGTGCAGTCGGCAGTGGGGTCTGTGCGGTTCAGCTCTGTACCCTCCATGGCTGGCCCCGGGATACAGTGGGTTCTCAGCTATTATGTGACGTATCAATTGTAGAAAGTGGTAGTACCATTTACACTCCTTTCCGGAAATATCTTCTGGACGACAGGTAGGTCTGAGCACCGGATTGGAAGGCCAGAAGGCTGATGCGAAAGAGATGGTAGCAGGTGCAAGCACCAGGGGGAGGAATTAATTCTTCTTTTACCTCCCCAGCACTTTGTTCTGTTGGGGCACGTTCTGTGTGGTAACCTGGTGGGTACATTAGCTTCCTAAGGCTGCCATAGCAAAGTACCACAAACTGAGTGGCTTAAAACAACAGAAATGTATTCTTTCACAGTTCTGGGGGCTGGAAGTCCAGAATCAAGGTTTGGGCAGGGTTGGCTCGTTCTCTCCTGGCTTCTGGTGGTTGCCCACAATCCGTGGTGTTCATGGCTTGTAAGTGACAACCGCGGTGTGCCTCTGTCTTTCCATGGCCGTCTTCCCTTTGTGCACCTCTGTGCCCTCCCGTGGCATTCTTCTCGGTGTCTGCTTCTGGGTCTCTTCTCCTTTGTAAGAACACCAGCCATATTGGATTAGGGGGTCACCCTAGTCCGTTTGACCTCAGTTTACTTTACACCTTAATTACTCTGCAAAGACCCTATTTCCAAATAAGGTCATTGGCCCAGGTCCCAGGGATTAGGACCGCAACATACGTTTTTGGGGGGACACAATTCAAACCCTGTAGTTGGTTATCGCAGATCAGTGGTAAATAGAATAATACATGTATATGGTGTATTATGGCTCACAAAAGAGTGATTATCACATTAAATTTCCACAAACATCCTCAGGGTAGGTGGCATCATCACCCCTCTTCGAGATGCCAAAACTGAGGTTCAAAAGGTGATTTGCTCAAAATCCTATAGCTAGGAAGTGAAAGGAGAAGAAGGACCTGAAGCTGGAAAATCCAACTCAGATCCGGCCCATTCCCTCTCTGCCTCTGACCTGTGGGAGCTGCTGGGGCACGGGGCCAACTAGGTCACCCCCTTCTCACATGCCCAGAGGGCCCGAGGGACCCTCCGAGAGCCAGGCTCTCTGTAAATACTTGTTCCAGTGGCACTCCAGAGTTCTGTCTTGCTCTGGAGGAAGCCTTCCAGGATAGCAAACCTGACAGTTACTGAGCATGTCAGAGACTATAGACCAAATTTGGGAAGAACTAGGGTTTAGCGAGTCTGCAGGCATTTCTGTGGGTGATGTGCTGATTTCACTCCAGGTTGAGGGGGCCAGGTTGCAATTCTCATTTTCTTCCTGTAAGAAAGTTCTTTTTTTTTTTTTTCTTAACATTTATTCAGTTTTGAGAGAGAGAGACAGAGCCTGAGCAGGGGAAGAGTAGAGAAAGGGAGACACAGAATCTGAAGCAGGCTCCAGGCTCTGGGTTGTCAGCACAGTGTCCGATGTGAGGCTCAAACTCACGAACAGTTAAGATCATGACCTGAGCCAAATTCGGATGAATTTGAACCACCCAGGCGCCCCTCATTTTCTTCCTTTTAAACAACAAGCCTCCGAGGCCTCTGCCAAAGTTCAGGCCCAGAAACTTCTTTCCCTCTTGTCTGGCCCCTCCCTCCCCTCCTTTGGTCCCACCCATACCCTGTTCCTACCCAGTGACTGCCAGAGCCAGACAATCTGTTTGTCACTCCCTGACACAGCTCCACACTGACCACAGCAAAGTTCAGACTCCCCTGGTTCCATCGCCTTCTGGAACATTCCTTCCGCCCTTCTGTCCAGCAGTTATAGTATGGTTCCCATACACATCTTAGAGTTCCACCCCTGCTCCTTTGGAACAAGCTTCCCCCAGTGCCCATTTTCTCGGCCTGCCTTTCTTTCGTTTCCATCTCAACGTGCCATTGTGAAAATGGAGGAGCTGCCGAGAGGATGGCACGTCCTGCCCTGCGAAGACTCTACAAATGGGAAACAGAAGCTGTGTGTTCACCCCCTTCTTGGGATATGACACTCTTACAACCGCTGAGGACGGATGCACAGCTTTGCTGACATCCCATTAATCTTTAAAAGCATCATGTGAAAAAGGTAGGACCAGCTTGGTGTACAGATAAGGAAATGGAAGCCCACAGACGTCTGGAAACTTCCCAGAGACCTGAGCTTGAATACGACGACCACCACCACCACTGTCACTCTGGGCAAGCTGCTTCATCTGTGAGCCTTGGGCCCCCTTCTCTAAAAGGGGGTGACCTGTGTTCCACAAGGCTGTCTGAAGAAGGAAGCCCAGTAGTCTCTGTGGGTCTATTTACCTGGCACATAGTAGGCACTCAGTCTGGTGTAGCTGGACTTCAGAGGAGGGAAAGAGGGTATCGTGAGAAAAGAATGGCTACAGGAAAAGAGGCCAGGGCGCCGGAGGGTGTGGTAGAGGAAGGAGGGGAGCTGTCAGGTCCTGGGGGCAGGTGGGGTTGCAGAGGGGGAGCCCGGGTCCCGCATCGAGCCATGCTGGCTGGACAGCCATGGAGCAAGCATGGGTTATCTATCACTCAAATCTTCCTTGTCTCTCCCCCCCACCCCCCCCTCCCTCCGCCATGTGTGGATCACTCTGTCTCTTCCCAGTATTAAAGTGCTGGCGTTTCCAGATTTCATTTGTGGAGAAAAACGAGAAAAGGGAGAAAGAAAGGGAAGGCTGGGTACTCGAAGCAGCCCAAGAATGAACCCCATTTGATTAGGATAGGAGGGCAGAGATTTCTCATGGTCTGGAAGGTGCTGCTCAGAGCCCTGCCTTTTGCCCAGAGTTGCTCAGCAAGGTCACAGCAGAGGTCAAGACCTAGGTTTCCCATGGCCAGCTTGGAACCCTCTACCCCTGGATGCCACGGGGATGGGCGACGTCGGGGAGGTGCCTGGATACCGCTTTGGGAAACTGGAGTCCTGTAGGCTGACTGTCCACTGCCTGTTGCTGATTTGTTTGTTTGTTTGTTTGTTTGATTCTTGTTTTTTTTTTTTTTTGCCCCCAAACCTTTGCAATCCAGGAGCATATATAGAATCATTATATGAGTGTGTTTCCTTCCTGAGACTTTCCTTTACTAAGAGGGGCTTTCATGAGCAAGCAACCCAGCCATCTTGCCCGCTCATTTAGCTTGTCACTTCAGTGCCCTGAGGCTGTTAGCAATTTACAGAGTGGGTATCTCCCAATTAGCCTATGAAGTAATTGTTCATTTGCAATTTGCTCCTTCTGCCTCCAAGTGCACAATATGCCTCTCTCCGGCCCTGCTTCAGCACTAGCCTTCCATCCACCCCGAATTTCCCAGCGAGCAAAACATCATAAGAGTGTGAGGCATGAGGGCCGGGAGGCAGAGATTAAGGCTCGCACTCTGAGAGAACCTGTTCCACCTCCACACCCACCCTGCTGTGTGCCCGGGGCTAAGCCTGTCCTCGACCTCAGACGTGGCTATTTCTGTCTGAGAACAGTCTGATGGAGTCCGTGGTGGTTATAACGTAAATGTTTTTGGAACTATCCACTGCATAAAAAGAGGAAAGCCAATTTTATTTCTTGGTCCTCTCTAGAAAACACCCCTTATTGATTTCTTTTTCAAGGAGAAATAAAAAGTCATTTGGTTACGGGCAAACACCAGTTTTCTGTGTCTTTCGGTTGAAAGGATGATGGGAGTGATTACAGCCGCCCCATGGAAATAATAAATGCATGTCCACAGTCTATCATCCAAAGCCCGTGGGGTCAGATGTGTTTTGGAACTTGGCATGGTTTTAGATTTTAGAAAGGAACTAGGGTATGTGTACTGTATATTATGTAACACCCCGGTAGAGTCCGGGGTAGTGCTCCATAATCAACCCCATTAATTTTTCTGCCTTGAACAATTCACTCGAAATGGGGAAAATAAAGGCCATAAATAGCACCACGTCACTTCAGGTCTGGTTTTGTCACCAAATGAGTTATTAAAAAAATGAAAAATCTTGTAGGTTGAGAAGTTGTGGAGGGTCAGGTTTGTGAAGAGCCTGTGGCTCTGTGATAAATATTTACTACTTCACTCTGTAAGTCCACACAGAGATGAGGACCACCCGTACACGGCTAGGCACGCCAGTTTTCAGTAGTTCGCAAAGATGAGGAACTCGGGTGTGCTGGTGGAGCGTCATTCAACCTGGCATCCCCAAGGCCATTACCAGCCAAGCACAGAGGCAAGACCTGCAAAGTGGTGCTGGGTGAATAAACGTACCGGCAGGCTCGCTGTTGCCGCACGTTCTGCTGGGTCCCAGTTCCTGGTCTGGTTGTTAAAATTACCGTGAAAAATAAAAAGAACTGTGAAACAATAACAATAGCTCAGACTTCCAGAACGCTTACTATTGCCAGGCACTGTTCCAAATGTCCTACATTATTTTAACTCACTGAATTCTCGTGACTATACCATCACGAGTAGTGTATTTTTATAAGTGACTCACCCAAGATCTCACAGCCAGTAAGGGACAGAACTGGGCTTGGGACTCCTGCATTTTGGCTCCTGAGTTCATACTTTCAACCACCTCTCTGCATTGTCCAGCCAGACTCCGGCAATAGTAAGAATTAAGACTGCCAAGGGGGAGCCACCCTAATGAAATCCTACGTGTTATGGAGCACTTATTATGCATGAGGCACTGGGCTGAGCTCTTCCTATGATCTTATTTAAGCCTCTCAACAACCATATACTGGAGAGTCTCAGACTCCTCTTTCCAGAGGAAGGAGCTGAGGCCCAGAGCAGTGAGGATATGGCAGAGTCAGGATTTGAACCCAGGGCCGACCAGCACTGGAGCCGAGGATCTCGCGGAGTGAGATCACAGGTGCTGGTGTTCAGGAGCTTACAGGGAGGTTCAAGGACATATGTGCGTGACACAGACGAGGAGGACGTTCTGAAAACAGTCAGGGGCCTGTTGGTCTTGGTGTCATGCCAGCACATCGAGGGGGAGTCGGAAGACTCCACATCAGCCAATGGGTATCTCCTCTCTAGGTCTGTCTTCTGTCTATAAAGTGGGGCGCTAATACCCACCCCGCCTGCCATGCTCGGTGGTACTTGGGGGTCAGGGAGCCAAACGATTTTGAGGCACGGTTTGGTTCTTTGCTTCTTTGTGCGTGCAAAGACATACCAGGAAGAACACTATCTTCAAGAATAACAAAGAGCAAATAGGATCTTTCGGAAGAAGAAAGAACAGAAGGCAAAGGGGCTCTAGTTGTCTCCCTCTGACAAGTCTCAGGGTTGCCCTCCCCAGCCACGATGGGGACATGGTGGTGCTGGTGGCTCCGTCTGGTCTTTGGTGGTCCCAAGGACCTCTGGACCTCCCTCTCATCCTTACCCTACACAAACATCAGCCGCCACACTCCCTGCATGTCACCTCCTTCTCTAACCTCTGAGACCGGTGCCTGCCCACCGCACCTCCATCCCACTGCTCTGGCTCATGCCGCATTTCCTGGGCCAACACTAAAATGATGGCCGCTTCCCTGGCCGCCTCAACGCAAGCCCTCATGTTACTCTCCTGCTCCAAACCACTCGTCTCTCTCCATCAATTACAGCAGGGTCGGCAAATGTTTGCTGTAAAAGGCTAGATAGTCAATCTTTGAGAATTTGCAGTTCAGAGGCCTAAACTGAGGATATTATACAAATAACTCGTGTAATAAGAGAGGAAACAAATTTTCTCATACGTCTTATCAATGAAGCTTAGAATATAATAATAATCAAATGCTGTTTTTGTAACGGAGGTCTACCGATGAGAAGGATGGAATGTCATTTTTCGGAGGGGAGATACCATCTTGATTAATTGGAGTTCAAATGGGGGTTTGCTTCTTTGGAGTTAGTAGTGTTCCCTACCATGAAATCGACTGCAGCTGTTTATTGGTAAAAACCATTCTTAGTTCTTGAGCATAAAGTAGTGGATTTGGCCCCAGGGCTGTAGTTTGCAGACCCCAGAACTAAAGCAGTGCCTCCCAATGCTGGCTGCATTCTGCAAAAGCACCTGGGGCTTTTCTAAGAAGCACTGATGAGGGGCCCATTGAGCCAACATCTGTAGGCATGAGGCCAGGACATGAAGTATGTCCGGAAGATGCTCGGTGATTATGGTGAACGCCAGGACTGAGAACTTCTGGCCTGCAGGACACAGTCCATGGAAGGCCCACCTCGATCTCATGCTGCCAGCCTCTCCAGACTCTCTCCTGGAACTCCTTGCTCCACCCTCAGTTCCGGCAACACGGGGGGCAATTTCTCTTTCCTGGGCTTTGCTCACACTGTCCCCTCTTTTTGGGAATGTCTACATCTAACTCTTCATCCTTTAAGCGTTAGCCCAGTCGTCCTCTTCTGCAGGAAGGTGTCCTCTCCTCTCTTGTTCCTGAGTGCCTTCTCTGCATGTCGGCACAGCAATTCCCTGCATTAGATTGCCCCTTTGTCTGTTGGAATCCTCCAAACTGTAGGCCCCATGAGGGCAGGGCTCCGGTTCTCTCTTCTCTGGATGCCCAGTGTCCAGCCGACACCAGGCTGGCCCCCATCCGTCCACGCTCAGTGTTTCCCGGGCGGAGGAAAGGACGCAGGGACAAGCCCGGGGCCCCCGTGCACGTGAGAGCGCGTCCCCCCAGCAGAGGACTGTGCCTGGACGTGGCGGGGAGGAAGGGGCTACAGTGCTTGCTTTCCGGTTCCTAGTAATGACAAGTTTATTTTCTGGGAATCTCATGTTTTCTGTGACTTGCACTTTTACACATCGTGACTTGGCACTTGTTTTAAGGAAACAGAGTGTTTTTTCCTTGATTTTTTTTTTTTTTTTTTTTTTCCTGTCTGTGAAGGATTTTGCTGCTGGAAAAGTCAGCCCGTGTGTGGTTGAAAGACAAGGGAGTGTGGCTGCCATATTGGCAGGCACTGTGCTGCTGTGTTCTTTCTGTCATCTCTTTGCGGCCCTCGATGTCACTGTTTCTGGATTAACTGATCTAGCACACAGTCTTGTCGCCGTGACCTGAGCCTGTTTCTAACCTCACCGGGGATGGGATTATTGTCATCCACACACAGACTTTTCAAACATTCCAAGACTATCCGTGAAAGTCCTTGGCCACCTTCAATACCCTAAATATCTTTTGTCCGGGTCTTGTTTTGTTTTGGTTTTTAATTTTGTAGCATTAAAAAATATATATATTTTAGAGGGAGAGCAAGTGAGGGAAAGGGGCAGAGGGAGAGAGGGAGAGAGAGTGAGCATAGGCGCATGAGGCAGAGAGAGAGAGAGAGAGAGAGAGAGAGAGAGAGAGAGAGAGAATCCCAAGCAGGTTCCATGCTCAGTGCAGAACCCAACATGGGGCTTGATCCCAACAACCCTGAGATCATGACCTGAGCTGAAATCAAGAGTCAGACGCTTAACCGACTGAGCCATGCAGGTGCCCCTGCTTGCTTTCTAATTTAATAGAAATGGAGTCACGGAGCATAGAGTCTTTGTGCCTGTGGCATTTACGTGGCATTATGATTATGAGATACATTTGTGTCACTGCACAGGGTTGTCATGCATTCATGTCTTCACTCTAAGTTTTGCCTCATGTGAGTATACATAATTTATTTAGTCACTCTACTGTTGGTGGACATTTGGGGACTTTGCAGTGTGGGCTTATTACAAATAGCACTTTCATAAATATTTCTTACCTGTCTTCTGGCACTGATTGCATCCAAGGATTGGAGTTCCTGGTTATAGGATATCTGTGTGTTCAGATTTGGTGGGTACTGCCAGACTGTTTTTGCCAGAGCGGTTACACTCTCACTGTATGAGAGTTCTGATTACTCTGTGTATTCGCCAACAACTGCCTTTTGCAATTTAACCATGCCGGTGATTGTATACTTGTATCTCATGGTGGTTGAACTTGGATTTTCCTTGTATGTAATGAAGAAGAGCACCTTTTCATGTGTTTATTGGAACATTTGGATATCCCATTTTGTGAATTATCTGTTTAAGACTTTTTAAAATGAGATTGTCTGCCTTTTCCCTTATTTTTTATGGGAATTCTTTACATATTCTGGCACAAGTCCTTTGTCAGATATTGACAATATCTTCTCTCATCTATGCTTGTATTTTTACTCCCTTAATGGTATCGTTTGATAAGGAAAAGTTCCTAATTTTGATGAAGTTCAGCTTATCAATTTTTTTCTTGTATAGTCAGCACAATATTATGTTTTAAGATAACTTTGCCTACCCCAAGGTCATGAAGATGTTCTCCTGCGTTTTCTTGTAAAAGTTTTATTATTTTCCCTTTTACATTTAGATCTGCGGCCCGTCTGGAATTGATTTTCTCCTGTGGTGTGAAATAGAGGTCAAGGTTCATTTTTTATATGGGTAACCAATTGACTTACCAACATTTATTGAGAAGACTACCTTTTCTTCAGAGCACTTTAGTGTCATCTTTGCCAGCGACGAAGTGACTGCACCTTTGTGGGTCTCCTTCTGAAGTCTAGCGTCAGGTGTTTAGACCAGAGCTGATTCTAAAGTGCTATCTTCTTTTCATTATTCTATAATGGAAAGAATGTAAGTGATTTCGGAGCAGGCTAAAGTTGAGAGGTCATAATATGCTGTCTTTCAGTGGGAGTGCTGTCTAAAAAAGACATATCAGGTACTCAGAGTCCCAAATGAGAAATGGGGGTTGGCTGGGCAGGGGTGTGGCATAACCAGGAGGGAGGATGGACAATTAGAACTTCCACTAAGAGGGAAGTGTTAGGAAACCCATGAGTCAGGACCTTTGAAAAGCTTTGGCAGGGTAATCTCACAGGACAGGGAAAAAATAGTTTTTCTATAGTTATAAAGTAAAGCAAATTGGTAGACAAGGGGTTGTTTGTTAAGTAGAGTTTCTAACGGTTAGATTTTAATGAGGCTACATAATTTGTATTTAGGGATTATTAGCTCTTCAAAATCTTGTTCTAACTGGGTTATTAATTACATTCTTTGATTACAGAAGTTAATCCATATATGCTCTCTTCTTAATAGAGGATTATACTTTCTGTAGATGAAGCACAACTAAATAAAGAATCCCTAATAACCTATCTTCTTTCAGGTTTCTGTGATCGAAAACTCTACTCTCTCAGTTGAAACTATGTGTTCTACATGGACATTATTGGCCATCTGGTGAAACATACCCAAAATGTGGGTAGTGACTATTCCAGTCGTTCTCTGTCTTGGCTGCACATTTGAATCACAAAGGGAGCTTTGAAAAAAATGCTGGCGCCTGGGGGACAGCCCCAGGGATTCTGATCTGATAGGTCTTGAGAGCAGCCTAGGCATCAGGATTCCTGAAAACTCTTCCCGCGATTATAACGTGCAGCCACGGTGAAACCCACTGGCTGAAATTGAGCGAATTCACTCTCATGGGATCTGCCTTCCGTCCACTTCATGCCTCTTCAGTCAGGCGTCCCCCATTTGTGTCTTTAGGTAACTTTGACTTACTATCCATTGTCATCGTTCAGTGACAGCAGGCTTTGGGACGTGCGATCATTTTTCACTAAGGGGTTTTTCCTGACCGTTCAGATACCCCACTGTGCAGGTGGGAGATCAAGGATCAGAGACAGGGAGTGGTTTGTGCACGTTCATACAGCAGGTGATGGGCTAAGACTAAAATCCAGGCCTCCAGAGGTCAAGATGGAACCTTATGACCAGCAGTGTCAGCGGAGAAGTGGGGATGAAGAGTGGGACAGAGAAGTGGGGGCCCCTCACTGGATGGAAGGACACTGAGTGGAGAAGCTCCACGATGTGAGCAGCAAGGGGAGCAAGTGCAAGGCTGGGCATGGACCAGATGACCCATGACCGATGCTGCAGGAATCCATGAGGCATGCCTGCAAAGCGTCGTGCTATTACTATGATGTTACTACTCTTCACCAGAGAAACACTGATTAGGTCCTACTGAAGAAAGCAGAGGAACCGTGTGCCCTGGGGCCCACTGCTGTGTGCGTATCCTGGGCATCACCCTGAAACCTGGGTTTAGAAAGCTGCGGATAAGCACTGCTGTGGCACTGGGCCGAATCCACAGTCATCCAGCTGAAGTGCAGGTGGGCGTGCATGTGTGTGTGTGCAGTTGGCTGTGTTTTATGAGATGAATCAGTGGCTGGGAAGAACAAGGGTCAGGTTATCTTTATCGTACTGCAGGAGGTTTCTTCGGTCAGTAGAAACGTGAGGTTCGGTAGTCTTCAAGGGCAGGGCCCATGCATTGTGCGGCCATTCAACTCTGTACCACAGTGTCTTATACAGGGCTTGACACAGAAGGTTCTCAGGGCAGGTTTGCCACGTGAATGATGAGTTGAGAAGTCTCTATTATTCCTTCTATTAGTTTTCAACCAAGGATGTCGGTAGTGGGGTGTTCTGTTTCTGATAAGGGTCAAAGATGTATATGTGTACATGGGGGGTAGGCAGGAGGGGTGGGAGGAGAGGAGGGGGAAACAGGAACAGGGGTTTCTCCCTGGCTGGAGGACACGTCTCTTGCCCAAACCCGCATATCTCCAGCACCCACACAGAGCACAGAATGCCAGAACACACCGGTAAGGTGGGTTAGGTGGTGACTGAGCAGGTACATTCCTTACCTCGGTGGTGGCACGAGTTTGAAATATTACAGTTCTCTTCCCGATTTGCTTTTTGTAAGATTCCCACAAGAAAATCAGAATTCAGCCCAGATGGTTCAAATAAGGAGACTTTAATGAAGGAACTATTTAGCAGAAACAGGACAACGAGGATTGAGGGACTAAACAAGAGATGTTGAGGCCATCTAGGTGGGTGGATCCCAAAGCACCTCAGGTGTGAAAGGGCAAGGAGAGAAGGCTGTGTTTCTGGAGGCTGAGGAGAGCGTGGTGGGGTGGCATTGAAGAGGCTGTGGGCAGGAGCTGTGGTCGTGGCAGGTGCAGCTCCAGAGCACGGAAGAGCAGGCCAGAAATCTGTTGGTCTCCTGTCCTTCCTTCTCTGGCTAGTGCCTTCCCTGAGCCCAACCCGACAAGGTGCTGGTGCCGGCCCGCAAAGGCCCCCGAGTGGTGCGTCCATTGGGACATCCTCCCTGGCTCAGAGCTGGGCAGAGAGGGATGGGGCATGGAGAGTGGGCATGGGGTGGCGGTTGGAAAAGCAGCACCACGTATGCAGCAAAGAGTCTGGAGGGGCAAAGAGAGACCCGGGAGACAAGGAAACAGAACCACAGGCACAACGTTCCTGCCCTCGGTCCCTGGGGAATGTGAGCTTCAGGGAAGTAATTAGACCATATCCAGGAATCTCATCCTGGACCCATAATTACATGTACAGGAATTTTTTTAAAGAGTTGACGGCAGTGGTTTTAATGTCTCATAAATATTCCTCTAAGGAATCTCCCCACAAGAGAGGAGTGGTTTTGTTTTTTAGGCCTGGAGCCAGCCCCCAGCCTTTGGAGATGAGGCTCCCAGCCTCTTCTGGGGAGGAGAGCTCATGGTAGCACCCCTCCGTCTCCTCCCCAGGCCCCAGCTCCACTGAGGGCTCAGGTGCCCTGGACCTCAGAATCCCTTGCATTCTGCCTGGTGGGGAGCTTCCTTCAGGAAGACTTACGGGGAGGGGGGGGAGTTACTGAAGGGGTTACTGACCTCTCAAGCGTGGGGAAAGGTGCGTGCTGGTACAAGTAACTTTGGGAACTCTGCGTTTGCTCGTTTTGACTAAATTCTGAATTAAGAGTGGAACATACCTAAGTAAGAGGCTTTTATTCCACCAAAAGCAAAGTCTATATAAGGCAGAAAAAAGAAATAAGAGGCAGAAAAGCAAGAACGTAGATTTGAAGCCCCCAGGTTAAGGAAAGATGTTCCCAGAGACTGTCTCCTCGAATCCTCAGAGAACCCCCGGCAGGAGCACTGTCTGTTCAGTTGAATTGGCTCAGGAGTTGACTCCCGATGACATAAATTCAAATCTCAGCCCTCCCCTAATGAGCTGTGTGGCCTTGGGCTACTCCCTATACCTCTCTGATTCTGTTTTCTCTTTTGTAAAATGGCATCATAATTGTGTCTGCGATGAGATAATATATGCAAAAATCTTCTACATGCAAATGTTCCTAAACGTAAGCTGATTTCGAAGACACTCTTTGGAGTGAATCAAAAGCCTCATCCTTCCTGTTCTCCTACAGCTTGTTTGTAGCTCTGTCCCACTGGTCCACCTTCCCCACTAGACTGGCAGGTTCCCTGGACCCTAGGGCCTGGCCCCATGTTTCATCCAGAGAGAGAAGCAGTCAGGATGTGTTGAATGAATAATGGAATGCTAAGCAAATAGCGGGGGACTCTTGAAATACAGGGCTAGCTCTTATGTATTTGAGCCACTGCAGAAGCTATGGCTCCGGTAGACAGGGAGCCCTGGAGCATTCCAGAAACCTGATGCATTTAGAAAGCTGTGCACACTGGCTCTTTTCCTCCCGAAGTTTTTTCAGGCCATTTAAGCTGGAGCGTGATTGCATCGTTGGCTACAATTACTGCCTGCCTGAGGGAGCCTTGTTTTGAAGTTCCAGGTTGGACTTAGCCGCCCCCTGACCGACCACTTGAGAAGCCCGTTAATGGCAGGGAATTGGGCCACCTGAGGAGGGCTGTTGCCAAGGAAAGGTGGAGCGGGTAGTGCGGGAAAGCCAGCAGGTCTCTTCCTATGCCGAAGGGCCAGGGCTGTAGGGAGCCTGCCAGAGGCCTCCGAGCCCCTGGAGAGGCCTACTGTGTGCTGGTCCCCTGCACCTGGGCTCCAGCATCAGTTATCTCCTTGAATTCTCCCAGAACTCTGTTCTGTGTTATTTTTATCCTCAACAGACAGTTGAGAAACCAGGATTCAGGAGGTTTCATTAGCCTGCTCGTGCGCACACAGCACACATTTGGCCCCCAGCCTTACCACAGGGCCTCTGGTACTCGACACACTTTATGAGACTTCCAGGTGCACACTGAGGAAGCTTCAGTATTCAATTCTGAATAATGGATCTGTTGCCTTTGCCTTAAGAATGAACGGGATGAGCTGAACATTTCCCCAAATCTCTTCACTGGAACACTTACGCCGTGAGATGCTTGGCTCTAGAAGCATTCTGTGAGCAAATACGTTTGGGAATTTTTCTTCCTTCTTTTTGGAGAGTCACAATGCATATTCCCAGGTTCAAGATTCTGAGACATCCTGTGGTGAAGAAGCCTTAATAAACCAGCTTTTCCAAAGCCTATGTGGCCAAGAACCTTTGTTTGGCTAGCATTTATTAACATCCCACAGAGTCAAGTAAACACTGAAATAGATGCCTCAGCCTTGTTGCCAAGACCTGACTCAGCACGTGGGCCTCTGGGGTGGGGAATCCTGCCGTGACACCGCCCAGTCCCCGAGATAGCTGTGGATTCCCACCTCCAGGATTCAGAAGCATCGTACAGCCCTGTATTGTTGCTCATTTCCATTTTTTCCCAGACTCTCTTGACGTGGAACATGTCCACGCATACCGCCCCCAAGAACTACCACGAACTGACCAGAAAACCAAAAAAACAGAACTCGTTTGGGTGATTTCGATTTGCTTTTCTCATTAAACGTTTACTGCATTTCCAAACATGTCTGCCCTCCTACCTCCTTTTATAAAAGGACATTGGAAGGCTCACAGACGTCTGTGTTGGGGGAGAGGGGGTCATGTGGACAGAGACAAGTTGTCCTGGTTCCCTCTGCCCCACCTCACCCTCCACCACTGCCTGCTTTCTGGGGAACAGAAAAGGGGCGAGGAGCACATGAAGGCAGCTGGACCAGAACGTGTCCAAATCAGAGCCCTGAACTCTGGTGGTCCCCCACGCTGCCCCTATAAGCCAGAATCTTCCCCAACTCTGTCTCATCTGTAAGCACCACCAAGCACCCCACTTTCTCAGGTCTGAACTGTGCCAGGCATCTAGATTTTCCCTTCCCTCCCCACCTCTTCTCATCCTCTATCCAGGCCTATTGGAAGAACAGCAGTTTGCTGTGTGGGCTCTGGATCCCTATGGCCTCCGTTCAGACCCTGTCTCTACTACATCCTAACTGGGTGGTCTTAGGGAAGTTACCTACCATCTCTGCTCCTCAGTTTTCTCACTTGGAGATAATAAGGGGGCCGACCTCACAGGGCCGCTAGGAGGATCGCACGAGAGAGTGCAGGCTTAGTGCTTTATAGAGTGCTAGACAGCATTCAGACATCAGATATCATCAGTACTCCCCTTGAACCTGTCTCTCTCCATCTTGCTTGCTGTCACCCTGGCCCAGCCCACCCTCCTCTCTCCCTGAGCCATTGCAACAGTGTCCAAACTATTGGGTCCCATTTCCACTTTATTCTAATACTGTTTCCACCCAGCTGCCAACCTTCTGACAACACAGATGTGACAACCTCAATCTGCTGCATAGAACGTTCCAAGTGGGTTTATCATCATTAATTCAAGTGAAATTTAAACAACTCAGATGCGGCCTGGCCTTGACCTTCTCTGTGGCATTCTCACCCTCCTTGTGCTGTTCCAGGCACTCTGATCTCCTATTCTGTTCCTTAACCCCTCGAGCCCTTCGCCATATAGCAGGATTTGCATATGCTGCTGGCTCACGCTAGAACAGCTCACTCCTCTCTAATGCACCTGTTGGGCACTCTCTCACACAAAGGCCTTCCTCTTTGTCGTTGTCATCAAAATGTACATTTCCTCACAGCTGTAGTTATCTTATTTTTTCACGTTTGTCAGGCACCTCTATGAGCCCTGTAATCTCTGTGAGGACGGGGGGGCTTTGGTTTGCCACTCTGTTCCCAGGATAAACACAGAAGGAGGGGTAAAGATGGAACCAAGTTATAGACTGGCTGAGCCATACTTTCCCTGTCTTCCTCTTATTATCTGCATTGTATACAGGGAAAGGTGAGCTCCTTTGCCAAAGAGTAGGATTCGGACCCAGGGAGTCTAGGGGCTGCGATCCACCCTTTAACCACCTGGCTCCTCTGCCTCCCTGGTTAGGGAAACCACGGCTGAACTTAAGTGACACGGGGAAATGGATCAGAGCGAGAGGCTGGACTAGAATCCCAAAGAGTTGGATCCATCTTCCCACACCAGTCATTTAGCTGGGCGGTTACAGAACCTGACTTCCCCTTCCTTGTTCTCATCCATCCACTTTTGTTCCTGTGGGCGGGCTTGATCCTGCATTCAGGCTGCAAGGCCAAGCAGGAGAAGGAACCAGATAGTCCAGAGGTGAGGACGGGTTTGGGGCTCTGACAGGTTTTCTCCACATCTTTAGGGTCTAGCGCACAGGTGAGAATTCCGGCAAGAGAGCCAAGCATTAGTATTTAGGGAGAAGCAGTCTTTCTTTTAGTTCCCAAATTTGTGGGTGATGCCAGAAGCTTTCTATTTCTATTACTTTATTTTTTCTCTTTAGACCAGTGAGTCTAGAATAGTTCTCAAGGGAGGCGCAGAGCAGAGAGGCGACGAAATGAGAAGGTGTTCAGTTGTGTGTAGTATTTGCGTCTGACCTCTGCATTACAGGGAAGACACGCTTGCTGGGGAAATAGCCTGGGCAGGTGACAAAAGAGTGGAGAAAGCGACCCTGGAAGACCAAAAGTTCGTATTTTCTGACAGGGCTGTGTTTTATTTCGTTTGTTTGTTGGAGATTTCTTCCTTTCTTTCTGGAACACTGTAGCTTTTCAGTAAACCTCATTCTGTCATCCTAGTTTCTAGAGACCTCAAAACACCTCTCTCTCCCGGGTACATTGAACCCTCCGGTGGCACCCCTCTTACAAATGCTGCTGGGCTGAACGTCTGCCTTCTCCTGGCTGTTGCCTGGCCCGCGGTAAGCGCTTGGCCAGTTCTGACTGTTATTTTCATAATAATAAAGGGAGAGCAGAAGGAGTCTGTGTGAGGTGACTGGAGCGTGCTAGCACTGTGCTAGGTAGGGCTTTTCGGTGCACGTCTCCCTCCGTCCCCCAGACACTCTGCTGGTGGTGGCTGCCGCCCTCACATCTCACTGGTGGGGTAACTAACGCTTGCCCAGGGCTGGCTGTCAGTCAGGATGAACCCCGGGCGAGTATCCTCGTTCCAAGAGGGACTTGCTGTGTAAGTTTCAGAGCTGGGATGACGCCCCAGGTGCCTTGACCCCCAGAGCTGTGCACTCCCCAGCTGTATCAGTTTCCTGTGGCCGCTGTACCAACACCACCGACACGGGGGCTTACACAACGGAAATTGATTCTCTCCCACTTCCCGAGGCCGGAAGTTCCAAATTAGTATCTCTAGGTTGAAATCGAGGTGCATCTTCTGGATGCTCTAGGGGAGAGGCTGTTCCTAGCCTCTTCCAGCTTCTGGTGGCTGCAGGCCTTCCTTGGTTTGTGGCCACATCATTCTGATCTCCGCCTGGCTTCCCATCACCTTCTCCTCATGTGTGTGTCAGGTCTCTCTGCCCGCTCTCTTATAAGGACATTTGTGATGGCCTTTAATGCATACTCAGACAATCCAGGATAATCTTCCCATCGTAAGATTCTTAACCACATCTGCGGAGAGTCTTTTTCCAAATAGGATAACATTTATAGGCTCCAGGGGGGCCATTATTCAGTCTTCCACACCCGCTGTAGGGGCTGCACAGGGAGTACGCACAGATCCCCTTCCGGGAGCAGACACAGATGGGCAGGAAGCAGGGCTGAAGGTGAGCCACTCGGGAGGGACACACCGCCCCAGCAAAGGCAGGACAAGGAGTTAGCTGGGGGCCATTGACATCCTTGGGAAGGGGGATGTGCTTTGGCCTCTAATGAGAATTAAATCTGAGATGTGGGGACCATAATTCACTCATTCTTTCATCAAAAAGCTATCGAGCAGACATCCTAAGACCAGCCCTCCAGGTCTCACATTCCAGACAAAGAAGCTGGTCAAGAGACTATTGTACGTACTGTGCCAAGTGCTGGATAGAGGAACGCGCCAGTGACAAGGGTATCTCAGCCCTGCCTGGGAAGGCTTCCAGGAGGAGGTACTACTCAAACTGAAGCTGCAAAGTAAGAGTTATCCAGATCGACCCAAGAGAGAGCAGAATTTCTGAAGCTACATGATTGAGACTGAACCTGCCTTCTGCCTGCGAACGTTGTCCCATGGTCACCTTAGGACTGAGGTTAATCTCGAATGAGGGCATCTAGAACCAGATATTTCTTCTTGTTGTTACTGCTTGAAGTGCACCTGGTATCTTCCCCCCTCACAGCCCTCCTAGTGGGTGAAACCCACCAGAGAATGGAGGGACAGATTCTGCAGGATGGCAGTGCTCATCTGCCATTGGAGGCTGTCCTGCTGTCCTGTACAGGTGGCCTGTAGTGGGCAGACCAGCAGACTGGCTGGCTGCGAAATCTGAATGCAAACTGGCTGCTAATTAGCGTCTTGTCGGGTCTAAGAAATCCAGTCCCACGGTGTTCTCGGTGTTAACACACCTTTTCTTTGAGAATGTGAAAGCACATTCACCATGTGCTTGGCAGCTCAATGCTCAGCATAGAGTGACCAGCGTTCCTCCCACGCGGTTGTGCTCCGCAGATACGCCACGTCCCTCCACCTGCAGCACTGACTTTCTCCTGCCTCCATCTTTGCCCATGTGCTTCCCTCTGCCCATCCATGCTTACCCCGCTTCTATCCCTGCCGTCCCCCACCAGCCTTCCCGTCTCAGCTTAAAGGGCTCTTCTCTTCTGCATTTACACAGCTCTGATTAAATAGGCATGTGTTAATTGCTTAGTATTTTTCACTATTTTATTTTATCATACTTATATGATAGTATTTTATCACCGAGGATAGGAGCCTCAGACTGCACATGGAAAGCCTACTGTAACTATATGTTGAGTGGATGAAAGAATAGCAAAAATCAAAGAAAATTTCAGAAGTGTTTAATGAAGTAAATGATAATAATCTTTCACTTTAAATACATGTTGCCAGATTTTTTAAAGAGTTTATAATGTTGAATGGAAGAAGCAGAGTAAAATTCTATAGTGTAATTTCAATTTTATAAAATTCATGTATATTTGCTTAAAATCCTATCAAAATAGTGGCTGTGGATTTTGAAGCTGTAAGATGACTGCTTTTGTTTTACTTTTTTTTTTTTTTCCAAGTTTTCTTTAATGAGAACCTACCCCTTTAAAGAAAAATTGAAATATCAGCGAGGCTACTTTGAGCCATCTGGTATCTTGGTCCTTTCATGTATGTAGTTCTAATCTTTTACACACACATTATGGGCTTACTGGGAATGAATTGGAGGTCCCCACCAGAATGATTTAACCAATTAACTTATTCATTAACTGCCATGGTATCTTATATGTGCTGGACAAAAGATTTAGAATAATCCTTATTATGAGCTGGACAAAAGGAATATTTGAAATCCTTCTCTCTCATTTCTTTCCAGCCTCTCTCATGGAATTCCCACAGGGACTAATGCACAGAGAAAGAGGGCAAAGTGGCTTTAGAGTCTTTGAAAGGAAAATGAGTTCAAGGCGTGCCCATAGTCCCAGCCAGAGCAGAATTCCCATGAAGTGTGCGTGTGTTTACTAATTACCCCAGACTTTCAACTGCGTTTACCTTCTTTGTAATGCATTCTTGGAGTTTGTTCAAACATTTTTGTAGTCCTGTGCCTTTCTGTATGCTACGGCTACTTTAGAAATTTACCTGTCATTAGTTTTTCCTATTAAACTACCAAAAGAAAATTTTAGAAATAATTTCTGTTAGTGAGTCTGTGGCAAAACTAGAATCCGTATATAAAATAAATCATCACAACCCTTTTGGAAAGCTTGTTAACCAAATTTATACCCTTGACTCAATGGTGCCATTTTTGAGCTCTTACCCTCAGGATGTGATCCAAGGTAAGAGAAAAAAAAAAGATTTTATACTTAAAGGTAGTATTACACTGTCAACTACAATAGAGAAAAGTTGGAACAAGATAAAATAAATCTCTAGCAGTAAGGGAGTGGTTTTCCAGTAATTGTGTTCACTTTGGTAGACTCAATGCAACCGTTTGAAATGATGGTTTTAAATAACAGGAGATAGTGTTTAAAATGTTTATTGCCTTACATTTAGTTTCTGTGTTGGTATGCAGATATATGTAAATTTATATATAAAGATTATGACTCTGGGGTGCCTGGGCGTCTCAGTCGGTTAAGTTTCCATTTCTTGATTTCGGCTCAGATCGTGATGGTTCGTGGGATTGAGCCCCACGTGGAGCTCTGCTCTGTCAGCACAGAAGTATTTAAAATTTCAGAAGTATTTAATGAAGTAAATGACTTAACCTTCATGATACATCCATGTTAAGTGATAATCCTTGGGATTCTCTCTTTCCCACTCTCGCTGCTCCTCCCCTGCTTGTGCTCACTCTCTCTCTCTCAAAATAAATAAATAAACGTGAAAAAAAAAGATTTGTGACTTTGCCATAGAAGGACACAGATGTTGTCTCCACACCCACCCTGATCCTTACAAAAGTGCGCCTGAGGTTTCTCTGCTGGTATCACTAGTAATTACGTGTTAGTAACCATGTGTGTTGGAGGTGACTTGACACAGTCAGTGTAGTCACAGAGCAGAAAGATTAATATTTGAAGTTTTAAGTCCTCAAGGAGTACCTATGCATAATATCCCTGAATTTCATCTTGGTAATCATCGACCCTTGACTCTGGCCGGAATCACAGAAATGATCTCTCTCCTGTTTGGTGATGGGCATTGACTGTTCCTGCTCCACCAACGCTGGCCGGCCTGCCTGCCCCCTCTCTCCCACCTGCTCCCACCCTCCAGCCTTGGATGGCCCTCCACCCCGAATGTCTTGGAATACTTGCTTTCCTCTGCCTGAGAATGCATGGAATTGAAAATAATCACCATTAATCATAACCTTGAGATTTGAAATAAATATCTTGGCCTTTAACTTAATGGTTTCTTTGAGATTACTTGGAGCTCCATGGTGAGTTGGACCTTTAAATAAAATAACTACTTTAGGAATCAACTACCTCACCGTGTTTTAGAGTAACAAAATGTATTTTATTTTATAAAATGAGAATTCGTATTTATGAGAAAGTGTGGGAATTTGGTTATCTCCTATGTCCTCCCTACTTCCTCCTTTTTTTCCTTCTCTGTGTCTACCTGCTGACTTCTGTGTCACCTCCTCCTTGAAATGCCCCCTGACCATTCACTTACCCACCCTGTCATCTATCCATTCACACCTTCATTTATCCATCCATCCATCCATCCGTCCACACATGCATCCAATAGATGCTTAGTGAGCAGCTACTATACTGTATCAGCTGCTGTTCTAACGACTGAAGATACAGTAGTAAACAAAAAAGACAAACATCTCTTCCTTATATATATTTAATGTGTTTTCTTATGCATGTATTTTTTTTATAATTAAAAAGAAACTTCCCTAATGAACAAAACAGGCAAAACCTTCCTGTCCTCAGCATTTAGCCATCTCTCCTCTGTGCTTCGAAAGTGCCTCCATTAATATACTTTATTGGCCTCAAGGCTGGCTCCCCGCCAAGCTGTGGAAGCAAGACTCTTGCCTGAGCCAGCTTGTATCCGCGCTGCCGAGGCCCACCATCCGTCTCCCTGTGTATGACACCATAAGGGAATTTGTCAAAAGGAAGGGGAGTAATGTGGAATCTGACAGTTGTTGAGAACCAACTGCATGCCAAACCCCATATCTTCAGGACCTTGTGCATCCTGGCAAACAAGTATTATGTTCCATTTTATGGAAGAGGAAACTGAGGCTTAGGGAAGTCAAATGACTTGCCCACGTTGTCAGAGTTAGTGGATGCAGACTGCATGTCACACTCAGCTCTACTTGATCCTGTCACAGTCCTCTCTGCTTACATTGTCAGCTCTGAGAAGAAGGTCGGTCCTTCTTCTGGTTTCACACCTGAGTAATTAGCAGCTGAGGAACTGGCCTCATCTCCCTACCTTCTGCCCCTGCTGATTTACTGCAGGAACCCCTGGAAAGGAGCAGGGACTTTTGTGGTTCTGACACAGCAAAGCTATCCACTACCCTCAACACATAATTTCAACCTCCCCTTCTTGGAGATTCTCTTATTACATTTTACTGCAAAAGAAAATGGTCATGCCATCCAAATCCCATCATGTGGGTCCTGGCTTTATTACAGACCCCGGGATGTCCACCTATTAAGTATTGGATTGACCTTTGGAGACTGAGATTGGAAAAAATAAAAATAAAATCACCACTCAAAACATATTTCATAAACTGGGATAATGATACAAAAGTCAATCGGTCTATGCCAAACTTTTTGTGACCCTGGTGAAAGTCCAGGAAGTTCATCCGTGCATGGTGGGGGCGGGGGTGGAGCAGGAGCCCTGTTGATCCAGCTCTCAAAAGATTCATTGCCATTTCCAAACCCAAGTTCTGGCCGTCTTGAGGCTCTTCTTCAATTAAGGGCAGCTGCTGTTCTTGGCCACCTTTCATCCTTACACATTTTCTGAATGCTGTTTGGGTACCATTTGCTCCAATCATCAGGACACAAGTATAGCTCTGAGCCTGGGGGGTGGGGTGGGGGGGCATGTAAAATGAAGTCTCTTTTCTTCAGCATGACAGAGGTTTAGAGATATGGGTGATCACATTTGCTATATGCATTTCCCAGAGGTTTCTGCCTTCGCTAATAATAACCATCCTTGTATTAACCACAGCTCTTACTTCCTTTGTGCCTTTTCATAAGGAACACAATAGATTTGGGAACCACAGTTCACACCTCAGGGAGGGGAGCTGCTAGGGGAGGAGGGGCAAATGCCCTGGGCCATGGCGAGAGGCAGACCCTTCATGTAGATTATCTGCTCCTAGAACAGGAGATAAGAAAGCCCATGGCGGGCTACAAGTGAATCTTAGGAGAGCTCAAAGCCAGCTGTGAGCCCTATGATTAAGGGCTTGTTATGCTCTTGTCTTGGCAATGAAGCCCTGCCAAGCTGGTAAAGGTGATTTTCCATACACTCCAGAGTCCTAGAACCCAGCCCATGACGATTCCAGTCACGTGACCAAGAGCAAGCCTGGCCCTTCCCCAGCCCATTCCTCAAAAGTGTTCGATGAACTTGTGCCATGAAAGAACCTTGCAATCCTAAGGTGATCATGCAACATGATCGTCATTGATATTCTTGTCCTTGGTGCCGAGGGGCCTGCAAACCGCTTTTGTTTTACGAATCAGCAAGTCAGGTGGTGCGATCTGGTAGGAAAGGGTGCTGGAGCAGGGGTTCTGATGTATGCTTTGTGGCTGTGTGATTTTGGGCAAATCGTTTCTCCTCTCCAAGCTCTGTTCCTGCATCTGTAAAATGGAGATGGCTTCTGACTTAGAGGGGTTTTGTCTGGATCAAATTGGAAGGTGAGAGGGAAAGTGCTTTGCAAATTGTGTAGCCTTCTGTGCACACTCCTGAGACGAGGGAGAGGCATCCCTCGTCTCTTTTTTGTAAGACATACTATAAATTAAATCAATGATGGGGGATCTAGTCATGACCCCCACCCCTCTTCATTTCCCCCACCCTGCCCTGTTGTCTTTAACTGGTCAGGGGTTAGCTCTAACTTCTATCATGGTAACCATCCCTACCTTCTTTTTTTTTTTTCTATCCCTGTTTTACTTTTCTTCATAGCACATATCACTCCCTGACACTATATTCCTGTATAATCATTGTTGCCCATGGTCTGTGTTCCCTCATCAGAATCTAAGCCCCACAAGAGCAAGGATGATCATTGCTATGTCCCCAGTGCCTAGAACTACATCTACTAGTTTATAGTAGGTGCTCAGTAAGCATTTGTGAAATGAAAGAATGTCTACATCATTGTTCTGCCCTCACTATGAAGCCCCTCCACCTTCGAGAGGGAAATGATGCAATAGCAAGCATGATAGTCTTCTTGGCACAGTGTGGCTTAATCTGGAGAATTTATTGACCTTGTGGGCCATAAGCACATATGATGCTGGCTGGAGTATGTGGCCCTGGGAAAGCTGCTTCTCACTTCCAGCCTCATTCCTGCATGAAATTTACTGAAGGGATGAATTGATTATAGAGTCTGAATAAGTCAGTGAGTTGACTACTGTCATCCCATTTCCTCATGTACAGAGTAGAGATGGGACCACCAACTTTATGATGTATTTACACCACTTCGATCGATGGCTCGCCTTGTAGAGAGCAGTAATGGTTGTGATTAGTGTGGGTCCTAGATCCTTCTTGAGAGGTGGGTTTCCTAGGGGTGGGGAGTAGGGTGGAAATCATGAGGACATTGAACATCTTAGAGATGAGAGAAGAGAAGGTACCACTTAGTGAGTACCTATTATGGACTAGGCTTGGCCCATGGATCACGTGCTTTGCCACTCAAAGAGGGATGGGCTCAGCACCCCCAACTACCCCCCTCCAAGAGGAGGCTCAGTAGCTTGGCCAAATGCCAAGGAGAGTCAACTCAAGGCCCATCACTTGCCCCTGGGTTCCAGGGACTGCCTTGGAATATCCCAGGGGTCTGTTGATTTCTGGGAGCCAGGCCATGTTGCTCTCTGAGGGCATATCTCTGCCTCTGGTGGGAGGAAAGCACCAAGCCACGGCCACTACCATCAACGCATCAATGCTGTTGCTGTTCTCAGACCTCAGGTGCTGAAGCTGGAGTTACTCATTCTCTTCCTGTTAGGAAACATCAGTGTTGGGCCTTTCAAAGCCCCCTTTTTTGAGCTGTTGATTCTTTTTGACCCCCACTCCCCACTCATATTCCCTTCCCCCACATTTGAAGTTTATCCTTTTGTTGATGTGTGTTCTTTTAAAGCAGGTGTTGTTTTGTGTTCAAATATTTGTAATTTACTCTGTGATCTTGTGCCATAGGCCTCATTCTGCTTCCTACTTCCAGCACATTGTTCTTATGGTCCATCTATGTTGCTGTGTATACACTCCAGCTCATCGTTTCTGACTGCTGCAAAATCACTGCTGTGTGCATTCACTGCCTTTCTATATGCATTCCCCCAGAGAGGGACAACAGCATGGCTTCCAGCTCTGGCACCACAGTGGGCATCTTCCAAATGCCCACTAACAGGCTGGCATGAGAATTGTTTAGTTGTTGCAGGCTTTGTACTGGGATAGAGAGCATATGTAGACTTAACTTGACTAAGTAGTTCCAGGCTGCTCTCCTCCAAGGCTGCCTCAGTCTATGCTCACCTTGGCATGCAGCTTCCTGTTTCCTACATCACCACGAAGCCTCCAACTCTTAGGGAAGAACTTGTTTTTGCCAATCTGATGGGTGCTGGCATAGCTTATTATTATTTTATTTTATTTTATTTTTTAGTTGGCTACAGATATGTTTGAGTATCTCTACATAGCATGCTGGCCCTTTGGGTTTCTTGTCATTAAGTTCCTTCTCCATCTCTTTTGTCTATGTGTCAGTTAGGGTTCCTGACATTTTTGTTGTTCACCGAGAGGAGTTCCTAGTGTATTCTAAATATTAATCCCTTGTCACCTTTGGACAAGTATCTTCTCCCAAACTTTATTCATCTATTAATTTTGTTGAGCAAATACTTTAATTCTGGGATTATAAAATTCATCACTTTTTCATCTTAGAATGTATGCATTTGGGGGTTTTGAGAAGTCCTTTCCCATCAGCAGATCACAAAGATATTCTTCTAGATTTTCTTTAAATAACCAGCGGAGACAGAGGGAGCCTCAGCCTTGTGTTCCTGCTCGCAGAGGGCTCAAGTTTATGAATCCCAGGTTGACACCGAGGCTAAAGAGTTTGTTTTCTTTCCTTCAAAGGACCCCATAAGCCAACAGGAAGGCAATTACCCATAGAGGACTTTAATTAAATTTTCCATTTTTTAATTTTTCTGAACTTCAGGGGTGCTCATACCTCGTGTCACGGAGGCAATAGTTGATGAGTGGAGGTGTCCCTCAGGAGCTCCTTTGCTGCTATAACATCTTGAGATGAGGAGGCCCGTGGCCTCCGTCTCACTCAAATCTGATAACCCTTGGTGTCGGGCACAACAACGCTTGTGAAATTCAAAGGTAGTGAAAAAGACGGAGAAGACAGTCCTCTGCTGTCTTGGTAATGGTGTGATGGGCCCAGGCTTCCGTCTTAGTGAGCCCATGCCTGGATGGGAGGGCCAGAGTGGGACGTGAGTGGAGGTCTGGCTCAGGGAATAGAAGGGACTTTGTTATTTGTTGGACTTCATTCACAGGACATGTTCCTTATACATGTGAGTTCTACATGACAGCGAATCCTAGAAAATCAAAGCAGGACGAGGGAGTTTGAATGTCGCCCTGTCTGGCTTCCTTCCCTTACTGATAGAAAACAGACCCCGAGTGAAGAAGTACCTTCTAGAACACCCCACATCTTGTGAGTGGAGATCCAGGGCTAGAACTCAGGCTTACTAAACACAGGGCAGAGCTCTGTCTGATCTTAGAAAGATCCCAGGCTTTGGAGACAGAGAGTCCTCAGTTAGAACTTAGCTCTAACAACTGTTAATTTTAACAATTGCATCACTAAATGTCGCTTTTACCACTGTGATCACTGCTTTATATATTTTTATTTTTTTTAATTAAAAAATTTTAAGTTTATTTATTTTGAGAGAGAGAGAGATAGGCAAGGAGGGACAGAGAGAAAAGGAGAGAGAGAAAATCCCAAGCAGGCTCGGTGCTACCAGCACAGAGCCCAACACGAGACTCAAACTCACGAACGCTGAGATCACGACTTGAGTTGAAGTCAAGAGATGGACGCTTAACTGACTGAGCCACTCAGGTGCCCCTTGGCACTGCTTTAAATGAGATATGTTCAGAGCTGTTAGATCTTGGAGGAGTTTGACCTGCTCTCAGATCAGAGAAGGTTCTGGGAAAAAAAATGAGCTGAAGTCTATCGATGAGTCCAACCTTACCTAACCTCGTAGACTGGGGAGAGCTTGTTGAATGGATAAATGGATGGATGGATGGTTGACTGTGATCCTGGGTTTAAGAGGTGAATTGTTTCCCCACCCTGTTCTTTTCCTCTCTTGGCCAAGGAAGTTCTGCTGGTAAACCACTAAATCCAGCAGAGGGTAAGGAGAGGAAGATATCTTCCTGACTATCAGTCCTTTGAGTGTTTCACTTAAAGCTGAGCGTTCATTCTATTGAAGTTCTCACCTCTGTCCCTGTCTGTTTCTTTGAATCCTGCCACTGGTCCTTGGGAAGGGAAAATGCAAAGAAAAAAACCAAACGAAACAAAACAAAACAGGGAAAACAGTGTTAATTATGCTGAAATGTAATGCTCTTTTCTGAATATCTGAAGATGAGAAATTATACATGCTGATTTCATTCACTATTTAACTCAGAAGGTGATGGCCATAACTGAAGAGGCTTTGGCGGGTTAAGTGCTGCAGGACCTGCCCAGGTTCTCAAGCCTCCCTGGGAAACCTCGAGACTGGCTGGTAATTTGGTGGTGTCCTTTCCAGTGACTCCTGACCCTGCCAGCTGCAAGGACAGTTCCCAGTCAAAAACAAAAAACAAAAATAAAAAAACAAAAACACACATATTTCATTCCCGGCAAGGCTGTGGCCTATTCTTTTGTTGCCTGAGGAACCTGAGACTGTTTAGAGAAAAGAGGGTGGGGAAGAAATGCTGCAAAGAAACAGCTGCTGTGGTTGGTCTTCTTGACAGAGCTTGCTTGTTCCTGGAACCTGGAAAGGAAGGAGGGAAGGGGACATCACATTTATTTGGGGTTTACTGTGTATTAGGTACCTGTCATCCCTGAATGTGTTAAGTTCTCACAGATATTGTCATTCCCATTTTGCAGGTGGAGAAATTAGTTTAATTAACTGGCCTGGTACAATGCCGATGATAATGACAGCTGTTAATATTTATATGCCAGACAATCTAAGCTCTTGCCATGTATTAACTGATTTAATCCTCACCATGACCCTGTAGGGTCGGTGCTGTTAGGAGATGCATTTTTCAGGAAGGGAAAGTAAGGCATAGAGAGGTTAAGTGTCTGGCCCATAGCTAGTAAATGGCAGAATTGGGATTAAAACATAGGGAGATTATCTCGAAGTCCTGTGCTTTAACCATGAGTATGGAGGTTAGAAACAGTTCTAACTGTTTAAATCCTTGCCTTTTCAACCCTACCCTGCCACCCTGCTCCTTGATAAGGACATTACTGTTACAAATAATATTGCAGGCAGCCATTTACTGAATGCTGGGCACCATGCTCGTGGCTTCATGTGGCTGTGTATTCGCTTCTCCTTGTGTCCTGCTGAGGCAGGTGGAGACTGAAGCTCAGAGAGATCGAGTGATCTTCCTGAGATCACACTGCTCACTGTGGCTCTGGGGCCACTTTCTAAGTGACTGGCTCATTCATTACCTTTATGAAGCCATTCCTGGGGGTTGACCAGTTGGATGAACAGTGGTTCAGGCTACTCTGTGCCGGGAGACAAGACATGAGGCCTGCCTAGTAGACCTGGCCTGGTGGAGGCCCTAGTCTTGGGGGTTGGGGAGAGCTCTGGCCTTGGTGCCACCTCCTCTCTTTCCACAGGACCCAGCAAGTTAGAAATGGCAGGACTTTGCCTCTCTCAACACCATGCTGGCTCTCTTTTGACTAAAGAAACAGCAGCCTCCACCTGCTTCAGTCAGATCTAGTTACAGCAAGAGACGATCTCTATTATTATTGCCATTAATCTGACACAAAGAAGGTTTGAAACTCTTGATCCTAAGACATAAAAGACCTCCCAAAAGGAAAGATCAATAACCATCCAAATTGTGGCTTTCTGAAGGCTTCAAGGAAGAAGTTTGGGGTTTTTTTTTTTGGTTTTTTTGGGGGGTTTTTTTTTGGTCAAAGCAGGCCATTTGAATGTCACATTTGTTCTGTCTCCTTTTCCTTTTCTTCTAATAATTTGGATCAAAATGATGATAAAATTGCTTCATTTTGGATGATTTCAGCAGGGCCATTGACACATCGGATTAGCATAAATAAGTTATTTCCAAAGCCTCAATTCATGTAGCCAAGAAAATTATAAGCAAATAAATTATATATATATATATATTTTTTTTTTACAAGTAACTATTGGCATAATGACGCAGTTCTTCCATTGTACATAATCAATAGCAGATGTGCATCAGGGAAGGTGTGATATGCATTAACTCCTGGCAGGAGGAATAGATGCTTAAAGGAACCATTTTCTTAGACTCTCTTGGAGAGAGAGAGAGAGGAGGGAGTCAGGGAGGGAGAGAGAACGAAAATAATCTTGCACCATACCGTGCAAATGTCCTCTTTCTGGCTGACTCATGGGAAGTAGCTGCTTGTAAAGGAATCCTCCAATGAGAGCATCAGGGCTTCTAGCAGACAAGCGTATATTAAGGTCAGAAGGAAAAGAAAGAAAAAAAAGCATTTATTGAGCAAGGATTCCTTTGCAGATGTTCCACACATAGACTTGCTCATTTTTTCTTCCCAATTTTGCCAAGATAGTTAGACCTCGATTTTCTCATTTCATAGATGAAGAAGTGAAGGCCCGAGGCCCAAGGAAAGGCTTGTCTTAGGTGCTCCAACCAGAATCAGGATGTGAATGCAGGTTTGAAAATTCCAAGTGTCCTTTCTACCTTTTGTAGTGTTTTGTTTTGTTTGTTTTGGAAATGACACATACTTTCTTATTTTCTGATCCAAGAGAGAAGAAAATATTGGTAAGTCTCAGGTGGGAGCTATGGTTGGGTGACTACTTGTTGACTGATATATGGCCTGTGCTTTCTAGCAGAGCTATGGAATGAATGATGGGGTTTTTCTGTAGCAACTTGTACCATTCATTCATTCATCAACCGTTTATCATAATGTGATTCTTCCTGTATTTAGATATATTTCAGCTATTGGCTATCTCATCAGGCCTAGAGATACCAGGGGGAATAGATTGCATCCTTTGTCCTTGAGGAGCTTACCATGAATGTGGGAGAGTCAGGGAAGTGGACTGCCATGACAATACTGTGGGGTAATGGCTGTGGAATTAACATCCAACATTATGGCCAGAGGTAAAAATTGACGATAGGTTATATTACCCTTGAAAACTCTGAGAAGAGAGGTGATCACACCATGAAAAGCTGGAGGGAACCATGGATTTACATTTCCCATCATGGTCAGTCCAGGACACCCCCTTGATTCAGGGCAGGTGCATGGGCTCCAGGGAATTGGCAGATTGCTTATACTGTTTGAGTCTCTCTCTCTCTCTGCCATTCCCTGCAGATCGTATCATTGAAGCTGCGTAGGAAACATGTTTCTGCAGTGCACTCCCCGCATCTGGGGTGGCAAATGCCATGATGAAGTTACTCCAAGGGGCTGTGGGAGCCGCAACCAACGTGGGCTCTCATTGGGAAGGTGATCTTGAGAGGGCAGTTCCTGAGAAGGGTCTTGAAGTGTGACTAGGAACTCTATACTTCCACAGATGCTCTCCTGAGTCATCATTGAAGATCCTTCTAGGGCCAGAGCTGGGGGTGGAGCTCTTGTGGGGTGGTCTGGGGGAAAGTGCATGGTCTATGGAATGGGCATATGAGAGTCTATTGGGCCCGTTGCTTTGAGGATTGAACAAATTAGTCATTCAGAGTCTAGACTTGTATTGTCTAATTGGCAACCCCTTGCTTTCTATGCCTCTTGAGCACTAGAATGCAACCAGTCGAAATTGAGATGTTCTGTAATTTCAAAATACAAACCAGATTTCAAAGACTTACTACCAATTTTTAAAAATGCCAAATTCGGGTGCCTGGGTGGCTCAGTTGGTCGAGTGTCTGCTTTGGCTCAGGTCATGATCTGGCAGTTTGTGAGTTCCAGCCCCACATCGGGCTGTGTGCTGACAGCTCAGAGCCTGGAGCCTGCTACAGATTCTGTGTCTCCCCCTCTCTCTGTGCCCCCCATGCTCATTCTTTGTCTCTCTCTGTCTCTCAATAATAAATAAACATTAAAAAATTAAAAAACTTTTAAGTGGCATATTTCCCAGTAATAATTTTTCATGTAGATTATATATTGAAATAATAAAAGTTTAGATCTACTAGGTCAAATAAAATCTCCTTAATCCCATTCATTTCTTTTTACTTTTTAAAATATGGCTACCAGAAAATGTTAACTTACTGCTGATGCAGTTCACATTTCATTTTTCTCGGGAAGCACTGGTATATACCAGGATCTGCAAACGACAGCTCCAAGAGCCACATGTGGCCCAACACCTAGTTTCGTGTGGTCCATGTGCTAAGGATAGTTTTTACACTTTAAATGGTTAGAAAAAAAAAATCAAAAGAAGACTATTTGTGATATGTGAAAATTACATGAAATTCAAATTTTCGTGTCCATAAATACAGTTCTGTTGGGGCACAGCCATGCTCTTTTGTTTGCATATTTTCTGTGGCTATTTTTGCACTACTGTGGTAGGGTGGAGTAGCTGTGACACAGATTGTAGACAGCAGGGACCAAGAACGCTCTCGTGTGCCCAGGGAGTCCTGTTTTCCCCACCTTCTTATCTTTGCTCGCTCTGTTCCCTCTACCTGTAGTCTCCTTGTGTTCTCATCCTTCAAAGCAGAGCTCAATGCCACCATCTTTGAGAAATGGTACCTTCCTCCTCTGCACTTTCATTACCAGTAGGTTTTTTGGGGAAAATTACTCAACCTCAATCAGCCTCAATCTTCTCATCTGTAAAATGGGAATGAGAATACCCTCTCTACTGGGGAATCACAGGCAGTAAGTACTGTGTAGTGCCTTTCATGTAGTGAGCACTCAGTAAGTATCGTAGCTTCTGCTGCTATGATTGCTTGAATGTGTATTATGGAGTCTACTCCTTCGTAAAAGCTGGCATATTCCACCATCGACCAAAATACTCCGAACATGGTTTAGTTCTCTTTGAGGACACGGCAAACATTTTCTCTCTTCTTTGTCCCCAGCCTGGACTTGGGAGGGGCTTAGGAAACATCTGTGACACATACGAGCCAATGTCTCCCTTTTACCAGATATAGCGACAGACAAACACACACTCACCTGTTTCTTCATCCCCACTGCCACCACCCTGGTCCTAGCCACTCTCCTCTCATGTCTAGATTACTGTCCCTAACCCGTTTTCTTACCACCATCCTTGTCCTCGCTGACCAGTGATGCACTGGTAAATATTTAGCAACTGGCTCTCTGAGGCAGAGGGGAGCCCTGACTTAAAGTGTTTTCTAGGAGCGCCTGGGTGGCTCCGTGGGTTAAGCGTCCGACTCTCGATTTCAGCTCAGGTCATGAGCTCACAGTTCATGAGATCAAACACCATATTGGGCTCCATACTGAACCCAACGGCGTGCTTGGGATTCTCTTTCTTTCCCTCTGCCCCTCTCCTCCTCTAGTTCTCTCTCTCAAAATAAATAAATAAACTTAAAAAAAAAAGTGCTTTCTAATTTCTGGGATGCAGGTATTCCCACCATGGCTGATTTCATGCTACCAAAGTGATGTTACTGAGCGTGCAGTTGGAAAGAGGTGTGCCTAGTGGCTCTCTCCTGTGGGGCACTGCCGCCCACCCCTGCCTCAGCTCCCTGTCCACTCCACTGCGACAGTGACCTTTCACAGTGGACTCCCCTGCTTAGAGCCCATCAGTGGCTCCTTGTTGTTCTCAGAATACAGTGTAAAGTACTTACATTCTTAAACCTTATATGACCCAGCTCCTGCTGCCGCACCAGCCTCGTCCCTACCACAGGCTTCCCCCACCACACTGGGCACCCTTGTGTTCCTTGGACATACCACGCCTCTGCTATGTCACCTCCTTCACTGGCCTTCTCAAACCCTCCCAGGAGCTGATGGAGCTGCCCTTGTTCGTATGCTGTCTAGGCTCCTCCTACTTCTCTCTGCGTTGTCACTATTGTGGTAGATGACTAACCCAGGTCTCCCCAAGTATAAGGTCAACAGCAGTAGCCATGACTGTTGAGTTCATCATGGCGTCCTCGGCACCTGGCACACAGCTTGTCAAACAGTGTTTCTGGAACAGATGATGGGGATTGAGCAAAGCCTGGCTAGAAGACAGCAGAGGTCAGCCTCATGTGGGTATTAGACTTCTGTCTCTGAGAAGATCGTTTTTAACTGCTCGGAATATAATTGATTAGGGGACCACTTGGGGTTGATTTTCCAACTGGCCAGAGGGAAGAAACAAAATAACCACAATTCTCAACCACTCCTGAACAGAATCTTCTCTACTCCAGAGAATATGTCTTGAAGTACATTTGGTACGTGATTACCTATCCAGGAAGTAATCAATTAGAACGTGTTTAAACTGCTTTCCAGATAAGACTGACACACAGAAAGCTGTGGATATTTCATGTATACAAACTCGATGTGTTTGGAGGGACGCATACCCCCGTGAAACCATCATCACTATCAGTGCCATAAACTTGTCCACCGCCCCTGGACGTTTCCTTCCATCTGGCAGGATTTAAACACTCAGGGTCTCGTTTGCTTTAAAATCCCATGATTTTGGAGTGCCTGCATTGCTCAGTCAGTTAAGTATCTGACTCTTGATCTCAGCTCAGGTCATGATCTCACGGTTTGCGAGTTCGAGGCTGCATTAGGCTCTGCACAGACAGTGTGCAGCTTGCTTGGGATTCTCTCTCTCCCTCTCTCTCTGCCCCTCCCCTGCTTACGTTCTCTCTCTCTCTCTCTCTCTCTCTCTCTCTCTCTCAATAAATAAATAAATAAAAATATTTAAAATCTCATGATTTCAAAACCTTTCCAATACGAAGAACCTAGAATCATTCATAATATAATTGCTGCTGGGAGCCCTGAGGCTGGCTAACTCATCAGGGGCAGTGATGGCCCGAAGAAAGAGGGAGGGCCAATGGACTGGTATTTTTACCTCATCACAGACTATCCAAACAGCTTAGCCCGATTTTTGGGAAGAGAGTAGGCAAAACAAAGAGGTGCTAACCTAATGTCTAACGGGTATTTGCAGGCAGATATGGTGCTTAACTTCCTGTCCCAAAGCTTCTCGATGCTGCAATTTTCAGTGCGAGGAGTTGAAAAACAATTTGTTACTCATACTTTGCTAAATCTTTGTAATTACGTATATTTTTCCCCAAAAGTCTGAGTGGCAGTCCCATATTTATCCTGCAATCAAAGCCATTGTGGATTATCAGCTAAATACCTCATTAGGAAGAGTTTGAAACGTGTCTCCCAAAGGTTTTTGTTTTCCTCTTAAAAAACAACTACATTTTAAAGAAAAAGCAACGTATCTGTTGTATTGCAAATGTCTCTAGCTGAGTAATTGTGAGTATCCCCATTAAATCCACTTGAGAATAGAGATTTACAGGGCAATGCATTATAGAGACTGACTTTTAAAGCAAATACAACTAGTGTAGGAGATCAGGCCACCGCCTGAGATGCACGCTGGCCTGATGTTTACAGCTGTGTGACTCGGGCCTCGGTGTGCCCCAAGCCTCAGTTTCCTTATCTGTAAGCCTGGGATTATAGTATTTACCTCGAAGTACTGTTGCTGAATGAAATGAGATAGAGCAGAGCCTGGCAAGGAGCAGGCATTCGATAAGTGCCTGTTATTTTTGTTGTCATCGTTATTAATATCATCCGATAGCCATTTATTGCCCACCGGCAAATTGGCCGCACTCAGAGTTTCACAATATCTTTTCCATCCATGTGAGGATTTTAGTTAGATGTGTATGGATCTTGACACCATTCTTGATGGAGTTAGCTAGAACAAAACAGGAGAGGTTCAGCCTTGGGAAGGGGGAAAAAAAGGTTGATGAGGGAGGCAGAGGAGAGAGAGGGAAAGCGGGACTCTCCTCTGTGCCTCCAAGGCCTTGTCCCCCATGGCAGGCCTGGGGCAGAGAAAAGGTGCTGACTACAAGCAGGGTGATAAGGTTCTGACGTGTTCGGTCAAGGGCATATAGTCCGTGGGCATGGGGACCATATCTGTCCCATCCACTGCTTTATCCCCAATGCCCAGCAAGTGCATTGTCTAAAGATAAAAACACTAAATTCATTAAAAAGAAGGACCAGATCCAAAAAATTCCTTTGACTTGGGGATTACTTGCAACTAATGAAAGTCAACAGACACCTCCCTGAAACAGTGTGGGAGGGAGATGCTGAAATGTTTCTAGCTAGCTAAGACCAGAATATGAAAATGAAACGGATAGGGCATGTTGTATAAAAATAAGATGTATAAAATGACCTTTTTTTATACGTATGTGCCGTCTGTTCTAGTGTAGTTTAGTGCGACAGCATGAAGAGATTCCATAAGTTCATTCATAACCTTGGACCTGCAGTCCTATCCCCCCCTCCCCCCAATAATTACTATGAGAATTACACCTTAGTGAGAGTCTGCCACGTGCCAGACTCTTCACACACATGGTCTCGCTCACTTGTTGTGCCGCCCCGGGGAGATGAGCGTTTGAGCCCCACTTTTCAGATGAAGAAATGTGAACTTCAGGGGCAATTTCAGGGACGGTGTTTCAGAGACAGATTGTACCGAGGCCACACCGCAGGGACGTGTCAGGGCCCTAAGTCAGACTCCAGCCGCCTTCCAAATCCAGCATTTCCTACATTGTAAGTTGTCTTCTGATGAAATATTACATCCACGTTTTCCTACCTGCAGGTTGGGAGAAGAAAGCGTCACATCAGGGTGAGTGCCCAGCGCAAACGCCAGTTGGGAACAGGAAGGTAGAACAAGTGGGCTGGGTGGAGACTGTGGCAACGGAGAATGGCGGTGGCCTTCTGGAGGGGGCGGCTCCCTTTCAGCTCCAGCTCATCGTGGCTGAAAGGGAGCACAGGTGCTTTGTCCCCTTGCCTGTGAAGGCTGCAAGACAAACTGGAAATCCAGATTTTTATGTGAAATGCTAGGATTTTAACTTATTGTCGATTGGTGTGATTTGAAGAAAAATAAAACTATGCAAGTCCAACAAAACACGTCAGGGCTGCATTCAGAGAGGGCAGTGGGCTCTCTCCCTCCAGCAGCTGCCATTGCTAACCTGTTAGGACCCTCTCCTGGGAATGTCGTTTACAATAAGACAACCGGCTACGCAAGGAAATTAGTCTAAGGGTAATGGTTAAAGCTCATCGGCTGCGATGTGCTGGCACTTCACCGACATTATTTTATTTCTCATCCCAGTACTCCTATGGGATATTCTTATCTGTCTCTTACTAGTAAGGAAGCAGATTTGGAGAGGTTAAGGGACTTGCCCAAAGTTACGGGGTTACAAAATAGCAAAGCGGGACCTGAACCCAGGTCTGCCTGGGTTCTAAATCTGTGCTCTTAACCTCTGCCCTGTACTGTCTCCCACAGATTCTATTATTATTGAGGAGCTGCCCCAGGCATTTCTTTGTTCGGTGCCCATCGTTCCCCAGGATCGGATGTCAGAGAGTGTGGGAACTTGTTCTGGAAATGAACACCTTGCCTGGGAAAGCGTCAGTCTTCCAAGTAAAGTGCTCTGTGCATCGTAAAACCTCCAATTTTCCTCTATTATATTTTGGGTCCATGAGGGAGAGATTGCGGTTCATGCCTTCCTGCTGATTAGAGCATCCTATTTACGTGTACATGGTACCTATTAGATGGTGCACTTTGCAGAATTAGCTCCCTGATGAACAGGTATTATTTCCCCCTCTGCTGACATGCAGCAGCTGTCTGCACTCATTGTGTTCAAGTCTCTGCACTTGGAGCTGGGATGCCAGGGGAAGTGGCACAAAACTCCCAGTGACATGTCTAGGCCTCAAGTTCAAAGATGTGTGAGACCAGGTCCTAGTGATTGCATCTCCTTTGCTACTTTCTAGGTGAGTCTATAGCCATTTAATCAGTCTGGGCCTCAGTTTCTTCATCTGTCAAATGGGAATGGTGGGTTTTTTTTTTTCCCTAACTGAATGCAGGGATCTGGTCCAGAAGATTCCTTGAGATACATCCAGTTTTGTTCCCATATCTGTGATTCTTTGAATCTCTGAATATGTGCTGAGTGTTGAGGAACTCAGGACCTAGTGTTTACATGTGATATAATTAAGCATATGTCCAGTGTATATGGTACAGTTTTTATTTCTCCTCATGGCCTGCTAGTTGTCACTGTTTCTGAGTGATCTATTCTTCCCTTGCATTGATTTGGATTGCCGCTTCCAGCCTGTATCAAATCCAACATCACAGGACTCCACTTCTGTTGCAATATTCATTTAAACCTCTCCCCATCTCGGACACACTAAGCAACATGGTTTGGTATCGGCAGCAGCGACTGCCCACTCGTTATTTTTCTCTTTCACAGTAGTCTATTTTGTGCAAATAGGCGGTGTCTTGAAATGGGGTGACTAAAGAGGGTTTAATGAGGGGACTGCTTATAGACACATGGGCCAGGACGTCAGCGATGGCTAAGTTCCCAGCAACTGGCAAGAGTGGGGAGCCTTGGGGTGAGGGAGGACACAGGCGCCAGCGTCAGAGAACACGGCTCAGGCATGGGGATATGTTGAAGGCTTTGAAGCAGATGAGGGCACCGCTTGGTTCAGACTTCAGAGTTATCACTCTGGCATTATGGGGCGGATGGGAATGAGTCTGGCAGAGGACTGGGTTGGAAGCACAGTGAAAATGAGCACTCTCAGCTCAGACGTTTCAAGCAAGTTCCATTTCACTGCAATAAACACAAAGGATCTCTTTTCAGCTAAAGACGCTGGAGGAGTCTCGGGGCTGGTCACTGAGCTCGGCTTCTCAAGCTTCCCAGACTCCACACAGTGGTGGCCCTGATGTCATACCCCTCAGATCTTATATCTCCATCCCCATTACTCTGAAAGTCCCACATAGTTGCCTTAAGCGTCATCTGGATCTGACATCTGGCTTCTGGGATCAATGCCCCCAGTCCCATCTTGTCACAGTGTCACACGTTGCCCGATAATGGCTAGGCATCATTCACGCAGAGTCACCTGCTGCTCTGTAGTGTGACCCAAGGCTGCGGCCTACACAGTGGTTACGCCCGCTGCATCACAAGGCTTGGGGGCTACCGGGCAGGGCAGGCCTGGCAGGAGCTACCACCCAATGGGGGAAGATGCCACTCTGTCCAGATAAGGCTTACAGGACGCAGAGATCACTTAGGACACCATTCTCAGTTCGCCTGGAGACATGATGGGTTTGAGATTCTTATACTCTGTTTTGCAATGTAGGCGTGAGAGGGTTAAATTTAAGAAATGCCTCTCCTCACTTTATGATAATATCCCATTTATCTAAAGCCTGTTTATTCATATAAGTTACCCTTGAATACAGTCTGTAAAGAACTGGGCCTTCAGATGGCTTTAAATCCAGCCACTCAAATCCCAAGCAGACACCTTCAACTTCATCATTGTAACTGGGATTTGCTTCCGCACCTGGAGTGGTTTCCCCTAGCACGAAGGCCAGCTGTCAATCTCATTTTATTTCCTGGATTTTGAGGGTAGGTAGATGGCATAGCACAGTCCTGCATGCTCGTTGGTAGTTCCGTGGACTATAAACGTGGCCACAAATGCCAACCTCCGCTCTGAGAAAGGGGAGGTTCGCTGTACCACCAACATCAACGTGCTGACCCAAAGTGGGGAGAAATGTCGGTCCGCCTTTATATTTCATGTGCGTGTGCCTTTGTGGTAGCCTATCACCTGAGTCGTTAAAATTTCCAGGGGAGACATTTTAAAACATATGAATTGCACCAGGATTTGTGGAAATCAGTTTTAACAAAGCGTTCGCACCCAGTGTGAAGACGTGAGATTCGGGGGGAGACCATAATAACTTCTGCCCTCCTGGCGTTAATAGAGAAATCAGACGCATCGGTAAACTGTAATATGGAAAAATAAATGCTATCATCAAATTGCACATAGTACCGTGGGGACCCATGGAGGACGAGGCTAAGGTTCTGCATGGAGAATTTGAATAAAAGAGGGATTATTTTGTACTGGAAGCAACTTTGAGGATGAGGATAATTTTTATCTAAGTGAAAAAGTAGAGGGAGGTAAAAAGGTTTTTTAAGTCCGAGCTGCAGGGTCTCTTCTTCTTTTCGCCACACCCACACCTCAGGACCTCAGCGCCTCCCAGAAGAAGGTGTTTTACTACATTATCTTTTGTTTTTTAAGTTATTTATTTATTTTGAGAGAGACAGAGACAGCGTGAGTGGAGGAGGGGCAGAGAGAGAGGGAGACAGAGAATCCCAAGCAGGGTCCAGGCTCCGCACTGTCAGTGCAGAGCCCAACGCGGGGCTCAAACTCATGAAACCTGTGAGATCGTACCTGAGCCGAAACCAAGAGTCGGAGGCTTACCCTGCTGAGCCACCCAGGCACCCCTGTCCCATTTGTCTTTATATGACGTTTTTTTGTTTTTGTTTTGTCTTGCTTTTATTATGAAAGATTTCAAACTTCTACAAAACTGGAAACTAATATACTAACCCCCATGTCTATGCCGCCTCGCTTAACCATTGTCATTACCTGGCCATTGCGTTACTTTGAGTCAGAATCCCAAACATCGTATCAAATTATCATCTGTAAATCCTTCAGGACTCATCTCTAAAACATTAATATTTCTTCACCATAAAAATAAACCACAACCAAAACCATGATCCTGTGTACCTCATTGAAGACATCCTTCCCGGCATCAGCTCTTTAGTCAATGGCCCTAATTATCTTGTAGAGTTTCACAACCAGTAATTTTTAGTAATACATTTGGTTTTGATGTCAATAGGAAGAAAATGTGCCTTCTTATTTTTTAAAAGAAATCCAGCTTGCAAAAATGCATCATAGTACAATGAAAGATAAAGGGTTTTGTTTTTTTTTTTATGTTTGTTTTATTTTTACTACATTATCATCAGTATCTAGCACAGTGCCTGTCCCAGAGTGGATGATGTGTTTGTTGAAGGAAGCGGGGAGAAGGGGGAGAGAGGCAGCTTAGGAAGTTCGAAGGGAAAGTGGAAAGGAAGGAAAGAAGACAGAGCCTGTAGCCTCGCCCACCACCATCAGTTTCTTGGATGCAGCTTTTCCTAAATTCATTATTTGGTACTCATGTGACCATACCGTGTGTATGTACAGTTATGTATCCTGCTTTCTCCTTGTGGTGACGTGAGCATTTTTCACTCGGCCCGCAGGTGAATGACAGAACTCCCTGCCTCTGCGTCCTGCCCTGAGGGTCTAAGGGTCCCCAGTCCTGACCATAGCCTCCTCTCCATCCGGCCAGAGCTCCCTGGGGAGAGACTGCCACCTTGCAGGCTGTCCCATCACCATAGCCTCCCAGGCCTCTGAGCAACACGATGTAATACTGGCATTTACAGGGCTGGCACTGTGCTAAAGGTCATTTTTTAAATATTTATCATTTAATTTCCTGAAATTGTCAACCCCATGTTGGAAGGGGCAGTTTTCTAAGTGGATGAAGCAGTAGTAATTCTAAGGTATTTTGGAAGAGTCTTCGTCTAGCAGACTGCTGTGATTATAGCCCTGGCTTCAGCGTCCAGAAGCCTCTAGGATGAGAGTGCTGTGACGGAGTGATATTTCTGGGGGCAGCCCCAGATCTTGGCAAATCAGGCTCTGGGCATGGTAATTACTGTGTTAACATTTCAGAGTGGAAACATTTCCATTCCATTTAGTCTCCTTCCATCTCTCAATTAACCTAATGCCTAGTGATACAGGAGCTATTTTGATATTCCAGGAATTAAGTGTTCTTGTGGCGTGCCTTCCAGTGTGGATGTACCTATAAACACACACCACACTTGGACACATGCAACTCTGGTAGTTGTTGGTAGACATGGGCAAGATAATTTAAGAGGGCATCAACCCAAGACATAAATTTGACCCCCAAAAAGTCAACAGTTACATTCCCCCCTCCTTTTTCTTTTGGAAGGAGAACTTGGTGTGAAGTGATTGTTTCTAGAATGATTTAGTACCTGCTGTGCCACAGACAGCATGTTATGATTATGCTCTATCTATAGTCACTCGGCTGTTTAAAATGTCTCCCTTCGAGGCGCCTGGTTGGCTCAGTCAGTCGAGCATATGACTTCAGTTCAGGTCATGATCTTGCCGTCCTTGAGTTCGGACCCTGCATCAGGCTCTGTGCTGACAGCTCAGAGCCTGGAGCCTACTTTGGATTCTGTGTCTCCCTCTCTCTCTACCCCTCCCCCACTCATGCGTTCTCTCTCTCAAAAATAAATATTAAAAAAATAAGAAATTTTTAATAAAATTAAAAAAATAATAAAAAAAAATAAACTGTCTCCCCTTTACATGCTTCAGGAATGGCCAAGGCAGTGGGTTATGGTCAGGGTGGTTAGGAGTCAGAATGATCAACTCAGCTCCTGATGAAGATGTGTGTAAAACTGAGTCCTCGTGGTTGGGTTGAGGCAGGATGCTCACTGGGAGTGGAGGACATCTCCACGTGATATTTAGCCTCCTGCGATTCCCCGGGACCTGACTTGGGATTGCCCTGCTCCTTCCTGCCAGGCTTACGTGCCTCTTCTACGTATCTTTATCAAAAGAGCCATTTCTAAAGTCAGGCTGATGTCAGAACTGGCGATGCAAGTGGCCTCGGAACAGAAGGAGAAATAACTTGAGCCAAAGCTGCAACAAGGACATCTATGGGACACTTAAAAGGATATGTTGCATTTGAGAGCACGCCATTTCTTTAGAAATTTCTATGTAAGAGACTGTGTAGTCCTCAGCCAAGGCACGTTAGTTAGTGCATTGCGCAGTGGAGCCTTTTTGAGAAGGCTGCGCCTGTCACCTGATAAACTGTCTCCCGCCATGGTGGAGCCAACACTTCATCTGCTCTGTCTCCTGGCTTGCTGGGGTGGAGGAAGGAGAGGGAGGGGAGGAGGATCTCTGCCTGGGTCGTGGGGCAGCTTTTTCTCGTCTGTAAAATAAAGATAGCAGTCACCTCTTAGCAGCATTCTGATGTTGCAGAAGAAGAGTCTCTTAGGATACAGTGGGTGTCAAAAAAATTTAAAAAAAAAGGGAAAAAAAGATAGCTTTCATTATGTTAAAATATCTGTTGCGGATATATAATGGAAATGAGTATATGTGGATATATAGTAGAAATGGTTTCTGAGAGCAGACACCAGATTGTGAAACAAAGAACCAACCAACCAACCAACCAAACAAACAAACAAAAAACATTGTTCCAGTAGATACAAAAACAAGTAGGAAAGTTTCTGCCGATTATTTCCTTACCTAATACAATAACACTTCCATCATTCAGGACTAACAATAGTGATGATGGTAATGACCTTGATTCATTTGTGAATACTACTATACTGTTTACAAAGCCCTTTTATATCTATTGCCTTATTTGATCCTCCTAATGGCCCCACCAAACAAATATTACAGGGCTTATTATTTCCATTGGACAGGGGAGAAACCTAAAGCTCATGGGGCTAATGTGGCTTAACTCGGGTCAAATAGTGAGTAGAGTCAGACTGGGAGTCTAAGCAGCCCCGGAAGCCTTTTTTTCCTTTCATTGTGCTATAATGTATCCCGGTGTTGTGCTGGTGGGGGTAACTACCGGGATACATATTATTATTGACTCTGCACCAGGAACTTGGACAGTACTTCACATGCATTCACGTTTTTGGTCTCTACAGGAACCCAAGGGGTAGGAACAAGTATTATCCCTCTTTAGTCGATGGAGAACTTGAGGGTAGAGAATGTTGTTAACTTGCCTAAGGTTCCCCAGCCAGTGAGAGGACATGAGTCTAGGATTCCAGAGCCTTCTTTCAACCACTGCCTCTCACGCTTGCAGAGAAGGTTTAAACGTTCTCTCTCCCCTGCTTAGATCCACATGTGGATACAGGGATGGGGACCCGCTGGCTGACACGCACACCTTGCACTTGCTCTGCCCACGTGCTGCCGATCCGTGATGAGACGCGCCACCCAGGTGGCTCCCAGAGCCCTGCCTGAGTGGGGTCTACAGGCTTCCAGAGTTGTAGATCTCAGGAATACGAAAGAGGTTCTGCCAGACTTGGGGCCTTGAGATAGAAAATGCGTTTTTATTTTTCCCTGCAAGTTTTTGACTCTGGCTGCTAAAAGGATCAGAGTAATTTTCATTTCTCATCTTGACAAACACTCAATTGTGTAAATTTGTTCTGCTGAGGCCCCGTGATTCATCACTCTTGTCTCGGATAATTCCGGTTTGAGCCGAAGTTCTGATCATAGCCTGCTGGCTGTGTGGCTCTGGCTAAGGCACTTACTTTTTTAGGTCTCTGTTCTCCTCTGAAATGGGAGGATGTGATGTGTGTCTCACCTTCCCCATGTAATTTTTTAACACTTCTATGAATTTTTATTTTATCGATTAAAAAAAATTTTTTTTCAAGTTTATATATTCTGAGAGACAGAGTGTGAGTGGGAGCAGGGGAGGGGTAGAGAGATAGAGAGACAGAATCCCAAGCAGGCTCTGCACTGTCAGCGCAGAGCCAGATTCAGGGCTCGAACTCACGAACCGTGAGATCATGACCTGGGCTGAAATCAAAAGTCAGTTGCTTAACCGACTGAGCCACCCAGGTGCCTGGTCACGTTTATGAATTTTTCAATTAATTTTCTGTAAGCCTTTAAAATTCTAAATATTTATGTTGTACATTTGCATCATAAATAATTTTTAACAGCTTTATTGAAATATCACTGATATTAACACCACATGCACTTAAAGTATACAAGTTGATACTTTGGTGCACATACACCTTGTGAAATGATCACACTCCCGCTAATTAGCATATATGTCACTTCTGCAGTTGCCATTCTGTGTGCCGGTGTGTGAGTGTGTGGCAGGGGGCATGAAAAGATTTATTTCAAGATCTATCCTCTTAGGGAATAATAAGCATACAGTACAGTATCATTAACTATCATCGCCTTGTGATTTTTGGGAAGATCAAATAAAATCCTGTATATGGAAGTTCTCCATACCTCACCAGTACTCTGCACACATAGGCTATTATTTTCTTCCTGCCAGCTTAACTTTATTTAGGACAGACTTAAACCTTTTGGACTTCAGATTCTTTTTGTTTGGTATTGTGTTGTTGGTTTTTGTGGTTTTTATTTGCATACCTCACATTGAGAATTATCATGTATCATCGAAATTTTATTTTTCAGCAGCATGCAATGAGAAATGGTCCTGGTTTTGTCCTCTGAAGGTACTGCAAATTAGGGTCCTTTTATACATGGAAACACTTAAGGCTTTGGAGGCAAGCTACTGTGTCGCCGCTGATTCTGTTTGCTAAGTAAAATGCTGCCAGTTCCGTGAGAGACACAAGACAGTGGACTTAAGCTTTGAAGCAGGCAGGAATGACTTACATTCCACGGCTTTGTTTAACTCTGTGTGGCCTCACTCAGCCTCAGCATCCTCCCTTGTTAAATGGCACCAAGTTCTTACGAGAATCTGAGCTGAAATAATACCAGCTTGCTAGAGAATACCATTGCCTAAATGTTCCTTTCCCTTACCTTGTTTTGAGATTGCCTGGAATTTGTTTACCAAGATCCTAGGTATGTTTGTCAACCAGCTCTGCCTTCCCTGAACTTAGCTATTTCTTGGAAATAATGCTACACGGCTAATGTAACAGAACGTTGATAACACAAACATGCTATTTGTTGAGAGCTTCCAATGTGCCAAGCAGAGTGTAAAGTGCTTTTATGTCCTTCTTTTTTTTTAAGCTTAATTCTCAGTCTGGGAGATGGTCATTATAAACCCATTATGTCGGTGGAAAAACCAGAGTCATACAGAAAACAAATACAGGCCTTGGGTTTAGGCTCTGGGAACAAAAAATGGGGAGTCTCTGTTGTATCTCAGAGGTAGTGTCTTCTGTTACCTGTTACATGATACATATTTTAAGTTTTGCATGTCACACAGTTTCTATCACAACTGTTCCACTCTGCTGTGTAGAGGAGGGCGGCCATAGATGGTGTGTGCACAAATGGGCACGGCCATGTGCCGATAAAACTTTATTCACAGAAAACAGACAGTGGGATCTGGCCCGTGGGCCGGAATTTGCCAACCCCTGCTGCCTACCCTGCACCACACTCTCTACTTTTTTTCCTTTTTTTTTTTTTTTTTTTTTTTTATTATAATTGCACATCTCTGGCCAGTTGGTTATGAGTATTTCCTTTGTAGCTTTTCCTGGCAGTAGGTACATAAGCTATAAGCCATTTTTATAGCATTTCTGATTTACCTGATTGATTATAAGTGTTTCTCATGTACCAGAAGGCACCTCAGACTCATTTATAAACCGTGATGCATTAGAGGTCGTCACAGCCCCAGGATGGCATGTTTGTGGAGTGACAGATGAGACTTAGGAAGTGAAGCAATTCACAGAGTCTGGTGTGTCAGGTTCAAGGCAAAGGCTATTCCCCCCTGCCCCTCGCCCCCAGAACCACATTATAAGTCCATCCAGAGTGAAATTGCTTTGGTCAGAACACCTTCCTGGGCTTGACCATCACGATGAAGCCTCTCTCTCTTTCTCTCTCTCTCTCTCTCTGTCTCCCCAAATCATCAACCAGAAGCCTTCCTTATAAAGTCTGTTTTAGCAGATAGATTCGAAGGGAAGGAAAATCCCCAAGGAAAACAAATTTAAACTAAGTTCAACTGAAAATAAGGTCATGGAATGTCGGAGCCGATCTGGCCCAGGGCGGGAGACGGGCGGTGCGCTCGCTGGTGGTGGACATTGCTCCTCCACGCCTTCACGGTGCCTAGTGCTTGCCTTTCTCCCAGGTAAAGTCAAAGTATTTGGGGCCCACAGAGCTCCATGTGCTTTCCCCCTCACCAGCCCCCTAACTCAGAGACAGGCTTATCCCAACATTTAGGGGCCAATCTTGTTCATGCACTGCTGCCCGGCGGGGGGAGGGGGGGAGGTGGTACCCATCTGTGGGGGTCTCCCATCATCTTTCCACCCCTCTCTCTTTCCCTTGCTTTGTCTTTTTCCTTCCTATTTCTTTTTTTTTTAATTATTTTTTATTATTTACTTTTGAGAGAAAGAGAGCGTGAGTGGGGTAGGGGCAGAGAGAGAGGGAGACACAGAGTCCTAAGCAGGCTCCAGGCTCTGAGCTGTCAGCACAGAGCCCTATTCGAGGCTCGAACCCACGAACCATGAGATCATGAACAGACCCGAAGTCGGATGCTTAACCGACTGCGCCACTCAGGCGCCCCTCCTTCCTATTTCTTTACAGGGAACTTGGGCCTGGTGCATGATGGTCAATCTGTTTTGTGCCTGTTCCTAAGCCTCTGCCTCCTGCTATTTGCGCAACTCCCTCTCACTCCTTGCCTCCCTTCCATCTTCCATCCCTTCCTTCTCCTCTCTCTCTCTCCTCCTCTCTCCCTGCTGGAAGCAACTCTCGGAGGCGGGACTGGAGGCTGCTGTGGGGACTAGCCAGCAGCCAGCAGAGAGAGGAAGAGGCAGGTGTCCTGGGCCACCCTCAACTCTCCCTGTCCACCTGGAACGGCCTGCCCCTTGTCTTCCATGAGGGCCACGCATCCTGCTGCCATCCACTTATACAAATCAATTAGCCACAGAGAGTCATGTCGTGTGGCTTTCCCTTACCACAGATGTCACCGGACAGCGGTGTGAGGAGCCCATCTGGAGAGAGGGGCCATTTAGTGGGGGTTGGGCATGAGTGGGGGAGAGGAGACAAGAGGGAGGAGGTTCCCACGTGAGGTTCTGTGGGAGCCGGGAGCTCTGTGCCCTAGAAAGTTGTGGTCATATTCCTTGTGCATACGACTGCTGATCGTGTTGGAACTGGAAATTCAGCTAAAACCAAATGGCTGCTGGCAGCCTGGGTCACCCCTTGCTCTAAGCCTCTCCTGCCACTTGGAGCTCCCTGCCTCTCCAAGAACTGCTCCCTCCAGCCTCCTGATTGACCCTGGCAGCAGCAGGGCTGGGAAAGACAGTGAGAAGTTGACATATTTGAGAGCAAGACTCTCCAAAATTCAGTGCCAGGCGAATTATGTTTTATTAGGCATCTACTATGTGGCCCATATTTTTCCTGGAACTGCATGCATGGTATCTCATCTTATGGAATCGGTACTATCACCTTGATTTTCCAGATTAGAAGGTTCAAGTTCAGTTTGGATTGGAGGAGTGGGGCAAGCAGAGGCACTGGAAGAGACTTCCAGGTTCTCCTTTGTTTCCATGGCATCCGCACGGGGTTGTCAGTTCTGATCATGGCTTATGGCACTATTGCACTGAGCTGGGGGAGTGGTGGTGCAGGTGACCGTGCCATTAACAGAACCAAGAGAGAAACAGGCTTGGTTGTAGGGGTAGTGGCTTGTGATTCTGTATGCCTGGCTCTGTCCCTGGCCGTTGAGATAAGACTAGACAAATCGGACAAAAATCTGTGTCCTCATGGAGCTTACATTGTAGTAAGTGTAGACGACAGCAGGCAAAACAGGTGAGGAAATGGTAGCATGTATGAGAGGGTGGTAAAAGACAGGGAGAAAAAGCAAGGACTGAGAACTGTGGGGATGGAGGAGGGCGATGGCTACAAGTCAAAGTAGGGCGTGATTTGAACAAAGACTTAAAGTCTTGTGAATGCCTGAAGGAAGAATGTTCCAGGCAGGTGGGCCTGTGCCTGGTGCATGGAGGTGAGTGTGGCAGAGGAAAGGAGGCAGGGAGGAGAGCAGTAAGAAGGAACCGAGGTCCCAGGTGTCAGGTGGGGGCAGATCATGTAGAGTCTTGTAGGCCAATGTAGGATCTAGCTTTACTGTGAATGAGGGAGGGACCACTGGAGGGTTCTGAGCAGAGGGATGCCATGATTGATATAAGTTTTAATGAGACGATTCTGGCTGCTGAGTTGCGAATTTGCTGAAAGGACCTGATGGTCGGGAACAAGGGACAAGCAGAAGTTAGAAAGCTGCTACAGTATTCCAGCCCACAGATGCTGGCAGGGAGTAGGGCGTCAGCAGTAGAGGTGCTGGGTGACAGAAACATGCCCAGGCGATCCCTAGGAGAGACCAATCTGGAGTTAGCATTTATTCATGTTAGAAAATCTGGGAGATTGGAGCGCTTTTACTTAGTGTGGGCTGGAGAGGCAGCTCCATTCTGAAGGACCTGTGTAGACACATGCTTTCTGATGAGAGGCATGGTTACTTGTGAACTTGTTTTATATTCCTCACTAGCCTGGAGGCTCCCTGAGGGCAGGGGCCACATCTGTTCCATCTCTTCACTCCCGGTGCTCAGCCCAGGGCACAGCACTCAGTGACAGCGGTGGTGTGATTGGACCGGACATGGGCTCCTGATCTCCACGCTAACTGAGTTCCCCTCATCCCTGGGTCTGGTGTCCTGGACCCTTGGCATTGTCACAGGCCAGGGTGGACAGAATATGTGTTCTTTCTTTCTGCACTGCATAGCTGCCGTGTGGGTCCGGGCCATGTTTCCGTATCTACAAGATCTACCACTCATTCATTCAACAATATTAACAGTCCAGGGTGCATCTCAGAGTAGGCCTTCCTGGCCACTCAAGACAGTTCCTCCCAACTTTCTCTCTCCTTCTCTACGTTTATTTTTAAATTCATAACACTTACAAGCATCTGAAAACATGTTATTTATGAATTTACTTCTATATTATCTGTCTCTCTTGCTAGAGCATAAGCCCCATGAAGGCACAGGTGTCTGTCCGCTACTAAAGCCCAGGCACCTAGAATAGTGCCTAGTGCATGGAAGGGGCAAAATTTGTATAACTGAGTGAATGATGATGAATGAATGAATGAATGAGAAGACTCAGGTCAGCGGTCCGTGGAAATGTGGTTTGCGAACCATAAAGGGTAAAACGAGTGAAAGAGGTTTGGCTGTTATTATAAACGTGCCTCACACTCCAGCACAGCGCTGACGCCTCCCGTGGCATTTTTCAAGGCAAACATGAGTGAGAATTTTTTTTTTCTATTTGGGTTTTCTTCAAAGAATCCTGACAACCTAATTTAAGAGAATTTCCAGGTGCGGAATTCAGTGATGGATCCTCATCTCCTAGCAACCTCACACAGGAGCCACTCGGCACTTGAGAGAGGTGACAATTTCAAGTGGGTGTGCTAAGTGTCAGGGATGAGCACAGCGCTGAGGTGGGGGATGAGGAGGGACAAGGAGGCTTTCCTGGGCTGTGAAGCGGGGTAGAGCTGGAGCAGGGGTGAGAGCCCCCAGAGGAAGGAGAGTGTCCCTCACTGTGATAGCGGGCAAGCCTTTCCCCTCCGGGCCTCGTTCCCTCCGATCAGTGACAGCTCTATCCTTCTATGATTTGCATTTTTAACTGGGCATAGCGAGGGTCATCACTACCATTTATTGAGCGCACTCCTGTGCTGAGCATATTGTCACATCATCTAATCCTCACTTCAACACTGTGAGATGGGGTTGTAATTACCCACCCCCTTTCCAGGTGAGAACACTGAGGCATCTGGAGATAAGTAACGAAGGTCCCTGTATGAGTCAGCTTGGGCTGAGTATCGTAACGTGACAAAATACCATAGGGTGGCTTCAACAACAGAAAGGTAGTTCTCATGGTTCTGGAAGCTGGGAAGTCCAAAATCGAGGTGCTGGCCACTTCGCTTTCTCGTGAGGCTTCTCCTCCTGGCTCACAGATGGTCACCTACTTGCTGTGTCCTCACGTGGCATTTCTTCTGTGCCTGCAGATGAAGAGAGACATCTCTCTCTCTCTTTCTCTTTTCATGAGACCTTTAATCTTGTCATTCAGGTCCCGCTTCATGACCTAATCTAACCCTAATCACCACTCAGAGTCTTCGTCTCCCAATACCCTCACATTGGGTGTTAGGCCTTTACCATATGAACTTGGGTGGGGAGGAGGGGACACGAACATTATGGCCATAACAGTCACATAGGTAGCCAGTGATGGACCGGATTTCAACTGCTGTCATTAGCTGAACTGCTCATTCTGCTCTAAGGCATCTTGCGTGATCCCTCTGCTTTAATATCAGATGCCAGTTAAGGAGATGCTGCTGAATTGGAAGTGTTCTTGGGGAGACAGTGCTTGCTGTTCGAGTCCAGCCTCCATGAGATGGGAAACCATCACCATTGCTCACCATCACTGTGTTTCCCTCGCTCTGTCCTTAGCCTGTACCCTTATACCTGAACAGGAGAGATCGTCAGTACATATTTATTACATAAACGAATGGCTCTGTTCAAGACTAATGACCATAGTTGGGTACCAAAAGCTCAAAACATGGTTTGTCTGGGTACTCAGGGAAGATGGGGCCCTCGGGGCCTCGGCAAGGGAATAGCAATAATTAAACATCTCATAGATGCCACGTGAACTATGTTCACATAGTTTACCACATTCAACCTCACACAAATCTGGAGAGAAGTTTCTTTTTTTTATAGACAGGGAAACAGAGATTGAGAGAATCCCAGGGCCGCAGGAGCTGAGGAACAGAGAAGAAACTTGCCAAAGGTCACACCGATGTCTGCAAAGTGTGGCTCTCTGCAGGACTTAACCTGCAAACAGTGTGATGCCCAGTGCTGTGACAGCGAGGTTCTCCTTGGGGGAGGCACCGGGGCCAGCTCCCCCCCCCCACCCTGCCCATACCTCCTTCAGGGAGTACAAGAGCCCCGGCTCTCAAGTCAGTCACATTTGTCCCCTGCATTATCTTTGAGTTTATCACAAGAGAGAATTCATTAAAGTCAGTGTTGAAAACTTGTCCTCAGATGTCGGCCTCCCAAGAGCTTCTTCAGCGGTTGCTCAGAAAATCATAGGAAGTCATGAGGGTTTGGTACAGGTGACTCTGATGTCTCTCTGTAGGACCAGCAGAGAAGCACCTTTGTGACAGGCTGGAGTCCAGGGCACAGGGCTGGAGGACCAGCCTGGAAGGTTCACCTGCGTAGGTTCACCTTCACTTTTGACTTGGAGCTCATGCTTATGGAAGGCAGGCTGGAGTGGCAACTAATGGAGTTGTGTGGGCACTAAAGCACCCCCTATTGCTTAATATTGCCACCTCTGGTTTTGAAGGAGAAAGGGCAGTTTCTAGGGGTGCCTGGGTGGCTCAGTCGGTTAAGCATTGAACTCTTGATTTTGGCTCAGGTCAGGATCTCACAGTCTGTGGGTTGGAGCCCTGCATTGGGCTCTACGCTGACGGCACAGAGCCTGCTTGGGATTCTCTCTCTCCCTCTTACTCTGCCCCTCCCCTGTTCATGCTCCCTCTCTCTCAAAATAAATAAACCTCAAAATTTAAAAAGAAAAAAAAAGAAAAAAAGAAAGGGCAGTTTCTAAGAAAGTTCCATCCCACGTGATAAGCAAATTGGTCTGGAAAGGGTAGAGACTAAAATTCGCATGGGGCTTTCAGGGGCCGTGTGTGGTGACGGAGGAATCTGCAAAGGCTCGTGGTTCCGCGGGAAAGGGACGGAAAGAAGGATGCGAGAGAACAGCTGAGAACAATCACGAGATCAGGGCTTGGGGCCCAAGAGGAAGCAGGGATCACAGGGCTCTTTCACGTTCGTTTAGACTGGCATCGCATGGTTGTATGGTTGCAAATCACTTCCAGTTGCTTTATTTTATGACTGCTTCACTCATCCCTACGGCAGTCAGGGGAAATGGCGTGATGTCCATTTTATAGATGAGGAAAGTGATATTGTCCGTGGTTAAGTGATTTTCCTGAGAAAGGTACCAGGAGACAGGAAGAGAAGGTGATTTTGTTTTTAAATTCCAACACCAGGTCTCCTTTGCCTTTCCCTAATGACAGGAGGTGACTAAGAACTTGGCTTTGGGAACAGGGACCCATAGCTCCTTTTGCAGAGGAGGTCGTAAGCGCAGAAGGAGCCGCTCCAGCCCTCACCTCCCACTTTTCACGCACACATACACACGCATGCACACACCCACACGCACAAACACGAACGTCCAGAGATGCGCACGCAGCGGGTGTGCGTACACACGGTTACTATTAATAAGGCTGTTGCCGCTACTGTTCTCCCTGAGTGCCTACCCGCGTGCCGGCCATCACGCCGAGCACTTGGCATCTCAAACAACCCTGGGAGGCAGGTGTTATCTTCGTTTTACAGTTGAGGTAACCTAGGTGGAAGGAGAAGGGATTACCCAGACTTGGAGGGCAACTGCCTGACAGATCAGAGCGGTCCGTCCCAGAGCCAAATCGACAAATGACGTCTGTTTTCCTCATGCCTAATGATCGATCGTCACTATCGGGAGGAGGGTAAAACGTTCTCTGTGGGATCCCACGAGCTTGCTTAATAGAATAAGCTGGAATGGACTAAGGGCTTTATGTGGGGAGGTCATCTCTTGGCCTCTCTTCAATCCTTCAGGACCGAAGCCAGGGAGTCAGGAACGCTTTGGAGGGACAATCTCTTTTCCTGTCAACCCTATGGAGTTACAGTTAGACTTTTCTTCCTTCTGGGGATGGACCAAAGAGTCTGCCTTTTACCAAGTTTGGAGATGCTGCTGATATGGCTGGTTTTTCGAATCCCACTTTGAATAATAGTAAGGGTTTCATTGCTGAGATCCTCCCAGCTCAGTAAGGCCATTTGGGAGTCCAAAATTGACCACTTGAAAAAACATTCATACCTGTGTGCATGCTGTGGTTCTGAGATCTGGCTGTGTGATTGGAATTATTAATAAGGTTAGAATAATAACAGATATTATTTAAGCACCAACTATGGGCAGGGAACTTCCCAACACAACATGATTAATTTTGTATTATTGGTTCTGTCCTTTTACCGATGAAGAAATTGAAAATCCTAGTGTTCAGCTCACCTAAGCTCATATAGCTAATAAATGATGAAACTAGAATTTGAAGCCCTGCTCTGAAGTGCGTGCTTTTCCCATAGACCCAAATTATGAATCTGAAACTACCCAGTAACTGAGAGAGGAAGACTCTTGATACACTGGGCCATGATTTTCTCTTCTTAGTACACAGGTACATAGGAGGAATGTGTCTGGAAAATTGTCAGAACCTTTGTTTAATTCTTATCATTAATAATTAAATAATAAGGGGTACCTGGGTGGCTCAGTTGGTTAAGCGCCTGACTTTGGTTCAGGTCGTGATCTCATGGCCTGTGAGTTCCAGCCCCTCATCGGGCTCTGTGCTGACCCCTCAGAGCCTGGAACCTGCTTGGGATGCTGTGTCTCCCTCTCTCTCTGTCCCTCCCCCACTCACGCTCTGTCTTTCTGTGTCTCAAAAATAAATAAACATTAAAAACAATTTTTAAAAGAAGTTAAATAGGGGCACCTGGGTGGCTCAGTTGGTTAAACGGCCGACTTCAGCCCAGGTCATGATCTCACAATCTGTGAGTTCGAGCCCCGCATCGGGCTCTGTGCTGATGGCTCAGAGCCTGGAGCCTGCTTCAGATTCTGTATCTCTGTCTCTCTCTGCCCTTCCTCTGCTCATGCTCTGTCTCTATGTCTCTCAAAAATAAATAAAATGTTTAAAAAAAAAGAAGTTAAATAATAATACGAAGTGTAGTGGCACTAATAACGTGAGAAAACTTTGAGAAGGTAAGCGTGTAAATCAGCATTTAAACAAAGCACAACGTTCGTAATAGTGCCATGTAAATACATGAGTAGGAAAACCCAAGAACAATGAATATCCATTGAGAAAAAAGCCCATGGCATTAGAGAAGAATGAGACCGAGAAAAAAACGATCGTGTTACTTGGCTTTGCTCCTTCCCCTTTGGGTTCAGAAAATAGAATTGAGACACCACCAAAGGGGGTGGGTAAAGAGTTTGAACAATGAATCCACATTACCAGCATCAGCTGGGTATCTTGTTAACATTAACCTGATGCATGGCAAGCGAGCTGCAGTTAGAACAGTAATTACAGTAAATAGAATCCATTTGGAATCCTCAAGCAAATATGAGCAGGGAAGAAAGATGGGCTGAAAAAAATCCATTACCCTTTGGAAGTTATGGAAGCTTCGGATGGCAGCAATTTCTGCTGTGAATTGCATCCGACTAAGAAGCAGCAACTTGAATGAATCTATCTCAGCTTTCAAGTGCATTTAGATGGTAAATAAAATGAATTACCCAACCATTCCAGCCAAGTACGGTTTCCTGAAATATTTGTCTTGGTAATTTAGGTAGAAAATTTAGGTAGAATTGGGAAGGTGGCTTGTCTATTCTGTTTCCTGTCTTGGGCTGATGGTTTTTCTTAGAAAAATGAAATATTGCTCTTCTGGTACAGTCAAAAGGAAGGGCCAAGGTGGGATGGGAGAAGGTAGAGAAAGGTTCTGAGCCTCTCAGCGTGGTCTGCACTCTTAGGTGGTGGTCAAAGAAAAGGTTCCTTTTCAAAGACTCCAGTGCCAGTCCATCATGCTCAGTCTAACTATAGGTGTAACCTGTGGGTATCTTTAGACACAGCCCTCCTGTGCAGTGTAGTCCTAAAAACGCCACACCAGCAGCCGGTTCAGGTGGGGTAGCATGGCGTGTATGCGTGAGACCTTCTAGCAGGTCCCTGTCCTTCTATTGCTTGGCTTTACCCTCAGCCCCTCCCCCTCTCCCCCTCTGCCCAGGTCAGCCTCTTGCCTGGAGTCCCGAACTGACCTCACCCAGCCTTTGGGGAAGAGACTGGTCTTCTTTGGTCTCAGGTTCATGGAAGCTTCGTGCTCTGAGCAGCCCCCATTGCCGCCCTTGTGAGTAATGACTGAAAAACTCACAGGTACTCAGTCTGGAAATTGGAGACCTAGTATAAGTAAGTTTTCACATGTACGTTCTTGTGACAAATATTTATTAGGTGCCTTCTCGGAGCCTGTCTCTGGCCAAGGTCTGGGAACGTTTGTAACACATTTCTTCCTGGGTTCTGGGATGCCCCACTGGTGGGAGACTGGCTTAAAATAGGAAGAAAACATTGATAATCAAACAAGATAAACACTAACAGCAGCATCTCTGTGAATGCAGCTGGGCAGTGGCCGGGATGGCAAGGATCTCACGGGTGTTCTCTGTACCACTGAGGGGAGGCTGGCCCGAGGGGATGCAGCCCTGCCTCACGTCTCCAGCTTTTACCCTGAAGACCCCAGGTGGCTGACCCTTCTGTCTTCTTGTTGCCTGGGTGCCAGGACAAGAGCTCATTAGCATAGGGAACGAATTAATTGGTTTTTCAGAGAGCACAGAGAAGAAGGAATCAAAAAAAGAATACTCTGGTTTCGACCCACTTTTTTTCTTTAAACTTGGCTCTGCTATCTCCTCAAAACACCTACACATCAGTTTGGAGTCCTTTTTTAAGAGGTGAATCAGGGCCATTTTTATGGAGCTTCAGCTGAGTTCCAAACACCCTATTTGCTGCTTTATATAGGTTCACGTGCTCCTTGTTTAATGCTCACCATCAGCCTGTGAAGGAGGAAGTGCTGTTAGCCCCACTTCACAGGTGGGAAACAGGGCTTCCCAGTGTTAAAGCTCAGGCTCGAAGAGTCAGCAGACCTGGGGGTGAGACCCAGCTCTCACCTTTCCCATTTGTGAAACCTTAGGCTAGGTCACGTTCCTTCCCTGAGTCCCTGTGTGTTTCATTTGTGGAATAGGATAATTCCAAGTATCTGCTGCATGATGGATAAATTAACTGGGGTGCCTGAAATACACCCAGTGCAATGCCACGCACAAAGCAAGTGCTAAGTAAGTGCCATTTCTTGCCTTCTCCATAAGTCAGTAGGAAGAAGCACCCCATTCCAGTCCCCTTGTCCCCACAGAAAGTCATGCTGGAAGTGAGCCAGGAGTGCAGAGGGCTCAGGAACTCAGCTGTCCCCAGCCCCTATCAAGTGGGTCACCTTGGGACAGGGCCACCAAACCCCTGAGACTTGGCACAGGGTAAATGAACAAATTGGAATCCTATCCTCAGACAACTGCACACTCCCCACAAAGGCCCCGTTCAGGCCAAGGACAGGAAGTGAAGTATCACCTTCAGGCTAAGCTGTAGACTCCAGGGCATGAGCAGGCGGAAGGGATACTTTTGGACATCACTGAGTGTGGCTGAAAGTCACTAGACAGGTTGGAGTCCAGGTGACCCCAGGGCATCCTGGCCCTGGTGCCAAGGCCTAGAGCAGTGCTTCTCAGCCTTGCTTGTTCTTTGCGATCACCTGGGGACCCCTGACAAATACAGACCAATGCCTGGGTCCCATCCCTGGGGACTTTGAATTAATTGGAACAGAGTGTAGTCTGGGCACTGGGATTTTTAAAACCCTCCAGATGATTCTTCTGTGCAGCCAGGGCTAGTAGCCCATCAGACTTTCAGTTCCTAGTCAAAGGAGAGACTTCTAGAGGCCCCCGAGCTCCTTGTTTCCAAGTGGAGTGTGCCTTCTGTCCTCCCAAGAACCCACCCTGCTCCCTGCCCCTCCTCCACCATCTCTACCAGCCCTTGACCACTCGAATCCAGCTCCCAGGTCTTAGAGGACCCTGTGGCCTTTGCCACAGACCTCATGCTCCCATGTTCTCTGAGCCTCCTGTTGTCATTGTGGCCTTCTCTCTGTGCCTTTGCTTAGCCCAAATGCACATCCTCAGAGCTCTCCTCTCTCTGTGCTCCATCAAAGTGATACCTTTCTTTGACAGTCATAGGCTGGCTTCTCTGGGAAACAGTCTCATCATCTCAGCCCAAGATGACCCTTGTCACATCTGCATTCTGGCAGCACCTAGCTCGGACAGCCCCCATGGTACTTAGGTCAGACAGCCTTATATACTGTAGTGGAGTGCTGTCTCAGCCGGGGGCAGGGGAGTGGGTGTCCGTGTCTTCAGCTGTGACTGGGGAGGAAGACCTCCCGCCCGGTGTGCCACACGGTTTTTGTTGTGAGGCTTGGCAGACAGGGGCGGTGTTTACTGCACCCAGTGCTTTTGTATGCACCTCCTTTATCCTCACGAGTGCCTCTCCTGACAGGGGTATCATTGTATCCATTGCATAGGTGAAGAAACGGAGATTTAGGGGCATACCTTGCGGGGAACCACCCAGAGCTTTCTTGAGTCTAAATCCCAGGTTCCTTCTCCTTTACCATGCCACCCAAAAGGAAAGCTCAGAGAAAAATGCACGATAAAATACCTTGTGTTATCGTTGCAGATACACGGTTCGATTACAAGTTGTAGTTTCCAAGGACGGACATTCCGTTTTTTACATCCTCCGCACGACAGGGTGAGCTATACGCAAATAGCTCTTGGATGGTGTGAGGAAGGCCCCAAATCAAATGTTTCCTGAGTATTGGAACCTCACTTAAACCAGACCTGGATGAGGCCCTGGGGCCCAGAGACAATCCAACATCTACCCTATGGTCTTACTCTCTGGTAGAAGACACCAACACTTAAACATACGAGTGCCTGGGTTCAAGTTCCAGCTGTGGCCTGTACTACCCAGGCCTTTCTCCTTTGGCCGGCTGCTTAATCCCTCTGGCCTTGAGTTTCTTCATCTGTCAAATGGGGATACTAGTGCCTTCCTGGCAGGCTGTGGTCAAATGAAGTGAGTTGATCCCTGTGTGCCCTTGGAAGAGGCCTGCCCTTTCAGCTACGGTGGGAACATGGGGTGAACATGTGGTTCCGCGGAGCCCAGGGAGAGACCACAAGCCCCGCCCAGGTGTATTAGTTTCCTGTTGCTTCTGTAACACAACGCCACAAACCAAGTGGCTGAAAACACCACACGATTATCATGTTACAGTTCTGGAGGTCAGAAATCCAGAATCCTTCTCACCTGGCTGAAGTCAAGGTGTCAGCCCCGGCCGGTTCCTTCTGGAGGCTCTGAGAAGAGAATCCATTTCATCACCTTTGTCGTCTCCTAGAGGCACCTGCTTCCCTTGGTTTGACCTCGTCCTTGTATGACTCCACCCTCTCCCTATCTCCCCTTGCTCACTCTGATAAGCTCCGTATCTCAAGATCCTTAACTCATTCACATCTGCAAAGTCCCTTTTATCTTGTAAGGTAACATACTCTTAGGTTTGGGGGGATTAGGACATGGGTATTTATGGGGGGTATTGTTCAGGCAATGGTCACAGGGGACAGAGAACAAACCCTACCCAGGAAGGGACATCAGGAATGACTCCCTAAGGAGGCACATTTCAGCTGGTTCTTGAAGAACAGGCAGGAATTTGCCAGACTGACATGCCAGAAAGGGCATGCCTGCTAGAGGAAAGGTTTCCAGCAAAGGCACTAAAGCATGGAAGGAAAGCCTACGGTGATTAGGAAGAGGTGAGAAGTTCATGGCGACTGGAACATGAGTGTGAGGGAAGGAACAATGGGCGGGCAGACCTTTTATGCTGTGACCCCAGAGGCAAACATGTGTGGTATGATAGCAGCTGCTGGAGTCCACTCTGCAGCACGACATCCTGTCCAGGGAATCCTGACATTCCACTCTGGCCCAGACTAGCCAGCCTTAAGGGTATCGTGTTCTAGTCGGGTGGTGTGTGTGTCTGGCCGTTAGGAGCCTGTGGTCCCTGGGGCTGTCACATTTGCTTCTGTTTCATTGCCTTTCCCTCCAGCCCCCAAACCCACCCAGAGAAGCCACCCCCAGACTCTCCCTGACCCCACCCCCTCCCCGGAGCCCAAGCCACAGAGCAGAGGATCAACTCCAGTGATGGAAGACAACACCCAGTGCCATTTATTGGAAGCCATTTCCCATCTCAGTATCTTCTGAAGAGGTGGACGGGCAAAGCGACATTCCCACAGAAATAATTTTTCAATTTCTTATAATAGGACATAAAAGTCGGCCCAGGGAAATTGATTCCATTTGGAGCTTCCTTTGTAGGACACTTCATCTTCCATTGCGGCCTCTGTATTTCAGCAATTTCTAAAGCCTGAGGAAGTCTCCTTTAATGTTTTTTTCGCCACCCTGGCAGAAGGCTTTTGTAGCTCAGCTGAATGGCTCTGCTGACCTGTCACTTCCTCAGGCCCCAGGGATGGCGATGGGAGGTGCCTCGAGGCCCACACCCAACCACAGGGAGCAGCTTGCCAGCTTCCCCTCTGTCCCCATTCTGGCCCCCAACACAAGGGGAATTTATTCTCCTTGTTTGTCTTCATCCTTCTTTCCCCCTTGTCCCCTTCTCCCTTTTCTCCTCTACCTTTCTTTTTTGGTATTGACTTCCTTCCATTTCTTCTCTCTCTTGCTTTTTCATTCTTTCCCTGCCTGCCCCCTTTCCCTGGGTTTATATCCATCGCTCAACCACCATGTCACCTGGTAGGGTATTCAGTGTCTCTGGATCTCAGCTTCATCTTTGAAATACTAATGTGCATTTCACGGGGTAGTGAGGAGGGTTCCACAGTTAGGTGTTGAGTGGACCCCAGGGAGAGAGGGATACATGGAGTGGAAGGGAGCAGGTGCTGGCCCTGGAGCTCTGTATAGGAGCCCCTGGAACTTGGAGGGTGCAGAACTACTTCCAGACCACATGATAGGATGATAGTTTTCAAAGGAACAACACTTTTCAGTTTATCAAGACTTTTCTGACCTATTTCCATGTTTGACCTCCATGGTGATACTTTGATGAAGATAGAGCAGGTGTCCTAGCCTCATCTGTAGATGAGGAAACTGAGGCTCCGAGAACAGAGTGCATTTGTCCCATGGTACACAACTAGTGAGTGGACATTCACACCAGGTTGACCTCCATGTGCCTCTCTCTGTTGGCTCATGGTATGGGATGGCAAGGACAGCCCCACTGTCCTCTCTCCTGCTTGGCCTCCTGCATCTCTTCTGATCCTGGTGTTGAAGTCTGGGGAAACCAGGTTATCCTGGGTCTTCCCAGGACTCTGAGCCCCAGCTGTTACTGTGTCGTGTGTGAGATTTGACAAAGAGTTCCAAACTGGGATCTACCATCTCCCACATCAGGGCTTAGCCTGGGGGTCTGGGGCCCCAATAAGTATGACTTCCATGCTAGCCTTGAATCAGCAGCCCACTTGAATGCTCTGAGTAGGCAGATGTTACTCTCCCCTGGATGGTGTTATAATCCCGGAGTGGAGGAAACGGAGGCTCAGTGAAACCACTTGCCCAAGATTCAGCTGGGACAAGAAGCCAGCTATGACCTAAGATTTCACACCTTTTGGTTTTGCAGATGTCAAGCAACTGGTTCAAGGTCACCCAGCAAATTTAGAATTCATGTCTCCCTTGATCCCATTCCTGAACATTTTTCATTCCACACTCCACTTACAATAGTTTATGCTGCTTGTGTGAGACCCTGAAGCCTAGAGCCAGGGCCAAGAGGAAGAGTGTTACAGTTTAAGTTTAAAGTCAACTTTCCACCCACCAGGGTGGAGAGGACAATCTCCATCATTTGCTTCCTGACATGGCGATTTGAGCAGGGGGAGAGGTCACTTGTTGGGGATGCTGTGGCGGGATTCCCTGCATATGCTACGTGGATGGCAGTCAGGGGCTAGCCCGTTCCAGGGATTTGACCATCCTCTGCTGTCTCTTAATCCCAGCGCTGACCAGGAATTGAACCCAAGCTGACAGCAGCTGCTTTTCACAAACAATTCCCAAAGGAGAAGGAAGTGAAAACTTTCCCCAGAAGAATCTGGAATCTCAAATGCAGCAGGATTTCTTGCTCTCTGTGGGTGAGGATATGCAAAACTCTCTGGTTCCCATGATGGCCAGAAAGTCCTAGGACAGATGAGTTGATCCAGTCATTCATTCGGCAAACAGTTTTAAGCGTCTGTGCCATGGCATGCTGTCTTCTAGGCTGTGGGGAGACAGCAGGTAACAAGATAACATTGTCCCCACGCTCTGAGCCCTCACACTCTAGTGGAAGAGACAGATGAGAAACACGTTGTCTCACTATCTGTCCCGGTACCAGCTCTTCTTTCCTCTGAGACTCGGTGAATAGTTACACAGCTCCTCACACCCTGAAAAGCGGCGAGCTTCAGGGAGGAGCCAACAGAGCTTGTATTCTAAGGATATTCAGCAGTAGACCCTGATCTAGCTGTGAGAAGCCAGAAAATGTCAGTTCTCTGCATCTCAGGCTTGGCTGGCAGAGTGAGGATAGCAGTACCTACTTGGTACTGTCCTACTCATGGTCATTGACCACAAGGAACAGAGACCCATTTAAGCCAACTCAGGGAAAGAGTGGCTTGTGAGTAGGTAGCAGGAATCTCTGGGGAGTACAAAGGCCATAACCGTAATGCGGCAGGGATTCACAGAAACCAAAAATGAGGTATTGCTAATAGCAAAGGCATCCATGCAGTCTCTGCTTTAGTGGCCCTATTTTTTCTGTCTATATTTTTACTCTGTTTTCCTCTTTGCCCACCCATTTCCTTTGCTTTTTCATCAATTGTCCCACAAAGCTTCGACTTGCAAAGTCTGTCCTGGCCATAATGGCCTGCTCCAAAATTTTACAACTCTTAGTAACTCCTTTTGGTTTTTTTACCGTCTGCTAGTTATCCAGTCTCTGCTCCCCAAATCTAGTTTCCAGTCCTCCAAGGAGGAAATCAAAGTGAGACAAACTGCAGGTTAGTGGACTGCCAATGGGTTGGACCCTATGTAGGACAGGTGCCTGCTCTTGGTCCAATCAGCTGTGATCATAATGGGACATGGTCATGTGATACAAAGCATGGCTGCTATAGGTCACATGGTACAAAACGTGGCTGACTGCACATGGGACAGTGCCTTTTAGAAAGTAGTAGTGGTATGTGCAGTTGCCATAAAACATCTGGTACACATCTGCTTCTTCTAGGCGGCCCCGGCCAATTAAATGAGGTTTACAAAAAAACCGCCTAGCACCCAGCTTCCCTGTACACTGCAAGGACTTCCTGAATGAATACTGTTCATAGAGGAGGCCTTTGGTAAATTGTAAGGTGCTATGCACATGCAAGGTGTGAGGATTGCTGTAGGCTACTGATGGAACTTAAACTTTGCCAAGGCTGGCTTGGCTGGCTTTAGGCCAGTTGCTTTAATCAGAGAACGATTAGCTTGGTAACCTCCTTGTTCCCTCCGCTATTGCGTTTCCCTGGGGCCCAGGGAGACCGTGCCTTAAATGTGGGTTTCTCAAAGTGGCTCCATGCTGTGTTCCTGAGTGGGGCTAGGGCTCAGCCTTGGAAATTACAGTCTGTCTCATCCTGCTGGGCACGAATGAGTAAGTGCCGCCGTGCGTACTGGCCAATCCCAGCAGCTGGGGGCCTCCCGGGCAGCCGGCCAGCAGGAATGACAGACAGCTAGCAGACCGCTTCTGCCTTCCAATGGTTCTAGAGGGAAGAAGGGTGGAGAGAAATGGAAATATGTTGCATCTCTATTGGGCCTGGAACTTTACATTCCTTGCTTATTGCATCTTCATAATAATATTATCAAGGGGGCATTATAATCCCCATTTTACAGATGGAAGTAATGAGGCTTAGAGAGATTAAGTAATTTGTTCAAAGTGGTAGAAACCAACTGGGAACCCAGTCCTGGCTCTCGGGGCTCCTCAGTGCCTTGCAGTAATAGCTTACAAGCGTTCAACCAGCCAGTTCTTTCTGAGCACATACTGTGTGCTGAGTATTGCCTGATGTGTTATGCTTTTAAAATCTCTTTTCCACTTATCATCCAATACCAAGGGAAATGAGTATACAGGATGGCTCTTGTTATCCTTGTTTAACAGATCAGAAGCTAGAGGCTCGAAGGAGAGTGGGGATTTCCTCAAGGCAGCCTAGCTGGTTAGTGTCAGAGCAGAGTGAGGAACTAGATCCCATGACTATGTATGGGACTCTGTGGACCAAACCATTCTTCCCTCCCACCTCTCAAGACACTCATCCATACACGAGGGAGAAAGCATCCAAAGATTAAAAAAAAAAAATTGCATTTCCTTATTTCCTGTTTCGATCAAATCTAACTGACATCCTAGCAGATATGTTATTCAGACCTGGGTTCAAGTCCTAGCTTGCCAATTACTTTGTAGCATGGTCACTTTGAACTTCAGGTTCCTCATCTGTAAACTGGTGATAATCCCCACAATGGCACCTAGCACACTGTTTTGGGAGTTTAGACAAGGAGTCAGCCAAGAGGACTTCTTGGAGGGAGTGGCTCCTAGGACTGCCGCCTTGAAAGGAAGTCAGCAGCCTGCTGTTTGTAAGACCTCATCCTCCTTGTAAGTTTAGTGATTCTTACTCAGCCTCTGAAAGCCCTGAGAAGCCTCTCCCAGGTAGAATGAGTCTGTGTTTCTATAACTGGGAGTCAGGGGAGGGAGCAGCAGCCATCTAGAGTTCCCTCCTATCTCAGCACGAATCTTTCCCAGACTGTGTCTCCTCCAGGCTCCTCCCAGGTCAAGCTGCACAAAGGCCCTACGTGTGGCCCCAGAGCTTACAGAGTCCCTTGCCGTGCTTCACTGCCACACTCTGACAAGCATCCGCAAAACTTTAACCCTGACTTCAAACTTTGCCTTTCTCCCTCAGCTGAATAAGAAATTGATGCAAATATGCTCATGGCTGGTTTCAGGAGGGTAAGAAGAGGCAGCCATTTCTTAGTTTGTGTCTTCTCTGCAATGCTAATCAACCTGTCCTATAGCAAACTAGCTGTTTCCTAGCAACGCCCAGTGATAAAGCAGGATGGCATCTATTTTGAATCTTCCTGAAATGACCTGTTGACTCTCTCTGAGAGAGGCAGTGATTGCCTTGAGATCGTCTTGCCAAGGAGAAGGGGCTTCCCCACAGTCATGGCAGCGGACTACTTGGCGGGGTTCCATGGCCGGACTGGGTTGAACCACATCCGTGTCATGAATATGGACTCATTCCCTTCTCCGTTCAGTCACAGACTCCTGCATCCCATCACACAAGGACTCTGGACCACTGTTCCAGGAACCATGCCAGACGCTGGTGTTTCTAGAGAAGCATCAGACCAGGTTCCTCTCTCCGGGGAGAGACAGGCTTGTAACAAGTCCTGTGATAAGGGTCATCATCAAGGCAAGAATAAAAACAAGCCTTGGAGGAGTTTACAGGAATATCTCTCAGAGGAGTTAGAAGTTGAACCAGGCTTTGAAGTGTGAATAGAAGGTTTGTAGGTGGTGAAAGAAGAATAAGGTATTTGTTGGAGGCTACAGCTCAATGCAGGACCCTAAGGGCATAAAAGAAACAGTGACAAGTTGGTGACATCACTAACTCATCAAAAAAATCTCCCTTGGGATCCAATGGATGTTACTCAAGATAGGGGGTTCTGTCACCAAATAGGAAATCCAGGCTTAATGTTAAAAAAAACCTTTTGATGATAGGACTTTCTAGCCACATGCAGCATGCTAACATTTATTGTGATTTTTTTCAAGATCATAGAATTGTTTGCAACATTTCCTAGACCCACTCACCTCTCAGGATACTTAGACCATCTTTTAAGAGTAGGATTCTTGGGAACCTACCTTGGAAAATGGTAAGCTACAGAGTAAGATTGTTTCCTGGGGATGGTTGGGGACATGTAGGGCCAACTCCTGTGGTACCTTTCATGGCATAGGATGAGGACCGAAGTTTACCCTGAAGGTATTGGGCAGCCAGGGCAAGATTTTCGAACCGGATTAGAAAGTACTCAGGGCACAGACGGAGAATGGGCCAGGAAGGGGAGTCTGGAGGCTGGGATGCCAGGTTGGAGGCTATAGTGCTTGTTAGTCTTTCGTGTCTTGCTGTGGGTCTCTAGGCATCCCCTGGCACCTGGCCTAGGCTGGGGACTCAGACCTCACCTAGGGCAGTCACATTCAGAGCCATTGTCACATTCAGAGCTGGGCACACACTGAGGTCCAGCTCAGTCCTACTGCATTGCCTGGGGCACCGTAAGCCACGCCCCTGTTGAGTAGCAGTACTTTTCTTGGAAGGCAGCTGAGATTCGCTCATTGGTTTTGGTGCTTGTGTCTGTTAGGGCTGTCATTCCGTTTACTTTCTGCCACAAGCCCAGTTAGGTAGTCAATGGTGTTTGCTGTGCTCGGCGTCGATGTGCTCAGGAACTACAGCTGGCTTGGAGTATTCTCTGTGCTAGGAAAGCTGGAAAGTGTCACCAGGATATTAGATCAAAGACAATAGTCCAAAGCAATAGTCCTGTTCAGAAAAGAGGAAATTTAACAGGTATGAATGTGAAACCCTTTGGGAAAGAACATAAGCCTAGAACCAGACAGCCATGGGCTCATGTCCCAACTCCATGACTTCCTGGCTGGCTGGTCATAGACAAGTCCTTTAACCTCTCTGAGCCTCACTTTTCTTGCTGTAAAATGGAAATAGTAATATAACATTTTTAATGTTTATAAAATGTTTAGCACATAAAATTGGCTCAATAGCTTTTAGGTGCAGTTCCATTTTTCTTGGGTCTTTAAACTCCATATCCCACGACCAGACATGGGTTAGTAGCTGCAGCTGTGAAAACAATTTTCACGGTTTTGGTTGAAACGTTGCTTGTGGGAAGGCTGCCAGAAAAGCTGATATGAGCACAGGCTCCATCAATAAAAGGAGAGATCCCAAGCCAAGGAGGGAACACTCCCGGCCACATGCTTATCCAGGCTCTGTTCAAAGATTACCTTCATTCTGGCCAGTAACTGTAATAGGGACGTTGACATGTAAATACCGACAAGTCAGGGAAGAAGGAGGACCTGGAAACTGACTACATAAAGATCAGATGACAGAGCTCAGGTGTGTTAGCCTGAAAAGGATGATGGGGAGTAGTATGGTAGAGGGGAAAGTTGTGGCCTTCTGTGTCCAGCGCAGTGCCTGACACATGGTAAGTCTCAAAAAATATTTATTGGAGGGATGGAGGGATGGATGGATGGAAGGAATAGTGGCCATGGAGTTGGGAAGACCTCATTTTTAATCCCTTCTCTATCATATACCGACTGTGACCTCAGGATGATACTCAGCCTCCCTACATCTTATTTGCTCACGGCTCTAGGGAAGCCTACCACGCTATGCACTTCTAAGGATTCAGTGTGAACGTGTGGTGAGTTCTGAACACTGAGCTTACTGCCTTAGGGGTATCCAGTGAAAATTCTGCTTTGTTCCCCTGCCATACTCACTGTTGGTGGTTGCCAAAGTCCATCACATGGAAGGAGAATCGGGCATACCTAGTGAGTTTCAGCATGGGGCAGGCAGGTTGAAGTTGAGGTGAGTTTCTTAAGATGAGAACTGTTTAAAACCGATTTGGGTTGCTGTCACGGGCGTGAGCTCTCTGGTCCTGGAGGACGTGTACAAGCTGAGGCTTCAGGATGTGTAACTAGGACAGTAGAGAGGGACCGTGTGTGTTGAAAGTCTACAGCATTCCATAATTGCTAAGCCCTTAGTCAGGATTCAAATATCTGTGAAATAGGAAAACAACAATATTGGCTATCCAAGCAAAAAAAGGTAGAAGGTAGGGTGGCTAAGCCATTATTTTCATGTACCCAGCTCCATGGAGTGGAGATAGGGCCCTGCCTCTGGCTTGCCCCACTCTCTGCCACCCCCAGTTGTCTCTTTGAAACTCAGGCCAGGGGCACCTGGGTGGCTCAGTCAGTTAAGCGTCCAACTCTTGGTTTCAGCTCAGGTCATGAGCTCACGGTTCATGGCTTAGAGCCTGGCATCGAGCTCTGCCGTGGCAGCGCAGAGCCTGCTTGGGATCCTCTCTCTCCCTGTCTCTCGGCCCCTCCCCTGCTCATGCTCTTTCTCTCTGTCAAAATAAATAAATAAACTATAAAAAAAAAAAATAAGAAACTCAGGTCAGACCTGCTTTCTGGCCTCTGAAGACATTTGATTTGTGCCCCCAACCTCTACGCTTCTAACCTGCAAACAAACCATTCGTGCCCCAGAGGAGCTGGAAAGGCCCCCTGAGGCGGTGGCTGAGGTTCAGCTTCTGGGTGTGGGGCTGCTTCGCGTCACATCCCAGTGCTGCTACTTACTTGCTGTGCTCCTCCCAGTGAGTTACGTAAGCTCTCTGATCTCACTTTCTTCAGCTATAAAATGATGATAATAGTCAAATTTCCTTTACGGTGTGTGAGGATTGCATTTGTGCCTGCACCGAGTATGTGCTTAGGAAATGACATCTATTCTTGTTAAAGCAACACATCCTAATAGAAGGATCATCGGCCTCCCAGGCTGACAGGGTTTTTGCTGTGGTGCATCCAAGCACCAAAACCTCACAAATTTCTCAACAACAATAATCCCAGAAGTGTCCTCTCCACATGAGTAGCTGGAACTGGAGCCACTGTGTGGCAGAGGAGGCTCGTTGACCAGGAAATAGCTGGCCGGGCCCTCCCCAAGTAGAGCTTCTCAGCCCCTGCAAGGTTCCCCTGTCCCATGGTCTCAAGCACTGTGATTTACCAAGGCCGTTTGGCTCTGTTTGGCATCCGACAGTTTATAGCCTTCCCGGGGTGAGAGGGAACTAATGTGTCACTTATGTTTGTATGACACTTAGAAGTGAGTCCATGGGATTTTTCCCCTCCTGGTTTGTTTCGTATCGTTTTGTTTTGTTTCTCCTCCTGCTCAGTCTACTTGTGCTGTGTGCACTAGACGTTGGGAGTGAGGGAACATCTCTTGGTTTGGTTTGCACCCCAGCTCTCCTCCTCACCATCATGGGAGCCCCCTCTGACCTCACCACAGTCCTCCGAGGTGACGAGTCTATTGTGCCCCCATTATACAGGTGAGAACGTGGAGGTGCAGGGCGCTTATGGGAGCAACTCGCTCACAGTCTGTGAGCAGCAAGAGCAGAGTTTACACTTGGGACTCTGAGCTTAAGGCCTGGGCTCATCAATCTCTATCGGCGTGGGGAAAAAATCTTGGCCATGTGAAGGAATTTTAAAAAACCCATTTATCAGGCAGAGACAGGTCAGCCGTCTCCACTAGAGGAGCACACCGCCCAGGCGGTTGTGCCGAGCACGGTGAGGACACCATGGCCGTCGTGGCTCCGCCCCTACACTTGCTCACACCGAATCCTTCATCCTGAACAGGCCAAGCAAGCGCTCCTCTGCTCCCTGCGGGCCTCTGTCCCTCCTTCCTGGTCAGGCGAGGGAAAGTCTGGTTACTAGCTCTCACCTGAGTCTCACTTCACTCCTCTTCTGTCACCTCCAAGATGTGGCACAGCAGGCGTGCTGGGGTGTCCTCGCCACCCTCATGGCCTCGCTGCTGTGGCGAGAAAGTGGGAACTGGCCCTTGGCGGGGTTGGCCTAGCAACTGAGAGCCTCAGGCTGACTGCCCCGGGCTGTCTGAATCCCTGCCCCGCCACTTACTAGCTGAATGGGTGTAGAAGCATGGCTTAAAGGCTCTGAGCTTCATTTCTTCATCTGTCAGATGGGAAAGTCACACTTCACAGGGTCATAATAGATGCCTGTGGGACCCTTAGATCTTGCGTCTGGTGGCTGTCATGTCCCACTGGCTCCTCGCCGTTACCCTCAGAGAGTGTTAGCTTTACCAGTCCATTCTACAGACGAGGAAGCTGAGCCCACTCGTTCTTGCATGTGCTCTTTATTAAGTTCCCCCTGTGCGCCAGGCCGAGTGCTCAGTGCTGAGGACACAGGGAGGACTGGGGCCACCCCCAGGGAGCCCAGAGCCTGGGGCCGTCCTTTTCCCGAATAGCCTCCTGCCTCTCAGCTCCACACTGCTGCCGCACTCCTGCCTCCTGGGAGGCTAAGGAATGGACAGGGATGTGATTCAGGCAGTGAACCTGAATCATTCTCCATTCTTGCCTTCACTCCGGCCCAGACCATGCAAGCCACCCTCCAATCCAGCCCGCTGGCAAGTCCCTGCGAAGTCTAACCCTGAATGCAGTGTCTGCGGCAGGCTGCCCAGCGTGCAAGAGCCCTTCCCAGGTCTGCATTAGCTGAGGCCAGCCACGATAGGAGTATTTACACCACGGGAATTGGCCAATAGGGCTTTTTTAATTTTTTCCCTGAGAGCCGCTCGTTAAACATTTATCACCACCCTGTTCCCCGAATCTCTCCACTTCCCTTTATTTCCATCTCTATCATTCTAGCCCAAGCGGCTTTCATTTCTCACTCAGAAGGTTCTGCTCAGCCCCGCTATGTGCCTGTCTCCTAATCGCTCCCTACCGGGCAGCTGGAGAGATCTTTAAAACATGTAAATCAAGTGCTGTCACTCCTTTCTCTGAAACCTTCCCATGGCTTCCCAGAACACTCAGAATAAAACCAAACTCCTTGCAGAGGCCCACACAGCCTCCTCTACCTGCCCTGCCAACTTCTGATCTCATCTCCCCCTCTCCCCTGCTAACCTGGCCTCCGACATGCTGGCTTTCTTCCTGTTACTGCAAAGAGCCAGCACCTTCCTGTCTCAAGGCTTTGCACTTCTCCTGCTGTCGAGAGTGGTTGGCCCCCAGGTCTTTGGCTGGCTCCTTCTAAGTTACCCATGTCTTCGCTCAAGTGCCATCTCCTCTGAGAAGTCTGCCTTGACCACCCCTCCCCCAACCTAGACAAGTCCTTTTGTCTACCTAACCCTCGCCTCTGCCCAAAGTCACTTTCTCTGGTAGCTCCCCAGGTCTTCTGTTTATTGGTTAATTTGCTACTTCCCCGCCAAAACCAAAGCTCTACGTTGCCTGTGACTGAGGGTGGCACATCAGAGGTGCTTAACAAATATTTGATGAGTGAATGAAAGTCTCACTGTCTAAGAGGAGGCACTCCAGAGGAAGTCTCCCCCATTACTGCTGAGCTGGGGGCCCTGCAACAGAAGTTCTGGCTGTGTGTTGGGATGGGTCGGAAAGAGAAATGTTTTGGTTTCTAGAAAACAAGGGGAAGAGACATCTTGCTAAGGAAGCTTTCCAAATAACTTCCCTGTGCTTACATACCCCTGGGTCCCTCAGCGTGAATAAAGGGGGCTTGATCCGGGTCACGGGGCTGTCATTAAGTGCATTGAAGCATGCACTCCCTCAATTGTGCCCTGGAAGCATTTCCCTTCCCAGTCCCTAGGCAGAGCCTAGAATTTCTTAAGTCTTAGGCACTTTTCTATTTAGAAGATAGTGGAGGAGTTGCCTCTCTGGAGATACACAGAAGCCCACGATATATCTGGATGCAGATCGATGGGCTTGGACTCCTTCCCCCAAACTGGCTTTTATTTCTACCCCTTATCTGTTGGTTCCCTAAGTGGGTCTGGTTTTGTGTAACGGCCAGAGGGGAGTCTCCCCCTGCCCCCCCCTCAAATCTCATTTCAGATTCTAACTCTGCCCTTACTAGATTTATGTCTGCCTTTGGGCAAGATGCAGAAATTCACTGAGACTCAGTTTTCTCAGCCATCAAATGGGAATGATAATGGCACTACCCTCACCGGCTTGTTTAACTCACTGTGAACTTAAAATTGAGATTCACTTAAACTCAAGGAGCTAATCAATATGGCTGTTGCATGCATAATGCTTGCAGGGGTAGTGGTGATGAATGAATTGATACATTGTACAATGCTCCTTTCCAGGGTACTTTTGCTACTGGCCCTAAACTTTCATTTAAGGCGCAGGAATGAAACGAAAGGTAATTGACTTGTAGACCTTCCTCATTGATTCAAATTAAATTTCACTACCATCCAGCAGTAAAACGCTTGGCCTCTATCTCAATCATAGTATTTTATTTCTGTAGAAATACTGCATCCATTAAAATTATCCATTTCTGTGGCACTTAAAATTGTCAACAGAGTCTTTTTGCTTCACCTTCTGGCTGACTTCTATAACCTCACTTTGCTAAGGCTGGGGAAAAATGCGTGAGTGCTTGCGAAGATTAATGCTCTGTTTTAAGTGTCAAGACCTGAGTATATTTCAGTTCAGAGCAATCCCTGTCTTTCACTGATCATCTGCTACAGCAGAACATTTTAGAGGGAAGAGAAAACTAAGGAAGTTGGGGCCCCTGCCCTTAAGGAGCTTATCATCCAGTTTTTTTTCTATTTTACTGGTTTATTAGATTGTGTCCTAATTTCTTCCATGGTTAATAGATATTTCCCAAAACTCACTATATACCTAGCACTGGGTTATGAGGACAGAGATGAATGAGACCTGGCCCCTACCCAAAAGGAGGTGTCTGCCTGGCTAAAGGAGGAAGTCATGAACTTGAAAGAGCTCCAGGGAATGGGAGAAAGAGACAGCACCTGTGAGAACGGAGTCTGGAATGCCACACCCCACAGCTCCCGGTCAGAGTGTTGGGATTCTGCTGGGGGAGGGGTGGCTTATAAATCCCTCTCCTTCTGTGTGGTTGCTATGATAGAATTCAACCTGAATCTGGCCATGAGTGGGACAGGGAGACAGACAAGGAAGTGACAGTTTGTCACATCGGGCAATAAGTGCCATGAAAGGCAAATGAGGCAAGAGCTGAGGGACTTCAGGAGAGGGGGGGTTTACTTTGGACTGGGGGTCCAGACTGACTTGGCAGTAAAGGAAGCCTTTGAGGAGAGCGGTGAGGCCGCTGGGCAGGGAAGGCCTTCAGGCGGCGGTGACTAAGCACAGGCACCGTGTAGGAAGGTCTCTGGGTTAGCCTGGGGTGGCCTGTTAGGCTGGGTTGTGTGTAACAGAAGTGGAAGCCAAGTAACATGAAGATCAAGGCCATAGTCAGAAAGCCCTCGCATAGCTGGCTAGGACTTGTACTGCTTTCTCCAGGGACTGGGGAGCCCAGATTGGTTTTTGAGCCAGGTTCTCCTTCAGAGAGGTGGGACTTTAAAAAAAAAAAAAAACAACAAAAAAAACCTTGTTGATGACACTATATTAGGAAGTCTCTTCCCCCCACAATATGTTCCTGGGATAAGGCACACGTTTCTTCTCTGAGGGCGGCGGTTAATAATAGGCACACAACCCAAAGCGGGAACAGGAGAAGCACGCAGAGATGCAAGCGGGCATACATTTAATGAGTTCGCAAAGTGATTTTGCTTCCTAATTTTCACATCCCCCCACCCCTCCCACCCTGGTGTGAAAATTCCCTCCTGGAGCTGTGTCTCATGCTCCCTTGAGGATGGCAAGAGCTGCAGGGTGGTGTGCTGGTGTGACTTCTGCTGGGGGATGTGGGACCGTTTGGGTGTGTTCTCATAGAGGCGCGAGGGCAGTTCACCGGATCGGCCGTGTCTCCAGCCCGGTGACTTGTAACCTAATGGCAACCTGTGTTCACCGAGTGCCTGCAAGTACCGGGCAGCATGATCTCAGTGAGTACCTGTAGCACCTTGAAGGGCGGGTATTGGACAGCTGACGCTGCTGCCGGGAGAGAGCGGGTTACTTGTACGCACTCGCACAGCTGGTAACTGGTGGAGGCGGAATACACCAACCAGGCGTTCCGTGCAGAGCATGACGGGCAAACAAAGGACAGGACAGAGGGAAACTGACATGGTCTTTCGCTTCAGCCATGAGTTCCACTTCCCTCTTGGCCACCTGGCCTCTCTGAGTTTCTTTGTTGGTAAAAAAAAAAAAAAAAAAAGCGACAAGATTAAACTACCTAAGTGACAAGATTAAATTAGCCTGTGTCTGGCCCGCATGAGGTATCCGTAGATGCTTAGCTGCTCTTGGGGAGTCATAAAACACTGGGAGACTGGGACCCCACTCCCCTGACACACAGGGCAGCACTCACGTCTCAGAAACGGGCACAGCTAGCCTAAAGCTGTCACCACCAGCCTTTCCCGGTACCACCTTCTTTCCCCCTTACACGCCAATTTGGAACATCACAGCCACTTCTTCAAACCATGGTCGATGGGGGAGGGGCACCGGAGCCAATGAGAAAATCTGTCACCGGCCATGTGGCTGGTTTGCATTTACCAGTGCCTTCCCTGAGAGCAGCTGAAGGCACAGACAGGCAGAGTGGCCCCTTCCGACCCCTACAGTCAGGCAGCTGAGTGATCACACTCATTGTGGTTCTGGAAAATTCCTTTCTCATACTTTTTGCTTCTCTTCGGTGCAATCCTGACAGAGATGGCTCTGGGGGAAAGTAGTGTCACTGGCTGAGAATAGTCAAGAGTCCTTAGTCCCTGTACAAGGTCCTCCACAGGAATAGAACCAATAGCTCATCTCTATATCTGTATCTACATGTATGTCCATACATACATCTACCTATGTACATGTGTGTGCACATAGAGCTTGAGAGAAAGGGAAGGAGAGATTTAAGCAATCGGCTCACACAGTTGTGGGGGCTGGCAAGTCTGAAGCTGTCAGGAAGGCCAGCAGGCTGGAGATTCAGGTGAGAGCTGAAGTTGTAGTCTTGAGTACAAAATCTACAGGGCAGGAAGCTTCCGGCATGCTGGAGACCCAGGCAGGATTTCATGTTGACTCTTGAGGCAGAATCGCTGCTGCTTTGAGAAGTCTGCGTCTCTTCCCTTAAGGCCTTCAGCTCATTGGATGAGTCCCACCCACATTATGGGGGGTAACCTGTTTCAGTTAAAGTGAACCGATGGTAATTATTAATCAGTATTTGAAAAAATGCTTTCACAGCAAGATCTACACTGGTGTGAGGCCAAACAGCTGGACACCACAGCCTAGCCATGTCGACACATAAAGTTAACCACCACAGTCCCTAAGAAACCTGCCCTGAGGACAAGGCACCTTTCTTAGGAAGCACGGTGATCTGGCGAGGGGCCCATTTTGCTGCTGAATTCCCAGACCCAGATCTGTGGCCATAGAGTGGATCAATATTTTTGAGCTGGAGTCCAGTGCTGGAGGGGAAGGAGCTCTAGACGGGTTGTTAGAAGTTCAAGTCACTTATTCGTTGATTGTGTGTCCATGCAGCTGCTCGGCCCCTTTTGCTAGATGCTAATTATACACTGCGCCTGGAGTCAGGTCCTCTGGGACCAGAGGTGAGAAGGAAAAGGCCACTGCCTTACAGAGACAGCCCATACACAAGTAACTCCATTATCCTAAGTTCTCAGGATCAAATCAGTTAAACCTGTGTAGGGCCGTGCTTCATAAAAATCCCATCAGTCTCCATTGAGGGTCGTTATGAGAAAGTGTCTAATGTGAGGTGCCTGTCATTACAGCCCAGTGAGTCTTAATCTTTTGTGAGTCGTGGGCCCAGAATCCAGCACAAGCCATGGAGCCTCTCCCCAAACGGTGCTCATCCCAAAGCATACCTCTGTGTCTTGTGGCCTGTTTGAGGAGGGGCAGATACCAGGCTAACGCCCTGCTGTCTTACAAGGTCCTTTCTGCAAGCATTCTCAGAAAAATTTCATTTCTTCTAATGGTAAGAATAAAAGTTCCTCTCCAGAGAGGTCGGTTTGTTTTTACCTCATAAACACAGAACTGTGTGAACATTAAAGTCCCATTTTCCCTACAGATTGCTAGGGAGTACAGGGCCAGATCTGAGGTCAGCCTGTTAAGAGAATTAACCTCATTCCTGCCTTGATTTTGGTTATTTGCCATCTTTTTTTTTCCCTTTTCTTCTTTCTCTCTACTACCATTTTATGCAAAGTTATTATTTGTTGTGATTTTTTCTTTTGGTTTTGTGTTTGTGTTTGTGGGTTTTTTTTCATTCTTTTTAACTATTTAAACACTCTTTTTGGCAACAAAGCAGGATGGAAAGATGCAAACAAGTAAGAACAATGATGGGGCTTACCCCTGAGGAGCATCCAAGGTGTTGTGAGGCCATAGCAGGGGAGAGCACCTCACTCAGTCTTCAGTGGGGTGGTGGGGGGGAGCTGGCCCGACCGCATGATTTTCAAGTCCCAGTGCAAAAAAGCAATGCCAAAGTCCTTTGTTGAAGACAGTGACGGCAGAGCGTGAGACCAAGCTCGGGGCTCTTCTAAGCGTGAGCTCCGTGCTGCTGTACAGATTGCATGCCCAGGAATCCAGGCCTGGGGAGGGAAGGAGGCTTCCCAATCCAGGTGACACTTGAAAACGCTGGGGAGGCCTTTGCCAGCAGAGCACAGGAAGGGTGCCATCCCGACAGAGGGAACAGCTGGTGCAAAGACACGGAGACGTGGGTGTTTAGTCATGAGAGGGGATGTAGCAGGAGGGGATGCAGGGAAGGTAAAAATAGGTGAGGGCAGCAGGACTTGATAAATCACCAAGAGCCATGCCTGTTCCCTGTGATTCATGTCGCTTCCAATCCAGGGGGTCCACGCGAAACTAATTTCACATAGATTTCCAGGCCCGGTATATTTTGCTAAGACCCAGGCCGTCCTCATCTGCCCTTTCCCCTTGCCTCCCAAGCTGCCCGATGTTCCCACAGTGCACCGCTACAGGCCAGTCGGTCATTGGTAATGTGAAGTCCCAGTGATGCAAACTCCATACACGGAACTTTCTTTTTTCATGTTTATTTATTTATTCTTGAGAGAGAGAGAGAGAAGGCACAAACAGGGGAGGAGCAGAGAGAGAGGGAGAGACAGAATGCCAAGCAGGCTCCACACTGTCAGCACAGAGCCCGTCCGGATCTCGAACCCACGAACCCGCCGAGATCATAACCTTACCCGAAATCTAGAGTCTGGTTCTTGACCACTGGAGCCACCCAGGCGCCCTTCTACACAGGCCTTTTATCACCTCAAGCTCCTGTCTGTCCCGGACTAGCTGCTGAGGAGGGGAAAGCTTGGAGACAATGTTTATACTCAGCATCCTACCGTCTTTCTGTGACTTGGAGAGCAACAGGCCTTGTGAATTTCTGTTGCCTCCATCAGCCTGTCCCAGACTGTCCATTTTTGCCATTTCGTGCTCGCACAGAAAGTTACCAAAGATGGCCGGTGCCAAGTTGTTCGAGCTCAGAGAGATTGCCTGCACCCTCCCACCATGTCTGCCTCTCTCTGTGCGACTAGAAGCGGGTAGGTAACCCCCCGCCCGCCTCCCTGTGGTTTCTTGCTGCTCTTTTACATCACCTCCTCTGATAAATCATCTGGGATGCGGCAACAATGTTGCCATCAGCCCTTTCTACAGATCTGTAAATGAGATCCCACGCGGAAGCTTTGAGGCTGTTTACCTGCCTGCAAATGTAACAGTCAGGGCGGTGGGGGAGACCTACGTGTAGAGTCTGAAAGCAGTTTTCATCTCGTTTCGCGGGCAGAACATCTCACCTCAGTCATTGCGGCACTGGCCTTCTGGTGCATCACTGTTGGATGGACCAGATGGGGTCCTGCCTAAAGCCCTCACTGTCCTCGTGGGTAAACTGAGGTCCAGAGAGGGCAAGAGGCTTGTCTAAAGCGGTATAGCTAGCAAGTGGTGAGCCAGCCTCCAAGCCAGGTCCCCTTCCGCTCCTGAGATGTACTCACTGCTGGGGTAAGTGGTGCCAATCTCTTAACTGGGTGTCTCTGAGCAAGTCCCTTCGCTTCTCAGAGCCTCTCTTTCCTCCTCTGGGAACTGGGGATGCCATCACCTTTGTGTCAAGATCGAAAAGAGGATGCTCACAGAAGCATTTATGAAGAGGCCCGTAGCTCACTCCCAAACCATATGATGCGGGGCAGGTGGTGTAACCTCTCTAAGCCTCAGTTGCATAGTGTCTACAAGAAAGGCTGTAGGGAGGATTTAAAAACCTGACTTTCAGCTGTGCCTGAGCATTGTAATCACTATGTAAATGTTAGCTACTTTCATTATTGTCATTATTGGCATGGAGTAAGCAAGCTCTTAGTAATTTTTTCCCTCTTGTGTAGGCAGAGCTGCAATGTGTCTAGCATAAGGGCTCTGGATATAAACAAACATGAATTTAAAACCTGGTTCTTCCTACTGGCAGTGTGACACTGGACAAGTATCTCAACTTTTCTCAGCCTTAGTCTCCTCATCCAAGAAGTGGGATAGCAATAACCACCTTGAGGAGCTGCTTGTGAGGACTGGAAATAACTCACATTAGTTATGCTCAAAGGTTTATAGGGACGCCTGGGTGGCTCAGTTAGTTAAGGGTCAGACTCTTTTTTTTTTTAAACGTTTATTTATTTTTGACAGACAGAGAGACAGCACGTGAGCAGGGGAAGGGCAGAGAGAGAGGGAGATGCAGAATCCGAAGCAGGCTCCAGGCTCTGAGCGCTCAGCACAGAGCCCGACGCGGGGCTCGAACCCACAGACCGCGAGATCGTGACCTGAGCTGAAGTCGGCTGCTCAACCGACTGAGCCACCCAGGCGCCCCCAGACTCTTTTTTAAAAAAAAAGTTTATTTATTTTTGAGAGAGAGAGAGACAGAATATGAGCAGAGGGAGAGGCAGAGAGAGAGATAGGGAGTCACAGAATCTGAAGCAGTCCCCAGGCTCTGAGCTGTCAACACAGAGCCAGATGTGGGGTTTGAACCCACAAACTGAGAGATCATGACCTGAGCTGAAGTCAGATGCTCAACCAACTGAGCCACCCCATCGCCCCTAAACATCCGACTCTTGATTTCAGCTCAGTGTCCGTGGGACTCATGCCTGCTTAGAATTCTCTCTCTCCCTCTCTCTCTGCCCTTCCCCTGCGCTCATGCACACGCCGTCTCTCAAAAATAAATACATACAAAAAAAATAGAGGTTATTATTTCTTTCTCGACCGCAATTTTGATTGATTTCAATGTAAAATTCCTGTAGGCCAAGAGCCAGGCAGCCTTCCCCACACCCTGCCTGTTGCCACAGAAGCCGTTGCCCACAATTCAGGTAGTTTGCATCATGCAGCTGTAACTCGGTAACTCCATGTGATGGAGGCATGATGAAAAAGCAACTAACACACAGAGCCCAGGGATCTTGGCTAATCTGGTGACCAACACCTCCGCAGGTAAACACTGAGCGCTAACACCTGCATTCAGTTGCAGTCCTGGGATTTTACCGGAGATAGGAGGCTGCAGAAGAGGGGAAGAAGGGAAGTCAGTGGGCTCTGGGGCCTACCTGCCCCACCGAATGTGGGTGACGTGCCTGCCACCCTGTCGGAACCTTCCATGACGGTGGAAGGTAGGTGGGTATTAGAGGGAGCGAGGGAGCCGGCAGGCCCATTAATCTCTGGGGGAGCCTCTACCCACTAGGAACATCTTTTCAGCTAACTGGATGTCCAGTCTGGGTGCTCACCTGGTGTGGGCTCAAGGACTAGGGTCAGAGCTTCAGGATGGGACAGGTCTGAAGGATACTGGCTTGACGTTAGATTTCCCGTGTTTCAGTGCAGAGAACGGGGCACACCGTCTCCACTCACCTGCATCGCTGTGATAATCAGATACGGTGTCCCGCTCATATTAGCTGTCTAGTATGGTTATCTGGCTCACCCTTCACTATCCCTTGGATAAGGGAAAAAGAGTTTGTTATCTGTTTAGCGCAGAGACACAAGACTTCAGATCAGGCTGCGTGCTGCTGCTGGTCCCCTTCAGTTTGTCCACAATTGTCCATTAAGTGGAACAAAATTAAGTGGGAGATATTTGTCTTTCTTTTTACTTAGAAAGATGGTGGCTTTTTATGGATCTACTTACTTTGAGATTTTAGTTGTTTATTGCTGCCAAAGAAAGGAAGGCACTACTCATTTAAAGACCTCTTCCATGTGCCATAGGTATGGCGCGGGACTCTGGGTTCGAACACTGAGCCCACCCTTCTGAAAGGGGGGCGCCTGGGTGGCTCAGTCGGTTGAGCGTCCGACTTCGGCTCAGGTCATGATCTCGCGGTTTGTGAGTTCGAGCCCCGCGTCAGGCTCTGTGCTGACAGCTCAGAGCCTGGAGCCTGCTTCAGATTCTGTGTCTCCTTCTCTCTCTCTGCCCCTCCCCCGCTCATGGTCTGTCTCTCTCTGTCTCAAAAATAAATAAACATTAAAAAAAATTTGAAATGTGCTCTGGGAACATCCCATGCCTCCTCCTACTTCACAGATCATTTTGCTCTGAGGGATGATGGAAGTTCATGAGCCAGTAGGCATCGTGCATTTCAAGTATCAATTTCATGTCCTGTTTCGAAGAAAGGGGATTTGGAGTCCAACATTTCAAAATGGTCACTTAATATTCTGTGACCGTAGGGGAGTTAGTTAATCTTTCTAAGCCTCCGTTTCTTCCTCTCTATAATGGGGATGATATTAGTCCCAGTCTAACTTAGGGGTTTTAGTTAAGATTAATGAGACACTGCATCAAAGATCTCGGCCGTGTCACTGGTACATGGTGGGTACTGAAATGCCACCATCCATGAAGCTGCTGCTGGGACTGTGGCTGGGGCCTGAGTTAGATAGGCTTAAAGACGTAGGTAATCATGTCTACCTTCTCCCTGATGTAGAGGCTTTGTGGAGCTCCCTTGTACTGGCTCATGAGAACTGATGGTTACTTTGTCAGGGATTTTGTGACCCAGTTATTAAGCATAGCCATTATTAAAGATTAAAATATATAAACTTACGCTTAAATACATTATATTAAGAAAAGGTATAGGGGCGCCTGGGTGACTCATTCGGTTAAGCATCTGACTCTTGATTTCAGCTCAGGTCGTGATCTTGTGGTTCATGGGTCTGAGCCCCTAGTTGGGCTCTATGCTGATAGTGCAGAGGCTGCTTGGGATTCTGTCTCCTTCTCTCTCTCTGCCTCTCCCCTAATTTGTGCTTGTACTCTCTCTGTCTCCAAATATATAAATAAACTTAGAAAAAATTTTTAAAAGGTATAAATTATGAACACTCACCACTTACTGATGGTTTTACTACATTATACTTTGCTCCTGAAGTTATTGACATCGTCTTATCTGCGTGGTGGAAATATTTGTGATGGTTGCACTGCTCATGTCGTCCCAACTCCACTTTCAATGGCTCAACTTGGAGAGCTTGAAATCGCCGTGGTAGCAGTACTCGCACCATGGAAACCAGCTCTTCCCCTCTCCCCCCGAGAAAGCCAGTTGTTAAATATCAACACCTGCACCTTTGGGTAAAACTTACTAATAAGGTTGGTTTTTCATTGTTCCACAAGTGCTGATCAGAAAATCTTTTATTATATAGAGTTGAAATGTATTCCTTTCCGCTTGAATTCTACTTAGAATTTTCACTGATTTCTTTAGTCAAAAATACTAGTTTTTGAACTTGTAAAAAATACCGTAAATAAATACCCTGGTCTAAGACAATGTCTTGGTGCCTTTTCGTACTTACCTTATTCACAGTGTGTGGTGCATGGTAGACCCTGGAGAAATTGTTGTTGTGTTGAAAGTCTTTGTATTCAGATGAACTTTTTTTTTAATTTTTTTAATGTTTATTTATTTTTGAGAGAGAGAGTGAGAGCCAGGGAGGGGCAGAGAGAGAGAGAGAGAGGGAGACACAGAATCTGAATTAGCACAGAGCCCAACGTGGGTCCCAAACCCATGAAGTGCAAGATCATGACCTGAGCCAAAGTCAGTTGCCTAACTGACAGAGCCACCTAGGGGCCCCCAGATAAGCTTTCTTTTAAATGTCATTTCTCCTATGGGACTTTGCCCTGTAAGCATTAACCAGTTTCAGAAATGCTTAAATTGTGATGTAGAGGACATCTAGCCTTGGAGCTGAAATTTAAGTACATTACTTAAATTTTTCCAGTTTGAGTATTTGCTGTTTGACTCTTGTAAAATCATTGACTCAACAAAAGGGAAGCAGGGCTCAATTTTCAGCCACTGTGGAAAGCCACTTCCCCTCTAGAGATCCTTCTTTGTGAGTGACCAGCCACCAACACAGACCGTTCCTTCAGTGCCAGACAAAACCAGGGAGAAATGTCAGGCTGGTCAGGTGCAAGGCCCAGAGAGATGAAAGCAGAAAGGTGGGAAAATACCAGAAACCCAAGGTAAAGAAGGTTATTGTGAATCCTTTGGGCTTGTGAAACTGAGGTAGAAAGGGAGCTGAACAAGTTGATATTTGGTCACCTTGGTTGGAGTTTGGGAGTCAGACGTGCTGGAGTTCAGATTCTGGTTGTGTTTCTCTAAATGAGCTGTGTGACCTTGAGCAGGTCACTAAACTTCTATGAGCTTCTAATTTATCATATTTGAAAATAGGGATTGTGATATTCATCCCATGGCTTTTCAAGGAGATTAAATAAGATAAAGATATCATGGCCCAGGAACATACTGGGTATCATTAAGAATTAGCTACTCTACTTGTCATATCAAGAATCATGCCAAATAACTTAGGGTTCAAGGCACTTAAAATGCCCTTGAAGAAACAGGCACTCTGTATCAAAAAACAATTTGTCTTTATAGCTGTAGATATGTATTATTTTATAATTTTCTTACTGTGAAAATAAAAACTGTCCGCATTGAGTTTATCATAGCTCAGTACAGGGGAGACGGTGGTCTGATTCTACCATTTTGCAGAACAAACCCAAGTTTTGGTACATGGCATTATGTCTTCCTTGAACCTCAATAAAGTTTTTGTCCCAAACCATGATTTCCATGAGTTCAGTGTTTTATAAACTCCATAAGCCTGAGAGAAAATTGTTTGAAAAGTCATTTTTTGTCATCTTCCATTAGACACCAATTTCCTAGGCAAAATCGAATGTAGGACACTGTCGTATAAATGAAATAACAGGTGCATGGCAAGAGGTTAATAATTCCCATTGCCTGGTTCTGAAAAGAAGAAAAATCACGGTGTCATTTCTACTCTTGACATTTTGTTCTGTGTCACCTCTTGAGGCAAACAAAAGGTCTGTGCCTTTTAAAGAGGCCTCCATTTTTTTCTTTCCAGAGTTCTCTGAGGCTGTTCCTCTAAATGTTTTGGTTGATGATGAGCAGTGGGAAGTGTGAGAAACCTGGCCGTGGTGAAGAGACATTGACTCTGAGTCATGGGCGCTCCCCACCATCCGCCCCCTCCCCTGACTTCCCTGGGGCTGATGATAACGAACCACCAGAAACGTGGAGTTCTCAAGCATGTAAAACCAACTGCACACGCTCATAAATACAAACTCCCTGCAATGTTTGTTCTAAGGGCGTGCGGTATGAAAGTTTACAAATTTTTGCCGAAATGGAAAGAAAAGCCAAGCACACTTCAACTCTACAGACAGTGACACTCAAATCCAATCCTCTCCTTTCTTTTCTTTCTTTTCCTTCTATTTTTCTTTTTACCCTCTCCAGCAGATCTGTTCTCCTCTCTCACTCTTTCTCTACTGATCTAGGCCGCTCTTTTCTCTTACTGTCTGTTTCCTCATGTGACTTAGAATGTTAGGAGATATTCAGAAAGAAACACCAGTTTCCCCAGATTACAAAACAAAACAAAACAAACAAACAGAAAAACCCAAAAAACAAAACAACACCAACAGAAACAAGAAGTGGCTTTCAGACATTGTTTAAAACGCAATTCATAGTAACGAAGACTTCTTAGATCCTCCTCAGTATACCTAATATGTAATAACAAAACTTACTATGTGTGATGAAATCTGACATTTTAAATGCCTTATTCTTTTTTTGGTGCATTCTGTCCTCTTCTTTACAAATGCTGTTTCCAATGCGGTAAATTAATTCCTTAAGTCAAGAATGGAATGCAACCTACAGCTTGCAAACACTGGCCTAGAGCAGTGAGCCTCGGACTTAAAAGTACACACAAACCACCTTGGGACCTGGTAAGTGGCAAATTCTGATTCTGTAGGTCTGGGGTGGGGCCCATGACTCTGCATTTCTAATGAGCTCCCAGATGACACTGATGCTGCTTGTCTGTAGACCACATGTTGAGCGTGGTTCTTCAGCACAGGAACTGTTCAGCACCATGGACAGGAGGCCATCCTAGTCAACCAACAAACTTTGAGCCACCCTAAGTGGTCTCTGCAAGGCATGTGACACCTTTGATGAGAAAGCACAGGAACTTTCCAGAGGTTGCCTGACCACACAAAGCATCCTCTCTTTCTCTGTCTCCCTCTTTCTGAGTAGCGAAGCCCTTGGAGCAGTGCCCTGGCCAAGGACTGACATACAGTACAGAGCCGGAGTTGCTGACATGCTCTGCTCATGGGAAATAGCCCAGTTCTTCTCGCTTTCCTCCTTATTCTCTGGTTTGTTTCAGTCCTTCCTGGTGACTCACTGTAGCTCTACCTTTATTGGCACCTTGCAGAAGAGGCTCAGAATGCCCTTCTCTCAGATCTGCCTTCTGCTGAGCTACTCTCACACTATTAGTCAGCTTAAATAATGAGGCGTAATCTTTTGCATGTGTTTCTGTCACCCTTTGTACATAATTCTGTTGGAGCCCTAAGCATATGGTATTCAAAGCATCCATGTCTTCATATCTGCCCCAAAATAGGGCCCTGGTCCCATTAGAATCACCTGGTGAGCTTCTGCAAAGTGTCAATGCCCAGGCTTTGCTCCAGATCAGTTCAATCAGAATCTCAGGGTAGGGATCCTGGGCAGCAGCACTTCTTGAAATTCCCTAAGTGACCACAGTATGTAGTGAGGATTGAGAATCACTACATTAGTCTGTGAGCTCTATGAGGATACAGATCATGTCTTATTCATCTTTTCTTCCTCTCCCCTTTCCTCTTCCTCCTCCTCTTCCTCCTCTTCCTCCTCTCTTAAAGCACAATGTTCTGGACTTCCTAGCACCTGCTGTATGCCAGGAACTAAAGATTAGCATTTTCCTTCCACTACCACACTGGTACTCACAAGACCTAGGAGGTAGATCTTATTTATCACAGTTTGCAGAGAAAGGTTCTATCACTTACCCAAGGTCATGCAGCAAATGTCAGAGCCAGAGTCTGAGCTTCCTCTGGGTCTGTGTTGGGTGGCTAGGTACCGATACTACCAGACTGCTGGGTGGCTAGGTACTAATACTACCAGACTTCTTAAGCTCAGGCTCCAACACATTTTGTCAGGGGAGACCTAAAGCCACAAATAAACTTGATTCATTTCTCTCCACCATCAATTTGTCTAGAGTTTTAGGGAAAATACAGAATTCTTATTGATATTACTACACTTTTTTTAAAAAATAATATCACTTATTAAGTGCCTTCTGTTTGTCAGGCACTGTGCTTAGTGATTTCTGTCAAGTCCCTTCATTATCCACTTGAGCTTCATGGTAACACTCCATGTTAATCCCGCATGTATTACCATTCTTGCTTTGCAGATGGGAACATTGAGGCTTAGAAAGGTTAAGTGGCTCTTGCAAGATCACCCAGTCTGAAAGTGGCAAGTCAGATTTGACCCCAGGTTTTCCTGACTGTGAAGCCAGTCCCCTTAACTGCTCAGCCCGTTCTGTATTTGCAGAACACTGTTGGCATGATTATCTCATTAGATTCTCAGAACTCAACAAGGTGATGGATGACATGGTTGCAAGAGAGACTCAGGCTGCAGAGTGGAGGATAGATGATTGCAGGGATTGGCCACTGGGGAGAAGAGAACATAGTGGGGTCTCCACAGACCAGAAAGGCTTTGCATGGAAAGTGGAAATGGCTCAGCCTTTCCTCGCCTCCTCTGAGCGCCCAGAGTGTTGATGTCCCTCCCAAGACAGTGGGGGAGGTGGGTCCAAGGCAGGGCCATCACTCTGCTTGCCTGTGGAGGGAAACAGAGGAGCTTCTGTTGTTGGCACTGGGGCCCCACAATGATAGATGGAGGGCCATTTTTCGAGTCTGAAGCCATCAGTCATGGAGGACAATGGCCCACTGGGACCCAACACATTTAGAGACGAGCATGAAGCAGACAGAAGCGGGATTATGTGAAACAAAGCCAAAGGAAATTTGTTAGGAGCCTGATTCCCAAAGCCTCGATATCGGCAGGAATGAAGCTCTTTCTGTGCAAGGGTTATTAGCAAATGTATTTTGAGTGAAGGCAAGTTTGCCGGCTTCCTGGTGTCCATTACCAGCAGACACTGGAAATGATTGTGCAGGATTTAGCAGAGGATTATCCTTCTGGAAGGCATTACGTGGGATATATTTTGGTAGGGAGGGAAGGTCTGGTGCGTATAGTCTACTATGCTTTGTGAGGCAAAGAGACCTGGACCAGTAGCTTCAGAACCATCGGCTGGGGTTTCCTTTGTGTATCTGGAGCCCTGGTCCCTTTGCACAGGGTCTGGGAATAAATAAGCTAAAGGATTCATTTCCCTTGGCTTTGGAATCATATTCTAAAACACTAGAAGCCTCCCCATTTTGTGACAGTTGAAAAAGTTAACCTCTCATATATGAATAGGGGCTTATGGTTATAAAAATAACTGATGTCAGAAAAGGATTATGTGGGGTCTCCTTCCTTGCCTTCTAGTTTCGGTCAGGGAGCCCACCAGCCACACAGATGGATTCGTTCTGACGGTGGCTAAGGATGGGGGTCTCCTGGAAGACAAACTGTGTGAAAGCCTTAATGAATACAGAAATAGGTGGCAGCCACTCCTGAGGGTAACAGAGCACACAGCCTGTATGTGTGGGCTCACTGCTAAGAATGAATTTGCTTGCCCTGGCAGAGAAGGCTGTGTGGGGTGGGGGTGGGGGTGCCTCTCATGAAGAGAAGGCAAACAGCCCATTTCAAATGTGCTTGTGGCAGGCTTGGCAGGGATCGTGTCCACTCTGCCAGGTGCTCATCCCATCTTGTGTCTCACCATGCCTGATGGCAGCCTTCCGACAAAGGGGTGTCGGGAGCACTTACCAACCGAGCCCTTGCTGACTGCCTGGTTCTTCGCTGGGTTCCAGGTACATAAAGATGAATGAATTCAGAGGTGGTGTTACTCAGTGGTTAAGATCATGGTTGCTGGAGGCACGTGGCCTGAATTCAAGCAGAAGCTCTGCCTCTTGTTTGATCTTGGGCATATTACCAGACTCTCTGTGACTCAGTTTCTTCATCTGAAACACGGGAGTACTTGTAGGACATACCTTCTAGGGAGGCCATGAACATTAAGTAAGCTAATCTATGTAAAGCTTTAAATAAGCTAATATATATAAAGCATTTGCAATAATGCCTAACACCTAGCCCGTGTGATATACGTGTGACCTGCTGCTGCTGCTGCTGCTGCTATTATTATTCAGAATATATTTACTCTATGTCCCACTGTATGTCAAGCCCTGTGCTGGGTGCCAGGGAGATGACAGTGAACAGGACATGTCCTCTGCCCTCATGGGCTCCCAGTCACATAAATGACTACACGGCAGGAAGTGATCTGGGTCTCAGGAAGATTCAGGTGGAGTGCTGTGGGAAGTCATAGCTGGGAGATCTCAGGACCAGCTTGATGGGCCAAGGAAAGCTTCCTGGAGGAGGGAGCACTCATTGTGAGCTTGGAAGAATGAGAGGACTTTCTAAGGTGAGGACAGCAGGGTGAGGGCGGGCATCTGCTCTGCCTGGAAAGAGCTCCCCCTTCTGAGAGGATGTGGAGCCCTGGACAGGTTCAGAAGCTCGCTCCGGGCTCTGCCTCAGGGAGGACGGTCCCAGGAAAGGAGAGAATACACACGATGGCTGCTGCTCTGAACATCGCAGGATTCTAAAGAGGGGGAGGCAGCAGAAGCCTGGGTTGCAAGGAATGCTTCTCGCAGGTGGGTTGGGGAACGGGCGCTGGAAGGGTTTGGGTTGTTCGAGAAGAGGAACAGCGTGAGAAAAGGTACAGAGGCAGGGGTGGGCAGAACACAGAGAAGGGCAAGCTGACTTGAGCAGAGGGCACACAGAGCACACTGGGGGAGGGGAGTTAGGCTGTTTTGATTACAGGGAACCTGGGAGGAGAGGCTCCGTTGTTGGGCTTTCATCTTCAAGCCAGACAGTGGCAGGTGAATTTGATTTCACTCTGAAGATTTTTATGGGTTCATAAAAGACTACATATTGTGGGCTTGTAAAATATTAGCCCAATCGACAAAGTAGGATTAAAAGGTCCAATGGAGGTGAGCCTGAGGAAATAAATAGTACATCCACTATATTACCCCCCCACCCCCCGCCTCAGCTGCCTCCAGCACTCAGCACTCAGAAGCCCTGAAGTGAAAGGAACAGGTGGGGAGGGTGCAGCAGGAGTGTGCCAGACACTGTGCTGGCTACTCACCCTCTATCACTGAACTTGATTGTCAACCCAGAAGCCCCGTGAGGTCTAGGCATGTACACCGAGTCAGAGCAGAGAGGTGGGTGTGAGACGCCGGGTTCTTACTCCAAGCAGCTACGTCAAACATATGATGTGAGGGAATTCAGTGTTGGATGTGGGATCTTGTCTCACTAGAATTTGGAAATGCCCAGTATATGGACTTGGCAGTCAGAATGGTTGTGGTAACCAGGACATTCCCAAACCCCTTTTCACGTCCCGTCTTACTGCTATTTGAGCTAGTACTAGTAGGCTGAGGAATGTATTGGCCTGAGGACTTCTGTCTCCAAGCAGGCACTCGCTAAACCATGGTTTTCTGTGGGCAGTGGGGGTTGGGGGGGGGAACACATAAATGTAAATAATATTTTAAAAATAAAATCTGAAGAAAACTGCGCAGAATGCTTCGCCTCCTATCCACTTCGTGGTTATAGTGCTGGGGGTTGGGGGAGGGCTCTGTGCTTCTGTTCTGCCTTATGCATTTCAATGCTTTTCCCAGGGAGCACCAGAGAGACCCCACAGTAACCCCTCCTCTCAAGCCCCCTAGCCTATATCAGGCCTAGGCGTACACGTGGGGAAATCATTTATTTAAAATTCCACCCCCTTCTACTCCATGCCTGGAATAAACAATGGTTTAGAACCAGCAGGATGAAAGAAGTTCATTGCTAATTACAGAGGTGACTTTGATAGAATGGGGAAAAACTCTGGAGGTGTGTGGATTGGCTTTGGTTTTGTCTTTTCTCCTTCCTGCCATGGACGGACCGCACCTTCCTCATTCCACACCTGAGAAATAGGTACATCACTACTTCTAAAGCTCCTGGGAGTTAAAAAGGCCCTCTGTGAACGTGTGCAGAGCCTAGCGCGCATTGGATTCTCCATGGCTACTTAGCTTGCCTCCCCCTTTTGTTCACAAGGATTGTCAAAGTCACAGTCTTCTTTCCTCACCCTTGTTTTGGCTGGTCTTTGAGGACATGGACCAAAGTCTCTATTTTGTATCAGACTGAGGCCCATCTGGCATGTTAACTTGCTGTCAAGATGGTGTTTGGTGAGCTCGGCCATAGTCGTCTTTATTTGCAACCTCCTTATGCTTCCTTCCGTAAGGGGGGTTTTCCCCGCACACCGTTCACGGCTTCATTTAGCAGAGGTTTGCAGGGCACTCCCGTGTGCCACGCCCTGTGCTGGGCTCTGAGCAGGCCGTGCTGGAAAAGGCAGGGCTGTGCCTTCTGAAGCCCCCGGCTGGCTGGTGGGGCAGACACATACCCCAGCGGTGACCGTCCTCTGTGGCGTGTGCTGTGGCTGACAGAGGCACGGAAGGAGGAGGCAGGGCAGGTCACCAAGGAAAACTCAAGTTGCCCTTGAAGATCAGGCTGGAGAAGGCTGAATGAAGGAGGCACAGCATGGGAAAGAAGCAGCAGCATTCAGGAAACGGTGGGTGGCTCTGTCAGGGTTTTCAGATGAGGAAACCGACACTGTTAGAAATCAGAAGTATGCATGTGATGAGCGTGACCCTTGGCAAGTCCTTTCCCTTGTCTGGGCTTATTCCTCCATCCTCCAAACAAGGGTCGCTTCCGCGACTCTCCAAACCTGTGACTCACAGCCTGCAAGATAGCGGGAAGCAGACTTGAATCTCTGTCTATTTATCTTGTCTTCCTGTTTATATTTGGAAGCCTGTTTCTTCATCTCTTAGAATTGCCTGCATTACCCGCCTGGGAAGCATCTCTGTTTACCTTGATGTGCTGTGAGCACGATCCAGGGTTATTAATAAAACAAGGCAGGCTCACAGCAGCAAGGTGTGGGGAGCACAATTTTAGGACCAGCTGTCTCTGTCTGGGGGGCCTCAGCTGCCCTAGGAAGAATGCCTCACCCTGCACAGGTCCCGTCTCACCTCTGGGGCCCGAACAGAGTGAGGACCCTCCTGGCCTGTGGGGGAAGAACTGGCCTGTTTCATCTCCTTCCCCAGGCTGTAGAACTCTGCTACCTGTACACCCCGGAGGCTGCAAACACACAGTCTACAGACATGTTTTGGGGCTCACATCCTGTTTTAATTATCAAGACATTTAATATAAGATCCAGAACATTTTTTTTCAAAAACAAGGGTTTCCACGATCTCCCAGAAACTCAGATTTGGGAACTCAGAGGGGGAGCCCCTTCTTGCAAGCATCATCCCCTGGTGTTCCTTTCAGAAGGGCTTGAGTGTTTGAGTTTTTGAGTTTGCCATAGTCCCCACTCCTCTTTATTACTGACCCCTATAGGCCTTTGGGTTTGCCAGCCTGGATCTACCGTCTCACCGGAACCCAAGATTCACATCCTTCGATTTCCCGGGAGGCAATGTATAGTAATCACTCATGTGTTACTCACCTGTACAGAAGCAGAGAACAATCCAGATAACAGGGCTGTTTCCTGTTCATTTTCTCATCCTGTCCTCGCAGCAGCCTGCAGAAGTGGGTGCGGTTGTTCCCATTTTATAGATGAGAAAAGCAAGGCCGAGAGAAGGGAAGTGACCGTCCTGTGTAAAGGGTTTGGAGAATCGTACGCCTGGGAGGTGGCTCTGCAGAGCATGACGGAGGCGGCAGGTGGCCCATGTTAGAGGTCGGTTTTAGCTCTCATTCGCTGGATATCTCTGCACAAGGCTCTGCCCCTCTAGGGGCTCCAGTTTCCTCCTCTGTAAAGTCAGGTCAGTGCCCTAAATCAGAGGTTATGAATGTAAGCACGTGGCTGGGAAAAAAGTTAGCATTTTCCCTCATTGTGAATCTAGGCAATAAACCACAATAGCATTAAAAATCTCTGGGACTCCATTACCAGGAGGAATCTGATATTTTTGTATCCCATTATAGTCATTGGAGATACCTCAGAATATCATTTCCACTCATTACTATTCAAGGTTATGAGAGTTATTAGACCAGCCACTAGATTTGTTACAAATCTCGACTTTGAAAGCAAATAAAAATACTGTGGTATCACAAATGTATCATTTTAACTTTTTTTTTAACTTTTTTTTAACGTTTATTTATTTTTGAGAGACATAGAGACAGAGCATGAGCAGGGGAAGGGCAGAGAGAGAGGGAGACACAGAATCCGAAGCAGGATCCAGGCTCTGAGCCATCAGCACAGAGCCCGACGTGGGGCTCAAACTCACAGACGGTGAGATCATGACCTGAGCCGAAGTCGGACGCTCAACCGAGTGAGCCACCCAGGCGCCCCCATTTTAACTTTTGATAACCATCTTAATATAATTGGTTTCCGTCGTAATCCAATGGATTTTTTTTTTTATGCATTTTGGGAACATTTTTCTGAGAAAGGGTCTCTAAGTTTCAAGAAACTACCAAAGGGGTCCGAGAGACAGAAAAGGCTGAGACTCTTTTTCCCAGATGATCTCCAGGCCACTTGAACCCTGGGACTCTGGGATTCACGAATATCAGGGCCAGACCTGCTTCTGCCCCTCCACCCAGCTCGCTCTGTTTGTACACCAGAGGCAGCTTCAGAGGGCCATTCCCTGGGCCCCGTGCAGCCTGGGTGACATTCAGCGACGTCAGACAGACATCGCCCAATTTGTTGAAGGCTAAAGCTGTCAGAGCAGTGAGTACCCCAGAGCAGGCTGGAGGAGAGGGGGAGGGGCTCCCTCTGACACCCACCCCCTGCCCTGAGGCCTCCTGCATTGAGGAGTGCTGCGGTGCCCTGATCTCTGGGCCTGGGTGCCTCACGGCTTCCGTCCCCCCGACTCCGGTTTTTCTCGCACAGTATTTTTTTTTTAAGGTTTTATTTAGTTTTGAGAGACAGAAAGACAACGTGTGAACAGGAGAAGGGCAGAGAGAGAGCGGGAGACACAGAATCCAAAGCAGGCTCCAGGCTCTGAGCTGTCAGCACAGAGCCCGACGTGGGGCTCGAACCCACAGACCGTGAGATCATGACCTGAGCCGAAGTTGGACGCTCAACCGACTGAGCCACCCAGGCGCCCCATCTCGCACAGTCTTGTATGAGAATGATCTGGAGGTCCTGGGTGCTTCTTGCTGTTTTGCAGGGAAGGAAGCAGAGACTCAGAGAGGGCAAATGCCTGACCAAGGGCCACGTAGTTTGTCAGGGTCAGAGGAGAGACAAGCGTACATCCATTCTGGTGCCTAATTCCTGAAACAGTATCACCCAGTGCTTGGCTTGTCACGGGGCTGCCTTTTCTTGTGAAGGGGAAGCTTTAGGTAGTTTTTTCCTTGCCTATTCCTGACCAGCATTTTTTTTTCCTGAAATTTTGACTTCCATTCTTCTTCCTTCCTTCCTTCCTTTCTACTCATTTTTTTTTTTAATGTTATTAACAGTTCACATTCTCTCCTAAGAATTCAGTCTGGTCCCTTAGGGAGCTGCACTGCTGTATTTTCAGACCCTTTCCACACATCAGAACCGAGGTAAATTAATTGGCTAATTCCCAACTTCTCTATGGTGGCCGTTGGAATTTACATTTCAGTTTTGATCCCAGAGACAGATGAGAAAGGTCCAAGCTTACAGCCTCATCATATTGATTATGCATTTGTCAAATATTGCTTGAGCCTCTGTGTCAGGAACCCCGGGGCTGAGCAGGGAGGATAGACACAGCAATGGACCAGATGACATGCTCCCTGCCCACGTGGGGCCTCTACTCAAGACAGACATTGAACGACTAGTCCAGTCATGCTGAGTACGCGTAACAAAACAAGAGCAGTGGATAATAGGAGGAGCCGATCGACCAGGGCTAGGCAGCAAAGGCCTTTCAAAGTAAATGCCCTGTAAGCTAAAATCCCGAATGGGGATAGAAATGAGCTGAGAGAAGTTCTAGAAATTGGGACAGCATGTGCAAATGCCCAGTGGCAGGAAAATGTGTCTGCTGATGGAGGAAATAGAAGAGTATCAGAAGAGAAGCAGATGGTGATGTTAGAGGGACAGACAGGACCCAGAGATGAAGACCTTATGCACTGGGATGTGGGTTTGAATGCATCTTGAGGAGAAGCCACGGAAGAAAGACATGATCAGATGTAGCTTTTATGACCATGCTTTGTGCAAGGGAGAATGATGGGTGAAGTGGGGAATTGGCTAAGAGTCTTGTGATAACAACCATGGGAAAAGCTGGCCTTTTGGACTAAGGTGTTGCCTTGTTGATAAGGACCAGGAAATGGGTTTGAGGTGGGTAAAGTGACCCACAAGCAGGGAAGAGTCAAACCCAGAAAGACTCTGCCTTTTCCCCGCCTTCCAAGCGTCTGCAGGGTGCAGAGACCATGACCTCACCGTGGCGGGACCGGCAGCCCCTCCCTGGCCGCTCTGCCCGCCTTGGTGCTTGGCTGCGTGGCCTTGGCCTCCTCGCTGCTCAACGCCTGACGTCGTTGGTAAAGCTGAGCAGATGCAGCCAGAAAGTCAGGGGAAACAGCTCTCCTCCATTCATTCAACTCCTCCTGTCGCTCAGGTCTTCTGTACTGAGCCTCAATGTGGTAAGGCTCACTTTTGTGCTCCTTGCCCTCCCAGAGTTCCTGACTGCACATAGTCACCCAAATAAACCCGTAACTATGAACTGTGAGGAATACAGGATCAAGAGCGGAGGCGGCATTCGAAATATTTAGCCACCCGACTGCACACGCACGGGCTCGTCAGAACGGCTCTGTGCCATGAGGCCGAGCCGGGGGCCTGGGGCCTTCCACTTGACACACATGCCTTATCCTCTGGTTTATGGGGAGGGCTGTCGGGTCCTGGGCGGGAACTCGGGTCACAGTGGGAGGCACCCAGGGGCTTGGGTCACCGACTACACTGGTAGCAACTGGTAGGGAAGTCTCCATATTTAAATCACAGGCACAACTGTCCTGCCATGTACCTGCTGACCTAGTCTAGGGGTTTGGGAAGGCTTCCTGGAGGAAGTGCTGTTTGAGCTAAGATCTGTGAAAGACAGGCCTGTGAAACTGGGAGTGGCAATAGAAGAAACAGCCTGTGTAAATGCTCTGAAACGGGACAGACAGTGGGGTGTTTGAGAAGTGAAAGGGGCAGGACATTTGGTGAGAGGAAGCAGAGCAGCCAGTAGGAGCCAGGCTCTCTGGGCCCGGGAGCTGGGGAGGGCTCATATCTCCTACGAGCACAGGATCCCGGGAGGCCAGTTCGGGGGCTCCTGCAGCAGCTCAGGTGAGCGATGACTCCACTAGGGTAGTGGAGGAAGGCGTGGTGAGAAGGGGATGAATGGGAGGGTTAGAACCGGCAGGGGTCCATGATGAGTTAATATGGGGGTGTTGTGAAGGGGAGGGGGTATCAAAGGGTAGCCTAGGTTTGTAGCTTATGCTGCTGGGGGAGAGTGACATCCCTCACCAAGATGGGGACCAGCCGAAGAGGACCCTGGGAGGTAAAGGTTGAGCTGTTGACATGTTAAGTTTGAGGATGGCAGGGAGGTCCTAGCACCAAAACACAGACTTCTGGTTCTTACTCTGCTGCTCTGCATAATTGGGGCGAATCACTTTGCCTTTCTGAGCCTCCACGTCCTCAGCTATAAAACTGGGGAAGTAAAAAGCGCTTTATAGGTTTGTTGTAAAGGTCATTACGAACACGGACGGGAGGCACCATGACCACAGGCAGTCACTGGTCGTGGTTGATTTTAATTAAACATACATGCTCAGGAATCTTGTAAGATCCCACGACAAAGAGGCACATCTGGTACCTGTTGTCCTTTAAGGAATAGAATTTGGACTCCATGCCATGGGTGGTGGTGGTGGTGGTGGTGGTGGTGGTGGTGGTGATGCCGAGTATGTTTCCTTGGCTGGCTGAAGTATATCCAGCATCTGCCCTCATTATTTAGGGAGCTGGTGTTGTGGAAAGGAAGAGTCATTGAGCTCGGATTCAGATATTTGGGCTCTATGTCTGCCTCCGCAGCCTAGAGGCAGGTCTTGTGATTTCTCTGAGCTTTAGTTTCTTTAGTTGTAAAAGGGGGATGATGCTGATCCGTACCGCCCAGGATGAGAATCAAATTCACTGCTCTAGACGTATCGTGGTCCGAACAATGGTTGCTGCTTTGTTCTTTCTTGCGTGGCCATAGTTCCTGGGACTTAGGGAAGAAAGTAGAAAGTGGCGTCTGGCCTCTTCTAGCAGGGCCTCTGCCCCCCTCCTGCCTTTGCCCCCTGTCGCCCGCTCTTCGCCCGCTGTGGCCCAGCCACAGGAGGCATCTCCACTGTCTCCACGCCCGCCTTCCCTCCGCCTGGGGTGCCTTTTGCCAGCCCTTTGTCCATCAACTGCCTTTTCCCTCTCCAGGCTCCAGGCAAGTACTGCCTTTTCCATGACATGTTCCTGATGCCACCAAGGAGAATCCACAGCTCCATCTCTTTTGTCCCCACGGCATTGTCACTTGGCCAGCTTTGGGTTACAGTGCAGACCTGTGTCTTTGACTCTAATCTTCTTGGGCCCATGATGACCTTGTCTGTTGCAATCTCGTACTACCCTGAGATCTGAGCATGGGTGCACACACAAAAATAATTTAACTGAGTGGAGTTGAATGAATGTGACTGAGGGAGCCGGGGGCAGCAGCTCAGTCACCCTGCAGGCAGGGGCTGGGAGGTGGCGCTGGGGTTGGAGAGCCTGAATCCCAGGCTGTAGTGTCCCAGCCGAGTCAGATAGGAACCAGTTGATTTGGGGAGGGATGGTTTTGCACCCTCCTCAGGGCGGCTCCAGAGCAGCCAGGACCACCGCCTCTGGTAGCTAGGCCACTGTCATCGGGCTGCTGTGGGGACCCGGGAAAGGCGTGACCAGTAGCCTCCTAAATGAAGTCAAGGATCCTCCCCTTGGGCCTGGATCAGCCGCCGCTCTGGCTCTCCCAGCCCCTGCCTCATTCCTAGCCTCACCCCTCCCATCCATCCTCCCTGCAGCCAGAGTGCTTGTCTCAAGGACAAATCTGGCCCTGTGATCACCCAGCTTAAAAACCTTCGATGGACAGGCCTGCTGCTAGAACCTGGTCCACGAGGCCTTCCAGGCTCTGGCTCTGCAGCCCTCCTGGTGCCTGTGCTCCCAGAGACTTCGCTTCTCCTCCTGCTGCTTGTGCTTCTCGGAATATGTTCCCAGTTCACAGCCCTTGCTGTGGATCTCTTTGTTTTGCAAACACCGTGCTCCTGAGTCTTGCTTGAAGCCTGCCTTGCCCAGTCCCACCAAAAAAACGGACCCCTTCCTGGCTGGGGTTACCGAGATTACAGACTCCCCCCACCCCAATGATAACACCTGTACTGGTCAGTGCAGGGAACGTGCCTAACTGACCATCAGTAGTAGCAGAAACTATAAAAGCAGTGAGTGCTGGCCGGGACTGACTCTCAGGCCTCTGCTAGGCATTTGAGAAACACTGTGGCATAGAATTCTCACAAGGTTGGGATAAGGATCTCTGTTTTGCAGACGAGGAAGCTGAAGCTCAGGCAGGTTAGGTTGCTTTCCGTGTGTCACACAACTCTGAGTCAGAGCGGGGATTTGAACGTGGGGCAGGCCCACGCTGTCTCTGAAAGCCTTTCTGGCCACCAACTCCAGTCTGGGTCTGACATGCAAGCAGCAAGCAATTGCTTGTTGAATGAAAGGGCGAGCATGAAGCTGCTGCTGGGTGGAAAAGCTGATGTTTCAGGGAGAGCCGACTTGCTTGGTTTGTAAAAATTAAAACGAGCCAGGCGCCTGGGTGGCTTAAGCCAGTTAAGCTTCCAACTTTGGCTCAGGTCATGATCTCGTGGTTCGTGGGTTTGAGCCCCACATCGGGCTCTGTGCTGTTAACATGGAGCCTGCTTCAGATCCTCTGTCTCCCTCTCTCTCTGTCCCTCCCCTGCTCATGCTCTCTCTTCCTCTCTCAAAAATAAATAAACATTTAAGAAAATTAAAAAGGCCCTCTCACATGGCGCCGTGGCCCTGTTGAAAAGATGCGGTGGTATCCTACCTCTTGGATTCTTATTGGACTTGGCATGTTTTTAGGTAAATAATAGAACCGTTATGATCTCTCGCACAACCCAGAAAACTGCCTCACTCTGAGAGCAACTTGACGTAGAGAGTCCCTGGCTGGGGGCACCTGCAGATGAGACAGCTGTAGTGAGGCCACCCAGATGGGGACACAGCTGGTCCTTGGAAGGCTAGTTAGTGTACCAGGATTTTACTCTTGAGCCTGCCGAGCCATGATAGGTTGTTAGGGTGTTAGGGCCAAGGCCTTGTGGCTAGAGGACAGTTTTCTCATCCTAAATTGCTTCATACCTGAAATGCTTCCATTATTGTGATCGTGCACACACACACGTGCACACACACACACACACACACACACACAGAGTAAAATATGAGAGATTAGAAAAAGGAAAAAATCTTTGACTCTGAAATACCCAGAAGAAAGCTGAAGTGAACATGTTTTGGGGACCTAATCAGCAGAAGAAGTCCAGGGGGAAAATATCTGCGCATCAACAATGACGAAGCTGGACACTGCACGGTCCTCGGGGGAGAGCACCCTCCTCACTCCGACAGCTGGCACAATACGGCCAGCTTGGCTTGGGTCAATGGGATTTTTTTGAAATCAGCTCCCACGTCTGAAGAGGAGATACGTGGAGCTCAAGAAGCATCTCTGAGCCTCAGAGTTGCTGGAACCTTGTGAGCAGGGACTGCCAGAAAGGAGGCATTGTCCTGGACCAGCTCTGCTTTGTGACTCATGGATGCCCTTCCCCCGCAGGTCCCGACCCACTCAGGCCTCAAGTCTGTCTGGATGCAGTGGGAAACCCAGCCCTCCTGGTGGGTGGGGCCTGGACGCTCAGTGCCCTTTCTCCCACCGCAGAGTACCTTGGAAGATATGTCTCAAAGGACAACTCCAGTGAATAGCCAGAGGAGCTCTCTTAGCGTGGGGGTTCAGGGCTTCTCTGAGGAGGTGGTGTTTAAGCTGAGAGACCTGAGGATTAGCCGGCAAAGAGGAAAGCAAACAGCTTTCCAGGCAGATGGAACGGCACGTCCAGGGCCTTGGATTGGGAAGAAGAATGACCCATTTGAGGACCAGAAGGGAAGCCAGCGTGACAAAGTACAGAGCCTGAAGGGGAGATGACTGTATCGGGAGACCCAAGCAGTGCGGAAACTGGGTCCCAGAAGCAGCCTTTGCTGACACAGGTGCACGTTCTGGACTTCGGACTTGATCTTTAGTGGGATAGGAAGCTGTTAAAGAGCTTGAGGCAGTGGGGACAATCTGATTCGCTTTAAAAACAAAGCCCTCTTGTTCCTGAATGGTGGGAGAATTGGAGGAGCGGATGTGGGTACCAATTAGGAGGCCATGGCAGAAGACCAGTAAGAGGTGATGGTGGCTTGGCCAGGGTCGTGGTGCTGGAGAGGGAGAAATATGAACAAGAACAGATTCAAGGTCTACTTAGGAAGTAGGAGAGATAGGACTTGGTGACTGGTCATCTTTGGGGAGAAAACACAGGGAGGTGTTAGGACGGGCCTCCAGGTTTCTGGTGGGGCAACAGTACATGGGAGCACTGTTGACTGTGATTAAGCACACTAGAAGAAAGCTAAAAATCCTAGTCAAGACAAAAGACCAATGGTAAGATCTTAGGTACCAAACAGGAAAAAGGCTAATACCCAATCAAGCGATGGGCAAAGGACTGTGCACATGGAGTTCTTAAAAGAAGACTTGAAAATGGCCAAGAAACATACAGGCAGATATTCAACCAACATCCAAAAGGGGCGATCAAAATACCGAGGCTCCATTTAACTATAACATTGACAAAGATAAAAAAGCATGTTAATGCCTAAAATTGATGAGCTCACGAGGGATTGGCATCTCCCTGTGCTGCTGGTGGAAACTGAAAGTGATAGTCTTTGTAGGAGAGCAGTTACAAATTTTTTTAAAACTATTTAGCAATACAGGGGCACCTGGCTTGGCTCAGTTGGTGGAGCATGTAACTCTTGATTTCGGAGGCATGAGTTTGAGCCCCACGTTGGGCGTAGAGATTATTTAAAAATAAAATCTTTAGTAGTGCCTTGATGACTTGATTGGTTAAGCGTCTGGCTCTTGATTTCAGCTCAGGTCATGATCTCACAGTTCATGGGATTGAGCTCTGCCTCGGATTCTGTGCTGAGAGTGCAGAGCCTACTTGGGATTCTCTCTCTCCCTCTCTCTCTCTGCCCCTCCCCTTATATGCTCCCTTTCTCTCTCTCTCTCTCTCTCTCTATGTGTATATATATATAAACCTTTAAAAACAATCTTTGAAAATATGTTAGGCGATTTTGTCTAAGTATACTGTCAAGCAACACACAGAGATATATGTTATATTAGAGTATTTTCACTAGTGAAAAAATGAAAATACCCTTATATACATCGATAGAGATTAATCATACATTCATGTAATCATTTGAAAAGGATTAAAATTAGTGTGTGTAATAGGTGAATGTGAATGGGGGTTTATATACAACAAGGTTTAGAAGGAAACCTATCTAAAATCATATTGCTAGTGGTAGGTGAGTTTTGACTGTATTTAATGTATTTGGATAAACAGAAAAAATAACACTTCAGAAGAAAAAAACAATAACTACAGTATAACAGAGACTGTAATTAAAGTGTTGCCGGAAGGGAACCAAAGGGAGGGGTGACTCATCCTGACTCGGGCAGGTGGAAGGAGACATCATGGAAGAGGTGTTGGACCCAGAATGAAACATCATTGATTATTTTCCTGTGTCTGCACAGCTTGGTTGCTTGTGTTCATGAGAAATGAGAGAACCGTCCAGAAAGAAAGTCTGAGCCAGTTCTGCAAGCCTTTGAGTCTGTTTGCTCTCTGGTCATAAAAAATTCATGCCAATTAATTGTAAATCAGATGACAGGAAACAGAAGCTTAGAAAGACACCCAACACCCAACAGCAGCTTCGATCAGTGTCCAGTACAGCTGCTTTGCTACTTTCTCCCCCTTCCGCTCACTCGGTTGGGATCTTATACTCATTTGCAGGGACAGTGGCATTCCAAGATGTTATGTTACCAGCCCTTTCTATTTCCTTGGTTACTATCTTGGATCTTTGAGTAAAGAATCACGTTCATTTCACATTTTCTAAGCTTGGTTTTAGGAATCGTGCAGCTTCTTACCAAAGTGCCCTTTTGGGAACTTAAATATGCATTGATACAATCCAGTCACTGCGTGGAAAAGCTGGCGACCTAACAGAACGGGATGACCCTCCCTTGACTTGGAAGCAGAACTTAGTTGGTGGCCTGATGCTGCAGAATTGCAAACTGGGGTCCAAGGAGGGCCAGAGAGGAAACTAAAAATACTCACAGAGCCCGGGGTTGGAAGTGGGCACATGGGGGAACCCAAGTTGCAGTTTCTTCCATTCCTGGTGTGACCTCAGGCAGCTTTCTTGACATTCCATAAACATTAGATGTTTTTGATGTTTCAGCTTTCAAATAGGACAAACTTATGTTCCAAAGTCTGGCTGCGTCATAGCAAGGGACTCTAAACCAGCCTTCCCAAGATAAAGTAGGGGCACCGATGGAGGGTGCATAGATGAGCATTCCAAACTTCCAAAGTTATTTATTTTAATGAGTATTAGAAAAAAATAAAAAAAAAAAACAACACTTCAAACCTATGACTTCATAGAGATTTTTCATACAGAATGGTATTGAAGTTGTTAGCGACCGCCTCGCTATTATAGAATCCATCCGAGTTGAAAGACTGCCTTTCAGTGGGCCTTAGAGAGAAGGGGCAGAAATAAAAGGTAGCCAAAAAGTTAAGCAAAAAAACATAAATCAATTTGGAAAAATTAGAAAACAATAGTAGGGGTGAGACATCCGTATGGCAAAAAAGCGACAAGTGTTATGAAAATGACCACAGCAGGTCTTGGGTGGATCTCTGAACCTCCCTGAGTTGCAGTTTTCTGGCCTGGCTGGTTAAGGGGATTCTGAGATAACACCCGTAGATGTTATCAACTCAACAGGACAGACTGCTTGTCACATGCTAGGGACTCAAATATATGTTTCCCTCACTTTGCCTTAGCCTCGTCTTTTTAAGTTAAAAGTGATCTCTGGGATTGGCCAGTCTGGTCTCCTTATTTGGAGACGAGGTAACTGAACCCAGACCGGGGCAAGACCACCACTCCTTCCTCCTGGGTGCGCACAAGTGCCTGCTAGAGACCTGACCACCGCCCGAGAGTCTTGGGGAAGCTCATAAAGCTGATGCGGGAATAAAAAAGACTCAAGAGTGTGGGCAACGGTCGTGATGTAACAGTGGGGGCCGGGGGGGCATGAGGATCTGCCTGTCACTTTGCAGTGGAGCGCCCCTCTCTGGTCCCTGCTCTACAAAATGGCGAACCCTGCACATTAGAAGAAAAAAAATTGGAAAAATACCCCCAAATGTTGGGAGTATATTGAGATAGTGACATTTCTGTTGCTCTATTTCTCCTGATATTTCAGCGGTCTTTCTTTTGCATTTTTACATTGGTGAAAAATAGAAATGAGGGCCAAAATGATGGGAAGGCTGAATTTTCTGGACTGAGGGTCAAACACCATGGGTGCCTTGCTTGACACACCACTATTAATGATCACACTTCATTTTTGAAATAATTCCCTTCCAGCTCCTGACCATTAGCAATGTCCCCAGTTACATGGGATCGGAAGCAGTTGGGATCTGAAATAAGGTATAAAACTTCTGATGCATTTAAGTCCAGTGGTCTCAAGGGATTAATCGTGATCCTCTTCTTGTTTCGCAGATGGAAAAGCTGAGACTCAGAGAGGGCTAGTGATCCGCCGGACGCTTGGTCAGTAGGTAAGTGATGATGCTGACAGTGAGCTGGAAACGAGATATACTTCTGGCCTCCGCGCCGAATCTCTTTGTGCCAATCTCGTGATTTTTCTGATTTGTACAATTCAAGACAGAAAATAAGATGAACTGGCTGGAGGCATTTGGGTATGCTCTGTGCCGTAGATTCTGTATGTTTTCACTGGTGAGTTGGAACGTTTTAACAAGCGAGTTTGTGAAGGCTTCCTGGGCATTTTCTGCCTATACGGGATCTTTCCCGGGGAATGAGAGGGGTCATTAAAACCTGGCCCATGCTGTGGCTAGGTTGACATCCCTGACCCTTCCAGAGACCCAGCAGTTTGGTGCGTCTAGAACAGAGAGCCCTGGACTAGGGGGTGAGGGGATCTGGGTTTCAGTCCTACCATAAGCTGCTCTGTGACCTTGAACAAGCCACTTAACTCACCGGTTCACTGATTCTTTCAAACTGTTTTTCCCCAGAATGTCTGGTGCCAGCTCTCTCTCTGCCAGGCACTGAGGATAACAAGATAAATACAACACAGGCTTTGCCCTTGAGGCACTCACAGCCCAATTTATGAGCTCTTCCATTTCCTCATTACTGTCTCATCATGAAAATTTCTAACATCTGCTTTGGAGTTTACAGTCTGTAGGGCATTTTGTGATCTTCCCCCAAACTCCGTAAGATGGAAAGAAACTGCTATTGCCGTTTTGCCAAGAAGAAAACCATGGCTCAGAGAGTTGGCAAGACCATGCAGTGAGAAAAAGCTAGAGCCGACCTTGACACCAGACTTCCTAACTCCAAAGCATTTGTTTCTGTTAACAGCAAACTCTTCTACCTGATGATTTTAGCATTTGAACCCTACCCATTAGCGGTGAGTAAAACATTACGGAGGTCAGCAACAGGACGGAGCCAATGCTGGTGCGAGGCTACTTTTCTGCAAGGGGTACTTTTCTCGGGTCTCGCTGATTATTCCAGAAAACAGTGTCTTCTCTGACTGAGAGAGAAAGGCAGCCTTGGACTTGGGGTAAGCCGATAGCCAGAAAAATGTACGCCCCAGGCGGAAGCCCAGGGCCAGCCCCTCCAGGTGATTGGGACTCAGCATATCAGAGAGAATCTGACCTAAGCAAGAGGGGCACAGACCCCTTCTCCCGCAGTGATCCTACTGAATGCTGCTGCTTTCAGCCAAAGCTTAATGATCCCAGTAGCTTCAGCTTTGCAGGGCTGCCTGGCCTCAGGCAAGACATGGAGAATGCTAGGGATTAGAGGCTGTGCTGTTTGTTTGTGGGGATGTCAAGAGCACGAAGTTCCTGGGCTTCCTCAAAGTCAAAGGGTGCGTGAAAAACCTCAGGGACCAGGCCTAGTTTTCCCGCCTTACCGTGTGTGTGTGCGCGCGCTTAATCTCGAGGAAGCGATTTATATGAAAAAAAGAAACACTGTGGGTGTAATTTTTCAACGGGACCCAGAAATGGGCTTTTAATAAGTATCATTAAACTCATATTATGGGCGGAGGGGCCCAGCCTGTCTTTCATCCTCGCTTAGCTCACACAGCTCCCCCTTGCCCTGTTCTTTGGCGTCCGATAAAAACTGCTACAATTCGTATCGGTCTCTCCAAAGCCTTTCTTCCCCCTTCCTGCTCTCCCCTGCCCCTGCCCTACCCTGGCGCTTGTCTGATCACTCCGCTTGGACCTCGACACAGACGGGGCTGGTGTCAGGACCGACAGGTGATACCTGCGGGTGTGCCTGGAATCTGAGCGTCCTGTGTCTCTCGTTGTTCCAGCGGGAGACTTTAGGGTCTTTGTTTCAGGGGTGCCCCAAGCTGAGAGAGATCGGGGCTCCTTCCTTTCCCTGAGGGTCACTTACAGCCAGTGACGCCCGGCAGGACTGCGTGTGTGCAAACCCTTTCCTTTACGGATTGGGTTTCCCCTTGTCTGGTGTGGAAGGGGGAGAAGCTCTGTCGAAAGGTAGGCTTCGCTCTAGACTGAAAGCATTCTGCCAGGTCCCCTGAGGAAGCCGGTTCCCAGAGTGATTATCTTTCCTGAGCTGAGAGCGAAGCGCTCTGTGACGGGAAGCTTGGCAGGCTTAGCAACAGGCTTACCAAGCGATACTGCGAGAATGTGCATTCGTTTAAGCAGGCCTGAGTTTGTGCCTTTCCGTTCTCTGCGCACGGGCTCCGTGCTGGGGCTGGTGTGCTCTGATTTGCCTGCCTCCTTTTCCGAGGTTATCCGTCCTGTAAGTTGTGGAGTTTGTCCGCATAGTCCTCGTTCACCCCCACAGGCCGCAGCATGGGGGTACCCAGTGAGGGGCTGAGTGTGCAGCAGGGTTTGTGGTCTCCATAGAGGCCGCTGGTCCCAGGTAGCAGGGCCCCCCAGGTTGGGGCTCTCATGCCTTCTAGAATATAACAGGCCCGCATTTGTGCCCTCGCTTGGCCTCTTACTACACCAACCCACTCAATTTCTCTTGGCCCCGGGGGGCCTGCCCTATTTGGAATATTCTGCCTCCTTCTTGCCAACAACTCTATTGGAGTGGCCAGTCTCTGGTCCCTGTGGCTCTGGTCATTGGCTCAGAACTGGTTCCTAGCCAGACAAGCCGCTGAATATCACAGTCCTGCCACACATGCTGGGCGGATGTCCTTCCTTGACCTTAACACCTACCCAGACAGACCTTTTAGGACTGGGACAATAGCCAACATTAGCTCTTCAAACACCCTTAATCACCCGTAATAAAAGACATTTATTAAGCACCTACTCTGTGCAAGGCACTATGGTAACATCTTAGATATATATTTTTTTCTAATTTTTATATCTATTTTTCCCAATAAACTAGGTTTCAAAGAAGTTAACATGGCCAAGAGTAGTCAGATATTCAGTGATAATACTGGGATTTGAGCCCATGTATTTGAACCAAAAAGCTTATGCTCTTGTCGTATAGAAAGTGTGCACCACACAATGGCTAGCAAAAAATGGTTGTCACCTTTTAGAAAGGGTGCTTTTAAAAGTAATTATTAACAAAGGAGTGCCTGGGCAGGGGGCTCAATTGGTTAAGCGTCTGACTTCAGCTCAAGTCATGATCTCACAGTTCATGAGTTCGAGCCTCACATTGGGTTCTGCACTGACAGTTCGGAACCTGCCTGGGATTCTCTGTTTCTCCTTCTCTCTCTGCCCCTGTCTTGCTCACATGCACTGTCTCTCTCTCAAAATAAATAAATAAACTTAAAAAAAATCAAAGTAGGGGCACCTCGGTGGCTCAGTTGGTTGAGCGGCCGACTTTCGGCTCAGGTCATGATCTCACAGTCTGTGAGTTCGAGCCCCGCGTTGGGCTCTGTGCTGATGGCTCAGAGCCTGGAGCCTGCTTCTTCAGATTCTGTATCTCTCTCTCTGCCCTTTCCCTGCTCATACTCTGTCTCTATGTCTCTCAAAAATAAATAAACGTTAAAAAAATATTTAAAAAAATCAAAGTAATTATTAATAGAGCATTTATCATAGTACATCCTAATTGTTGGCTGTCTTCTCCTACTGAATGGTAACGTTCTTGAGGGCAGAACCTGTAAGTCCTGGCTGCTAGCAGGACGCAGGGCCTGTAGCTACTAATCAATAAATATTTGAGTGATTAACTATATTAATAATGGCCAATTTTCCTGATTGCTGCCTGTGTGCTAGGCAAGGTGTTAAGTGCTTTGTATATGTTATTTTGCTTCATTCTTAAAATAACCATATAAGGTAGATACTAATATTATAACCGTTTTCCACTAAAGAAAACAGAGGCTCGAAGAGTTTGGGTAACTTTTGCAGGTTATGGGGCTGATAGATGGCCAAGCTGGGTGGCAGCCTGGCTTACCGACATGAGAACACTGTGCTCAGCTATAATGTTTTGCTCACCTGGGTGTTCGGGCCTTCCCCAGATGTCCCATCATACCACATTGCCCCAGCCCGTGCCTGTGGCTCCTTCAGCAAATCCCTGAATCCGTCACTCAAATACAGTGCCCGAGTATCAAAGGTTCTATGAAGTTTCCATTCAGGAGGGACAAAGCTAGTGAAGGCTGGGAGGCCACAGTCATGTACTGAAGACAGGATGAAGAGCCGCTAATAACAGGAAAGTAGACTCGATTTATAAGACACAGGTGGGGCAAAGTCAGCAGCGGTAGGCACAACATTTGAGGGCCGTGGAGAACAGTGGCGAAGTGTTTCAGTGGCACTTTCGGGGGGCGTTTCATAGGCTTGGCAAGTATGCCTGTGGACCCATTGGCGGGTGAGGCTGGGTGAGGGGATTGCTCTCAAGGGAGGGCGTCACCTTCCGGTACCTTCCCACAAGACCTCACAGACCAATGGTTTATTTCATCGCGTGGAGCTTTATCTTACGCAAGCTGAGGAAATGGTGCTCCTCCTTCATTGCCACAGGGTAATTGAGCCCTTGTAACTTTGCCCAAAGCGCAGCAGAAGCATGTGCTTTGAAGTGAAAGGTGAGCAAGCAGCAGGGAGGCAGGTTAGAGCGGGGAAGAGGGGGGCTTGGAATGCCTCTGGGGGCTGCCTGGGCGGGACTAGGTTTCCACCTGTTGACTCCTGACCAGGCCCGGGCTCACTCTGCATGAGTCCAGGCTACATTTGGTGTCCCCGGAACACCAGTGAGGCACACCGGTGCCCGCATCTGAATGCTAGAACGAGACCACCTGCTTTGGGAGACACAAATGAACGCAGGAAAGTAAGCAGAATGACAACATGATGACATGTCAGTTCGAGCCTTCATGGGCAAGCCTTCGAGTGGGCTTAGGGCTTTGCTCTTCTGGAGGCTGGCTTCGTGCATCCCGAGGGCAGCGGTGCTCCTGGGCCTGGCACTTGACCTTGAAGCCCTTAGCTCTTTCCTCCACAGCAGTGGTTTTTACACCATCCTCTGCAGAGCCCTGGGGGGTCTTCCGGACATCTCTCTGGGACTTTCTTTGGAGATAGGTGGGCCGTTCTCTGTTGGCACCTGGGAATTTGTTGATGCTCTTTTTCCCACGTTGGGCTTCTTTGTTGCCGAGACTGACATTTGCCCGGGATGCACTCCCATAGCCATACAGTTTGTTTATAGACGACATCTGTTCTCATTGGCCGTCGTGTCTGCTCTGATTGGCTGCTGCCTGTGACATACCACTTCTTAAATATTCTGAATTTCACTCCTGCTTGTTCAAGCCTTCCTTTGTGCAGAGCCAGGACGCCCCGTACCGGCTGGATCCTAACTCCGGCACGGTGCGCCGGCCTCTGCACCATTGCTGCAGAACTAAGACAGTTTTTGTCTTTGAGAACGGCTTGCTGTGGTTTCTCACCCCTTCCAGGGCCTCAGAGTCACCTGAATGTCACCAGTCACACAGCCATGTAGGGGCTTGGCAAATTGCCTGTCCTTTCCACTGCCACCAAAGCGAAGGCCCTGATTTTGCAGCGGTGACAGAGCGGGAAGCGAGTTGGTGTTTTCCGCTCCCGTCCCTGGCGTGTCCCTCCAGCAGGCAGGCAGCATGCTCTGTCATCTGCCCAAGGGCATGACACCCCGGATTCACTCTGCTGTGTTATGAACAAACCACTTCCGCCAGTGAGCCTCTCGGGCAGATTCCTTATGCGTGTCTATTCTTTCCGGGCCCCTTCTTTTAAAGAAGGGCAGAAGGAATGTTCTATAAAAGAAAGCTCAGGGACTTGGGACTCGGGCAAACCAAGATCTCCGTCCGGGCTCTGCTCTTCATTAGCTGTTTGACTTTGTGGAAATGGCTTGATTTTCTGGTCTTGGTTTCCTTGTCTGTGAGACGGGAGTGAGGACAAAAATGACAGCTGAAGGGTATCGTGTGCCTGACAGAGTTTTAGGCATTTGCACGACAGACGCCCTAAAGTAGATAACATGAGTCTCTCCTCATGTGACAAATGAGGAACTCGAGGCACAGAGTGACAGAATGACTTTTCCAAGGTCACGCAGCTAAGTGGCAGAGCCCATACTCAAACCTAGGTGGTCTGGCCGCAGGGCCCACGCCTCAGACCTCTCCAGCTCTGTCTCCGGGCTGTGAAAGGACTAATTCCTGGATAATGTGGTTGGAGTTGAGGGTGCAGTTCCTACAACCTACTTCTCTTCTACTCTTGTTCTGTGTCTAACCGAAAGGGGAAAACATCCTTGCATTCGCCCAGCACTACCATGTGCAGAGTTCATTATCTCATGTCAGTTTTCCACATTCTCTCTTTAATATTCTTCCAGTTGTGCACGGGACAACAGGACGAGAAGTCGTGTGAGGTAGTGAGCTCCCCATCAAAGGAGTTATCTAAACAGGAACAAGATGGCCCCCTGTTGGGGCTGTACTGGGGATTCTGGCACTAGATTGTTAGATCATCCCCTGCATTCCACGGCGCTCTTCAGTGCCTGGCCCTGGGTCCAAGTCCCCAGGATTTTGTCAAAGTAGAAAGGAGAGATGGAGGGAGTCCCCTGAGCTAATTCCAGTATTGCAGTGTTTTCTAGAAACCATACACTGACCCCGAGCAAGAAGCAGAGGCCAGCTTGTGGTCTCTGCCCTGCGGCTGATATCTGCATGACTAGCAGTCAAGAAACCTGGATTCGAGGCTCGGTTCTGCAGTTGGTTGAGAAGTCATTTAACCTCTCTGTACCTTTTATTCAAAAGAAAGAATAATAACTTTAAAAAGTTACTGTGTCTATAAACTAACACATACCTGTAACTTGGGAGCCTCAGGCCAAGGAGAGTTGTTAGCATATATTGTTCTTCCTCCTGGTGACACCTTCAGTTGACAACGGCTCCCCATAGTGAATCTGGGACACCTGCTCTCTCTGTGGAATTAGAGACTGGGAGGAAGCCAGACTGAAAATGAGAGGAAGGGCGCCTGGGTGGCTGAGTCGGTTCAGCATCCAACTCTTGATCTTGGCTCAGGTCATGATCTCGCAGTTCCTGAGTTCAAGCTCTGCACTGGGCTCTGGGCTAACAGCGTGGAGCCTGCTTGGGATTCTCTCTCTCTCCTTCTCTCTCTGCCCCTACCCCCTCATTCTCTCTCTCTGTCTCTCTCTTAAACAAATATGCTTTTAATAAATAAATACAGAGAGGAATGGAGCCAACCCTCATTTTAGATTGGAAAGACTACAAGTCTAAAGCAGAAATCTACCTTTACACAGGCAAGAGAATAAAGGATGGAGAATTTGCCTCTGAGTTTCCTTGCAAATAAGCAAAAAGGGAAAGCTGGCAGAGTACGTGTCGTCACTGGCTAACATTCACTGGCTAACATCAGGTCTTCCGTGAGGCATAAATGTGGACCTCGGCATGCGGGGTAGAGCTTGTGCAGGAATGGCAAATGCGTGATGTGTTAGATTGGGTTCCTGGGACCAGACCCCAGGGAGGTTTGCCTGCGGGGAGTTTATTGGGTTTACCCTCAGGATCAGCGTTCGTAAGGGAAGTAAGATTGGGGCAAGCGAGGAGCTGGTCGGCAATGCATTCGCAACACAACATCGACTGTCCCCGCAGGGAGTGGGTGGAGCTGGGATGGCCCTTCAGATACCCTGCACTGAGGAAGGGGAGTCAGTCTTGCTGCTCTCTGCAGCAGCAGCTGTGGGCTACCCCTGGGTGAGGCGGCTCTCCTGGCCGAGGGCCATTCTCGGAGAGGGACTCCACCGAGAGCTGTCAGCAGCCGACAGCAGCAGCCCCTGCAGCTGGAGGACTGAGTGCCTTCGTCCCAGGTCCCAGAGGGCCGATCTGGGCAACACATCACAACAGCCAGCACACACGCTTGCAGGCTGCCATTCTTTCCTCACACCCCACCGCAGACGTCTCTAATTGAAACAGCTCTCTTTACCATTGGGTTCCGATGAGGCCTCAGAATTTTTTCAGATACGTTGCCTCAGTTATCAACATTATCAATCAGTCAGAATTGGCTGGTAAGAAGGAACCCACTTGCTACCTTTGGCCTCTCCATCGTAGGAGACATTTATCGATGGTGTAATAAGAAGTCTCCAGTGTTATGATTGCTCTTACAAAATCGAACAGTTGGCAAACCTTAGGCAGTTTCCCTGACACGTCCAGTGGAAAAGGTGGATTTTCTCATACGCTCCCTTCTTATCCCCTCTGACCACATTCTGTCTGAGCCCTGACTCGTTTTAATTTTACCCCTCCATCATGCAGTTTTCCCTGGGATTCATTTCCTTTTCCCAGCTTTCTCTCTCTCTCTCTCACCACATATTCTCTCTTCGTCTCATCCATTCTCATTTCAGCCATCAGCCCTCCTCAGGCATCCCTCTTTCACCCATTTACACGTTACCAATTGCCTGCCAAGCCCGTTCATCAGATTAGCCTGCCTGGCCTTCGTAACAGGAGCTCATGACAGCTGTGTTTAGCTGGTGAAGGAATGGATGCTTAGAGAGGCCAGCATGCTCTCTGGAGGTTGAGACATCTTGCAGGAGAGAGCTGGGCTCTCTTGTGCGTCTGTAGGCTCCCAAAGTCTGTGTGCTTTCATTTTTTACCTTTGGGACATTTGTTGGGGTGATCTCGATGACTCAAGTCCCCCCTCATTGAGTCTTAGCTGGCCGAGAGCTCTGCAAACCTCAGTGATTAATCTTACAGGTTATCATAAATCACTGCAGAGCGCTGGTGGACACCCTACCCCCAATGGGCAGGTTGGACGCTCTTCCGATTTCTGTGAACGGGGTAGTGATAGAGCGCTGGGTGCACCCTGGCCCTTGGGCCTGCCAGTGCTCCATTTCAACAGATTCTGCAGATGCCGCGGCGGTGAGGAGCCTTGGTGATCGCAGACGCACCGACAGGGTCAGTGGGATGGGGCGGCAGCTGTGGCAAAGCAGAAGGGGTCTTGAACCACAAGCTGGCTTTATGAAAGCAGAACACCCTCTTGACCTCTCTAAGACTTAGTGTTCTCATTTATAAATAACCCTGCGTCCTTGCTGGCAGTCTCTGGGGATGGCAGGTGACCCTACCCACGAGAGCATGCTGTAGAACAAATAAGCGATCTGTCATCATGGATGCCATCATTATTCTGTGGCTCTCCGTCTCCCGACCTGGTCCTAGGAGCTCCCAACTACTCCCAACGCAAGTTCCCGAATGTATTTGGTCTATACTGATAACTTGTCCACCAAGCTGTTTGTGGATATCTTTACTATGACCCTTCTCAGTGAACTCGTTTTGGTTATTTATGTCCGTTTTCTCTAAACTCCAGGATATTTACGAACAAGGTCCAGTCTTAATTCATCTCTATCCCCAGTATGTAACAGAGGCTCCATAATGATTTGAATAAATAAATGAGATGAAAGATAATGACCACTGTGGGCATCTTCCACACTCTGTGTGCTCTGTGTAGGTAAGCCCTCGCAAGAGCCCTACGAGGGTGATATTATTCCAGTCCCAAGAAAGGGAAATCACGGCCCAGGGAGATGAGGCCACTGACTCAAGGGCACACAGTCTAGCAAAGTAAGAGTAATTATCAGAGAAAGGGGAGACAGCCCCGGAGCCCTGGACTCCAAAGCTAGTTCTCCTCTTCTCTACTGGACCGTCACTCTCTCTCCCGCTCTCCTTTTCACCTTTTATTGCCAAACAACATTACAACAACAATAACAGGAAAAAAATAAAATTACCTTCCTCCTCACCACTTGTAACAAGTCAGCTGTTTCCATTTTCCACATCCCCTGCAGTCTCTTTCATGCATATGGTTTTTTTTATAACAGCATTATTGAGATATAATTCACATGCCATAAAATTCACCCTTTTAAATTGTACAATTCAGTGTTTTCCAGTACATTCACAGAGTTGTGCAACTATCACCGCTATCTAATTTTAGAGCATTTCATTACCCCCAAAAGAAACCCCATTTTCATTAGTGTTCGCTCCCCATTCCCTGCTCCGCCGGCCCCCAGCAGCCACTAATCTTTGTCTCTCTAAGGACTTGCTTCTGCTGGACATTTTATTTCAATGGAATCACACAGTATGTTGCCTTTGTGTCTGATTTCTGACGTTAGCATAATGTTTTCAAGCTTCATCCATGTCGTACACGTATCAGGGCTTCATTCCTTTTTATTGCTAATACGCAGGCACGCATGCATGCACACACACATACACACATGCATACACACATGCACACACCATTTTGTTTACCCACTTTTTAGTTGTTGTTTATGGTTATTTCTATTTTTTAGCTGTTATGAACAATCCTGCTATGAACATTCATGTGCAAGTTTATATGAATATATATACATATATTTTTTAAGTTTCTTATTTTTTTTACATAAGAGAGCATGAGCAGGGGAAGGACAGATAGAGAGAGAGAGAGAGAGAGAGAGAGAGAGAGAGAATCCCAAGTGGTTCTGCACTGTCAGTGTGAATCCCGATGCAGGGCTTGGACTCGTAAACCACGTGATCATGACCTGAGCCAAAACCAAGAGTCAGAGGCTTAACCGACTGAGCCACCCAGGCACCCCAAACATATATTTTTAGTTCTTTCACATTCATATCTAGAAGTGATGTGGTTAGGGTGAATGATCAACATTTTCAGGAGCTGCTAGTCTGTTTTCAAAAGCAGCTGTATCATTTTACAATCTCACCAGTAAGGTAAGAAATTTTCAATTTTTTTCACAGTTTTTTTCCCACAATTTTTACTGTCTCTCTCTTCTTAAAAAACATTCTTATGGGTTGGAAGTGAGATTTCATTATGGCTTTGATTCAGATTTCCCTAATGACTAATGATGTTTAGCATCTTTGCTTTTATATCTTCTTTGGAGAAATGTCTACTCAAGTCCTTTGCCCATTTTTTTAAGTTTATTTATTTTTGAGAGAGAAAGAGTACAAGTGAGGGAGGGGCAGAGAGAGAGGGAGAAAGAATTGCAAGCAGGTTCCACACTGCCAGTGCAGAGCCTGAGGCTGGGCTTGACGTGGAGCTTGGTCTCACAAACTGTGAGATTATGACCTGAGCCAAAATCAGGTGTTGGACACTTAACCAGCTGAGACACCCAGGCACCCCTTTGTCCATTTCCTTTTTTTTTTAACTTTTATTATTTATTTTTGAGTGAGAGAGAGAGAGAGCAAGCATGAGTGGGGGAAGGTAGAGAGAGAGGGAGACACAGAGTTCTAAGCAGGCTCCAGGCTCTTGAACCCACAAACCACGAGATCATGACCTGAGCCGAAGTCGGGTGCTTAACTGACTGGGCCACCCAGGCACCCCTGCCCATTTCTTAATTGGGTTATTTTTCTTTTCATTGTTGAATTGCAAGAGTTCTTTTTATATTCTGGATACAAGTCACTTGTCCAATATATGGTTTGCAAATATTTTCTCCCATTCTGAGTTGTCTTTTCATTTTCTTGATAATATTATTTGAAGCACAAAGGTGGTTAATTTTGATGAAGTCCAATTTATCTATTTATTTATTTTTTTTGGTCACTTGTGCTTCAGGTTTCACATCTAAGAAACCACTGCTTAACCCAGAGTCATAAATACCTGATCCTGTGTGTTTATCTAAGAGTTTTATAGTTTTATTTCTTACACATAAGTTTATGATTCACTTCAATTTCATCTTTATATCTTGTGTGAGGTGTGGGACCAACTTCGTCCTTTTGCATGTGGCTTACCAGTCGTCCCAGCACCATTTTTTGAAAAGGTCTTTGTTTCCCCATTGAATTGTCTTGTACTCTTGTCAAAAGACAACTGGTCATAAATGTGAGGGGTTTTGTGGCACCTGGTGGCTCAGTCAGCTAAGTGTCTGACTCTTGACTCTGGCTCAGGTCATGGTCTCATGGTGCAGGAGTTTGAGCCCTGCATCAGGCTCTGTGCTGACAGTATGGAGCCTGCTTGGGATTCTCTCTCCCTTTCTCTCTGGCCCTCCTCTGCTCATTGTCTCTTTCTCTCTCTCTCTCCCTCTGTCTCTCTCTCTCAAAATAAATAAACTTAAATTATTGTGAGGGTTTATTTATGGACTCTCAGTTCTATGCCATTGATCCACGGATCTCTATGTCTATCCTGATGCCAATATCACACTGTTTGGATTACTGTAGCTTCATAGCAGGTTTCAAATTGAGAAATTTCTGTCTTCTAACTTTGTTCTTTTTCAAGACTGTTTTGGGTATTCTGTGTCTCTTGCATTTGTATATGAATTTTAGGATCCACTTATCAATTTTTTAAAACAAAATTCAAGCAGGGATTTCACTAGAGGATGCATTGAATCTGCAAAGCAATTCGGAAGTGCTGCCATCAAAACAATAAGTCTTTCAATTCACAAACATAGATGTCTTTCCCTTTCTTTGGTGTTTAATGGTACTCAGTATTATACATATGACATATAGAAAAGTTTTACACTTGTAAAGAAGTCTTGAATTTCTTTTTCAAATCCATTCCTAAATACTTTTTGTGACTTTTTTTGATCCAATGGTAAATTGTTTCCCTGTTTCCATTTTTGGGTTGCTCATTGCTCGTATATAGAAAACAAATGATTTCTGTACAATAATCTTGTATTCTGCAACCTTGAGGAACTCGTTTATTAGTTCTAATTTCTTGTGTAGATTCATTAAGATTTTCTATGTACTAGATCTTCTCATCTATCTATGAGAGACATAGCTTTATTTCCCCCTTTCCCTAAAATGGATGCTTTTTTTCTCCCCTCTGATTTCTCTGGTTAGAACTTCCAGTACAGTATTGAATAGAGGTGCTGAGAACACACACATTGTCTTGTTTCTAATCTTAGGAGGAAATATTCAGTCTTCCACCATTAAGTCCAATGTTAGCTGTGGGTTTTTTTCAGATGGCCTTTGAAGATTCCTTGCATTCATAGTTTGTTAAGTATTTTTTCACAGAAGGGTGTTGGATTTCATCAGGTGCTTTCCTGTGTCTTCTGACAGGATTTGGATGGTTTTCAGAGGCAGAACGGACACAAGATTTGGTAACAAAGGTCAGGTCTAGACAACGGAGAATTGTCCCTCAGTGACGTATGGGTCTCTAGGGTCTCGTCATTGAGCATCCCCCATCCCCTGGACCTTGTCCTTCCTTCCATGGCCCTAGAAGGACCTTCGTCACAGCTCACTAGGAGGTCAGACTCAGAAATATCTAATTCTGGTCCCGACTCCCATTTCCAGGTTGGAATGGATAACACTGAATCCCAATTTGCTCCCTGGTAACATAGAGACATTGATGCCTACTTCTTAGGGTTGTTGTGACAATGAAATGAAATAAGGGTTCTCCAAAAATCTTCAAAATTCCCCACTGCCAGACCGAAGATGTGCCCATTTGGTTATGGAAGCCAGACAGTCAGTGTCGGCAGCTACATAAACCTCGGTTTGAATCCCAGTCTCCTCACCGGCTGCTTGACCCTGGACAAATCATTTAACCCTCTGAGCCCCGGTGCTCTCATCCGTGGGTCAGAAGTGATAATGATACTTCCTTCCCCCTTGGGGTTGCTGTGAGAGGACCGTGGAGCAATCCCTGTGACATCCCCAGGCATACAGGAGGTGGGAAGGTTTGCCTTTTGAATCTGAATGGGAACAAGGAAGCCTTGCTTTCCCACTAACACAGGGGCTCCTGGAGGGCTGGGCGTACATCTCCCTCCCCTAATGCCATATTCGGCATGTAAAGATACTCAGGTGTTTTTGCAGCCAAATTTACTTCTATCTCTCTGTCCTTTACTCATTCCAGGTTTCTGTCCAGTTAAAAAAACAAAAACAACTGGCTGTGACCTTTTAGAAATACAAATAAGTCAATAAAGAAAAGAAGATCTTAAATCATCTCATTGTATGGGTTTATTTTGCTGAGTGGGCCAAGCAGGTATTAATCAATTTGGGGCCTCCCCGAGGGGACAGGACGGGCCCCCCAGCGCCTGCTTCCGCTGACCCAGCACGGCTGCCCCAGTTTCTGCAGCCAAAAGGCAGAGCAGCACCTCTTGGGCGTTGGGGAGTTAGAAAGTTTAACCTGGGAGAGATGTGTCCTTAATGATGTTTTATACCCAGGGGCCTCCGGAGAAGAGTGCTTCGGGGAGGTTAAGTGGGACAGGAGACTGCAGGAGTCACGGGGCAGGGGGCAAGGGTGTGGAGAAATGGGGAATTACACTCCGGAATGTGTCCCAGGGGGAACACACGTGATTGCAACAGCCTTAGACGCAGGCCTCGTCGTCTGTGCCCCAGACTCTCTGCCTTCTCCAGTCTGGTTCTCACACTTGCCATCCGCTGCTGCTTCTGTTCCCACTCCAGTGAGAGAGGCAGCTAAGGGAGTCTATAAAGCCCAGAACCAGGCCCTGCTGAGTCTCTGCACCTCCCCCCTCCTCTGCCCTATACCCAGTGTCACTTACTGAGTGCCAGGCTCTGGGATGAGTGGGACAGGGGGCCCCCTGGAGCTGCTCACTGTGGGGAGACAGCCACAGAAGGATGAAGCCAGGTCTTCCGGGGCCCTTTGGAGGCTGCAGTGGATCGGACTGGAGAGAGAGAGAGGGAGGGGGATATCTGATATGCATCTTGAAGGATGCAGAAGAGTTTACCAAGCAGACAAGGAGGCAAAGGGTATTGCTGGCAGAGGGAAACTTTGCACAAGGCTCTGAGACCTGGAAGGATCCGGCATCCTGGAGGAGCCAGGAGAAATTCAGTGGCGTAGGAATGGGGAGTGGGGTGCAGACAAGGGGTGGTGGGAAGGGGTTCAGATAGATGGGAAGACCGGTTCGACCTGGTGAGGAAGGGCCCCGCCCCCCAGGATGGGCTATAAGGAACGGGGATTGGGGGCTGGGAGAGTGAAGAGGCAAGACAGAGAGACCCAGTAAGTGTGGCCTGAAATAGCCCTAAATTAATTCATCATCTGTGAGTAGCGTCTGTGGAGCACTATTAGGTGCTCCTGCTTTGCTGGGCTCTGGGGATCCAGCGGTACCGATATAGGCTTGACTCTAAAGTAGCCTGAACCCTGTCTCCCTGCCCGTCTGCCGTGCTCCTTAACACCGTCTTGTCTGCAGCCTCTCCTCCCATGTTAAGCTCCCTAAGGTCTGTGTTCTTCGTCCTCCACCCGGAGCACTCACTCCAGGGCCTTCTGGGCAGAAGGTGATCAGGAAACAGCTATGAAAATGAATGTATTGACACTGTGGAGGATTCTGGGAAATCATCAGATTGGGAACCCTCCACAGCTGGTGCCTAGTAAGGCTATCCCTAAGGTGGTGCACTTTCAGCTTGGAGGGACCACCTTCCCTGGCACTAATGCCCACGTCTAAGGACACTTAGAAGGCTGAGCCCCAGTTGTATGCCTGTGTCTCTGGGGGCTCTGCCGGTGTAGATGCGTATGAACATGTCCACTCTGTGGGCATGCACGTCTGGGCCCCCGTATACGGGAGCTGGGAGCATCTGTGTCCCTGGACCCCGTGCACTTGTCTGGGTGTGCACATGCTGGCATGCCTGTGTCATTTCCCTTCAGGCTCGGTTTGTTTCTGTGTGGAAGCAGAACCCCTGTCTCACCTTGGAAACAATCCTGTTGTTTGTGATTTCTGAGCAGCGACAGTGCCACCGCCCCCACCTGTCACTTGTGCACATGCACACACATACCCAGTACTGCTCAGAAGCTGCTGGCTCTGAGAATTCCCGAGGGACCGCCCGGGCCACTTGAGTGGCTCGCTAACGGGCTCGCTTTCTTCCTGGGAGAAATGGTCCAGGAAACGTTTTTGGAGTGAAGTGTTAAGATCGGCTGAATTTCAATAAAATACAAAGATGAAGGGGTAAGATTTGGGAGGCTTCCTCTGGCCCTGCCTGCTGAATAAGCGTCTCCTGCGTCTGGAGTCTAGGAAGAGGTCTTTCCATGAGGTTCTCGGGAGCTTTCAAGCAGGCCCGGGCCTTCAGTTCCGAGTCACTAATCAAAAAACGTCGTGAGGGAGGCCGACTGCCCTGAAGGGCACACTTCTGCAGGTGCCGGAGAACAATCCAGCGGACAGGCATGAGTCCGTTTGTCTGGCCGGTCTCGTTTTCCCGGTGGAGACAAGCGCTCATAACTGTGTTTCTAGACTCGATCAGCGGTCTTCGCTGGCTCTAGTTCTTTCTCTGTGAGTGGCATTGCTGTCCTCTCGGGCGTCACCAGCTCCTAAATCCTCCTGCATTAAGTTGTCATTGGAACAAGACGGGAAGACAAACAACCGAATGAAATCAATACCCACTCTTCCCCCGTGTATCACTGGTCACTCACACCCTCTCTTGAATCCACCTTCTTCTCTCTTCTCCAAGTGCATTTGAGAAACCCCGAGGACCTCATTTGGGCTACGCTGCCTCAGGCAGAATTAGCTTTCCTCCTTCTCTTTTGCTTTGCAGAGAGGAGTTGCAAGACAATGAGCTGAAATCTCTAGGAAAGCAGCTTTGGAACCTCCTGGTCAGTTACATGTTTGTTTTGCCCTCCGCCCCCAGCTCATGCTCCCCTATCCCTGGGCCCTTTTCAGGCTGCATTTTTGCACTGGGTGGTGAGAACTGGCCATTAAAATAAAGACATACTCAGAGAAATGCAACATAGACACTAAGAGTCCGCGGCTCAAGTGCCTTTGGAATTCTTTTACCTGCAGATGGAAAATCCCAGGCTCAGAGATGCTTAACCAGTTACTCCAACTTGGCCTGACAGAGGCAGGCCCAGAGTTCAAGTCCCCGGACTCAAGTCCCATTTTGTTTCTCTGACCCTAACTATGGACCGTACAGAGGGATCATTCCCATACTGTTTTCCAAAGACGTTCTGCCAGTGTCGAAGCAAACGAAAAGTCAAGGAAGGCTTCAGGGCCACCGAGAGCTGGGTTCAAATCTCATCTTTATATTCACCAACCATTTGTCATAAAGCCAGCTGGGCCTCAGTGCCCTCATCTGTAAAATAGGAATAAGGACCCGACCCCTCTGCCAGGGCCGTTGTAAGACTCAGGGAAATCACATATTTGGAATCCTCAGCGGTGTCCCTGGCTCAGAGTACATTATCAACAAATGTTAGTGCCTCCTCCATCTGGAAGCTGACAAATTCAATTAACCAGAACCGGCCCCACCCCCATTTCCCAAGCCTCCCCGTCTGCAGAATCATAAATCTTGTGTTGGAAAGGAGCTCCATAAATCATCTGGCACAGCCCCCAGTTAGCAGAGCTCTCACTGTATTTGGCTCAGTGTGGTCCCCAGTCTTTTGCTGGCTCAGCCTGCCTTACTGTAAGCAGAAGAATTCCCACCAGTGCAGCCAAAAAGAAAAAAAAAAAAGGGAATAATGCTGTCAGTGGTTTCCACAAAAGGGCTAATATTAGCTGGGCAGGAGGATGGGAGATGTACCTATATTTAGAATCTGTGTCTTCAGCCCTTTCCTAAAGCAGCAGAAGTTGGGGGGTTGGAGGGGAGGGGTGCTTGCCGCCAGCTGACCCGAGAGGCAGGCCGAGCAGCCGGGCTGGCTCCCCCTTCCTCGGGCTGGTTGGCTTCCTCTCTCCTCAGGAGCCGGAGAGCAGGGAGGAAGGCCAGCAGAGAGGGGAGGAGGAGGCTGCAGAGGGCACCCGCAGGGCGGCAAGCAGTATGGTGACAGAGGCTTACGAGGGTTACGTCAGGGCACCAGAGTGGTTGGGACAGGGCACTGGGGTGACGTGGAGGGGCAGGGTCTGTAACCCTCTACTCTAAGATGGTGTCCGGAGAGGGAGTTTCCTGGCCTGGTCCTCCTGGACATGCTGGACGTGGAGCCCTAGGTGTCAGAGGGTGCCGTGCCGAGGCCGGGAGAGAGCTGTGTCTGACACATGCCTAACGAGGCCCTTTGCACACCCTCCCTCTCACAGAATGCCTGCTCTTCCTTCTCTGCCTGATAAACTCATCTGGGGGCCGTGTTCCCATCTCTCCCCTGGGAACCCTCACTGCTCCCCAGAAGTCCTGCTAGCCCTTGGAGCACTTCTGTGACATTTCCTCCCACCAGACAGAGCCCCACACGGGCACACAGCTGGGCAGGCAGTGTGAACCACATTTCAGGTCTCATTCACTCCATGGTGGGTGCCCTTGTGCAGCATGCAACCTGGACAACCACACACGGCTGCCCTAAAAGCCTCCTCCACGCGGGTACCATGTCCCGACATGTGCCGTGCACAGCCCTCCTGCCCTGTCTCACCACAGTGTGCTGTGTGACTAAAGCAGGAGACTTGAGCCTTGGGAGCTGAATGAATCAGCTCGTGGCCTGAGGTCCAGACTAAATCCTTCTATAGCCGGATGCTTCCCAGCAAGGCGCGTCCCCATTCTGGGCCTCCCTTCTCCCATCCTCAAAACGAGACAGGTGGACTCGAGGACCTCCAGGGCCTCTTTTAGCTTTCCAGGCTATTTACCTGCCCATTTTTAGGTGGCACCGCGAAGATAGAATCAAAGAAGCCTGTGTGCTCTACCCTCCCCCTCCAAATAAAACCCACACGATCCAAAGAGAAACCGAAATTATTTTTTTTTAATTAGCTGTCTGGCTTTCCTCTCTTTTGCTCCCCTCTGCTGGAATCTTAGGCTGGGCCAGAAGGCCTGTCTGTGCAGGAAACTGAAGCTTTTACCTGTCACCCAGGGAGAACCGGCCTCAAATCGTTGTTGCCCTCTGGCTGGGGGCACAGCTGTCCTACTGGGATGGGCCTGGGGCTGGAAGGTTCACTCAGTGAGCCCTCAGAAATGTTACCCGTCTGCAGCCCGTACAGTGTGGGTTTGCTAGCTTCCACGTCGCCATCTTGAAATGGTTACTGGGCTCCATTTCCTGTCTTCTTCTTTTTTTTTTTTTTTTTTTTCCCCATCTTGCAGAGATGGGCAAGAATCCGGGAGGGCCTGGGGGATGGAGGCCGGCCAGCAGGAGGAGTCGAAAGGCAAGGGTGTGAGTACCTGCCTGGCGGAGCCGTGGTTCTCTCAATTGGCTTGCCTGTTTGCACGCCATGGGACGGCCGTGTCTTCCCCACCTGCGGAGCGCGGAGCGCATAGACGGCGCCGGGCACAGAGGCGCGCCTGTCCCACTTTGTCTGCAGACACTTTGTGCGCGGAAATAACTTGAGAGCCGCTGAACATTCTAGGTGAAACGTTTGTGTGTGGTTTGTGTCTGAGGAACAGGGGCATCAAAGAACAACAACAACAAAAAATGTGAAGGATTAAATACACACACACACACACACACACACATCGCTCACCCATATCTAGAACTTTGAGTCTTCATTATTTGTTCTCTCAAATAGATTGTAACGTGGCGATGTTTAGAATCGGAGAATGTCAGGGCCGGGCGCAGTGTACGAGATCATTCAGTCTGGTGGATTTCAAACTTTTATTGGCCGCAAAAGCCTCTTTTCAAAGGAAGTTTTATAGGGCCCCGCAATGTTTACAGTAGAGGAAAGCAGGGCTGTCTGGATGAAGTGGGCAGGAAGCAGGCGGACACCTTAGCATCCCCTGAGTACAGTGTGAAAGCCACTGAGCTCTCCCAGCCCCTCAGGGAAACTGAGGCACAGAGAGAGGTACCCTGGCCAGGGAGACATGTCAAGTGGATGATGGCACCTAGAATGGAACCGTGGCCCCACCGAGGGGACGGTCATTTACAGCTGAACTGAGATGAAAATACGGCTTTCTTTGGTGTCCCTGTTACCTGGTTAGGCTTTTGAAATTTTTTCCTAGTTTCGAGCAGAACCATCGAGTGCCGCGGGCGGAAGTGCCGGCTCAGGGGTTTTCGATCTCTCTCGCGCCCAGTGCTGGGGTTGCTGCGGAGGACGGGAGGAAGGGCTCTGGGGTGCTGCGTGCGGTCGGGGGAGCCTGGCCCTCCGTGTCGGCAGACCGGCCCCTCTCTTCCCTGACTTCTGAAGATTTACCCTGGAAGAATGTAGAGGGGACAGAGGGAGGGAGCTACCTTACACAAAGGGAAGGCTTGAGGAACTCTCATTAAGAGCAAACTTCCCCAGATGAAAAAAACGGTGACCTGATTCCGTTGACTCCGCGGGAAGAGGCTGAACTTTCTAAGGGAAGAGAATTAAAAGGAGCGAAATCCCCGTATCTTGAATCTGCAGGACCAGCAACTGTCACATCAGCCTCAGCAAAACTGGGAAGGCAAGAGGCCCGCTGCCTCCCGCAGAAGGCCTTCCACGGTTCCGGGAGCAAATCCCATCCCCTGTGGCTAATGGGGCACCTCTGCCTTTTTGCCTTTGTCCTTGGCCGCTGCCACCCAGCTAGGTGTTTGCATTTGACCCGTATGTTTCCGGCACTTATGACTTCAGGGGACTTCCCCACACTAGGGCCTCCCTTCTAACAACATGCTTCCCTCCCCCGATTCACCGCCCCTGACTGTTTCAGCCCCTCAGACCCTTCTGCATTCCTCCCCGCCTCACACACAACTGGGTGATTTTGAGCAATACTGAAGCTCGCTGATGCTGTGGATGGAGGAGCCCGGCGTCCTTTCTTTCCTCTTTCTTCCCTTCGCCTGGATCTGGGAAGAGCGGAGCTGTAACCCCAGTGCCGGCCTGCTGCCCCTGGAGAGTGAGGCTCTGCTCTTCCCTCAGATTGCAGGGCCCTCCTTAACCTGTTGTTTGCAAGGTTTGTTCCCAGCATTAAATCTAATAAGCTCACGTCTGACTGTTTGATCCTGAGCTTGTTTGAGGAGTGTAGGCCTTTACGGTGCATTAACAGGATGCTCATAAGGCTTTAGGGGCTCTGTCGGCCGCAGGAGCGTGGGCCTTTGGAGGAGGCTTGCCTTGCTGGAGAATTCTGGGGCTCTGCATGCCGCAGGCCTGAGTTCCGGTCCTGGCTGTGCTGCAACTTTGCCTCTCTGAGCTGCCGTTTCTTCCTCTTAACAGTGAAGGGTACCCCAAATGAGATTGTTTTGAGGAGTAATTAAAATAATGTAAGGGAAGTGGCTGGCCCACTGTGGGGGCTCAGTAAACAGTCATGCCTCACCTTCCTGTAAAGCCCGAGGAAATGAGAGCTCAGCCAGCGCCTTCTCCCTAAGTGTCCTGTTGGGTTACTCTCCAGGGGACAGCAGGGAGCATTTGCCATATGTCGCAGATTCGAAGACACATGTAATTTAATATTTCAGCGTCTCTGAAATCCCGGCGCATCTTACATGTTATACACGTATTACAGTTTAACCGGCACTGCTGTAGAGATTTTCTTCCTTTTTTTCTCCCCAGTGGCTCTTAAGGTAATGAGGTATCTTATGACAAAAGCAATTGTAATTAATGACATCTTCAATTCGATGACATTTAGGTGTTAAGCACTTACCACGTGCCTGGTACTGTTCTAGTCCACTTTACATCACTTTAATGTGGCCAACGACTATGTAGGGATTGACAGCCACTTTTTACAGATGGCAAAACTGAGGCTCCAACAGGTAAAGGGCGTGGCCAGGACACAGATTTATGAAGTTGTGGAATCGGGATTTGAATCGAGAACTGCTTGACTCCAAGGCCTGCCGGTAGGTCGGTGGGGAGAGGGACAGTTAGTTTTCCCTCGCTTCTTAGGACCGTCTTTGAGCAGATCCGTGCCCACGGCCTGAAGGGGGTTTATTTTAGCAAGCGAAATCACATGTGTTTATCGGAGGTGTCTGTTATGTACTAGGCACATCCTAGGCATTGGAGGTTCAGTGAGAAACAAGGTGTATGTAGAGCTTAAAGTCAAGAAATCCAAGTAATTACATCCCATCTACTACATATTTCAGTGGGACTGTATGGAAGGCTATGGGAACGTGGGGGAGGGGCCCTTACCCTAGGCTAACAGAGCCATGGGGAGTTTCTAGGAGGAAGTGACCTGATTTGAAAGTTAGCCCTGCAAAGTGGGTTAGGGGTGGTGGAGGATTGCTCCGGGCAAAGGAAAGAGCACGTGCAAAGAGGCCAGAGAGTGTGTGGTCAGGAGGAGACCCAGAAAGAAGATCGAGATCTTCACTGTCCAGTATGGTGGCCAACTGCCGCATATGGCTCCTGAGCACTTGAAACGTGGCTAGTCCAAACTCATGTCTACCTTAAGTGTAAAACACACACTGCATTTCAAAGACTTAGTTTTAAAAAAAAAATAAATGTAACACGTCCCATTAATAGTTTTTCTATCTTGATGATTTGTTAAAATGATAATGTTTTATAAAAGTAAAATACCTACAATATATTGTTAAAATTTATGCCCGTTGTTTCCTATTCCTTTTTATAGAGTGGCCACTTGAACGTGGCTCACGTGTGTGGCTCACATTATGTTGGGACATAACGCAATAGGAAGTGAGAAGCCATCGAAAGGTTGTGACCTGGGGAAGGTTAAGCCTAGAGAGATCAGTTAGGAAGTTGCAGAATTTCAGTGCTTTTGCTATATTAACTCATTTAATCCTCAGAACAGCTCTAGAGGTAGTGACTTTTAAATGCGTGCGCACAGCTAAAGAGAGTGAAGCTGGGAGAGGAGAATGACCCCATGGTCATTCTGGCACCCTGTGCACCCTCTGCGTCCCGTCTCTGGGCAAGGATGGCCATGCAGCTTAGGTTACAGACACCTGGCTAATCTTGATCTGAACTTTTCACACCATCCCTCGGATTGGCTTTCCTTTACAGGTGCTTTCCCAGGTCCCTTACTCCAAGCAATTAGCAAAGATGTGATACCTGGCAGTCACCCCCGTAAATGAGCTAGGAGGATGGGCTATTTCCCCCAGCTTCATGACTGATTGTTTAAATCATGTTTTCAGAAAATGTACTTTTTGAAAGAATATGGAGAACCCATGAACATTTGCCACCACTTCGAGAAAGATTGCTCTGTGCCCATCCCTAACCCCCTTACCATGAGCATTTAACAAACAGCCTGTTCTCCACTGGCACTGCATCCTGTCACCAAAAGCCACAGCCATAAGACGTCGCTGAACAGAAACATGGGAACGGTTCCAGACTCCCGAAAGGACAGTGGCTTCCCGAGGAGCAAATTTCGTTCACTTTCTAAAATCAAAGATATCCTCCCAAACGATTATGAAATAAAATAGTGCAGAAAGTCTTAGAGGGAAAAGCAGAACCCTTCCCCAACTGCAGACCCCCCCCTCCCCTCCTGAGGTAACCACATTCGACTACTTTTGATTTTAGTTCTTCTGGTGATTGCTTCCATATCATTACATAGTATTTCCTTAAACTGCTGCTAAGTGATGTATCAGCTTTACACAGTATCTGTCGCCTCCCTGCTGGGTTAAGTGAAGGTGTAGCTCACTGACAGCCCGCCTCTCCCTCCTCCTCCCAGGGCGCACTCGTAATTAGGAGTCAATATACATCACATTTGCACTTCTTCCTTTGGTTACCTTAGAGCCATAAATAATACACTTGGATGAGAATGGTTTTAAGGAGCTAGTTCTTCTCGCGGCCGCATCTCTCCAGACCTCCTCTTCCAGCCACAGAGACTGCTTTCTGCAGAAAGGCTTCTTTATAGAAGGAATTGCTATAGAGCACCTGAAAGGTGCTTATGCTTAATATTTTGAGGTAGGTAGCTGCCTCGTTTTTCATCTTACTTTCTATTGTAGGAATCGATGTGGAAATTGAAATAGGAATTTCTACCTATTAGGAAGAATTCTGCTCCTGATGCTGTCAGGCTAGTGGTGACCTTCGGGCTGTTGAATGGCACTGAAACACGTCTCGTCAAATCTGGGGTGGTGGTTAAGAAAGCTTACTCTCCTCCATCTTTAAAGAAATCCTTTACTGGAACCTCATAGGTCCTCTTGCCTGTTTCACAGAACATCAGAGCTTTAGTGGCAACCTGAGAGTACTTTTCTTTCGAAGAACTAAGGTATAGGAAGATTAACTAGATATAATCAAGTTAAGAAGTTACTTGGAGAAAGAGCAGGACCTGGAAACCTGGGCCCTCCACCAGGATTGCCGTTGCCCTGCTCCACACACCTGAGAATCCAGAACCGTCTACATGCCACAGAATGTCTAGAAGTGAAATCCAGAGTGGGTTGAAGTGAACTCTGTACCCAGGCCCGGGATAACCAGGGTTATAATAACTAAGTTGAAATAGCAATGAAATGTTAGCAAGAACAGCATCGTCCTATACTTTGTAAATGTGTGGAGGGAAAGTTCAAAATCATCAATGCAGGGGCACCTGGCTGGCTCAGTCAGTTAAGCATCTGACTTCAGCTCAGGTCATGATCTCACAGTCTGCGAGTTCGAGCCCCACGTAGGGCTCTGTGCTGATGGCTCAGAGCCTGGAGCCTGCTTCAGATTCTGTGTCTGCCTCTCTCTCTCTGCCCTTCCCCTGCTCACGCTCTATCTCTCTGTCTCTCAAAAATAAATAAACGTTAAAAAAAATCATCAATGCAACTTAACTGCCAATAAAATATTTGTCTTAATTTTAGAAAACTAAAAATTATATAAGAAACTCCATTGAATGTTGAGGATATAAGAGCACTTAAAATATCCATTTACAGGGTGCCTGGGTGGCTCAGTCGGTTAAGCATCAGCCTTAGGCTCAGGTCATGATCTCACGGTTTGATATGTTTGAGCCCCACGTCAGGCTCTGTGCTGACAGCTCAGAGCCTGGAACGCATTTCAGAGTCTGTGTCTCCCTTTCTCTCTGCCCCTCCCCTGCTTATATTCTCTCTTTCAAAAATAAATAAACATTAAAAACATTTTTAAATATCCATTTACAGTTAAAATGTCCATACTACCCAAAGCACTCTACAGATTTAAGGAAGTCCCTATCAAAATACGAACAGCATTTTTCACAGAACTAGAACAAACACATGTATGAAACCACAAAAGACCCCCATTCTTGAGAATGGGTATCACAATCCCAGGTTTCAGCTTGGGTATGGACAAAGCTTGTGTATGGACTGCTGTCACACAGGATGGTACTGGCACAAAGATGGATACCTAGATCAGTGGAACAAAATAGCCCAGAAGTAAACTCAGGCTTATATGGTCAATTAATCTACAACAAAGGAGGCAAGAATATACAAAGGAGAAAAGACAACTTTTTCAACAACTGACTCTAGGAATACTGGACAGCTACGTGCAAAACAATGTAACTGAACCACTTTCTTACCCTATACACAAAGGCAAACTCAAAATGGATTAAGGACCTAAATGGGAGACCTGTAACCGTGAAACTTGTAGAAGAGAGCCCAGGCAGTAATTTCTCTGACAGCAGCCACAGCAACATCTTTCTAGATATGTCTCCTTAGGCAAGGGAAACAAAAACAAAATCAAACTATTCAGACTATACCGAAATAAATAGCTTTTGCACAGTGAAAAAAAGCCATCAATAAAATGAAAATACAGCCTATTGAACAGAAGATATTTGTAAATGACATATCCAATAAGGAGTTAATATTCAAAATATATAAAGAACTTATATAACTCAACACCAAAACATAACAAAACAAAAACAAATAATCTGATTTAAAAATGGACAGAAGAACAGAATAGACATTTTTCCAAACACGACAGACACATGACACATGGAAAATGCTCAATATCACACATCATCAGAGAAATACAAATCAAAACAACAATGAGCTATTAACTCACACCTGTTAGAATGACTAAAATAAAAAACACAAGAAATAACAAGTGTTGGCAAGGGTGGCGAAAAAGGACCCTCCTGAATTGTTGGTGGGAATGCAAGGTGGTGCAGCCACTATGGAAAATGGCAGAGAGGTTCCTCAAAAAATTAAAAATAGAATTACTATAAGATCCAATAATTCCACTACTGGGTGTTCACCCAAAGAAAATGCAAGCACTAACTTGGAAAGATACATATACCTCTATGGTTTGTTGTAGCATTATTTACAATAGCTAAAATATGGAAGTAGTATAAGTGTCCATGGATAGATGAGTGGATAAAAAAGACATGGAATGTATACACAATGGAATATTACTCAGCCATGAGAAAGAATGGGGTCTTGCCATTTGCAACAACATGGATGGACCTAGAGAGTATAGTGCTTGGTGAAATAAGACAAAGACAAATACCATATGATTTCACTCATCTAGAGTTTAAGGAGCAAAACAAATGAACAAACAAAGGAAAAAAAAGACAAACAAATAAACAGACTGAAATACAGAGAACAACCTGGTGATTCCCGGAGGGGTGGTGTGTGGGAGCATAGGGTGAAATAGATAAAGGAGGTTACCAGTAAGTATACTTATCGAGATGAGCACCGAGTAATGAATAGAATTATTGAATCGCTGTTTTGTACACCTGAAACTAATATAACACTGTATGTTAATTATCCTTTAATAATGAAAATCAATAAAATATTTCTTTGATGAAATTTCTATATCTAATTACTATATGCCAAGAGTTCAGAAGATATAGCAATGACCCTGTTTCTGCCTTCGAGGAGCACACCGTCTGTTCACAGCTGGACAGACATCTACAGAGGGAGACAAATACCATACCGGGCACAATAAACTAAGAATGTAGACTTGAGGGTCAGACAAATGAATTCTCACTCTGGTGCTCAGGAGCTGGGTGACCTTGAGCAAATCATAACACTTCAGCGTGACTCATTTTCTCTTCTGTGTCATGGTAACGCTGGCGTCATGAAGTAAGTGGTGTAAGGACAAAGTGAGATTAAAAGATGTAATTATGTAAACCCCCCAGCCTTGTAAATACTGGATGTTTGGTAAGTTTAGTCCTCTTCCTCATCCCCCCCCCCAACCCCGGGTCTCAGACCTGCTAAAGGAATTTAGAGGAGTGGTGGTCACATATCCCTACCGGAGGAGAGAAGACTCCAGGAGGCTGTAATTGAGGTGGCCCTTGTAGGGTAAGAAAGAGAAGGACAGATCCCAGGCAGTGAGAAGGGGTTAGGCCAAAGTGTGACAGGATAATGCCATTGGCATGCTGAGAGGAACAGGTTGCTTTTCATTTTTTTTTTTAAGTTTTTTAAGTTTATTTATTTTGAGAGAGACAGAGACAGCATGGGCTGGGGAGGGGCAGAGAGAGGAGAGAGAGACTAAATCCCAAACAGTTCCGCACAGCCAGCACAGAGCCCAGACAAGCGGCTCAAACTCAGAAAACCATGAGATCATGACCTGAGCCAAAACTGAGAGTTGGACACTTAACCAACTGCACCACCCAGATGCCCCAAAAAGGTTGCTTTTCTTAGGATCAAAATCAGGAGAGGACTTTTAAAAATCTCCAATTAATTACCTTTGGTTTTGTAAGGGGTTCTAGGAGGAAGAGATTGGAATACTGTTTGGAGCCAGCAAGCCACCTGCTCCCAGGAAGCTCTCCTTGAACCTCTAATATAATGTGTTGGTTGAGTTTAGCAAAGGCGTTGCCTTCGGCCTAACCTGGCCGTGCCTTTGTCCCCACAGCAGTATAGTGGACAGGTGACAAAACCACTTGGAGTCTCAAATCTCTCCATCTGTAATATGAGGAGTAACAACAAGAGAATACACCCACGGTGTTATGAGTTAAATATAACTCATAAGTATAGTCAGGCATTCAGTAAGTATTCAATAGATGCTAGCTTCTTTTAAAAAGTCTTTGCCTTACCTTCCTCCCTAGCCTTTACCACTTCCTGCTGAAATTAAGGAGCCTGTGACTTTGGGAGGGCAGGACTGCGCTTTCCTTATCTCTGCTTTATGGCCTGGGGTGGGGGGGATGGTCACATAAAGTTGGCTCAGGGAATGCCTGTTGAATGGAACTGAACTTGCATTGGTAGGGCCTTGTTATAATGCTATGGAGTGGTACTCAGGGTGGGGTGAGTCCTTCCCTAGGCCACGGGATGCTGGAGAAAAGCACTCAGAATTTAGAATCATGAAGACTTGACTGGAGTCTGAAAATCCCTCTTTTGCCATTTACCCTTGGCCTTGATTTGTCATCTGGAAAATGGGGATGGAAATCACTACTTCCTGGAGTTGTTATGGGAACCAAACAAGATAAGCTGTGTCAGTGTGTTACTCGACCATGGATTTCTTACGTGTGTGTGAAAGGTCTCCGGTACACGGTTGTTGCTCAGTATACAGTGAGTATATATGTGCTCCACCTTCTCCCCTTTCCCAGGGTTGGGGAATTCAGTCACTTAAGGAATAAGGAGGGCTCCTTGCAATGTGGTCCCCCATAATGGAATGCCAGGTCACACACCACCACTACCTCTGCTCCCAGCCCAGAGGGGAAGGAGCATAAGGGGCCATGTTGGTGCCACCCAGACAAGGTCAGGGCTTGGAGGTGGGCAGTGAAAGTCTGATGACTTGAGTTCCACCCAGCACCTCCATTAAACAGCTAGATGCCTTGGGTAGCGCCCTCAGCAGGCTGGACCCGGGTTCTCCCTTTGTAATTTAAGGAGGAGTACTCAGCAAACATAGGCCCTCTACCTGTACTATCTGTGGGGTGTCAATGTGAACCCAGTTCACTCCTTCTCTCCCAGAGAGAGGCTCTGATCTCAGTCTCTTATGGATAATGGACCAGTACGTAGAATATTCTGGAATAGTATGAAGAGTGCAAATACATGCACAGACAGAAGAACCCCGAGTAGTAAGTGGATTTGCCATCTCTAAAGTCCTTTAGAAAGAGAAGAGAAAGGCTCTGAAAGCATAAACCTGTCTTTCTAGTTAACATGGCATGCTTCCTCTTGGAAAGGAGCGTTCTCAGACGTGTCAGCAGAGCTGGCTGTTGCGTTCAGTTTGAACGTTCCCCTTCTAACTTTCTCTCACTCCAGATCTTGAGACCCTCATTGGAGAGAAAAGTGTACACTGACCTGCTATCCTTTTATCCTCAGACTGACTTAACCTTCAGAAGTCATCATGAAGAAGCCTCAGGGCCTCAGTCTCTCCATCAGACAAACACAATGACCCAGAATGGTGTTTCTAAACCTTTTTCGACAGTAGAGACTTTTTGCCAAACACATTCTCTCCTGAAACCTTAATACATAAAGCAGGAGGAGGCAGAACTGGCGGGGAGAAGGGGAACTGTTTTCTCTCTCTCTCCCATAAACCTGACTCTCTGTCGGGCGCTGGATCTGGCCTGCTCCCTGCCTGGGGCTGTCTAGTAGAGCAACTGTCCTACAAATTATACAAGGGAAGCACGTGGAGGCAGCCTGAGGCTGGGAGGAGTCCTGGTAGGCTTTCTGGAGGAAGTGATGGCTACACAGAGCCTTAAAGAAGGAGGAGGTGTTTGTCAGGGAAGGCAGGGAGTTGGCAGGTGCTCTTGATAGAGAGGACGTGAAGAGCAGGAAGAGCTGGGATCTGCGGGAAGAAGGGGCTGGGGGTGGGGCTGAGGACCTCTACCACTCGGCCAGGGGGAAGCAGTGGGAAGACATGAATTAGGGAGCGAGAAGGGCCTAGAACGTGAAGTCTTCATGGGTCATGTTTGGAGTTTGAACTTGGTCCTATGCAGATGATACCAAGTCCTTTAAGAGTCTTGAGTAGAGAAGAATCCTACTTAGATTTTCAAAATATATATAGCAGATTTATCGGGATACAATTCACATGCCACACAATTGGGTAATTCGGTTGTGGGACTAGAAACTAAATCACTTTGTCTACAAAGTGGCAAAGGGGGGAAAATCACTGGGGGTCATTCTGATAGGCCTCGCCCCCAGGCACTCAGCTCTGGTTACCCTCCCTGGCTCACTGCTAACAACCCAAAACTGCCCTACATGCTTCTAAAAGCCTCTGGGGGGAAAGAATCTTCTAGGTCATGAAGCAAGTGTGGAGGCTCTTGCCGGTAGCCAGGCAAGAGATACAGTGCTGGCTGGAAGGATGGTAGTGCTGGTGAGAGTGGGCTCTGAAGACAAATCCAGAAGGCCCTGAAGAGTCCTGGGTCTCACGTCCTGCTGAGACCGTGCAGGCCTTTGCTTCTTCTCTGTGAGGACCTGGACGGTCTGGAGAGGAACCTGCCTGAGGAGAGGGAGGAAGGGAAATGGGGGGAGAGGATACCAACAGAGCCACAGGGAGAGGAGAAGGCCCAGAAGCCGTTAATCCTGCTGGTCGAATTGTGTTTTTTAAAGGACACTCTAAAATCAAATGGATGCAATAAAAACACAGTGGCCTTTTCATTAAACCTGCCACAGAGGCCCTTGTTCAGCAGCCATTGTCAATCACATCTGGGCCATTGTCTCTCTCCCCAACCCCCCATAATTGGCATCTGTCTGGGAGAAAACAAATAAATACCAGGCTGGCATTTTAACTAGGGCGGCAAGGAGTGGGGTTGCTCCGAGCCCAGCCAAAAGGTTCCACTAGCTACAGCTCCCTGCCCCCCCACCCCCCTCCCCAAAGCAGCCACTCGCTCTAATCTTTGCCCCAAATCACTGCTTCCAGAGAGCACTTTTTTTCCTGCTTTCTGTCTGCAGAAGCCCCCGGGGGACAGTCAGCAGGAAGGCTTTACTTTTGGTATTTTGCCTCCAGGAAGTCAAGGGAAAAAGAAGTTCGGGACACATTCTCTGGGTGACTTTGCTACAACCACTTAGTAACAGGGATACAGCCCTCTTGTTAACTAATGCGCGCAGAATTAAAGTGGCATGGTTAATTAGTAATAGCAGTATTGCAGCGTGAGGAAATAAGACCGCTGTGATTAACTAGTAATAATAACACAGTCACGGCATCGCTATTAAGTGAGAGTTCCATAACAGCATTGTTCGTGAGCTACTTTGGGCCGCATGCTCTTCTGCAGGTGGTTCTCATTGATCCCAGTAGTTCTGTTCTGTCAAGTAGCCATGAACGCTGAATTAGTGAAACCGAACCATTGCCCATGGAGAAGCACAGAGCTAGGTTCCTGCCAGCCTCTAGTCAGAACATGTTCATCAGCTGATCAATACATAATCTCATACGTATTTCTGTGTAAAAGCACCTTTTAAAATATATACTGTTGATTCATTAACACCGAACTCACAGCTAACAGTGCTATCCGTCATCCCCGAATGGAGCTTGGCTAATACAAGAATTTTCTCGTAAGGCACATACATCCCAGCCTTCTTGCTTAGGAGCACTGGATAGCACTTCACTATGCTTGGAGCCATTTTAAACGGCAAAATCACCAACAAAAATGTGAAAAATGTGGCACTAAATAGACCGCGAAAAGGATACTTGTTTACAGTGTGAGAGCTGAAACAGGAGCCCAGGGCATTGCCTCATTCAACCTCAGCTGGGAAGCGTGCATCGGGAAACTCAAATTTCCACATTCCATGCATGTCCGTGAAGGACCCCAAGAGTGCAATGAGTATTGATTTGGAGGTTCCTAACTAATAAATTTTGGTGAGTAGGCAAATTCGCAAATACATATTCTACAAATGAGGATCGCCTGTATTCTATTTCACTTGCTTTCTCACTTAAGCCAGCAACTCCCATCTTTTGGTATAGAAAACTAAGGTTTGCAGTGTTCAGACAGCTGGAGTGTGGCTTATTATGTTACACCAGGGGTCGGTTAACTACAGCCCACGGGCCCACTGCCTGATTTTTATAAATAAAGTTTTATTGAAACCGTAATACTCATTTGTCCACATAGTGCATATGTAGCAGCTTCTGTGCTGTAGCGGCAGAGTTTAGTAGTTGTAAGAGAGAGCATATAGCCCCGAAAGACTAAAATATTTACAACCCAACCCGTTAGGGCAGAGTTGGCTGAATTATCCCAAATTCTCCCTTTTGAGCTCCAAAGGGAGAAAATTCTTTCTGATCTCAGTTCCAGAATGGTTAGTGCTTTTCCCAAACACTTTGTTTTTTTCTCTCTTGAACATTGGGAATTTTAAAACATTATGTTTCCTTCTTTACAATGATGTTAAGAAGCTCAAAACCTAAACAGCTGGAGACTTCTGACACTCACATGGTGAGAACAGAAAGGATCCTCCATCCTGGTTAGGCTAGGAGGAGGGTTAGGTCACCTCAGCACAGTAAGAACTGTGATCAATTTATAGAAGGTTGTACAGGCATCTGGAACTTTCCAGTAATGAAGTGTTTTATCTGGGGCAGAACCGATGTGGTGGTACTCCCTAAGGAGACAAAGACCTACTATCTGCAAATAATATTTTAGCTGACTACTATTTATTGAGAATTTATTATGTACTAGATATTGGACTGAGTGCTGTGTATGGCTTATATTATTGATTCTCTTGGCATACATTATATAGGCTTAGGCTAAGAAACTGTTCCACAGAGGTGAGTGTGATTGTCCCTTTTTACAGATGAGGAAACCAAGGACCAAAGATGTTAAGTAATTTCTCCCTGGTCTCAAAGTAAGAAGTGACAGATCTGAAATTTGAAGGTATGTGTGTCTGACCCGAACACTTCCTCCCTACATGTCCTCCCTCATTCTAGAGGGCTTATCCAGATGAAAGCATTAACTTTCATCTTTCCAGCTCTTAGAATTAGGATTCTGGACTGCACAGTGAGGCATTTCTAACATTCTTCTCGTGTTATGACCTTCATCTCTGGATTTGAATAGGGTAGGTGGCCTCTGTAGGATATCGGGGTGAGGTGGGGTGAGAGTTGTGTCAGGAACAGACCCACAGAGATCAGAGAGAAGGCTTTGCAGTCTCCCGGGTGCGTGAGGGTGGTAGGCTGGACACTGCTGCTGCGGGGTCGCTGGTGGCTGGAGAGACGGGTACAAGAGACAGAGCCGACAAGACTCAGTGACCGACTTCATGGGGATGGTGAGAAGGCGGCAGGGGTGGCTCCCCATTCCTGGCTGGGGTAACTAGGTGGATGGTGGGTCATTCTGTGAGACTGGAGAGAAGATGAGTTGCTGGTTCTGTTCCGCTGAGCTTGGCCGTGCCGCGAGATAGCCAAAGGAAATATCTGCTTGCAACTGATGGTCGCCTTTGTCCCACCCTGGTCTGTATCTCCTAACTTGTGTGTGTGCCTGCCTCTCCCACAAAACTCTGCAACTCAAGGACAGAGAGCCTTTGTTTCATGAATGCAAAAGCTTCAATTTTTGTTTTGTTTTGTTTGCTTCGGATACTCTTTCTGGATGGCTGTGAAAGTCTCACCAGTCCCCAGTCTCCTTGGTCACTTGAGCTGTGCCTGTAAGAAAAGTGAAAGCCCTGCTTTGGTCGATTCAGAGCCTCTTCTGTCTCTATCAGAACCAATAAATACCTGCTGTCACACTGTTATTGCACCTCCTAAACTCTTTAGTACACAATGTAAGTGCAAGGTTGTAAAGACTCTGTTAAGGAAGTCTCTGGTGAGAGCACTAGCACAGGTAAGGGCCTGTACCTTTCAGAAGGATGGGCTCTGGGACCCAGGAACTTATCCCCTCCCCTCCCCGCCCCCCACCATTCTTCTTCAGCAGCAACATTTGTGAATATTTACTGAATGCCCGGGCATCGGAATGATGCAAGGCCCCTTCCAGCACTCGCGTGGAAGGTCACGAGAACAGGCATTTTTGTCTGCTTTGCTCAGTTCTGTGTTCCCTGTGCCTAGACTCTGCTTGATATACTTGATACATGAGAGATGCTCTTATTGTGTCTGTTGAGGGGATGATGGAATGAATAAGGATACTTCCCTTTGATGAGGAACATCTATCCATCCATCTAACATTTACTGAGCATGTGTCAGATCCTGAGTTGGGCGCTGGGAACACGAGGAAGAGTGGATCGGCCTTGCACTCAGGAAGTATTAATGAAGGGGCGCCTGTGTGGCTCAGTCGGTTAAACGTCCGACTTCGGCTCAGGTCATGAGCTCACAGTTTGTGAGTTCAGGCCCGGCATCGGGCTCTGTGATCTGTGATCAAAAGTTCACAAATATTTCTGGGAGGAGTGTTACAATAGACATCTGAGCTGGGTGCTTCTTACTCTAGCTGGGAGACCAGGGCGGGCTTCACAGAGGAGGCAGCATTTCACCTTGGTCTTGAAGGATGAATAAGAGTTCCCTGAGTGGGAATAAGAAGGACATCCAGACAGGAAATCTTTGGGGGAACACACTGGGACTGTCGTTGTGGTCATTTACAAGGAAACACGCTGGGTAGAGGGTGGGAGATGGAGATAGGTGTTGTATCCTCCCAGCCCTAGATAAAGACTAGCTTTTTGTCTGGATTCCTATCCTTCCCTATCTTCTATGTTATCATCCTACTGGTTGAAGAGAGGAGGTAGAGTTTATTGGTGGGAGAAAAATCTTGAAAAAAAAATCATACAAAAGGAAGACATGGATGCATGTGTGGAAAAAAATTAAAGTCAAAAGGCTCAGAGCAACACTTTGGGAGTAGAAATGTAATACGTTCAATTTTCTGGTAGTCGCATTTGAACAAATGAAACAGGTGAAATTAATTTTAATAATATATTTTATGTAACATGATGTATTCAGAGTATCAAATCATTTCAACGTGGAGTTAATATGAAAATTTATTGATTAAAATGTTAAGTTCCTATTTGCATGCTCGTTCTTCGACATGTGTATTTTACACTGACAGCACATGTCCGTTTGGATTAGCCATACGTTAAGGGCTCAGTAGCCACCTGTGGCCAGTGGCTACTATACTGGCCAGTGCAGGCTAGACCCCTAACCTCTGTAGCACGTGATATGAAACTGAAGGATCAAGGGAAGTCTGGGCTCTCCCCATTCCCCACCCACACTTATTAGTTCACCCACTCATTCATGCACACAGCATTTACGGAATGGCCATTCGAGGCCTGGAGCTTCCGGCCGACGTCAAACAAGAAATAGTGTGTGTGACCAGCAAGGGTGCAGTTTCCTGCATGGCAGGCCATGAGTGAGCCACCTACGGGGCACTGGGGTCTGTCTGTTCATCGGGGATCTCACACTGAGGCCTCGAGGATATACAGGTGGCAGATACTTTGGATTTGGCTGTTTGAATTTTCCTGTACCATGTCTTAAATCAGGCGTGATGCTTCGTCAGTTTAGGATCTTTTGCTCCAGACCTGGCCCACTTCACTCATTAGGTTACCTGTGGCCTGGCTGCAGACACGTGTGTTTGAGAGCCCTGGATCAGAAATCTTTAAGAAATACTAAGTGTTGGCAAGCTTAACAGTAGAATGGACCTAGAGAGGAACCATGCCATTGTTGGCAACCCTCACTTGTGTTCTAGTATCATCTGGAGCACTTATTTTTTTTTTTAATTTTGTAAAGCTTAGTCATTCATTCATTCATTCATTCATTCATTCATTCATTTAGAGAGCACACAAGCAAATAGGGAAGGGGCAGAGAGAGAGGGAGACAGCATCCCCAAGCAAGCTTCACACTATCAGCTCAGAACCTATCATGGGGCTCAAACCCATGAACTGTGAGATCATGACCTGAACCGAAATTAGAGTCAGATGCTTAACCATCTGAGCCACCCAGGCATCCTTTTTTTTTTTTTTTTTTTTTTTTTTGAGAGAGAGAGAGAGAGAGAGAAAGAACATGCACAAGCAGGGGAGGGGCAGAGAGGGAGGGAGACACCAAATCCCAAGAAGGCTCCCTGCCATCAGCAAAGAGCCCAGTGTGGGGCTTGAACTCAGGAAGTATAAGATCATGACCTGAGCCAAGATCAAGAGTGGGACGCTTAACTGACCGAGCCCCCCAGTTGTCCCTGGAACAGTTTCTAAATATACCATTTCCCTGGCCTCATCCTTAGAGATCGTGATTCAGTTGGTCTGAAGTGGGGATGGGAACCAAGTATTTTTCAAAAGCTTTACCCAGTGATTTTTGTTCACTTTCTAACATGGTACTGCTTTTAAATAACCACAGTCCAGAGAGACTGTTCCGCCAGGGTCACAGAGTACGCCTAACTCTCAACCCACTGCTCTTTTTCCCAAACAGCACCGAGGGCAGAAGAGCCGTAGGAACCTTCCTGAACATTCAGGAGGCGTTGCATATATCAGGAGCTTGGAATAGAGAGTCAGGAATCTGTAACCACTATGTTGCCTCTTCAACAACAAAGCCCTTGTCGGTTTACCACTCTGGGAAGATTGCCAGGCTCAAGTATTAATAATAATCTCTTTGTTTTTTAAATGCCTTATAATTGCATAAATAAAGCTTACTTTCTCTTCTTTAATGGTAATGAGGCTTATTTGACTGATTGGTTGATTAATAATACTCTAATTCCCTTGCCGACAAAACAAAAAGACCAAAAGTGGATGCCGGGTTCCCGTGGCTTGGGATAGGAGCAGTGATTCCAGCCATCGTCAAGCTGCTGCGCTGGTATCTCAGGGAGAGGGGCAGCACGGTTTCTGTACAGACAGGCCCTGCTGAGTAAGGGCCGCAGTCAGCTTGAGGAAGCTGGCCCCTGCATTTCCCATGAGAATATTCCTCGACCCCTTTTTCTTCTCATTATGCAATGTCCATCCTGTGACGGCCTGTAGAAGATACTCCTCCTCACCGGTTTCAGTACCAGTAACGGTTGCACTCATTCTGAATTAGCATAGTGTGTACACTTGTAGGCATTGGAAATTGTGAAACTAATCACGTTTGCTGCTTCCCCTTGGCGGCCAGGAAACTCAGAGTCGAACCAGGGTCCTACCAACCAGAAGCATAAAGTTCTCAGCGTCTGTTTGGTGTAATGACAGCAGCTCACATTTGTTGAGCGTTTACCATCTACATGGACTCCTTGTACCTTACTTTCTGCAAACTGCAGGTTGCTGAAAAACTAAAGTGTAGGTCTCGCTTTTATAAATCAAGCAATGTCTTCAGTGCCCATGGGGAATAAGGAAACTCATTTAAATCGGAGATCCCCGTGCTGTGAATAATGATCTTACTCCACTGCGTCTGAGGTGTCATTTGCTGGTTTTCAGACTCTCTCTTGACCTGCAGAGGAGGCCAGCTGGGCCCGGCTGCGGCCTCCGAGTTGGCTGTGAACGTCAGCTCTCTTTTTCTGAGCCCAGAACAGCCCCTGGTCCAGCTATGAATCCCCAGAGCTGAGCTCTGCCAGGGGCCCATGGTTGTGGGTGGCTTTGCATGGACACACATTGGCCCAGAGGCAAAGGGAAACTGGAAGGCTTTTATTGGTCACCTGCCTCCTTGCAGTGGGTTCCTGATAGATAGCAGATGGAGAGACGGGGGAGTTAATGAGGTCGGCGTTCTGGCCAAATGGTTTCCATCTTCCTCTCGCCACTGAGCCCACTGGAAAAGAATGTTGTGCTGGGCGGGCGGCTCAGGGAGAGCTAGAAAAACAGCCTTCACGAAAGGTGTTGGACTGGGGGGAAGGAGGGGAGCTAAAGGAATACTGTGCACTGATTCACTTCAGCTCAATTCAGTGAGTATTTACTAAGCACCTTCTGTATCAGTCACCTTTATATGTCCTCCGATGAACTCCTAAAACGCCATTCTATGTAGTTTTCTTCATCCCTATGTTACAGCTGAGCTGTTTAAAAGATTCAGAGATGTTAACCAACTTGCCCAAGATCACACAGTCGCCTAGGACTTGGCTGGGGTTTGAATCTAAGTATCTCTCTCTTTCTCTCTCTCTCTGAAAACCAAATATGCCAAGCTGCTTCTTACCACTCACTGTATCACACATTCCTTCTTAAATTGTTTTCAGAGGTACATCTTAAGGTCTCATTTCCGAAGCATCTCTTCCTGCCATAGTGAGGAAATGGGGGTGGCTAAGAGACTCATCTTCAAAGCACTGGGGGAAAGGGATGGAATGAGCCATTTACACTTATAAACTGTGTTTTCAGCTCTCACCAGGGGTAGTAGTAATTTAATCATCCAGGCTGGCATCCACTGCCTTGGGGCCTCCCTGCCCCAAGTCAGATGTTTTTGTTGAATCTGGTAATTTTCAAAGGAAGATCCAGATTGGAGTATCAGATCAAGGGCTGGCCCCCATGAATAGGACTCACAGACAGACGCAGGAAACCGTCCACGAACTGCGTGCTACACAGCACTTGGCCAGTCTGTGCCTTTCTGCGCTCTCTCTCCCAGCAGCCCTGTGAGGCAGGCATCATTAGGGCTCCCATTTTACTGGTGAGAAGACTGAGCTCCCAAGACTTTCCAAGTCAAGTGCAGAGCTGGGACCCGTCACGACCCGGAAGATGCGAGCCTCGTGCCTGGCACGTAGGGGCTCTCACAAGCCACTGTAACTTCAGATTTCTAGCTCCGAGGCTTTTTTTCTTCCATCACATCATCTCTGCCTTGAGAAAAAACAATCTATTCCTGAAGGCTATTTTCCTCAAAATATAAGAAAACCCTTGCTGGGCTGTGATCTCATGTTCCTCCACAGGCCCCTTTGGAGTCTCCACGGACCACGCACATGACTTGCTTTCATCCATCCAGAGGTTATAAGAAACCAAATGTTGGCAACATAACATCTTTCTTTGGAGGGACTCAGAGGCCTGCCCCCTTATTTGCCTCTAGGGATCAGGGAAGAAATTGGAGAGGCGGTGGAAGGAAGAAGGCACTGGCTTTGTTTTGTCAAACAAACTGGGCTTTTTAAACAGTTTCATCCCCAACCTCACAGCACCCCTCCTCCTAAAGAAAAAACAATCCCCCCCAAATGTGTGAGTCGCCATGTACTATGGTGCCCACAGCTCTCTCTGTGTATTCCTCCCCTGGCCCCCAGACCCAGCGGAGAGTGGGAAGAGCAGTTCACAGGGGTCAGCGGTGTGGGGCTCAGACCCAAGCCAAGCAAGAGGGAAAGGCAGATTGGAATCAGGACGGCTGAGAGTATGTGAATTCCAACAACAGGACCAATCGGAGTAACGAGGGAGCATAGGAGGGCACCATCACTCGTTGAGTGCCCACGATAGACCAGGTCATTTCAATACGTGGTCCCCTTCTCTTTCTCCATCGACCCCGTGAAGTTGAGGCTCAAGGAGTCACAACAACTAGTCCCAAGCCCATAGCTCATCAGAGGCAGAACTGAGACCAGATCCCAGGTTTCTGATGCCAGGGCTGGAGACATGATCAAGAAGGAGCTAGGCTTGCGAATACAGCAGCTGTGTCACGTAGGCCTAGACTTATAGTCACTGGTCATAAAGACTATTTAAATTAGTTAAAATAAAATAAAGTAAAATAAATCGGTCCCCGGCTCGCAGGAGCCACATGTCAAGTGTTCAGTTCTACATGTGCCTGGTACCATACTGGACAGCACAGGTTTATCGAATGTTTCCATCATTGCAGAAGGTTCTATTGGACAGCACTGGTCCAGAGTTTCAGAGCCAGCCAAACAGGAAAGGGAACAGTTTCGACTCTCCTGTGTCTGAACCCCCAGCCCAGGCCTGGCCCAGAGTGGGAGTGAACAATGCCAACCTCTCCTGCGAGTGCTATTGGTGGCTGGAGCTCAAATTCCTGTGACCCTTGTCATGTGTCTCACACGCATTTAGTCTCCCCTGACTGGGTTTCTCGGTACCGGCTGCGTGTGCCCCTCAGCCTCCCGCTGATGTGGATCCCAGATTTTCTGAGTCAGCTCTGAAGTCATACATTTTGTGCCCTCTGTAGAACATTCCGTCCCAATTATTTTCTCCTGAATATATCCAGGGCAGGGCCTAGCACAAAAAAAACCATAAGCATTGGTGATATTGTAGCATTGTAGAGAAGACAGACAAGTAAATAGTCATTACAGCCTTGTGATAAGGGTTTTTTACAGGCATTCATTCATTCATAAATAATGATTGGGCCAGCTAGCATAAGTGGGGCACAGTTGATACAGAAATTGATATTTAGGAGGGAATAGCTATTTCCTGGTAGGCAGGGCGAAGGTGCAGACAGCGTCAAGCACGAACAAAGGTTACTGGGCAACACAGCCCCAGATCTGTGTGGTCAGCAGGCCTCCTTGGATGGTGACAAGTAGAGACAGTGTGCATCTAGGATTTAAAGTCAGAGGGCAGCCCCAAGACAGTGTAACTGAGTGGGGTACCAGAACTCAGACTGAAGGTCCTAGGGTTTTAGGGCACAAGGCAGCTTAAAAGCCATCTATCCAACCCCTTCATTTCACAGAGGATAAACCTGAGGCCTGGAGAGAAGCAAGGAATGCTGGGACTTAGGAGCACTGCTGCTTCTAGAATGTAGGCCACCAGCTTCTAGCCTAGGACCCTTCCTCTCCTCTGTTCTGTTTGCTAGTCTTAGTCCATATTCCTTACCACTCTGTAAGGTGGCCACTCACCATGAGGGTAACTCCAACCACAACAGTCTTATAGAATTTGGGTCTTAGGATAAAGAAGATGTGGTTTATATATACAAAGGAATACTACTTGGCAATGAGAAAGAATGCAACCTTGCCATTTGCAACAACGTGGATGGAACTGGAAGGTATTAGGCTAAGTGAAATAAGTCAGTCAGAGAAAGACAGATACCATGTTTTCACTCAAAGGTGGATCTTGAGAAACTTAACAGAAGACCAAGGGGGAGGGGAAGGAGAAAAAAAATAGTTACTAACAGAGAGGGCGGGAGGCAAACCATAAGAGACTCTTAAATACAGAGAACAAACTGAGGGTTGATGGGGATTGGGGAAGAGGGGAAACTGGGTGATGGGCATTGAGGAGGGCACTTGCTGGGATAGCACTGGGTGTTGTATGGAAGCCAATTTGACAATAAATTATCTTAAGAAAAAAGAAGAATTTGGGTCTTATGGAAGGAGGGTGCAAAGCAGAGGCATGGAAGTGAGACAGAATCTCAAAGAAACCTGTTAGCCACTTAGTGTAGAGGTTGTGAATATTAATTCAAGCCAGAAAACCAGGGCTGGGATCCTAGTTCTGCCATTTACTAGCTGTATGGCCTTGGGTGAGTTCCTTCATCTCTCTGACCTTCAAGTCTAAACAAGGTGGGAGTTATCTACCTTCTAGGCTTGTGCAGCAGAGTAAAGAAGTTATATCTGAAACCTTTAGAAGAGTATCTGGCCTATCATAAACACCATATCTGTGTTAAGGTTGTTATTACAAAGTCTGGCATTACTGCTTAAGCAGATTTGTCCCCAGTCCTAGAGCTAGCTGTGTGATATGACCTGTGTTCTGATGGGGAAGGGGGCCAAAAGGTTTGCATGCCCAGCACCACTTTGGAAACCTCGAATTCACACTCTGTGTGAGCTGGTTCTGACAGCCTCCTGTGTTCCTGCTTAAATCTCCCATAGAGCATGTGACCTGTTCCATCTTGTATTGTAAATAGTTTATTTGACTTCTCTTCCCTATTAGAAAATAAACTTCTTGAGAGCAGGAGCTGAATTTTATTATTTGATAACAAAGAGAAGAGTCTCAGACCTTGAGTGAGAAAATACAGATTCAGATGATTCCTTCTTAGTGATGCAATCTTTGCTTTGCTTTATTGAATTATAATTCACAAAGCACCCATGTACAATTCAGCAGCTCGTAGTAGACTCACAGAGTTGTGAAAGTGTCACCATGATCAATTTTAGGACATTTGCATCACCCCAGGAAGAAACCCATACCCATTCTCTAGCACTTTCTGGAATAGTGGCGGGCATTACATGAAGACATGCATGCAAACAGGCCTTAGCACAAAGCCAGGAACACAGTTTGTGTCTAAGAAATACCCATCCCATTGGTTCTGGCTCAGGGCTTGGTATAGAAACATGAAGGCAGCTCTTCAAGGCCCCCTCACCAAAGCTGAGGAAGCTGAACTCCTTTGTGGAGACCCACTGCCAGGCACTGCTTATGCTGGGATGCAGGCTGGGGTTTTGGGACATGGGGTTCAGCAGAGGGGGAGGTGTTGACCAGGAGATTCCCCACATACAAACTCCAGTCTGCAGGACTCCTATCAGAAATTTACCAGGAGGTGGCCTCCTTCTCCACACCTGTCAGGTCAGGGCAAGCAGAAACAGAGGCCCCTGTGCCTCACGGCAAATTGTTGTTCAAGTATAGCCACTCTGGTGGTGACTGCATGGTTCAGTTGGTTAAGCATCCAACTCCTGATTTTGGCTCAGGTCATGATCTCAGGGTTTGATTTGTTGGGATCCTCTCTCCTTTTCTTTCTGCCTCCCCTCTGCTCATGTGTTCGCTCTCTCTTTCTCTCTCTCTCTCTCTTTCTCTCTCTCTCAAAATAAATAAATAAACTTAAAAAAAGAAAATAGCCACCCTGGAACCCAGGGTGATTACAAACCAACTTTGTTGTTGTCTGAAAGTGGTTTCATTCTCTCCCTTTTTTTTCTTTCTCCTTCCAAGAAAAAGAAATTATGAGCTCAAAAAACATTATTTTCATAGCCCAGTTGTCTTCTTGATGAAGGAGCTTCTGAAGAGAGAAATGGTCTGACTTAGGGCAGCAGTGGTCATTGTCTGCATGTAGGCCCCAAGAAGATGACACAGAGCCAGGGATCTTGCCTGGGTAACCACAGTGCATGACAATCAAGGACAGTTCTTGTTTGTTTTCTGTCCTAATTCCTTCCTAGCACCCACTGCAGTGGTGAGTGCATGGTAGGTGTTTGATGGACACTTGCTGGTTGAATTAATGGGTATAGGGATATGTGGATGGTTGAAGAGATGAATGGATGCATGTATAGAATAGATAGACGGATGAGATGGACGGATGGATAGACGGGTGGTTGGGTGGTTGGGTGGTTGGGGTGGATGGATGGGATGGATGGTTGGGATGAATGGATGGATGGATGGATAGGGTGGATGGAAGGGAAGGTTGGGATGGATGGATGGGGTGGATGGTTGGGATGGATGGATGGATGTATGGATGGGTAGATAGATGGATGGGTGGTTGGGTGGTTGGGGTGGATGGATGGGATGGATGTTTGGGATGGATGAATGGATGCATGGATGGACGATGGGGTGGATGGATGGAAAGGTTGGGATGGATGGATGGGGTGGATGGTTGGGATGGATGGAATGGATGGATGGATGGATGGATGGATGGGTGTTGGGTGGTTGGGTGGTTGGGGTGGATGGATGGGATGGATGTTTGGGATGGATGAATGGATACATGGATGGACGGATGGGGTGGATGGATGGGAAGGTTGGGATGGATGGATGGGGTGGATGGTTGGGATGGCTGGCTGGCTGGCTGGCTGCATGGATGGATGGGTGGTTGGGTGGTTGGGGTAGATGGATGGGATGGATGTTTGGGATGGATGAATGGATGCATGGATGGATGGATGGGGTGGATGGATGGGAAGGTTGGGATGGATGGATGGGGTGGATGGCTGGGATGGATGGGATGGATGGATGGATGGATGGATGGATGGATGGATGAACGGATGGATGGGGTGGATGGGGTGGATGAACTGGATGGATGGTGGATTTTACTAGAATGTAAGTTCCAGGAAGGCAGAGGTTTTCATCCATTCCATTCACTGATGTATGTCCAATGTCTAGTGCTTGGTGCCTAGTAGACAGTAAATGTTTGTTGTTTAAATGGGTGAATAGATGGAGGAAGAGTGTATAAATAAGTAGATGGTTGGATGACAAATGAATACTAGCTTACTTTCAAACAGTGTTTTTGGTTTATATCCTCTGCATTATTTGACCCTCAGCCAAGCTCTGCAATGTAGCTGAGCAGGCACATAATTGACTACTCGCTCCATGGAGCCAAGCAGTATTCTCAGCATTGCATGCCTACTTCTGTCCCAGGAACACCCTCCAACTTTTTTCACAACTGTGAGTTCCTCCAAGCCAGAGTATTAATCTTTCTCATATTCTAGTACTAAACACAAGGCCCAACACACTGTAGATAGTCTGTATTTGTGGACCAAATATGTTCAGTCATTGCCATTTTAGAATTGACCAGAGAAGTGACAGAACCAGTCATGGCCACACAGCAAGGAGGTGGTAGAGCCAGTCCTGAAACTCAGCTTCAGACCGTCCATTTGGGCTTGTTTCATGTCAGGTGAGTTTGAAGAGGATCTGCCTGCCTAGAGAAGGAGGAAGCCCCCATGAATAACTACATACCCACCACTCGAGGAAGCTGAGGAGCCCGTGGGGGGCGCCTGCTTAAAAACAACATGCAGTTTTTCCTGAGCTTCCCTGGTTAAAATGACTGCATCTGCCTAAGCCCCTGGCTCAGTTAGCAGACAAGGATCATGTGATGTGCTGAGAGGCCTGGCCGTCTATTGGCATGTGACGGAATCACTGCCAGGAAAGATTCTCTAGTCCTGGAAGCTGATAGAATTTAGAGATTCAGGCAGGAAACTTCTCATTGTTGACAACTGGTATTTTATAACTCAAGGCCACTTTTGGTTACTGCAAACCTGACTCTTGTGAAATAAAGCCCTATCCTAGTCTCTTGTCACAAAGGGTGAGGGGTTGTGTGACATTGTTGAAGGGCATTAGTCTTTGGCTTCACAAAGACTTGGATTCAGATATAAGCCCCGCTGCCTACCAGCTTGGGGAGGCAGGAAAGGGGGAGGAAGTAAATGCCTTCTGAGCATCCAGTTCCTACCAGGTCACTTCTGATGTCAAGGAGCACGAATTCACTGAATCTTTCCCATAACCCTTTGGGACGTAGGCTTGGTTGTCTTCATTTGATGCACAAGGAAACCAAGGCTCAGAAAGATTCTGCATCTTGCCCAAGATCTCACCATTGGTACCTAATAGGCCTCTTTGGTCTGACTATAAAACCCTTTCTACCTTGGCACATGACAAGCCCCCAAACCTCCCTCCACCTCCTCCTCCTCATTCATGTAAGGAGGATAACACTAGCTTTTCCATCTGCTCGGTCTGTACCATGAATCGAGGGACCCCTTCAGGGACAGGTGTTTGCAAGAAGGCTTGAACTCTTCCACCCGAGCAGGCTCCTATTATTTGCACCCGCGATGCTGGCAGATTCTCAGATGACAAGCCTTTTGAACATTTGCCAGTATCTCAACCCTTCTAATTAAAACCACATTATCTGTGATGATGTTTAATGATAGCATTTGCAGAGTTGGGTTACTCTCTGGTCTCAGGTTCAGTTTGAAGTTTTCCTTTCTGAACAGCACATGCAGTGGCCTTGATCATGGTCAGGTGGAGGTTCTGTGTGATCTGTTCTGGTAGCCTGTGTATTCTCTTTTATTCCAGAAGCCTCTACTTGGGGAGGCTTGGCCTGGCTGGCAGATGGTCTGGCCATCCATGTGCCAAAGGCACATGTCAGCTCTTTCTTGTTTATTATTGTTATTGCATTAGTTGAGTACCCCTTGTCCCCCATTGTTCCGAGGTGCAGGTGAACGGAAGCAAGAAAATCAGCATTTGTTTGCTGTGGTTGCTATCAGACTTCAGGAGCACCTCTGGCTGGTGTTGGTTTGGCCAGCTGGCCTGTGACCCCTTCCACTGTTCTCTCCTAACTGAGGACCTTTGCACCTGCAAGCTTGGTGTGCTTCAGGCCCTACATCCAATCCTGACCTGAAACTGGAGGAGATTAAGGAACAACAACCTGAGTGATCGTCTGTTGGGATCCTTTAAACTATTGTACTCACTCTTGAATGGTGAAAATTTGGTAAATAAATTACTTAAGAAGGTATAACATGTTTTCTTTGGGAGACAGCATCCAGCTTTCGAGGCTTCTAGGCTGGCCTGGACCCTGGATGCTAGGCTCATTACTTAGACCTAGTTCCCTGGTACACTGAACAAAGTCCATCATAACTAGTCTTTATGTGCTTTCTCAGCCCATCTCCTACCAGCTGGGTGCACCCCGTGTTCGGTAAGGCTGAGCTTCTGGTATTGCCTCACATCATCTTTTGCTTTGACTACTTCACTCCTCTGCCTCCCATTCCTCCATCCAACTAACCCCTTCTCATCCTTTAAAATGTGACACAGGGGTTGCTCTCTCCAGGAAGACTTTGCCACCGATCCCAGCTAGGTGAGGCACCCTCTGCTGTCTTTGTGTATACTCTCCCCTGGACTGATCTCTTTGCATATATGACAGTCGCCTATCTGGGTGTCCTGCCATGTCGTTCTCATCTTGGCAACCCCGCAGGGCCTAGAACAGAATTGTCCCTTAATGATTGTGGTGTGACCAGATGGATGGATGAATGAAGGCAGAGAGGGTTGATTAGTTACCTAACTGAGCTTCCATCTCACTCCCCACAACCCCATCCCCAGAGAGCCCAGTTACCCAGTAGAAGTCATGAAATCTGAAGGTAGACCGCCTGAGGCTCAGAGCAAGGCTTAGGAGTTTGAATCCAAAAGGCAAAGTAATTGCTAAAAGACAGGATTCCTACCAGATCCAGACACATCTGTCACGGACATTCTTAAAGACCCAGATTTCTGATCGTTTCAACTCTGAGATGCAGTTTTCAAGCGGTTCTGTTGCAGTTGGCATCATTTTGCAAACTCTCGCTGACTGCTCTAGTTTCTCAGTGATGTGATCAAGTTGTCAGATCTCTAAGCGTTTAGGGTTGGACAGTCTCAGCTGGGGATTCTAGCTCTGCCAGTTCCCGGAGGTGTGACCGTCGACAAATCTGCTCTCCTCTTCGGGGTTCTCTCCTCCTCTGGGAAATGAGTATCCTAAATGAGATGATAGGTGGTCAGTGCAGGGAACTGGTCACACTCTCAAATAAGGTAATGGAGGAAAGTTTAATGAAGGTCAGCATTTCAAGGAAACCAGTAAGGGATGGTGCGACACCCCAGAATTAGCAGGGAAGGAGTGGGAGTAGATACTGAGAGAGTTTTACCTGCAGAAGAGGGTGCTGGACAGGAGCCATGGCCTTAGAAAGAAGAAAGAAACCACTGCCAATCACAGCATAACAGGGAGGAGTGGGGGGGGAGGATAATTACCCCAGGCTTATTTTCATCCCACCCTGAGGCTGGTCTCTCCCATTGGCTAAACCCAAGCAGATTCCAGAAGGAAAGGAAAATCAGTGATAATGGCCCAAAAGGTCAGCCTCCTGGAGCCCAGAGCAGCATAGGGAAAGGTAGAGAAAGGAGCTAGAGGGACAAATGCGGGGAACCCAGCCCAGCCCTGCCCTGACGAACAGTGGCTTCTCAGTGTGGGCCACTTCTTTCCCTTGCCTTACTAACATCTCTCTACCTCTTAGAAAAAGGGACAGAAGAAAGAAGACCGAACGAACCTGAACACTCCTTACAGGTTCCTCCAAGAGCGTGTTAAGAACGAAGTCGAAATGGAGAGAAAGAATAAAGGGTTTTAAAATTTTGATTATCTGTGGATTTCTTTTATCCACGTTATCTCTTTCCACCAGTAGCTGGGATAATTGAAACCTCATTGCCTTCTCTAACTGCAGCTGTTCCATGTGCTGAAGACACATCAAAGGTGTTTTTGTCAGGCGCTGTATGCTGTAGTTTTTAATTAATTTTAATTTTATTTTTACATTTGATCTAATAGAGTCAAATGAATCTTTATTGCTCAGATATCCCCGAACTGGTGAAATAGGTCAGCCTTCCCAGAAGGAGTTCTTTGAACTTCTTTGCATGTGTAAATCACTTGGGCCAGCCGACTCAGGCTCTGCCCGCAGGTACCTGGCTGCAGGCGCTCGCAGGGATTGGTGTGAGATGCGACCCGGGTGTCAGGAAAATGGGAGGCCAGACTGAGCAGGTGGTGTCCGCATCCCATTTGGTCCACAGACAGGTCCTACTGGGTGCTGGGCCCAGAGGAGTCAAGGAGAAAGGGGTTGCCTGTGCCTCTCAGTGGAGAGCCCACCGGGGGAGTGGGGGGTGCCTGGGTGGCTCAGTCAGTTGAGTGGCCACTTCGGCTCAGGTCATGGTCTCATGGTTTGTGAGTTCAACGCCTGTGTCAGGCTCTGTGCTGACAGCTCGGAGCCTGGAGCCTGCTTCGGATTCTGTGTCTTTCTCTTTTTCTGCCCCTCCCCCGTTCACTCGCGCTCTCTCTCTCTCTCTCTCTCTCTCAAAAATATATAAATATTGAAAAGAAAAAAAACTTGGACACTTGAGATGGAAAAGCAGGCCCCTTTGTTTTTCCTCCTCAGCCTGCAGGAGGACCCACACCATGCCAGCTCCTCTGCAGTGGCTTCCAGAGCTGTCACCCATGGGGCTCCTCCCATGCTCCTCAACCCAGCGGGACCCTGTCAGCCCAGGAGGATCCTCCCCCAGCTCTGGCACCCCTGCCTTTCCCTGTCTCCTGTGAAGGCACCCTAGGCCCTTCTAGTAGTCCGAGACTTCCCTGTGTCCCCCTTGAGGTTTTCAAGGCAGCGCGTGAAAGCATCTGTTCTACCATGACATCCCCTGCCTTCTCTCCACCTTCCAAGCCCCAGTTCCTTCTTCTTATGGTTGCCCCAGGAGAGAACTTCTTGGCCTTTCCCAAGGAGCCCATGCGGGGACTCAAAACATCTCCCCTGCCGCGTCCTTCCCAGTACCCAGGGTCTCCCAGCCTCTGCCACTCTACCCCCACCTCGCTCGCCTGGCACGCTTGAATACATTAGAATCAATGTGCAATATGATGCCAAGTTGTAACATTATTAGATCTTTAATGTGTCCGAGGGAAAGGAAAACAACAATGGCCTTTACATCTCACTGCCCAGATAACTCCTATTAACGTAAAGAAAAAAAATAGATGTACACGGTCAGAAAGTGCAGAGTACAGAAAGATAAACCAGAACACATAACTCATCTCAGGCTCCTTGTTGCCTCTCTCCAAAGGTGACCCCTCTAAAAGCGTTTGTTGGTATTCTTCCAGGGAAAAAAAAACAATGCAGACCCATGTTTTATTTACACCGAAGAGGTCATTTTATCCACCGTCTGTACCCTAATACATTGAGATGCTTCCTTCTCTGTTCTTACGAGCCTTGCTGGCTCTCCTTACATAGGCTGAACACACCAAACATTGCTGACTTCTTCCTCTGTCCACAGATGCTCAAGTATTTCTCGGTTTTTGAACTAGATACTGTTTGTGTTTCGAACTCTTTAGTGAATTACTTCTACGTCTATCCAAGCATATTTAGCTGATAGCTGGAGGGTCAGTTCCTAAAAATAGAACAGACCACACCCCCCCCCATGGGGCACCTGGGTGGCTCAGGTGGTTGAGTGTCCGACTTCGGCTCAGGTCATGATCTCACAGTGGGAGTTCAGGCCCCGCATCGGGCTCTGTGCTGACAGACAGCTCAGAGTCCGGAGCCTGCTTTGGATTCTCTGTCTCCCTCTCTCTCTGCCCCTTCCCCACTTGCATTCTGTCTCTCAAAAATAAAGAAACTTTAAAAATGAAATTAAAAAAAAACAGAATGGACCCCCAAAAGTATGTACAGTTCAGTGTTGGTGCCTGTGGCCAAATTGTCCTGCCAGATGCTGGTCCTGCCAGCAGGAGCTGCAGAGGGGCACATACTGGAAATTACCAGGCCTTTCCATTGTTGTCAGCCTGGTGGGGAGACAATGCTATCCCATTGTTGTTTTTATCTGCACTTCTTTAATTATCAGCACAGCCAAACAGCTTTTATTATCTGTTTATATTTGTTCTTCTCTGAGCAGACTCTTCATATCCTTTGTCTATTTTTTTTCCCCCTGCTGGACCAGGAATAAATTTTAAAGTATTTTATGAAATCAAAGGCAGGATCCACATCTCAAATCTTTTCATTTTATCATTGATTTTATTTCCATTTCTTTTGAGACGGCAAATCGCAGGGAGGGAGGGGGGTCTGAACGTCTTTATACTCCTGTTACTTGAGCACAGAGCCCTCTGTACCCTCTGAGAAGGGTCTGTCTGTTCCCATCCCAAGTAGAACAAGACAGTGAATTGTTCAGCATCTCAGTGGTTCAGAGGGGGAGCTATACCAGTCAGACTGTGCTCTGGCAGCTCCTAGATACCATACGCTAAGACACGGGTCAGCTGTGGGACTCCGTGCCGTCCATTTAGATGAGGCCTTTGCCAGCTGCCTATTGTGAGCCTCCGAGGGTCACATCCTTGACACCATCTGCTGGACCATGAAGATCATCAGCGTGCCAAGGAGTCTGACAGGCTGTGATTATTTTCTACTTTAGTGCATTTTTTTTCCCCTGGCGTGAAGAGGTTTCATTTTCTGGGCAAGCTCTTTGTACATCAGATACCCCATTAAAGGAAAACGAGCCTCCTTGGGTACCTTGCATTCGTCCTGGCCTGAAGGTGGTCAGAGCCTGAGTGTGAGTTTGGGTGAGTGCAGCCGATGTGTTGGGCCCCAGTAGATGGGTTGTTATTCATCTGTTCATTCATCCAACCCATTCACCCAACAAATGTGTTGAGAGCAGTCTGGCATAAAGTTTAGGCTTTACACACAGGGTAAGCTTCAGCTCTTGAACCTACTCTTGTGTGACATTGGCAAGCCCCCTCACTTCTTGCTTCTTGGAGCCTTTGAGTTTCCTTAACAATAAATGAGCAGCAATGCCCACTTCCGAGTTGGGAGGTCTATTGAGATAATACATGTTTTAGGCAGCTGTTGCCACATCATGCAGCATTAACAAGACACTCAAAAATGTAGCAGCTTAAAACGTAACTTACTGCTGCTCCTGTATCTGGGCATCAGCTGGATGTCAGCCGATGTAAACTGTACTCGGCCGGGTGTGGTTCCGCTCTGCAGCTTGGATCCAAGTCTGCACCCTGAGCCCTCACCCACCTTGGGTCGGCGGGATTCCTGGGGCATAGTCTCAACTCTCTGCCTTCGCGGGGAAGTACTGGAAAGTTCAGGGCATGAAGTGAGGGCTGAAGAATCAGGAACGGCGATGCTGTCTTCCACTCTGTACACTCGCTGGTGGAGAGTGCTGGTCTTCCTTCTCTGGCTGACACACCATGGAGTAGACTGCTTGACAGGGCGCTGTTTCCTCCACAGATGATTTTGCCAAGTCTCGTGCTTCTTTGAATCCACAGAGTCTTTCTTCGGCTTCCCAAGGATTGGTCTTCTTGAGAAAACTAAAGGAAACTAACACTCAGAGCCTTTACTATTTTTTTTTTCTTCGCCTTAACTATTCCACAGTTTCATGTGAGTCTCGGTTTTGGAATACTCTCAGCTGTTAGTTCTTCAAATATTTCCTCTCTTCTATTCTCGCCTATTGAAATTCCCCTGAGATCTTGTTGGTTCTTCCGATTCCATCCACCTTTATTTTAATACATCGGACATATTTTCCATTTATCTCCCTGGGCTACATTATGGGAAACTTATCTTTGAGTTCCCTAGACCTGTCTTCGGCTGCACATAATCTGCTCTATCATTTAGCCTCTGGATTTTAATTTTAATGACTGTGTGTGTGTGTGTGTGTGTGTGTGTGTGTGTGTGTGTTTTCATTTCTCGGGTTTTATTTAGTTCCTTTCCAAACCTGCCTTCAGTTTTTTCATAGTGTCTTGTCCTTTTAATGTGATTTTTATTCCTTCGCTTTTTGTTTTAGTCATTTAAATACATTTATAATGTATCAGATAATTTTAGTATTTCAAGGGCGTACGCTTCCTCGTTGTGCCTGCTGGTGAAGTGTTTTCTTGGGTGATTTGTAAATGTGTGTGTGTGTGTGTGTGTGTGTAAGCTCATCTTCAGGTGATATGGTTTTAGTGGTGGTTATTGTTTTATTTGAGTGGGACTTCCCTGCGTTCAGGGCTATGGAAGTGCCCTTACAGAATCTGTAGTTATTTTCTGCCTGATCTGACCAAACACTACAGAGGTTTCACTGGCCCTGGGCCAGATTTTACATTAATTTCTTGGTTTAGAATTCCCGCAGCCCAGAGGTGATATAAATTAGGAATTTGTACTTACATATGGTACAGAATTGAGTTTTTCTATATCCTGGGGTAATTTTTTTTTTCTGTCCACAGTCTTGAACAAAAACAAGCTTCTTAGGCTCTCTTACAGTTCAATGGGTAGAGATCCCATTTGCGGAGGGGAGAAACCCTTTCAAGGTCCTGACCTTATGCAGGGGTCTTAGGGGCTCCCTTCTATGCCCTTGCCTTCCCATGCAACAAGGTCCACGTCTTCTTTCCCCCCAGCGGATGTTAAACCCCAGCCCTGAGCTGTTAGGTCCATGTTGGTGTCTCATATCCTTCTGGGCCACTCCCCACAGCTTCAGCTCTTTTACTCAGTGTTCTAGTTCAATGTGCCTTATTTAATTTTTCCGTTTGATTTCGTTCTACACTTCTATATAGTTTGGGTAAGAAGGATAATCCTGTAAATTCGGTCTACCATATTGCCAGATCCCGAAACCAGAAACCTGACACTTACAGCTCCTCAAAAACAAAAAACAAAACCACTACCGGTCCTTTCTATTTTAAACTTCTCACCAGGATATAGCCCCCAAAATGCATGTTTGTTAAATAATTGAATAACCAGACACTTGTTGGATTTAAAAAAACGATGGAGAATTAAAGCCTTTACCTAACAGGTTGCTGTCTAGAGTCGCCTTCTATCGACTCCAGTAATAATTAGAATTTCAATTATTCATTTTCAATTAGAAACATGGCATAATGATCACAAATGTCATTAAGAAATTGAATTGTGTCTAATGCTGGATTGAGAGAAGGCAATATTTCCTAGGACCATTCCTTTCTTTAATGCCCGGAAACCAGACAGCCTCAATTAGAAGAACCAAAGTTCCAACCGAACTTTTGAAAGATGTAAAAAGGAGTGCAGGGCAGCAGTGTTGACCCTCAGCGACGCGGACATGAGGGGCGCGGTCCTCCGCTGGGACAAATGCCTGCAGTCTGATTACTCCTAGGTGCAGGATTGGAAGTCTGCCACCTCCCACCTTGGACCTTGTATCCTAGGTAACCTGGACACGAACACAGTGGCCCTCGGGCAGCACTGACACTTCGGTGTGCCTGCTCTGTGCCTGGCACCCTGCTTAGCCCTGCACTCGTGTTGCCTCGGTCTTACAACTCCCCAGGCATTTTCTTAGGAGAAAATTAGTACAGAGCAGGGACAGACAGTGTGTCGGGAATCAGTGGTGCGTAGTAAGCGTGTCCGTAATGAATGAATAATGCTGTAACTACTGCTAAGAACCAATGGCCATTCGGCTCCCACTACAGTTACTGCAACGGTCACCTTACATACCTTTTCTAATTCAGTCTTCAAAACTGACTTCTGAGATTACTCCTCCTTTAAATATGGTGAACCAGCTTGGAGGAGATAAATCACCCAAGGCCACAGAGCTAGGCAGTGACAGATGTGAAGTACAAACCCAGATCTCTGATTTTAGATGAGCAACTTATTCATATTAGGTAAAGAGAAAGTGAAGAACTTGGGGAGTATTTCTCAAATAAATACAGCGCATGAATGTTACGATATGTTTGGGTGGTTCAGAGGCTTTTTTGCATAATTCCTGTTTCTCGGAAGAGTTTCAGATGGCTGAGTTTGCCGGGTAGATAAATTTGAAATGGGACCCAGCACTCTGCCTGGCATATAATCAAGGCTTAATAAATATTTAGTGATCCGATCAATTCATTATTGATGTAGTTACTGGCTGAGAGTCATACTGTCATTTCTTTTAAAGGTAGACTAGAAACAGGGCGCCTGGCTGGCTCAGTCGGTTAAACATCCAGCCTCGGCTCAGGTCATGATCTAGCGGTCTGGTCCGTGAGTTCGAGCCCCGCGTCAGGTTCTGTGCTGACAGCTCAGAGCCTGGAGCCTGCTTCGGATTCTGTGTCTCCCTCTCTCTCTGCCCCTCCCCAGCTCACGCTCTGTCTCTCTCTGTCTCCCAAAAATGAATAAACATAAACATTTTTTTTAAAGGTAGACTAGAAGCATGGTAGAATATGCATGGACTAGGTTTGGAATTAGAAGGACCCACGTCCAAATCTTTCTTAGCATGTTTGTTAGCTCCATGCCTGGGGGCAGGTGGATTAATCTCTTAGTGCCTCAGTTTCCTCATCTGTAAAATGGGGGATAATCTTACTATTTACATGGTTCCTTTAAGGGAAATATAGTGCACCAAGAATACATAGTGTGTAGATAAAGTACCAGAATAGTAGTACTGGATAAAAATCATTGCTTTTATTGTAAGCACACAACCAAACAGTTTTGCCGCTAGGGCTGTTGTTAATGATACTGAATAAAATTGGTAAAGAGCAAATCATTGCTGAAGAACAGGTGAGAACACGTGGATCCCACAGGCAGCGTTATCAGAAAGTCAAAATTCAAAGGGCATCCTTCCTCTTTCCTGGCCTTCCAGAAACCTGGTAACCAGCTTCTGCTATTATGGAGCTGTGGCCGAGGGAAGTAACACATCAAAAGGAATGCGATGGGGGAGGAGAAACTTGTCTTCCCACAAAAGGAACAAAAACAGCCCATTATTCAAAGTCTCTGCTGAGAGAGGGGGAAAAAAATCTCTGCAGAAAAAGTTGACCATATTCTGTGGAAGATGCTGTAGTTTCCATGGCAATTAATGGTGTTAAGTGCACTTCATAACTCAAAGGTCTCTAGTGAAGATAGAGAAGGAAAGGGGGAAAAGGTAGTTTTTTAAAAATAGTATTTGAAGATTTTTTTTCCTTTGAAAATCCTTTTACTGCCTCTATCGGGCAGGAGTTTTATTTTTGAAACCTTGGAAAGATGTGCAAAATGACTTTAGGGATGGAATTATAGATACAGTTGAGACGCCCAAAATAGGCTCTCTCCAAGGCATGGCGGGCACTTCCAAAAGAATTGCCACGTTTATTCTGTGTGCCAGCAACACCCCCTTTCTCTGGCCCTGGTGGGAATCCTCTGACACGGTGGTCCCTGGCCACAAAGGGAAGGGTTCACCTTTTCTAATTCCCAGAACCAAATGAATTCTCAGGAAGGAGAAGATTGCAAGACCTCTGCTCTAACCCCTAAATCATCTAGGCTGTTGAGTGAAAGCTCAGTCATCAAGTATTTATTTATCAAATGCCTACTGGGTACCAGGTATCTTGTTGGGAGATTTGCACAGATGTGTCACAGTGAGGGTAATAGTATCTCCACCTGTGCCTCAGAGATGCTCAGTGAAGTTCTGTAGGGTCACCACAGAGTTCCAGAAAAACCATGTTATCTCTTCAACAAGATGGAAGACTTGGCCCTATGCCTTTCAGAGGGGCCAGAGTGTGAGCCATGGGGTGAACAGGGCTTCTGTGCTCTCCTGTGAAGACCCAGCTGAAGGCACAGACCACACTGCAGCTCGATGCCTTCATCTGTTTTCTTACCTGTAAAATGGGGGGAAGGAACATGTACACAAGCTTAAGGCCTGCCAATGTTCAAGTGCTCTGGGAGTCCAGAAAATTCCCTTGTTCAGTCTTTGATGTAAAAGAAGTTCCTCAAGGCGCACCTGGGTGGCTCAGTCAGTTGAGTGTCCAACTTTGGCTCAAGTCATGATCTCACAGTTTGTGAGTTCGAGCCCCTGCATCAATCAGGCTTGCTGCTGTCAGCCTGTCAGTGAAGAGCCTGCTTAGGATCCTCTGTCCCCCACTCTCTGCCCCTCCTCTATTCACATTCCCCCAAAATTAAATAAATATTTTAAAAATTAAATAAATAAAGAAGTTCCTCAAGAATGTGAGTCTGGTGTAGAAGGAGGCCATATTGGCACCAGAGGCATTGGCCTGGAACAGACCCAGGATAAATCCTGGTTCTCGCACTTCCTGGCCAAGAGATGTTCACATGTTTCCATAGCTATAATAAACTGTTAATGGATACATTGGGTGCTGTTGTAAGGATTAGCGATAATGAAAGTAAACACTGAACCCAAGGCATGGACCCATTGGGGCCTCAGTAGGCAATGACTCTGGTGATGATGCTTTTTCTGCTGTCGGAAAGGAAGACTGAACCTTCAGGTCGCTGCTGAAGGCTTGGCATTGGCACATTCTTCTTGTATGCTGAATTCCTGTTCTGTTAGGTCTTTAAATGACTCAGCTTTAAATTCTGGGGATGACGTTCCGGGGTCCCCACTGGAAGATAGTCCTTGTCTTTTTGTTCTGTTTGGAAGTTTTTGACCATTTTACTGTGAAATAGAGTATTCATACTGAAAAGTATCCCACATATATCAGTACCAGTGAATACTTGAGAAGTGGACACCCGTGTCACCATCCAAGCACGAAAGGAAAACTGATAATACTTCCTAAGTCTTCCAGGCCCCGCCCCACCCACAACCCTCTCCTTCTCCCCTCGCCCTCCGCTCTGGAGGAAACCATTGTTCTGCCTTTGGCGAAAACTCATCCTTCCTTTTCCATATTGGTTTGACATCTGTGTGCGTACATCAAAGCAGTTTTGCTCAGTTCTTCCCATTTTTGTATGTCGTACAGGCAGAGTCACTTAGTAAGTGTCTTTTGGTGCCCCATCTTCTGTTTGTTCAATACCATGTTTTTAAGATTCATTCAAACACTGTGTAGTTTAAATGTGTTCATTTTTGTTGGTGCGTGGTATTCCTTTGTGCAAGTATCCAGGAATGACCAGTTCTGTTGAGGGGGATTTGTTTCCAGTGTTTGTTCTAGACAATACCGCTGTTGACGTCTTCGTACGTGTCTTTGGCTGTGCCTCTCTGTTGCATGTGTGGAAAGCTGGGTCATAAATGGCTAGTCTCTTCAACTTTCCTACGCGATGTTGAATTATTTTCCACTGAGTTTGCTTCTTTGCCTTTTTATTAACTTTGGCTGTAGAGAGATAGCTCTGCCAATCCCATGGAGAGAGGCCCCAGTTTCCTCAGCTCTAAAATCTGAGACATAAAAATCATCTCACAGGTTGTAATAAAGATAGGGTGAATAACATTTGTGTGCATAGCAATGTCTTAATAGCTAGCATTTATTGAGTACTCAGTTAAAGTAGTCCATATATCTGGCCCCCTCATCTACCCTTTCCATGATTCACTTATCTAGAAATTTGGCCTGAAATTATATAGGGACTTCATCTCTTGCACTGCTCTCTCTCTCTTAGATTTTGGGTCTTGTGTCCTACTAACTTAATCCTTTTCTTCCTTCCTTCCTTTCTTTTTTTTTTTTCTTTCTTTATATGCTCTGTGCTTTTTATGTGTCATCTGATTTAACCTCAACAGTGCCATGACGGTAGTTCTATTATTATCTCTGATGGCAGAGAGTAGTGAAGTGATTTGCCCAAAGACCCCCAGCTAGGAAGCCAGGGTTCATGAGCATGCCCTCTGCTTCCAGGGAGGGCACCCTGCCGGGACTCAGCATGAGGGAGCATGGCTGGTGCCAGTGAAGGCCCTAGTGATGCTTGCCCGCCAGCCTGCCACCTAGCGTGGTATTTTCAGTGCAGCCGGGGCTCTAACAATGTGTGACATCTCCTCCTTCAGTGTGCGAAGACAGACATGGAGACTGAGGAGCTTCATAAAGTCAGTCAGTCCACCATGCAGTGGTTGCAGACTTCCTGCTGCACTGGTGGGACCACAGCATACAGGATAGAAGCTCTAGAGACAGGTGCACCTGAGTTCTTCCAGCACAGATTTAATGCCATAGGAAAGCCACCACAGCTATAAATAGCTGGCATATAAGGAGCTTGTTTTCTGTGCCCAGAGGCAAAGATAAAGGGCCACACAGTTGAGAGTACTTCTGCCTAGAGAAATCAAGGAAGGCTTTCTGAAGGAGGTGACCTCCATGGCCTTGTCTCCTCAAGCTACCTTTGACCCTTAGAGAGTTGATCCACTATTAAAGAAGCCTCTTCCTACCCCCCACCCTCCCAAGCCTCTCAGGGTTCTGCCTTCCTTTGGCCTGGAAGTCTCTGGCTATTTAAGAGAGGCCCTGGGCAAAGATTTCACTCCCTGCTCTGAGTCTTCTTCCCCGTCCTCTGTTTCCCCCATCCCTACTGCTAGTCTACTGTGGCTACAGGCTTGCGAAAGAGAAGACTGTTTGTTTTATAACAGGAGCTTAACATGATTCATCTCAGATTCCCTAAGGACTTTTGTAAAGTTTGGAATGAGTCATAATATATTTTTTTATTAAACTCCAAGACCCAACAAGCAGGAAACTCTGTTCGACAACATAATATAACTGATGTACTGCAAAGCGGGCTTTTTTGATGGGAGAGTCCTCAAGCTGCTCCAGAAACTTCCATGCCTCTCCTCTCACTGCCTGGTTCTGGAGAGATGTTCATAGGTCTTTAGAGACTCAGCATGCCACTCTCAAGACACGCATGTGCGCCCGCACACACGTACGTGCACACACAAGCCCTGTCCCTCCTAATGCTGGACACAAAAGCTAAGGGTCTCATGACAAAAGCAGCCCCTCTTTGCAATCCCACCTCCAGACTCTCCCAAGGACAAGGGCCTACCGTGTTCTGCAGAACAGAGAAAGGCCCTAAAGCAGCACGCAAGCAGGTGAAGACCTGCTCCCCTCCCATCCCCATGAAGCTACACCGCAGGGCAAGATTCTCAGAGGGTGGTCTAGGCACCGTCCCCAGCAGCAGCACCTCAGACTTTTATAAAATGCGAATTCTCAGGCCCCAACCCAGACCTACTGAGTCCTAACCTCTGGAGTTCGGTCCCAGCAGTTGGTGTGTTAAGGGACTCTCCAGGTGATCTGATCCTTACTGAAGTTTGTGAACTACAGGCATAGGGCCCTGTTACTCCCAGGGTGGTCCCTGGACCAGCAGCACCTGCACCGCTTGGAGCCTGTTGGAAATGCAGGCTCTCAGGCCCCTCCACAGACTTGCCGAATCCCAATCAGCATCTGAACAAGATGCTCAGCTGAATGTCATCCATGTTTAAGGTTGAGAAGCACAGCTACATTAGGACAGGGCTGGGCCTGAGTGGAAGTCTCCCTCTCCCTCTTACTGGCTGTGTGATGGTGGCTGGACATGTGACTTCTCCAAGTCTCAGTGTCCTGGTGGGTAAAAATAGAGACTGTTGTTCTACCGGTTGCCCCAGTGTTTATGAGAATGCATCCCACAGCCTTGACTCCCCTGGCAGTGCTGGGAACCTCTCCCTGCCTCTCCCTGGTGAGCACATAACCTCCTCCCTGCTGACACTCGCTCTTAGGGTGACGGTGGCTCTGTTCTTGCAGCCCTCCCTCCTCCTGTGTTTCTGTTTTTCTCGTGATCACATATCCCCACCGTGTTTGGTTGGAGCGCTCCGATTCTGCCTGTGGAAAGGTTCTTGTGGTCCTCCCTTTGAAGTGTTTTCTATTTTCTTTAAATTCAGCACTGCCCTCTGATCAGGGCACGTCCAGTGACCTCTAGAGCACAGATCGGGAAGACGGTTTCTCCCATGCTATCCAGTGCAAGGCTGCGTTTGAGCACAGAAATCAGGGGTATACCATGAAGCCTTCTTACGCACACAAGGGTACTCAAAAAAGGTCAGAAAACAGGATCCCTCGAATCTGGTAAATTGCTGAGAAGTGCTGCAAATGACCTCAGACTCACAGACCTGCCCCCATCCCCTGTCTCCCGCTGTGTCGTGGACCCTTGATGGGAACAAGGACACAAGCCCTGCTCTGTGCCCCAGATGAAAGGCAACAAAGCCAGATACAAGGGGAGAGACTAAGGCGGGGGTGGAAGTGCATTGACCCTTTCTGGGGCCACCCAAGGGGAGACAGAGGAATCAAAGCCCCGCCAGACCCCGGACAAGTGGCAATTTCCCTTCCCAGGGTGTAGGGTTTAAAAAATGCACCAGACGGGACTGCCTGTGTGCATGGAGGGGCCCTCGCACATTGCTAGAGGGGCGGATATTGGGACCGCTGGTCAGAAGCGCAGTTTGGCAGTCCATTCGAGAACCTCAAAAAAGTCCATATCCTTTAACCCGATAATTCCACTTCTGAGAATCTATCCTAAGAAAATAATCTGAAATGCAGACCGAAATTTATACATGTGGGTGTCTCCTGCAGCTTTATTTATAAGAACAAAAAATTGGAGAGCACTAAATGCTCCTCGTCAGGGAGTCGGTTAGGTACATTATGGTTCATTCATAGAATGGAATATTTTGTACCCGTTAAAAATGATGTTTTCATTTAATGACATGGGGAAGTGCATATACCACTAAATGCTAAAGGCAGGATATGAACTTACACACACACAGTGTGATCTCAGCCATGTAAAACAATTAGAGAAAACTCACAGGAAACACACACACACAAACTGTTAACAGTGGTTGTCTCTGGGTAGTGGGACAGTGGATGATTTTTCTCCTTTTCTTTCCACCTTCCTGGGTTTTTTCTACATTTGGAAATGATTGCTTATCAGCTTTGGGAAATGTATTTATTTAAGCTTCACAGCCGATGAAGGGAAAAGTCCCCATTAGTTTGAGTTGTGATGAAGGCTACAACAGCTGTTTTTCCCTCCTGTATCTATATTGTTTTTGAAATCACGGAATAAAATTAAATAAACGTTATTTACCAAATTAAAATCAAATCAAAATAAACAAAGCATCTGAGGCCCTGTTGGGGAAGGCCTCTGCTCCCCAAAGAAGCGATTGCCTGCTTCTAACTTATCATTTTTCAGGGATCTTATAAAACCAACCACTGTGAAATTGACTTCTAACTGATCTTAATTGAGATGGGGCCCAAATGCGAGGATCAGAAATGAAATTCAGGACGGCCGCCCCACGGGCTGGGCTGTGGATGGGGCCTTGCAAATCCCAGGTCGCAGATGAACTGGCTGGGGGTTGTTGAACAGTTCCAGATTCTGCTACCTGCCTTTCACGAGTGACTCCAGGGTCCTGCCACCCATTGACTGTTTTGTCAGGAGCTCAGGGCTGAGCAGGAGTTGAGTTTAGATTCCCTGGGCCTGCGAGGATTTTGGGAAGCCTGTGGTTGGACATTCCATTCTCCAGCCTGCCAGTAGTCCCACCCATCCACTCCTTCCTCCGGTATGTAAGTTTCATCATCATTGTGCATCTGTTACTCTCTGGAAGTGTGTATAACACTTAGCGATGGTCTCCCGTGAGCTGGTATCATGTTAGGTCTCTGACAAGCATCCCCACCTTTTTTTAATCCCCATAGTGACCCTGTAGACGAAATGCTATCAAACTTCATTCTAGAGTGTAGGAAACTCAGGGTGCCTGGGTGGCTCAGTTGGTTGAGTGTCTGACTCTATTTTGACTCAGGTCGTGATCCCAGGGTGGTGATATCGAGCCCTGAGTCAGGCTCCACACTCAGCATGGAGCCTGCTTAAGATTCTCACTCACTCACTCTCTCTCTCTCCCACCCTTTCTCTGCCCCTCTTCCCTGCTTGCACTCACTCTGTCTCTAAAAATAAAAAATAAAAATAAATTAAAAAATAGAGTATAAGAAATGCAAATATTTTTCCTTCTGCCTGCTTGTGAAGCTGATACGATTTCAGGGGTTAGCCTAGTCTTCTCACTGGGATCTCTTCCAACTTTGGAGTAACCATTTCTCTTAACAGTGAAAGCAAACCCTCCGGCCCTCCACACATAGGCTACATGATGTCCAGGTCCCTCCCTAGTCTTCCCAAATCTCTTTGACCAACCTTCCCCTGCTTGCCACCTTGGTGCCTGGCCCTCTCTCCCTGCCCTCCTCCTTTGGGGTCCCCCAGCACCCCTCTTGCGGCCGTCTGCTGTCAGATTCATTCATGGCTCCCTTAGACAGAACAATATAACTTCTTTGTCTGAATCCAGGAGGCCTCCCCTTTCATATCCCAACAAGCTCATAACAGCATTTTCCCCTCCGAAAGAATTCTCTCTTAGAGGTACCTTCTGACTTATTTTTCAAACCAGGCAACTTCTAACATGTTAAAACAACTGTGTGTGTGTGTGTGTGTGTGTGTGTGTGTGTGTGTGTACACTTCTTACCACATTGTATGCTGCAAAATACAGCACTGGAATACATCTAATATTAAAACAAAGAGAATTAATTAATGAGAAAGGAAACAAGAACTGATGTGATTTACAATGGTAACAATACAAACGTACTGGTGTACTCTCACAAGTTTGAAAATCTCCATAATATAGCTCTTTTCTGGGAAAATGTAAATTACTCTAACAAAAAAAAAGGTAGAAAAACCTTTAAAAAGATCTTAGGCAAAGAGAACATTGAACAGGGTTTTAATGGAATGATTTATTTTTAGAAGGCCCCAGATTAAGATGATTTAATGCTGAAACTTCCCAAGTATCAAGGCACAAATGATCGAAAGATCCCCATGCTGGCCAAGTGGACATGGTTTGGGATTGGATGGTCTTGTGTTTAAATCCTGATTTACATTTACTAGTTACGTGGCCACGGATGAGTTACTCAATCTCTCTCCATCTCAAGTTTCCATACGAACTCCGTGGAAGTGGTCAGGGGGAGACAGAGGAGCCCACGTGGGCTCTCTGGAGGAGCTGGCTTGTGCTGGGCTTGAGTTACCAGTAAGCTTTCACATGTTCGCTCTGACCCCTTTCCACTACGGGATGGACTTGTAAGTTGCCTGGCCGTGTGGTAGAGTCCGTGCCATGCAAATGCCGGACCCACAAGTCCTGCGAGTACTTCCTGCCTATCTACCACAGTACTTCCAACACTGCCAATACCACTAACGATGACTCCGATTAAGCCCTTCCTGTGTCCTGGCATGGTGCCGAGTCTACATGCACTAGCCTACTTAATCTTCAAAACAACCCTATAAGGTAGATGCTATTATTGCCCCCATTTAAATGATGGAACTAAGACAGAGACAGTCACAGAGAGTGCCTTACCCAGGTGCACCGTTAAATAACAGCACCAGGATTGGAACTCAGGCCATCTGGCTCCAGAAGACTCCGACACCAGAGATTCCTGCTTTGACTAGTGCCTGGGATTTGCAGAGCCTTTGACAGTTGACAATACATGTCACACACCTCTGCACCTTTCATCATTGCTGCAGTCAGGTGTTCTTACCTCTACTGGTAAGACAGGCCTAGAGGACTCCCAAGTGACTTACGCTAAGTCATTCTGCCGAAAACGGATTATCCAGGGTCTAAATCTAAGGCTTGGAGTTCCCATCACTGCAGGGGATCCAGATGCAAGATGACATCCCTGGGTCTAAGGAGCTCGCAGTCTACTTATGGAGCCCCGCTTGTGAGCGCAGCCGCTGCTCTAAGAATCACCCCCAGGGAGACCTGCCAGGCCTCCTCTCTGCATCCACCACCTTCTAGAAGTTTTCCCACCCTCTGAGTCTCATGAGAATTTCTCACCTTTGAGGTCCTGCAGCTCTGGATGCTTCTTAGTGTCCCTTAGGTATTTTACCACTGCATGTCATGTGCTCATGTCCTAAACTGCTTAGGGTTTACTCAGGCCTAGTACTGTGACTTTGCGGCAATGAGATTACGTGTCATCATGAATGGGGATAGTAACGCCACCCTCCTTGAATAGTCATCATGGTGTCAGAACATGTGGGATGGTACCTTAGCTCTGGGCTTGGCCCTTTCTGTCTTTATACCTGAGAGCCCTGTGCCTTGGTTTCCTCATTCTTGGGATGGGGATAATGATGCCTAGCCCAGTGACTAGGGTAAGGATGACATATGTAAAGCACTGAGCAGAGTGCCCCATACATACTAAATGAATGCTGATGACTAGTGTTTCGTTGTGATTATTATCACTACACAACGGTTGCTTTCTTGAGCACGGGGACATGTATCTTCTATTATTCTGTGATGTCGAGTCCTTAGGACTGCACCATTGAAAGCAGGTGTGCAGGACAGAGCACGGGCCCTGGATCACTCTGTGATTGGCCTCCTTGAACCTCAGTCTTCTCGTCTGTAAAATGAGGATAGCATCTGCCTCACAGGGTACTTGAGAGATTAATGAGCCGTGTTTCATGAAAGTGTTTGACTCGAGTACGCAGAAGCAAGTATGACTTCCTTTCCCTTCCTTGGTTGTATTTTTCAAGGAACAGAGCCATATTTTGGACAAAAAGCAGACATATGGCAGAGTTTCTGGTGGCTTTTCTGTTGTGGTTTCTTCGTTTGTTTGTTTGTTTGTTTGTTTTAGGAGAACATTTCAAGGCTGGTTTGATGAGGAAGCATTAACCTAGCACCTATTGTAAGGACAGGACTATGTGGATACAGGGGAAATATAAAATGTGCCCCCGGCCCTAGGGTCCTCTGATGTTTTGCCCGTGACCCAGTGGGATCAGATTCCAGTGCAAGGAGCTGTCCCTGCAGAGACCACTCACCTGTGAGCGCCTCATCTTGGAGATCCCGTTCTTCTGAGTTCCCAAGTCAAGGATGGCTTTCACGGAAGTGTTTATTTTCAAGTAGATGGAGGAACACAATCCAGAGAGCATTCCTAAACTGTTAGCTGCATATTAATCTGCGGGGACTAATATCATCACATAATTAGTATAGCAGTGCTCCCAGCTTAATTGAAAATGCTGCATATGAGGGGCAGTTAATGAGAAATGCAAGACTTGATGATTCAGAACTGCTGAGATTTAGCGGTTTAGTGGGTGTAGCAGGGAAGTGTTGGATTTATTTCCCGTTGCTATTCTCTTTGTACATCTGGACAGGAAGGGCTCTGAAAGGAGTTAGTAACAGTATGTATGGTTAGCGAACTTTGATTATCTGGAAGTCCCTCAGCTCTTCGGAACCTGGCAGAGAGCCAGGCGCGCAGGAAATGGGAGAAAATGCCTCTGTGGCGACGAAACACATTGCTAATTTGTCTGTGTCCTGCAGTCCCTTCACTTTTCTGAGAAGTCCTCTCAACCCACATCATAGCCTGTCTGTATATTCTTACTTCGTACAAGAGCTTAGTGAAGCCAAATGAACTGGCCCCCCGAGATTAGCAGGTCAGCAGCAGTGGCTCCCAGCAGCGGGACCCCCTCAGTTTAGTTGCCCAGTCAGTAGGGTCTTCAGGGCATAGAGTTTGTTTTGGGCTCAGGGGAGATACAGACACTTGAGAAAGAATTCCCACTCTTAAGGAGCTTACGGTTTAGGGACAGACAGATGTTGTCTCCGTCATGCTTCTTAGTTTCAGACAACAGAATCAACTCCAGCTAGTTTAAATCAGAAAGCGATTTAATACAGGATATGAGATGGCTTGCAAACTTTCCAGGAAGCCAGAGACCCGAGCTGGGATGCCAGAGAACCAGAGAAATCCCCAAACACCACATAGGCCTGCTGCAATGCAATTTCCTTTATCCCGACGCCTTGGGACTCAAAACTCTAGGAACTAGACTGTAGAGGGGACACTGTAGCTGTCCAGATAAACTGACACCTGGCTACCATGTTTGTGGGAAGCCTTGATCACCTGCCATAGCATCTGCCCTGTGTGCTTCTGTGGGCGCTTTTGCTCGGTGGGACAGGGGTCTGGCTACAAGGGAATCCGTAGGTCATTTCCAGCTAGGTAGCCTTTGTGGATTGAAAGGCACACTGGACATGGGTGGCTGTGGGTGCTGACAGAGCCAGTCACACACTAGGGATGGGACCAGATCATTAGGTCCTGTTGTAGAGTTTTGCTTCGAGAGCTAACCCACTGTCCAGCAAGGTGCACGACAAGGTGAACACAAAGTGACACCTAACAGGGAGGAGACTGCAACAAGAGAGAGTAACCATGGAAACTGCAAAAGCGCAAAATGCCAGGGCCACTTCCTTCAGGAACAAATACCGTAGAGAGGCCGTAATCACAAAGGGCATTGTCATAAGAGAGCTGAGTAAACGGACGCCTGAGTGTCTCCATCGCTTAAGCGTCTGACTCTCGATCTCAGCTCAGGTCATGATCTCACAGTTGTGAGACTGAGCCCTGCATTGGGCTCTCCACTGGGCATGGAACCTTCTTGGGTCTCTCTCTCTCTCTCTCTCTCTCTCTCTCTCTCTCTCTCTCCCTCCCTCTCCTCTTGGCCCCTCTCCAGCTTGTGCACGCTCTCTTTCAAAAAAAAAAAAAAAAGAGAGAGAGAGAGAGCATGAGCATAACCATGCACAATCCTTAGCCATTAAGGAAAGTTTACACTGTATTTAGAAGACTTTGATTAGAGGACAGAAACATCCCTAAAAGGCTTCTGAAAGGTTTCCATGGAGACGTGTGTTTCCCCCCACTATTTTACGTTGCAGGACTGACACGCAGACATCGGGAGACCCGCGTACTCCCAGTGATTATTTATCACATAGCCCGTGTTCCACGATGGTTATGAGTTAACACGGGTGCTGTGGCAGCCTCAGAGCCCAGACTCACACCCACAGAATAAGCGCTGTGTGAGCCGGGGCCACAGAAAGCCCAGGTGTCCTTCCAGGAGGCCAGACCCTCCCAGACAGAATGGCAGACACTTTCAAAAGACCAGCCCATGGTGTACAGGGTGGCATCGGCTCCCTCCTTGGTCTTGTTATGAATGTAGAGAGAGAAAAGTCTGAATGTCAGGCTTGAGGGGGCAAAGAAATTGGCCTAAATAGGCAAACGAGTTCAACTAAAGGAAAAAAAAAGAGTGTCCTAATTCATATCCAGAGCTACAGGCCAGTCTTAGAAAACTAAGAGAGAATGGGGAGGGGCCAGATGCTACAGTGTTGGTAAGAGGGGAAAGGAGCAATCGCCAACAGCACAGGCCAATTATTAGTTTTTGAATAGGACAAGCCTGATATATATTTGTGCGTTTAAATGTTTATTTATGTTCGTATATTTATGTATTTGTATCTAAGGCTCGTTTCTCCTGTCCTCTGATCCAATTTTCTGTTCCCTTCTCTCTGCCTTTCCCAACTTTCCTGCCCCAAGTCCCCACTTGGTCTTTCATTAACAAGATTATTAGCAATACTGCTTAACTCTCAGCGCCGTGTTACTGCGAAGGCCCTCATTTCCTGTCTCGTCAGGCCTCACAGCCAGGGAGGAGAGAACAGGAGCTCGAGCCCAGATCCAGCCCGCACCTCTCACTTTCTACTCCACCATGGGGCCCCCCTGCCATGGGGTTTAGCTAGAATTTCGTCAGAGAAACTTGGGGTGGAGTTTGTAGTCTTCTGCCCTTCATATCAGGGTAAGGCCCTGTGGCTTCCCTGAACTCGGTGCCAGAGACTTGGTTCTGGAAATCTGAAAGGTTCAGCAGCTATTTCCTTCCGGCCTCGTCCAGAGTGGGGAAAAGCCCAGCACACTGCCCTGTCGGCAAGGATGCAGGGAAGGCTCCAGGAGTGCACTGTTTCTCTTCCTAAGAGAAGCACCAGCATTGGGAGACGAAGCTGCCTCCATTCCCTCGTAGCAATTTCGTGCACAATTACATTTCCAGCAGGTGTCACTTAAGAGGGTGAAACCCATTAGTGTTCAAATGAGAAAGCAGAAAGCAGCCTTCGAGAAGGCACAGGAAAGCCCTCTCTACAGGGGTGGAGGAAGCGAACACACGGACTTTTCCTGAGCACTTGCCGCTCGTCACTCGCTTTCCCATAAGTGATCTCATCCCAGCCCAAGGACAGCCCTCGGTGCAGAGCTGACCAGGCCCTGTTTGAACCAATGGAGAAACTGAGCTCCGGGCCCTGCAGTGAATTGCCCAAGGTCGCTTAGCCAGGTAGGCTGAACTGCCACAGGTGCACATGCCTGCACAGGGAACGGAATATGTATAGCGTTCAGTGTTCCGTTTAAGCCAAGAGAGGGCCAAACCCTCTCAGATTGTTTTTCTAGTTTTTGCAGTGCCCAGCATAAGGCAAGTACCCAGTAAGTACTTGATAGTATACTTCTGTATAGCAATTTTTTCCCATTGCTCAGATGAGGAATGAGGCATACCAAGGGAAGAAAGTGCCAGGCATGTGCAAGCTTATTTAAATTGGCATTTACACTCAAAAGCGGAAATTATTACCCTCCTTTTATAGACAAGGAAACTGAGGTACAGAGAAGCGAAGGACACTTGCCCAAGGCTCTCGACTAGCAAGTAGCAGACCTAGGATTCGCACTCGTGTCTGCCTGATTCCGAAGGCTGTGTGCCTTGCACTAAATTGAACAACCCCCCTTGGGATCCATCACATGCACAGGCAACTGCATGCTCTCTCCCAGTGATGCCAGGAGGGCGGTGAGTTCAGGGCTGTCAGATACTTGGGGCAGCCATACCGAAAGACCCCCTTCCTTCCTGCTCAGACCCTGGGCTGAGTCTGGATGGCTTTCCGTTTTCTCTAAGCATGTAAACTGTGTCTTTGGGTCATCTTAACCAAGGTCTGCCCATTGGAGGGTCACCAAAGGCCACCTGGAGATGGGGAAAGAATATATGCTGGAGTTGTGCCAGGCCTGCTTCCTGGCTAAGACCAGACTCCCCATCTCCTCTCCCCAGTCACTGCCCTCCAGTAATGAAGTGATATACATACTCCTGGTCCCCATATAGCCTAAATATATCACACTCTGCATCACCTTGAAACTAGAGGTCAGCCTTCCTACACCCTCTCTTTCAACTTTTCCTCTCCATGAGCTCACCAGTTTCTATTAAAGCCAACTACCAAAATCACCTAAATCCCCTGCATCCTTCCCATCTCCCTGCCTCTGTCATAATCTAGACTGGTGCACTAGCCTCTCTGCCTCTCTGCTTCATATCTCTTGTCCCCCTGCCCCCCTGGTCTTCCATATAGTAACTGATGAACTTTGTAAAACATTTTTTTTTATTCATCCAACCAGCCATCCAGCCTTCCCATCCACCCAGTAAATATAGGTGGGATATGTGCGCAGCGCACGTGCACGCACACACACACACACACACACACACACACATATGCATGTATATACATGTATACTGTGTGTCAACGCCTCAGGCTAGACTCGGAATGCAAAGTTAGATAAGAAATGGTCCAATCTGTAGTGGAGAGAGATACATAAATTACAGTGATCGTGAAGGGAAACCAAAGGACTGGCGTCTGACCCCAGCTGGCAGCCTCAGTGGGATCCAAACTTTTAAGGTAAAGGTGGAGAAAAGGTTGGTAATCTAGGGAGAGCTACTGTGCACGTACAAGATTTGGCACTGCGTTGCATATTTTGGGAACCACAAATACCTGGCAAGGTCACAGAGAAAGGTGGGTGCTGGGAAGGCAAAAACCGAATCATGATGTGCCTTGTTCTGAAACTGGAATTTCGTCTCGTTGGCAATACGATGTCATGGATGGTCTTTCAAGTCAGGAGACAATCCGGGCAGAGAGCTCTTAACCAGTCCACTCTCCATGTCTCATCTGGACCCCTGGCATCTTCAGCCACGTTCTCATCTTCGACCAGACCTGCCTAGACTCCTTTCCTGTCATTCTGTCCGAATGAACTTTTATTCTCCCAGACACTGTTTACTCAGAAGAGTTCCAAATCACACTCAGAGAAATTCCTTTTTATTCTCCCTCTGTTCCAAACACAATGTGTCCTGAATGTCAGTGCAAGTCACTGGGCCAGTGGCTGCCGAGTGTGTGGAGAGTGAACTGTTTTGAGATGCAGGCAGCAACTTCTGCCCAACTACATCCGCCCGTCACTCCAGAGGACTTGGTGGGAGCAGATAATGAGCAAGCCAGCTGCTACCTCCTGCTTTTCTAATTGTCTATCAAAGAAATGGAAAACACACTCGCTGTCATTGCTGAATGCAGGTGGGGTCAGCAAGCACACATTCAATTTAAGAACAGGTAAGAGGAAGGACTTAGGTGTGGGCCACACCGCACAGGCTTCTGCGCCTGAAGAGCCTGTCCCGGCGTGCGGCGTTGGCCCCACCTGGTCCTCCCTTCTCACTTCCTGCCAACCTCAGCACCACCCGAAGTGGTCCCATTATTGGCCTGTCTTCACAATCCCTTATACATCCCTGCCTCTGCAGAAAGCATGACCTAGAGCCCTGAAGAACTGGGTTGGAGTGGTTGGCTTTGTAACTCTGGGCAAGTAACTTCACCTCTCTGAGTTTGGTTTCCATATTTAAAGCTCTGCACTAATGCCTGGGCCTTGCTCAGTCTTCAGAGCTGAGTGGATCAGAAGTGTTAGCATATGTGAAGAAGCTTTGTAACTGCCATGGGGAGAGATATCTTTTTTTTTTTTTAATATTTATTTTTGAGAGAGAGCGCACAAGTTGGGGAGGGGCAGAGAGAAGAGGGCAGAGGATCCCAAGCAGGCTCTGTGCTGACAGGTGCTAAGTAAGTACCTTTAAATTACCAGCATCAAAGCATTGTGAGAAAAAAAAGAGTTAACTAATTTAGGTATAGTGGTATTTTGTTTTTACTCTAATTTGTATTTCTTTGATTACTAGAGAAACTGAACATTCCCCTTGTGTATTTATTCACCTAATATACTTTTTGTATAACACACCCATGTCTGTTCCCAATTTATTTATTGTTGTTCTAAATTTTTTCCCACATCAATTTGCATCAGATCGTTATTGAATGGTTATTAACCCTCTTCTATCTTCCATGCTATAAATATTTTTTCCAGCTTCACGTCCTTTTTACTTTATTTCCTTCTTGTTATGCAGAATTGTAAAGTAAAATTAATTTCCATTCATGTTAAGTTGTATAATCAGCATGCCAAAACTCTGGCCACGGTTTGGAAGTAGGTTTCCCCAGGCACCATCTACCTCTTCCCCCACCCCACTGAGTTCGGTGGGATGAAACAAGCATCAAAGGCAGACTCGAGGTAAAAACAGGTACAAGTGCAGTTCTAAGCCCGAGGGCCCTTGCTAGGCAGCCAAAGGACATGTCTTTCGTACTATAAACATATGATTGGTTTCTGTGTGTGTTTGACTGCAAACATTTGACTTTGATCTTGGTCATAAGATCCAGGGATTTGTTTGTAAAGCTTTCCCTGGTAGCACCCATGCCCCACCTGCTGCCTGTCCATGTTATGGTGACCAAGTGGCTACTACAATGTCATAAGGGTCAGAAAACAGGAGGTCTGGATTAGTTATTGGTGATGACTGCAAAAGTGCTATAGACTGGGCTTTATAGATTATGAAGTGCCTTTCCATCCGATTTTCAATTGGTGCTCACAAAACCCTCTAGCAGGTGATAATCTTATTTCCATTATCTGTTGAGAGAACTGAGGCTCAGAGAGATTGTCCATGTCCCCACAGTAGTTACTGGGAGAGGTAGGAGCCTTGTCCTTAGATGCCAGAGCTGCTGTCATCTCTGCTTTGCAAAGTTAGCTCCTGGGGATGGTCTTGGCCCTCTAGTAATGGAGCAGGAGCACTGTTTCAGGTCAGAAATTCAGTTCTAAAAAGAGAAAGGACTTACCCCTGCTCAGGAACTCTTGGATTCTAAACTTCTGACCATGTGTAATAATGCACTGTCTGTCCCTTCCAACCACGTGGAGATGCTACTCCAGAGAGTGTGAGTCATGTCCTAAAAGAAGGAGCACTGGCGAATGGTGATCAGCATGTCCTGACATGGCCTTTAAGTCACGGCTTACATGGCACCTTCCATGCTGTCTACCTTAAAAGTAAAACAGCAGTTAATCTTACCAGCAAAATGGGTTTATTACAGAAATAGGAGAGGAATTACAAATTGGAACAGCAAACCATAGGTATTTCTGGAGATCAAAGGAGAGAACGTTACTTCATAGAGAAAGGAGGAGTTGAGAGGGGCCTCCTGGAATGAAAGTCCATTGGAGGAAAGTAAGAGTTCAGAGGTTTCTTATTGGCTGAGCTTGTTGCTAGGCAAGGAGAAAAATCTTCCTTCCTCCAGATGGCATAGTAAAGTGGGCTTCTGTTGGGAATGCAAGATCCCCCTTTCTTCTGTGAGTGGTAAGGCGGGAGAGCACCCCCATTCTGGCCTCCCAACTCCATTTTGTTTTATTTTATTTTTCATATTTAAGTTAACTCTTACTCTGATGTATGTAGTGAATTCTATCAACTTATTTTAAAATTTATGTTAAAAAACATCACCCTTCTATTCTAGCCTGTCAGATATTGTCAAGATGGATATTTGAACCAGATGTATCCTAGTTAACATTTGCAGTTAAAATTCTGTGGTCCTGAGTAAGCAAATTAAGCAACTCCCATGTGGAGTTCTTATTGGTTCTAGTCAGTTTTGCAGTAAGTTTCTTTGCCAAAAGCATTTTCACTGCAAGATTTTCTTACAAACATTTTCTCTGCACAACTAATTGACTATAAGACAATTTTTCCATAAAAAATAAAGAAATAACTTGTTGACAGATTGGTTTGACAGTTTGTTGGTTTCAACAATTGGTTGACAGTTTGGTTTCATTTCTCCATTAAAACCATACTCGTATTTTTATGTTATATAAATCTTAGCCCTAATGGTCTATACAGTGAGGCAGAGTTTTGAACCTACATTTCACAGAGAACTTTGGAACATCTGTCAAAGGTCATGTGACGATATGCCAAGAACAAATAACAGCATAGAAGGCTTTCACAACACAATACAAGGCTCAGTTACATATGCTATCTAGTATTTGGAAACTGATACCACTCTTTTTTTTTTTATTATTATCATTTAAATCCAAGTTAACATATAGTGTAATAATGATTTCAGGAATTGAATTTCCAACTCCATTTTAACTGAGGCTTCCTTTAGTCAGTTTCACATCAAGACTTTCCTTGGTTACACAGGGTTTGGTAAGTTCCCCTTGGAAGTTCATAGTCCACTGGAAGAAACAGAGACATACCCAAACAACTATAAAAAGTGTGTGCAATACTCCAGCAGTGTCATTAATTCATCCAGCAAATATTAATTGAGAATCCTCTATGTACCCAGCACTGTTCTAATGGAGCCCTAAGCACAATAGACCAATATCACAAAGCTTATACTCTGGCAGAGGAGACAAACAATAAGCAAGTTCATAAACGAATAGTATGTCAGATGCTTTAGAGTACTGTGGAGAAACATGGGGCGTGGGGTTGGGAGTGTTGGAGGGACTCACAATTTTAGGGCAGACTGTCATGGACCAAAAGTACAGTGTAGCATGGAGAGGAAGGGTCTTCTCTAGCCCAGGGGAGGGATGGCCTTGTTGGCAGAGGAAACAGCAAATGCACAGGCATGAAAGTGAGAGGCTGTGGGCACATTTGGGAAATTGTTTTTAGCTTCACCAAAGTAGAAATAAGCATGTGTGTCTGTGTAGGTGGGCACGTGAGATGAGAGAAGGTGGGTGGGGATGCTGAGGTTGAGATGTGTCTATGCTGAAGCCTTAGGGCAGGCTTCCTCTCTGAGACTGATAGAGGTTTCCAGGGAGGTAAAGCATGTGGCAGTCATTAACAGCCTCACTGTTCCGCACCTGGTGGTCCTTTCAGGTCCTGTGGGGGCCACTGGTCTGGGACACTTGGGTCAGTCAATAAAAAGCCACCTGTGACAAGGGCCTGAGTGGAAGCAGAAAGCAAATGCATCACGGATCCCAGAGTCCCCGGCCCTGACCGTGAGAAGCTGGCCTCTGCTGGGAAACTTGCTCAGCTTCCAAGGGACTGGATCTCATGGAAAGCTTGCAGGCCATTGTCCCTCAATTTCTGGTGAGCTCTTTTGCCCCTGTGCTCTCTCTCAGTCCCAGTCGGTGTCTGTCGGTTTATGGATACTTTTTCACATCCAAAGTCTTCCTTAGTAACCAAGGACACTCTGGCTCTCAGCAGTCACTAAAGTATTCTATTTTATTCCCATCTCCATCCTCTCTCAATAAAAGATTGTTCTCTGAGTTTAGAAGGATGGTGGCTAAACCTTTATAATTGTAGGTATCCCCACAGACGACACCCAAACAAGCCATATCATATTAAGACTTAAATGTCTCACTGAATTTGCTGAGAGATGTCTTTCTTGGCCTGTCTCAGCTTCATCAAACTCCTGGCTTCCCTACAGAGTCTCAGGACACCCCAACCTGCTGAAGGATTCTGAAATTTCACAACCGAGCTCCTTGGAGTCTATTACATTAACGGCCAGTCTTCCCTACGTCAGTTTACTAAGTGACAGAAGAAGTCACATTCAAGCTGGCTAGATGCATGGGGGGAAAAAGGATTTACCTGACTATGCATTCCTACCCTCCTCCTTCCAGGGCTGCTTCCCCAACCTTACAGGTGCCCCACCTATCATTTTTACATGTCGCATTTGACTACAGCAGTCAGTTCTGCAATGGCTCCCTATCCTGGTCCAAGCACCTTGCCTCTTTGTGTATCCATTGTACCAGGGGCTGCAGAGTGGGTCTTCCACCTGCACGTTCTTTCTCAGCACCTCTATCAGTCAGAGTTTAAGCAGGAAAACAGAAGCTACTCTAGATTTTCAACAGAGGGAATTTAATATAGGAATTGGTCCCAGTTGATGAAACACCTAAGCCCAACAGTACACATTGAGACAACCCAGAGATCAACAAAAACAGGAAACCACCATCACCCCTAGACTGGAGGGACAGATAGATAAGATGATGTTTCTAGACCCCATAAGCTGGAACCAGCAGGAGCTGGAACCATTCTATGGGGTGCCGGTCAGGACCTGAAGCAACAGTTTATGTGGCTGCTGCTAGGGATGCTAAGAAAAGCAAGAGAAAGAGACATTGGCCCTAGCTCTTCTCGTCTCCCCACCTCCAGTCTTCTTCCACAGCCTTCCATTTGCTAGACCCACCTTCCCAAAAGCTGGTAGGCAAGAGAGCCTGGGCACTACAGTTCCTGTGACATGGAACAGAGCAGGAAGTGTGAGGGGGAATAGGCCTGGGAGCAAATACACAGACGACTGGCCTACCATCCATTCAGCCCTCTCACTCCACCACCCTCTTGTTCAAGGCCTAGTTGGCCCCCACCCATTCCAAAAAACTGCTGCTCTTTTCTCGTTTCTCTAATCAAGATGGGTGGCAGCCGGATTAGGCATCATATTCTTGTATGATCTCTTGGGTTGAACAAATGAGGGAAAAATCAGGCTCCTCTTTTACTTTGGGGAGGGGGCAGTAAGCTATAATATATAAATATATATAATATATTTCAAATCTTGCTTATGTGGGTAATTGCTGTCCCCAGCCCTTTGCAGGCCAGCAGTGACTCTCTTGTTTTGTAGGGTCTTCAAGGAAGAATGGTTCTGTTTATTCTTGGAATGTTGGCAGCCCCAGGGTCTCCACTGCACCTTAAATGATTGGCTAATCATCCACTCCACAAGGACAACCCCCCAGTCCATGCCCCACTATCTGACCATATTCTCCCCAGAGGGCTTGTGTTCAGTAGTTATTCTAGAAGGCTGGTGAGTTGCTTCGGGGAACCTCCAGCTGTTGTCTGAGATGGTTAGTCGTTTGCAGCCTGCCATCCCTCACATCGCCTCTCTTTTGCTCTGCTAGTTTGGAACCCTCGTTGCTGGCATGGGAGCTCAGACAGAGGGGAATGTGGACAGGAAGAGTCCAAGGGCAGAGCAGGAGAAACAAAGGCCTCTAAGTTTGCGCAGCCAAGAAAATAACATGAAACGAGATGAGGGATTTGGATTGGACTTGTTTTGTTTTGGAGCATTTCAGGGGGCCAGGCATGCAGTTGTGTTTGGACTGGGAAGAAAGGCATAACTGTGCAGAAGAAAATCCTTTTCAGATTTTGCTCTAGCTGTTACTGGATTAAAGAAAAACCAAGAGGATTACACTCTGTGAATGTGTGAAGGTTACTGTACCCAGACAGGAGGGACTCTGTCTCTTCCTGGGACATGTTGGGACAGCATTTGGAAGCAGCTGGCTTGCTTGTCCATCAGTCACCAGTCTGATAAATTTAGCATCAGGTAGAGCCACTCACATTACTTTCCTTTTCTTTGCCTTAACAGTAATAATAATTAAATATTAATAGTAGCGTTAGTACTGTTGGATCAAAGTGACAGAAACCTCAGAATTAATGAATTCAACACAGAGGGACTTTTATTACTGCCTCACAGAACCAAGGAGTCAAACTTTCCAGCCAGAGAGAATGCAAAGAAGCGCAGTATAATTGGGATTGGGGGTTTTAATTCGGATCTGCTTAAATTTGTTCTCTCTTCTTTGCTGCTCTGATCTGTTTCTCTTGTGAGCTTCCTTCTCTCTCACTGAAGACCAGCTTTCCCCTCTGTATTATTGACCTAGGGCTGCGGTAACAAAGGAGCATGAACTGAAAGGTTTAAACAACAGAGATGTATTGTCTCGTAGTTCTGGAAGCTCCAAGTCCAGATCAAGGTGTTAGTAAGCCCAAGTCCTGCATGTTTCCCTCTGAAGGGAGGGTTCTGTCCCAGGCCGATTTCCTGGCTTCTGGGAGTTTCTTTCTGTATGGTGTTCCCTCCATGTCTGTCTGTCCAAATCTCACCCCTTTTGATAAGGACAACAGTTTTATTGGATTAGGGCCCACCCCAATGACTTAAAAAAATTTTTTTAATATTTATTTTTGAGAGAGAGAGAGAAAAGGAGACAGACAGACAAAGTGCAAGTTGAGGAGTGGGCAGAGAGAGAGGGAGACACAGAATGGGAAGCAGGCCTCAGGCTCTGAGCTGTCAGCACAGAGCCCAACGTGGGGCTCAGACTCACAGACCATGAAATCATGACCTGACCTGAAGACAGATGCTTAACCAACTGAGCCACCCAGGCACCTGTCCAATGACTTTAACTTGATAACCTCTGCAAAGACCCTGTCTCCAAATAAGGTCCCATTCTGAGGTATTAGGGGTTAAGACTCCAACATATCTTTTTTGGAGGACACAATTCAACCCATAACACATACATGGCCACTAATGGTTCTCAAGATTTTCAATCTTACAGTCTTCACTACCAGAGGCTAAATTCTTTTTCAATACTCATGGAAGAATTCTCACTGGTCTATCTTTGATCAGGTCAATCTCTGATTAGGTTCCACCCCTCCCAAGGACAGCTGGGGCCCCATAACTATGAATGATCCAGCTTCATTAAGGTTCCTAGCCCTGAACCAATCATAGATGGCAGTGGAGTCAGAGTCCTTTAAGAATATCACATTTCTCATAGGACCTATGTATTTACAGATCAGCTAATTAATACTGAGTACAAATCACCCCCAGATTGTAGTGGCGTACAATAAAGGGCCCATTCTCATTCATATTCCGTATTCACTATGGACAGTGGATGTGGTAGGAGGGTGGAGGGGTTTCTCGCTATCCCCCAGGAGTCCAGCCCGACAAACCATCTCAACTGCCTGTCATGGTGACAGAGTGAGAGGAAGCTCTAGAGGGTCCTCAACTGACATTTAAATCTTCTGCCTGGAAGGGGTGCTCCCAGCCCACTGGCCACAGTTAGTGACGCGGCCCTCTTGGGGTGTGTGATCTCACCTGTGCCTGCAAAGCACAGAGCCAGCAGTGGTTGCCAGACAGCACTGATGACTCGCAGAACCCACGTGATGGGAGCAGTGGAAAAAGTGGCTCTCAGAAGCTGGGAGATGCTCTCCCAAAATAAGATAGGGTGCTACATGGTAATCTCGTGGGCGAGCACTTCCTCAGGCCGAAGGAAGGGCAACAGGGAAGACAGTGAAGTGTTAAAGGCCCGTGGGTCCGGCTGGAGGGCAGAGGGCCTGGGGTGAGCGTGGCCCAGCTGGACAGCGAAGAGAACTGCTTGCTCTAAGGCAGGGTTTGGATTTTGTCGCAAAGACACTTGGGCAGCAACAAGGCTTTCCAGCTGGGAGCAGCAGGGTCCCGCTTGCATTTTCAGAATAGCACTGGCGGCATGATCATTTGAAGGAAGGAATGGAAGAGCAGTAGACCTGCACAGAGGTCCGGCCACCCCCAGGAGTTACTGGGATAATCACCTGACTCGGTGACTCTGGTGTGGGGTACACTTTGTTGCGAATGATACAACCAGGAAGACTCCGTGAAAATGCTGCCATGTGCACTGGCTCCCGAAGGAAGAGGAGGAGCTGGGGGACGCAGAAGGAGGGGAGGCTTCGCAGACTGACGAGGAAGCTGAGCAAAGGTCCAGAGAGCTAGGAGCGTCCTGGTGGTTGAGAAGAAGTGTGTGTGCTTATCCTGCACATTCAAATCCCAGAATTTTTGAAAAACAAATTTTAATGTTTATTTATTTGTGAGAGAGAGAGAAACAGAGTGTGAGTCGGTGAGGGGTCGAGGAGAGAAGGAGACACAGAATCTGAAGCAGACTTCAGGCTCCAAGCTGTCAGCACAGAGCCCAATCTGGGGTTCGAACTCATGAACCATGAGATCATGACCTGATCCTAAGTCAGGTGCTTAACGACTGAGCCACCCAGGTGCCCCAAATTCCAGAATTTTTGATGTGCTTGAAGGGTTTAAAGATGAACAGTAGTTAAGTAAAAGCAAGTTTTAGAAAATTGAGAAGACACCCACTCCACTGATGCCACAGAGTTCATCAGGTTGCTTTTTACCACTTTGGGCTGTTTGAGAATGGTTTACCCTCTAGGGTGCGCTTCCTTGATGTGAGGCATAAACTCCGTCTTATAGGCAGAGTTCTTGCACACGTAAGCACGTGATCCTTCTCTGCTGGGAGCCCGGTATCTTCCACCTTACTCCTAGGCAGTGGTGCTCTGAAATGCACCCCAGCTCCACCCCACCTTCTCTCAGATAAACATCACTGCAACAGCCTAGATCTTCAATCCTTTCAAAGACAAATCTCCACCTGCTGCAGGTTTGGGTAGCTCACCCACGAAGGATTCACGATCCATCGCTTTCCGTCGCCAGCACTAAGAAACCCTTGTGAGTACACAGAGGAAGCACCCCAAGAGAGAGTCTTGAATGGAAACCTGGAGACAACCTCTAGGCCACAAAATGGCACGTGAGCTTTGCCCAGCTCCCTTGCAAAAACGGACGTGTCCATACCACAAGTCTGGGGCTGGCTGCTGGACTCACGGAGGACCTGTAAAAAAAAGTCTTTCAGGCCTATCATGAATGAGGACGACCAGTTAAACATTCATGGGAAGATTACATAAAACCATCTGCTGCCTTTATTTCCCCCGTGTGCATTCAAAACGTGCAGCTGCTCAACACGAACCATTGCATTGCCCTGCATGGCTCGCGGGCTGGTCCTGCGTCCTGCAGTCCTGCATGTGGTGGGTGGAGAGGAGGTGAGGTGGGAGGGGAAAGGAGGGGAGCATGCCCACCCAGGGAGCTCCACCTGGATCTGAGTGTCTCTAGCACGATGGTCCAGATCTTTCCATCCTGTTGACTCACTCTCCGGAGGAGGTATTGTTCTGTGTATGGACTCAATCCTATTGGTGAGTTTGTGTCTGTGTGTGTTTCTTTTGAATCTGAAAATTGGTCTTTGAGTCCACGAGCAGCAGCTGCAGCTGCCATAATTAAAATGAAATAACCTGCTTCCCTCAGTCCTTAGGGAGGAAACCTGAACAAAATAATCCACATTCTAAATGGACTTGGGAATGTGGTTTATCTCCCCTTCTCTCCCTGTTTACTTGCAACAAGTTTCATGGCTTCGCTTTTCTCCGCCATCGGGGTAAAGAAGGGAATTAACCTTTATGAAGCTTTTAACCTGGTCCATGCACACTGCAGGGTCGTCCCAGCCACACAAGTCAGCGTTGGAACCCAGTTTCGATGCTTCGTTTCTCTCCCCGCTTCCAGGCACCCTCAGGTATCCTATTAGATAGTCCCCAGATCTCTCAACCTGGTCCAATTCTATCCGGAGACCCGGGAGGTTCAGTTTTATTAAGATGTTATTGAAAATGTTGGCACGTATAATTGGCTTAGATTAGAAACCAAAGCTCTTAGCAGGGTAACAAGGTGAAGTATTCTGTGCTAATGATTCCATGATAATGAGATGGTTTTCAGAGGATCGGATGTGCTCCTGAAGGTGTTGCTTAAAAGTCATTCTTCAAACCAGGCTGGAAAAATAAAATCCCACAGGGGCTGCAAGCTTCTGTGGTTTGTTTGGATCTTAAAATGAGGTAACTAAGGTAGAAAGGCATAACTGTAACTGTATGCAAGGATTGAAGATACAGTGGTCACTGTCATCAAGGAGGTCCCAGGCCAGTGGAAGGGAGAGACAGGCTGGCAAATAATTATAAGACGCTGGTAATAAGCACTCGGTCAAGGATGCGCACAACTTGCTATAGTTTTAGCATTTCTTTTCCCCCTCCAAAAATCCATTTCTTCACCTAGGACTTTATGGGGAGGAGAGCAACCTCCCCATGAGAGCAATGCCCACAATGTTGAACACGAAAAGAGTAGAAATTGTATGTTCTTAGGATTGTGCCTAGGGTCCCCCACGTAGCCTAATCCCTTACAATCATTCCCCCCTAATAATGAGGAGATGTAAGGAGCCCAGCGGTTTGCCCCAGGCCTCAGAGCCAGTAATTGGGTGCGGTGTGATCCACAACCCCTCTGCTTGCTTCCAGAGCCCCTGCTCTTCTCACCCACGAGGCTCCCTTTAAGAAAATGTGCATTATCGTCTTGATTGTCAAGTGTATGCAGCTCACTGTGCCCTGTACAGAGAATGAGGGAATTTTTTTTTCTTTCCCCTTGAAAATACCCCGTCTTAATCACAGGCATCTTGATGGGAGTGATCCATGGTCATCTCCAGGCTGTAGATATGACAGCCCGATTCAGGTGTACTGAGTCCTCTGGGCAATCCTCCAAAACAGTGAAGTAGGTCCAGAGTGTAGAAATGCTTGGCCCCTCCTGGTCATTGTACATGCCCCCGAGTAGATTTCTGAGTATCCAAAAGATCCTCCCCCGGGCTCCTGGTTCCACTGCTCCTGCCACCATGGCTTAGCTAAGAAGGGAAGGACAAAAGCAATGCTCCCCTCCCAGAGAGGGAGTATGGGTGTCCTCCTACCTCTGAAATTCTCGGCAAGAGATCACAGTCTCTGGTGATTGGGACCCAACCCAAGATGTGACCCATTGTCTTTTCTCCTTGTTTGTTTCACTTTGGGGAGACCTAAAAGAAGCAAAGGTGCTCTGTGCTTAATTCCATCCGGGCCTCTCAGAGGCAGTCCAGGAAACCATCACATTCCACCACCCTAGGGCAGACAGGACTGTGCTCTGGAAGCAGAAGGTGTCCGGGGAGTATCGGGTGTTCTGGTCTCGAGCACAGGGTCACAGCATGCTTTATGGCTCACCTGGAAAGAAAAAGAGCAGGGTTTAGATTTCGTCTCCATCACTTCCTAGCTGGGGGATTAGAGGCAAGCAGCTTAAATTCCCTAAAGGCTTCTTGTCTTGACTGCAAGTCTGGAGGAATAATGCTTGCGTAAGTGCAGTTCAGTTGTTCAGAAAGTTCTATGAGATCTAATACCAACCAGCACCTAACACTCTGCCCGGTGTGTGGCACACAATTAGGAACTTCCTCTCCTTCCAATTCTACTCAAGCCTTGCCAGATTCATCTCCTTACAGCAGGTCTCCAGTCATGTCCCATCTCTGTTCAGAGCCCTTGGTGGCTCCTAATTACTCATTGAATAGAGGCCATCTTCTCTGGCTTGGTCTTCAGGACCCTGTCTGTTGGAGCTCACGTCGCCTGTCAGGTGTGTCAAACTCTGCTCCCCTGCACACAGCCCACATTCTGGGAGGCTGTGCTATACATTCTTTGCCGTGCTTTCCTCTCCTGTGCCTTACTCCCTCATACGGAGCACCTGTCCTAGCCTCAGACCATCCGCCAAACACTGTCTCTGGCACAAGGCTGAGCTGAAACGATATGTTGTCCACTAAGCGCTCCCTGATTTGTCAGCCAAGCTGATCTCTTCATTTCTGTCCTCTCACTGGCTTTCATCTGTATATCTATTATGAAACTGCCAGGCCTTATTGTTCCTTGCCATCCTGTGAGCTTCCTGAGGACAGGATTTGCTTCTGAGTCATTAGTGCATCCTGCGTGACACCTACCTCTCACTATATGAGCGAATGAGTGAGCGAGGGAATGAATGAATGAATGAATGAATGAATGAATACTACGATCCCTTCCTAACTGGATTGCCCGCCATGAAATGCTAGTACAATAAATACCTCTGAAACCTTTTGGTCTGTCCATGAGTATTTTCGTTTCACTCCTTGTCATTGTGGCATTTATGAGAGGTACTTGGAAAAAGAGGGAATTCAGGGATATGACTTGAAAAGGAGATAAACAGGAGAAAAGGAGTTGAGGTTTTTCCCTGAAGCCCTGGCAAAGAGAAAGGTGGAAGAAGAGGTAAACTATTTCAGTGGCTTCCTTAAGAGGATAGAGATTGTAAGGCCCAGGCAAGCGTCTACAGCACAAGCTGCAGCCTGAAGCTATGGGGGCAAGGTGGGACAATGGAGAGGGGTTTAAGAGAGACCCTAAATATTTTTCCCAAGTCACTGCATATGACCAAGACTCCATCAGGACCCTTGAGGGCAAAACCAAGCACTCTGAGTCCTAAAGTCCACAAGGTGCTGGGCACAGGGGGAGAGGCCTACACACAGGAGGAAGTGCCTCTTACCCTGCACATTGTTATAGCAAAACAATCTCCTGCTACTCTCTGAAATTTTGGAGGATAAGCTTACAATGAATGAGACATGGTAAGTAGAAATTAAGGACACAGTAGTAGCCATGACTGCTCATTCAAGATGCCTAAAATGAGCGTCCTATGCTATGTAGTGTCCTGCCTGTTTCTTATTTTAGTGAGGTAGTGTGATTTTTAAAGGCTTTTCTTGTTTACCTCCAGACTGTGTCTTGTTAATTCTATTTCTGCCCAACAGGTCTTCTCTCCTGGGATGTTTAGGAGGCTGGCCCCTGAGGTTGGGGAAGGGATATGCTGCATTTGGGCAGAGGCTGATGAATGTTCTTGCCTAATACAGTTACATTTTGATTAGAAAAACAAGAATTTACAATAAAGAAATGTGAAATTCAGATGAAGCGAGCCAACTATCACACTTAGGAAAATTGTGTTTTTAATAGAGATTACCAGTAAGTCCTCACCTTATAATGGACAATAAAGCCTTTTTAGCTAGGTTCCTACATGTATTCAGCAAATATGTATTCAGGAAACTTCTCAAAAATAATTTTTACCTCAGATGCCTAAATGCATCCTTCATGACTTGTTCTTTTGCCTAGTGTGTCATTTACATAAAAAGCCATTTGTGGTGTCTTCAATGTGAGAAAGTAAACAGATCTTGGATCTGTGAGAGCCTGTGTTCAAATTTCCTTCCTCCTCTAACAGTGACCTGAGGCAGAGGGTTTAAAACCTGTGAGCCTCCCCTTGCTTCTCTTTTGAGTAGGGTAGGATTTCCTTTACTCATTTCACAAATTTTCACTGTGTGCAGATATCTCCTTAGGCACTGAGACACAGATGATTCAAAATCATCATCTTAGAATTCTAGGGGCAAAAAGGACCTCACCAGTCACTGGGTTCAGAGTTTTCCTCCTTCAGATGAGGACACAGAGGCTCAAAGACAGGATGTGATTTGCTAGAGGTTGCAGTGTGACAAGAAGGTGCCCCAGAGCCAGAACTCTTGTGTGTGAGGAACTCGGGCAGGTGACTCCCAACACTCCCACATGATGTATCATAGTGAAGATCTCCATTTTGTAGGGCAGGACGGTAAGGTTCAAAGAGGTGCAGTGACATATTTATTTGCCTGGTGAGTCAATGATAGAACTGTTGAGGGAGGCCAGGGCCTGGTACCCGTGCTCATCCCCCATCCCTCACCCCTACCCACGCCCGCCCTACCTCCTCTGTCACAGCACCCAGTCAATCCTTCTTCATAAAACACTCAGTTTTATCTCTGCTCCAAGTCCTTGCAGGGCACCAGGGTTGTAAAGAGAACTGATCTGCAGTCCCTGCCCTTGAGGGGTTTGGTCAGGCAAGACCATTACTCTCACAAGATGAGATGGGAGAACAGAGGTGTGGGGTACACCAGAGCTGCCCCAGGAAGGCTGCATAAAAGAAATGAGTTCTTGTGGGATTCACAGGGTATTTGGGACTCCCACTTATCTCCCCCGCCCAAACCCCTGTCGCCTCTGTAGTGGGACCAGGCACAAGCCCCTCCCCCCATTGGCGTGTGTTTGCAATGACTCCTAGGAAGAAATCTGTGGGAAAGGGTCCAGGGCATCTTGCCACCTCACTCAGTAGGGTCTGTGTTCTCTGCTTCAACAGAAAGGATCCCACCCTGTCCTCCAGGATCTGATGGCCCTGGAGAGAGGGCTGCAGGGCCCGGGAACACTGCTGACTCTTCAGAACGTGCTGACATGGAGCCAGGTCAGTCCCCTTGTCTGCTCTGATTTTCTGTGTCATCAGCTGCAAACCTGTGGTCTTCATGAGAAATGCTGTCTTGGAATCTGAAACTGTGCATGCTTTTTGGTTGAAGCCTTTTGCCACTGAACAGCACAGGAAGTAGAGGAGGTCAGCCCAGAGTGGAGGTGGCCTTCTCAGAGAGCAGATGCAATAAGAGGAGTGCTGGGCACTGGAAGCCAAGCCAACAGCCAGCACAGTGGGCAGTGGCAGGCAAGGCCCAGCCATCCAGGTGGGGTGTGATGCGGGACCAGGAAGCACCATGCAGGTTCAGGACCACAGAGGCAACTGTGGCCATTGGGATCGTTCTGGGATCAAGGAGATCAGGTGCCATGTCCAGAGTTTGATGGTCACCTTTTGAGCTTAGCTGGGGTGGGGTCAGGAGCAGAGTTGAGAGTCAGGGAGGAGGAGGTAAGTGGGTGGCTACCAGGACAGGTGGCTGGAGGCCAGGTCCAGCCGGCCAGAGTGGCTCTCTGGAGGCTCTTCTTTATATTGCTGTGCAGGAGAACAATGACAAAAACAGTACGGAACACCTGGATTGCATCAGTAAAGCAAAAGGATGTTTCAATATAGAAAGAGTCGAACCATAATGGAGGCTAGGTCATGGTTAAGAAGGCTAAGGAAGCAGAGGAGGTGTGGGCCCAGGGAGTGAGCCCTTTATTGGAAACCTACTAGGAACCAAGCACTTTCTTATTCTCCAAGCAGTCTTGCAGGGTGGACGTCAGAGTCTCACTAGGCTTAGTTATGCTCTGTGAGCAAGTTTATTTCCTGTTCATGCTACATGTCTGACCAAGGGAGGTGGGGGGCTGTGCTCTACCTAGTGACTCGGGCCAGGTGGATGAGCGCTCTGCTGTGTTATAGGTAGAACATGTAGCTACCCTGGTCTCTGTAGCACAAGAAGAGAACCGGAAGATTGAGCCCTGGCCCTTAAATGCTTTGGTCCCGAAGCGCCACACAGCCTATGGGCCAGAATGAGTCACAGGGTCCTGCCTGGCTCCTCGGGCTCTGGGAAGTGTGGGGAAAATACAGTTATTTGATGAGCAATAACAACTGCTTCTGCCACAGTAGATATTTCTGTTTTACAGGCCAGAAAATTGAGGCTCAGAGAAATTAACTGTATTGTCTGAGGTCTTCCAGCTAAAAAGTGCTGAAGCCCAGATCTTACATAACCTCTGATTCAATCATTTATTTAGCAATTCAACAAAGACACACTGAATACCTACAATAAGCCCAGCACCCACAGCGAGGCTCTCGGAGATAACAGGGAATGAAAACAGAGACGGCTTCTCCTGTCAGCCTGAAGAATGTGTAACTACAGCCTGGGATAAGCATTCAGCCAGCCAGGCACAGCTCTCTGAGGAGACCTGTTAAGATTCTTAGCCTTCCATATAGAAGGACAGGTGAAAAAGGGTCATATTTATTGAAGCATTGTGCCAAGTACTTTATTTATGTGTCTCATTTAACTCAGGGAACCCCATGAGGTAGTCCTTACAATTCCATTTGTAAGATAAGAAAACTGAGGTCCACTCAGTGAGGTAAGATAACGAAGCCGAAAGTGAATTCATCGACCACAACCATGCTCGCTTGTAATGTGTGAACGTTGGAAGAAGAAATTCAGTCTCACCCTCCCACGCCATTGAAACCCAGGAAATGTGCTCTCTTCTCCTTCTCTATACTCCCCATCCCCGCCTCTCCCCCCACCCCCCCGGGTTCTCTCAGCATCCTGCCGGCTGTCGCATGTGGACAGCTTTCAGCAACAGCAGAGGGAGCCTCATGGAGGCCAGGCACTGGGGGGGTCACTCATCTCATGTTGGTGCCACCCATAGAGCTGGGCCCAGAGCGAGGCTTGTTGAACTGAAGGAGGGAGGGAAGAAATTTCAGAAATCTTAAGTAGTGGGATCTGAGTCTTCCCGGGTGAGGTTGAATCTGAGCCTTGGGACAGGCGGATTCTTCTGTCTAGAATGTTCTGTTTCCTCTCTGGCCTCCTCTCCCTCCCATCTCTCCTTTCGCACACTGCGTTATATTTACACTGACTCCATCAGCTTCTGTCCCCTCCTCAGCCCATGTGACCACCTCCTCTGTCCCCACACTGGTCCAAGCCATCTTCTCAGACCTGGATTATAGCAGTGGCCTCCTCCTGGGGCTCTGCTACCACTCTCCCTCCAGGGGTCTGGCGCCAGTCAGATCAGATCACTCCTCTGCTCAAAACCTGCTGTGTACCCCCGTCTTTGGTGGAGGAAAGCCAGAGTCCTCACAGTGACCCACTGGGACTTACACTAGCCAGCCCATCTCTGGTCCGACACCATCTCTCCTGTGCACCCCTCACTCACGCCATTGGCCTCTTCATTGTCCTTTGAACCATAAACACGCTTCCACCATAAGGTATAAGGCAGAAATGCCTTTTCTCCAGGCTTGGAGAAAGCTCTTCAGGCGGAGGAAACAGCAATGAATAAAGCGAGCAGAGCGTTGTGGGCCGAAAGGTGCTCAGCACAAGTGTGTGTGCTACACAAGGGGGCAAGGGGCACATAGTGAGGTGAGGGCCGGAGGCCTGCCCCCACTGCCCCGCGCAAGGGGCCATCCTCCCCTCCGGTCTTTCCTGTGCCTTCTTCCATCTGATCTCGTCCACGTGATGTTTCTCTTCACCTGCTCCATCACCCGTTGTTCTGTAAGCTTATCTGTGGTCTGTCTTCCCCCAGTGGAACGTAAGCTCCACAAGGGCAGGAACTGACGTTGTATTGTTCCTGCAGCGTTCTTACTCCTGGGACGGACTCCGTAAGCACATACTGAATGAGCAAATGAATGAACAAATAATTTTACAACAGATTCCCGATTGTTATTTGCTTACACGCTATCGTTCATACCCTCCTGCCATTATATATGCTGTTCCTTCTTCCTGGAAAGGCCTCCCCTGCCGTTCTCCGCTGACTAACCTCGCATTCTTTCTCGCTCACTCTGCCTGCCCAGGAGGGCAAAGTCCCTCAGCACATGGCACAGGCATTATCCATCCATCCATCCCAGTGAGCCTGAGGTTTCAATGGCAAGCACAGCTCCTCATCCTCGAGCCCTCAGTGCCTTTGCCCTAGCCAGAGTCCCGTTACTGTTTATTGACTTGAGCCAAGTGGACCAGAGCACATGTAGCATTGCAGCCCCAGGGCCACACCCTCCTCCCCTGCATGCAACCTCACCCACAATCAGGAGGCAGGGAGCCCTCGTTGCCAATTCAGTCTCCTCCTGCTTAACGCCTGCCTCAGAGATCAGGAAGATGAGGCAAATGGGACACTAATGAAATTCAGAGAGAAAACTAAATTGGGAGGTGTTGCAAACACTGAGGAGGAGGGAGACTGGTTTAAAAGGATCTCTCCAGGGTGGGAGAGGGGAGTGCGGGAGTGGAGAACGCTGGAGTTAGTGTCCCACGTTCCGCCTTTGACACTGTGTGTGGGGTGGCCTGCGTGATCACTTTAGCTCTAGGTGCTTCACTTTTCTGACTTTAAATTAGTAGCCTCTTACTTGATTACCTCATTTGTTCATTCATGCCTTCCCACCAACTTGCCAAAAAAGATTTGAGTGGGTTACCAATCTTAAATTGATTAATTAATTAATTAAGACCAAGAACATAATGCAAAATTAAGGCAGAAAGAAAGAAAAAAGGGAGGGGATAGGGAAAAGATTTCCAAGGCCCCTCAGAGAGGGAGATCCTGAGAAAGGGGTTACACACTGTCCCGAGGGTTATACAGGGCTCTTATGACAAGCAGGTGGGGTTGTGGATGCTAATGACCTTTAGGAGTGGAAAAGTTCTGGTCAAATGGTAGTAATGATGACCAGTGTTCCTGAGCACTTTCACATTCACTGTCTGATCCTTAAGTTATAGGTATTGTCCGCTGTGTGCCAGGCACCCCCATGGGGCACTTTTTCTCTGTCTTGTTGAATACTAACAGCATCCTGAAAGGTAGCCTCTTAAAGCGCATTTTTAAGATGAGGTGACTGGGTCGTCTCTTCAGCAAATGGTGCTGGGACGTGATGGCTATCCACGTGCAAAAGCAGGGAGTGGGACCCTTTCCTCACACCATATACAAAAATTAATGCAAAATGGATTGTTGACCTAGATGTAAGAACTAAAGCTATAAATCCTTAGAAAAAAACATAGGCAGAAATGGTCATGACCTCCGATTAGACAGGAAATGGTTTGGAACACCCAAAAAGAAAAAAAAATACATAAATTGGACATCATTAAAATTAAATTTTGTTGTGCTTTAGAGAACACCATACAGAAAGTGAAGTGAGCATAGAATGGGATAAAATATTTGCAGTCATAGGTCTTCAAAGGGATTCTTTAGACTCTATAAAGAACTCTTAAACTCAGCAATAAAAAGACAAGGGGCCTCATTCAAAAATGGGCAAAGAGTTTGAATAGGCATTTCTCCAAAGAAAATGACAGAAATGGCCAAAAGCACATGAAAAGATATTCAACATTTTTAGTCATCAGGAAAGTTCAAATCAGATACATCAAGTTGTTTATTTGGGCCCTGCCTTCCTGACGGTGTGTGGTCAACAAACCTCCCTGAACTTGGGGAAGAGGTTACTACTGAGTGAGAGGCCTGGTTTGCCGTTAGGGTTTTGACCGGAAGGGAAGGCAGAGGGAGGGACAAAGAGAGGCAAGCAGCCAGATTGCCTATGGTCTCTTTTCCCGGTAATGGGCAGAAATTACCATCTGAGAATGCTTTCTAGGGTTAGTTATACACCTGGCTCTCTCCACAGTATGTCCTACTGCAGGAGCTCTCAAACTCTCTGGTTTCAGGACCCTATTTGACTCTTCCAAATTACTGAAGACCCCAAAGAGTTTTTGTTTATGTGGATTACGTCTGTCGAAATTTGTCAGAGTGGTAATTAGCATTGAAAAAAATCTTAAAATCATTATTTATAACTTAAAGTAACAATAATAAAGCCTTACATCAACATAAATAACACATTTTAATGAAAAATGACTTTTTGAAAACAAAAATGTGTAGAGTGGCATTGTTTTACATTTACATCCTTAATATTTGGCTTAACAGAAGATATATCTGCTTCTACAATCAGTCTAGAAAACTCCACTGTATACTCCTAAGAGAAGGAGGATGAAAAGGGCAGTAGTTTAAATAGTTTTGACCTCAGCGGCTGCCAAAAAGGGTCTCAGGGACCCGCAGGGATCTCTGGGCCACACTTTGAAAGCTGGGCACAAGTAGTAAGATCCTCACTGGAGTTCAGCAGGGAGTGCCAGAGTGGCCATCTGTCAGCTGGTAAAGAGAAGAAGGGCAGTGAGGACAGTCTGAGTGGAGAGGTAGCAGGCATCTGCCTGGACTGAAGCCTGGCTGCCCTGCGAGGCCTCAGGCCTTTGCAAATGAGGTTCTCTTGGCCCAGAATGCCTTCTGCCATCTTGGTCTATCAGTGAAATCCTCTCGTACTTTTACGGCTAACTTTGGATGCACCTGCCTCTGGAAAGCCTTTCTTACCATCCGTAACATCCTCAAGGCCGGGCTAAGCCCTCCTCCCCACCCAGCATCCTGATGTGGGTGCCTCTAGGGTGAGCATTGCGGCTGGGCAGTGGTTGGGAGGTTGAGGCCTACTGGCGGAAGCCTTGGGGTCCAGGCAGAGGAGCTGGGGCCTTTTGTTACTCTTGTTTTAAAAATGAGAAGCCGCTGGAGGTTTTGCACAAGCCTCTACTTGATGGTGTACAAATTTATGTGGACAGACGACTATGGTCACCAATGGGCAGATAAAAGTCATCCACTCAAATCCTAATTCACTAGCAAATAAAGTAACGTCAGTAATCTAGAAGAGAATGGGAAATGAGGAAAAGAAGGAAGAATGAAACTAACAGCTAACTGAACACTCACTGTGTGCCAGGCATGCATCAAGTTTATCTAATCGTCATAGCGGTTTGGGTATTGCCGCCATTTTACAGATGAGAAAACTGAGACCTCCTCCCCCCTTCCCCTTCCCAAGGATACCTTCCTCCTAGTAAGTGGCAGAACTGGGATTCAGACACAAGTCAGTCTGCTTTTAAAGTTCAGGATTGCTTTTGCCACCGCTCCCCAGGAGCTTGGCCCCATTTGTCTGACCTCAAGTGTTTATTTACTGCTACCACACTGCTTTTTAAAGCTGCATTTCTACCATCTCTTTCCAAATACACTTGTTAACCTTTGGAAAGTCGAAAAGGAACACCAGTTATACCTCTTTGTTCTACCCGTTTGGAATCTAGAATGGCCACTTCCCTGTCCACGGCAGATAGTTGATAATCTCCAGTTTTGTACTGCTTCCTTTGCATAGAAGACATGGCCACCGTGGAGATATTAACCCAGAGGGGATACTAATGATTTGTTGAGTGGTCAGGCCCTGCCAGAACTGACCATCCTCATTGGTGATGGGAACCTAGGAGGTCAAATGGGCTCAGAGCAGATATTCTTCTTCTTCTCAGGATCAGGTTGTAGATAAAACCCTATATGGCACACCCTAGTTCTTAAATAGTGAGCGTGGCAAGCCAGGCTGATGAGGCCGACTGTACTGTCACATATGGTGCCGATTATGTCAGTTAAGCAAAGATAAATGAATATTTATTGAACTCTTTCTATGGGTTAGTTTCTATACAAGACACATGGCATGTTTTTATCCTCATTATGAAAACCATTATGTTTGCGACTCTACGAGATAGTTTGGGCACTGGAAAAGGGGGATACTCCTGAGACACAGAAGAGTATCTTTTTGCTCAGGGACATAGATGTCCTAGTACGTGGAGGGGCTGGGGTTTGGGAACACCACACTGTCCTCCACATGCAGAGAAAATGCTGAGTCTGGTCCCAGCAGAGACTTGCAAGGTTCAGCAGCGCCGAGCAGTGCCGCAGCGACCACCGGTATCCTTGTGCTGGCTTCAGGCTTGTGCTTCCCACACCATCTTTCCTCTGAGGTTTCTTTTCCCTCCCTGAGTTTGCACCTTCAGCGTTTACTCGAAGCACCTGGAATCCCCACCACTCTACCAGGCTACCATCACCTTTCAGCACCGAGTATCTGCTTGGTCAAAGTTCCTGGGCCACTTGAATACACGGATGGTCTTAGAGAGAAAGAGGTAGGAGCAGGTCACTGAAGATGAAATCCAAAAGATGTCACAGATTGAACTTGAAACTTAGGAGGTCCCTATTTGCTCAAAAAAGAAATCCCTATAGGCGAACTTTTGATCTCAGCCTTTGATGCTTCTTTCGAGAGCCAGGTGTGGAAGCCAGCCGTTCCCCGAGGCCTGCCTGGATTGGGGTGGCAAAGTGACACAACCACTGCTCCAGATGTCACTCTGAAACTCCAGTAACATCCTATTTACCTGTCCCAATCCTTGGGTGGTGGTACCGCGCAGTCCTGAGTGTGCAGAATGATCACAGAGCCATTTACAAGCCAAATGCCTGGTTTATTTCCAAATGGGAAGGTCAGTGTCATTATCCTTGGTGGATTCAATGACCAAATCCTCATAAAGGTAAAGCTCGCTTCCTGGTGCTAATCGCATCTTCAGCTGTACATCTCAGTGACCAGTTAAGCCAAAGAAGCAGTCATGGCCTGAAGGCCCTTTTCTGAGGCTGTAAACCTCTGTCGCTGTACTGCCTTGACTTACCTGCTGTGAAATGGATGCCTTTAGACATCTTCCACCCCCCAGTGCTTTTGTAAAAGCTCCCTCGATGGAAAAGATCAGTGAGTCACCATCTATAAGCACAGGATCCTTTGCCTCTTTGGATTCTAACCATGGGAGAAAAGCCGAGTGTGCAGAAAACACTCCAGGGGTGAGAACAGACATTTGTTGAGTACCTATTATATGTCAGCCACTGAGCTAGGCATTTCACAGTCCTTTTAACCCTCGCAACTACCAGGGAGGTAAGCATTGTTATTTCTGATTCACAGATGGGGCCATGGAGACTCAGAGAGGGTCAATGACTTGAAGTCACACAGCTGGGAAGTGGGGGGACCTGGAATTGAATCAAGGTCAACTGCCACAAAACCCAACTTTCTCCCACTGGGTTGAAAATAATAACAACAGCAGCAAGCATGTTTGTGGCATGTTACATTTAATCCTTATAACAACCCAGCGATGTTAGGTACCATTATCATCCCCATTTCATACATGAGGAAACCAAGTTATAGAGAAGTGCTTTCAGACCGAAAGATTTTCAGAGGGTAAGCCCAAGCCATCTGTCACTGCTCATTGTTCTGTTACAATTACCTGTTGTCTAAACTAAGCCCAGGCCTTGCTCATAGAATGCACTTACTATTTGGTTATTGAAAATTAACTCTGTGGTATTCTTACCTGCCCACTGGAATGTCTGTTCTGGCCTCTGTTGACAGCCGAGGCTAGCCATTGAGCTGTCCCTTGCCCTGGGAGACTTCTGATAGGTCAGAGAATTCTAGTGCTAGATCCCAGATGTGAAGAGTCGGGAACATAGGCTCTGGAATCAGACGAGTGGAGACCACTCATGGCTTACCAACTTTGGACTCTGGGCAAAGATACTTAATCCCTCTCTTCTTCAGTTTCCTACTATGTGAATTGGGTATAAGAACCCATATTTCATTGGGCCGTTGCAAAGATAAAAAATCATGTAAAATGCTGGTAGTCAAGGGTAGCACAAAAAACAGGTGCCCAATGGATGTGATCTGTTGCATTATAGACTATGAGTTTATAAAGTTGGACATAGGAGATGATCTAGTCATCACCTGCAGATGAGCAAACTGAGGCCCAGAGATAGGCAGTGATTGGCCCAAGTCAAAGAGCATTTTAGCTTTCTCATTCCAACACCAAAGCTTATTCCAGGACTGTAAGCCAGATTTAGAACAATGGTTTGGAGAAGCCTATACATCCACCCTTCCATTTCTAGAAGTTTTAGTTGGTTATGTTTCAGTCTGCTTTATGTTTTTTGATAGTCTATTCTTGGTATACTTTGACTACTTTAAATATTGTACACATTTATTTCATTTCCTGAATCTGATCATTTTAGTACGTGTAGCGTTCCCAGGTCTGGTTCATTTGTTCATTGTCACTGCTGTCTCTTGCTCATGGTGGCTTGTTTCTTTATGTGCTCTGTGATTTTTTTTTTCAGTTGTGGATTTATGATCGCTAAAATTTTGTGAAATTCCATTGAGGCCTCTGCTGAAAATTCATTGCTCCAGAGAGGATTTGCATTTATTTCTGCCACATACCTGGAGGAACCACCAATTTGGGGTCACTTTAAATTAAATGCTCAGCTTGGACTTTTGTGTGTGTGTGTGTGCGTGTGTGTGTCTTTTCCTGGCCACGAAGTTAATACCAAGTCAAGTTCCAGACCCACATGAGGGCCATTTTGTGACTGGAAATTCTCTGCCTTTTAAAATTTTTCCTTCCACTCTATCCATGTCTAGGGTCACGTTTCCTTCCTGTCTCCTTCTTCAGGGTGGGATTTTGTGTTGTTCTGATTCACCCTTTCATTTCATTTGGTGAAAGTTAACATTTTCACCAAAGTGTAAATGTTTTCTTTCTAAGTCTTAGCTATAAGTGAGAGTCTCAGTTTCCCTTCCACCTTCTGCAGGACTGGGACTTTCCCTGGGTCTTTAAAACTAAAAGCCCCAGGGGCTCCTGGGTGGCTCAGTCATTTGAGTGTCAGACTTAGGCTCAGGTCATGATCTCACAGTTCGTGAGTTCAAGCCCCATATTGGACTCGCTGCTGTCAGCACAGAGGCCACTTAGGATCCTCTCTACCCCCTCTCTCTCTCTGCCCTCCCCTACTTGCGCTGTCTTAAGACCTTTAAAAAAAAAGACACTAAAAATCCACCAGTCACTAAGAAGCTTGTCACCTCCAGACCTGTCACCCACTCATTGCTCGGAACTTGTGGATTTGTGCTATCTTGTGGTTATTTTGACCTCTAAAGATTTCCTTCTCTTTCTTGACTGCTCAGCTCTCTATTTAAAAATAAATTTGTTTGTTTATTTAATCTGGCATTTTTCCATATACTGCATGAGCGTGAGTAGTCAGCCCTACTGTTGGAAACAGAAGTGTTACGTGGCCACCCCTGTCCTTCATTGGTGTGAGCATGGGACTTCATCAGATAGGGTTTCCCTGAATATTGCTGGCTGGCAGTTTATCATACTTTTCCCCTAAGGTCCACAAAGTATGCCCAGAGAGCCAGGGGGAAGTTTCCATACCTTAGGCCAAGTCCATCCCACATGTCATCACCCTCTCTTTCTGAAATCTTATCCTACGCTCATCTCAGCCCTCAAAAGGGCCTAGACCAAGAACATTACTATAGATATTGCCAAACGAAAACTCTGGTGTCATGAAAGGTGCCCCAAAGGTACCACATTATGAAGACATGGCTGCATGCTATTACTTGATCCAGCCATCCCTGATGTGGTCTTTGCTAAAGCATTAACCCAGTGCAGCAGAGGCAGCACAAGAAACTTTAAATTCATTTTCCTATTAAGTCTTCCATTCTACAAACATTTCCTGAGCACTTACTATGTGCTGTGCCCATGTGTTAGGCTTTGTGATACACAGATGATAAGCCACAGTCCTTCCCCTTGTGTACAAGGATGTGTACATGCACACTAACCATAGAGTTTGACCATTGCTTTGGCAGCTTAGAAACGAGGTGGAAAGGGGCTTAGCCAAAACTCAGGTGGGGATGTCTTGGTGGGCTTTCAACAGGAAGTGGCAAGTGAATCTAAAGTATGAAGTGGGGGCACCTGGGTGGTACAGTTGGTTGACCATCTGACTCTTGATTTTGGCTCAGGTCATGATCTCACAGTTCATGGGATTGAGCCCCACATTGGGCTCTGTGCTGACAGCATGGAGCCTGCTTGGGATTCTCGCTCTCCCTCTCTCTCTACCCCTCCCCTGCTCGTGTGCACTGTCACTCTGTCTCTCTGTCTCTCTCTTTCTCAAAATAAATAAAGTTAAAAAAAATTTGAAGTATGAGTAACAGATAGCAAATCTAAAAACATGAAGTTCATGGCCCTCAAAAGAAAACATGAACACTCCCCTTGAGAGGAAACGGTCCAGCTAATTTTCCATTCCTGGTCTTGGTCTGTGCGTAACCCTTGCCCTCTTCCACTCTGGGAACAACGATCTGAGAACCACAGGTTCAACGTAGACATTCTTAACGGGGCACCTTCATTCCCAAGGGGTGAAAGTGGTTCTTGGAGGGGAGTGGGTGAAGAAAATCGTAATTATTACAGTGGTTCGTGATCCTCCAATGGGCCAATGTACATAAACAGATATATGGTATATCTGCAGTATTAACATTGTCCATTAAGATTTGGACAAACAAATGTCTATAAAGCCTTCCTGGTAGCAGGGGTAATGAAAAGAAAGACTGAGAACCACTAATGTAACTGAAAAAGCAGTAGCATTTACATCCAGATGTGCCTACATTCAAAGCTGCCTCCTTCATTAAACAACCTGTTTAACCATGGACAAAATTCATTAATTTCCCCGTGCCTCAGTTTTCTTACCTGTAAAGTGGGTTAATAATATCTCCAGGATAATAACACTTCCTATCACAAGATTGTTCTGAGGCTTGAATGAAATGATACGTGTCAGTCTCCTGGCCCTTAGTAGGTACTCAGCAAATCTTATTAGGGGTGAGTTCCCTGCTCCCATCCAGCCCAATACACGCACGTTCCAGGAGGGCCCAGAGCCAATGAGATTTGCCTGAGGAGCGGGTTCCAGTCCCTGCTGTAGGCCATGAGCAGCGCATGTAAGAGAATTCCCTTCTCTAGGACCAAGTGATGTGCAGTGTCCCAGAAGCTCTTGGTCTGAGGGGGATGGGGTGATCCATTTGAGTTATCAAAGACAACGTTTTCTGGTGCTTCCTTCAGAGACGCAATTAATATTCAACTTGTTTAGAGTGATTAATGGGAAGGAACCTGAGACATCCAGGTGGAGTTGAAGCTTATTAGTGATTGTCTTTTAAGGGGAGAGTTTGGGATTTTCCCATGGATCGTGAATTAGGGGCCTCAGCCTGATCGCCTGGTGTCTAAGACCTTGAACCGCCATTCAGGGAAGAAGCTATTGACCCAGGACCGGCCAGGCAGGGTGTGAGCAGACGGGAGTAACCTGGGGTGGGGGTGGGGGCAGTTCGCAGGGACAGTTGGGAAAAGAGGGCTGGATGACCCTTCTGGGTTACCCCACAGCTCCGTGCTTCCTTCTGTCTGTCAACATCCTCACTAGTGGCCCGAGATAGCCTGTGTAGATGAGAATTACCTGAATAATACCTGGCACGTAACACACCCCAGTAGCACGTGTATTGGATGATTGACTTCCCGCCAACCCCAAATTCTAACTAATATGATTATTTAATAATGTGTTAATTGTTGTATTGCATTATCTCACTTAACTCTTATAGCAACTCGACTGTTATTTTTCTCATCATAATCATTCCCATTTTATAGATAGGGAAACTGAGGCCGAGAGAGGTTAGATGTTTTCTCAGACGACTACAGTCAGAGCCAGGGGAAGGCCTGACCCTCAATCCTGGCCGCGTATCCACTGGCATTACTGGACCTCCCCAAAGGCGAGGCTGGACGCCAGCTCAGTTCCGAACCCCAGTGCCTGGCACAAGGAGTGGAGGGAAGAGGGTTCCTGTCCAGCAGTGGGCACACTGTCTCCCTCCTCCTGCTGCCTTCCAGGACCACTGCTGTCCCGATGCCCATCTGGGCCTGTCGAGTCAGGCTGACTGGCAGAACTCCACCTCCGTGTCACGGACGCACAGCCGGTGGGACCCAAGCCTGGGAACCAGGGAGCATTGCTGTGCTCCGTAGAACCAGGTGGAGGGGCCTTCCTCCTGACACCAGCTCCGTTTCCCTGCCAGGCCTGTCCTCGGCCTTGAAGAACAGTGTCTGGGCAGGTTCATTTTCTCTGCTCCCAACATGTCAGGGCTGGGCCTAGCCAATCCAGATGTGGCCCAGAGAAGTACTCTGCTGCTCTCTCACTTCCCGCAGCCTCAGACTCCCCGCCTCCCCCTCCTCCCCACCACCGGAGGAAACATGCAAGAGCAAGAAAGCCAGGGATTTGGGAGGCACTGCAGACAAACTAGGCTCTAAGATGATAAAATAGTCTCTCACGTTGTAAAGCATGTTGCAGTTGGCCAGTATTTTCTTGCACGTCGTCTTGTCGCTCTTCACAACGACCCGTTGCAGGGGTGGGGGGATGTTTCCATGTCAGCCAGGGAGGTGAGGGTGTGCTCCAGATGCTGGAGGGGCCAGCTCCTCCCAGCCCAGGCCCAAGGAGGAAGGGAGCGTTCTGCAGCTCACACAGGGGGCGAGGGGCAGAGCTAGGACTTGAACCCAGAACCCACTGACTGCAAAGGCTGTGTTCTTCCCCTACCGTGAGTGGGCAAGTCTCAGAGAGGAGAGAGACACCCTGGGCAGCTGCTGGGCCCAGAGCAGCGGGTAAAATCTGGGGAGCCTCGCGAAAGGACAGCGTCCAGATTTGGAGTAGTGGCCATTAAGCTTCATTGCCCCTGAGTCTTGTCTTGGAGGCTGTGGGGTGGGTTCTGGTCCATCTGTGCCCAGGAAAAGAAGCGAGGGGGTCAGAAGCAAAGCAATAAAACCAAGGAGCTGGGCCTTCAGAGATGTTGAGGAGGGAGACCAGGGCAGCCTCCAAGATAGCACCCCGGAAACAGGGGTCTGCCTGTGACCCTCTCTACTTAATGATTTTCTGTGACTTCCTCTTGCTCTCCAGAGGAAGCCCAAACTTCTCATAGTATCATAGAAGGTCCTGTATTATTCCTTTTCTCAAAAAAGTTTATCATAAACAGCAAGGAGCTTGGGCTCAGGGCTCAAATCCTGACTTTCCTACTTCCAAAGGGTATCCCCCAGAGCAAGTGTCATAACCACCCGGTGCTTCTGTAACTTTGTATATAAGTGGGGCACCTGGGTGGCTCAGCCGGTTAAGTGTCCAACTTCAGCTCAGGTCATGATCTCCTGGTTTGTGAGTTCAAGCCCTGTGTCCAGCTCTATGCTGACAGCTCAGAGCCTGGAGCCTGCTTCGGATTCTGTGTCCCCCTCTCTCTCTGCCCCTCCTCCGTTCATTCCCTCTGTCTCTCTGTCTGTCTCTCTCTCTCAAATTAAACATTAAATTTATTTTTAAATAACAAAAGAAAGTTGTCAGGATCAAGCGAGATAATACCTATAAAGCTGTAGCGCAATGCCTGACCTGTAGTTAGCGCTCTCGTTCCCCCTGAGTCGTGATATTATTATTACTGGCAGCAGCAGTGGTAGTAGCTGTAATCTAGTACCTCCCGACCCCTGGGCCTTCACAAAGGCTCTCCCCTCAGGGTGGGGAGCCCTTTGGGTAGTTCACACCTGTCAAAATCCTCATTCTCCCAGGCCAGCCTGACCCAGGCTGTTCTCTCCCATAGTGGGTGGCACAGCGCCCATGCAGACCTCTTTGCCCGCATCGCAGTTTTCTGGGCACATGGGGGCATTTGTGGGTGTTGCTGCTTGGCCTCTTGAGGGCAGCGAGCATGAGTGCCAGCTGCCCCCACTGAATGTGTGTAGTATGAATCTGTCACCGTCCCATGCTCTGGCTGGGACAAAGAAATTCATAATTGGTGCTTGCAGGGATTTGGATTTGAAAAGTTGGAGCTACCGGGGCAGAAGGGGAGGAAGCCAGGGCAGCACCCTCTTCCCTGCACTGGCAGCAACAGATGGTATCAGGGCCTCATTATCCACTTACTGACACCACAACCACAGAGCTTTAGCCTCAGGAAGAAAGTCCCTGGGGCCCCCAGGTGGCTCAGTCAGTTAGGTGTCCGACTTCTGTTCAGGTCGTGATCTTGCAGTTCGTGAGTTCAAGTCCCACATCAGGGCTCTGTGCTGATGGCTCAGACCCAGCTTTGGATCCTGTCTCCCTCTCTCTGCCCCTCCGCTCGCTCTCTCTCTCTCAAAGCAAATAAACTAAAAAAAGAGAGAGAAGAAGAAAATTCCCCGTCTCTTCTGTTGCCTTCCGATGGCATTCTCCATTACCAGTGCTGCTCAGATAGCCGCTTTGCTGCACTTCCAGAGCCTTCTCCAGGGTCTTCAGGAGATACCCGATTTCATTCTGTCTGCTTTGAGCACTGCCTCCTTTTCTTTGTGATTTCCCCAATTAGGGACAGCCACTGCCCCCCCACTCTACACCCCCGCCACACACACAACAGGTTGGGGAAAGGGCTTTGCAACCAAATGGGTGATTCCTCTAGAAACTTGTCGCAAAGGCTGAAGGACCTGGACAAGTTTTCTTGTGCCCACATGAGGCTTAGAACCTCGAAGCAAGTAGGTGCCCAGACCCCACTTCCTGAGGGCGCCAGACCTGCCAGGGGCCCAGAACCTTGGTCTCAGGTGTCACCTTGACTCCTGCACTCTGGGCCGCCTTCTCTTTGGCACAGTGGTTTGGCAAGGCTGGCCAACATTAGTGGTATCTTTTTCTTCCTTCCTTCCTTTCAATTATGAAACATTCTTTGCATCCCAAAGTAGGGCAAGTAGGACAGTGCAAATCCAAATGCCCACCACCTCACTGCAGAACTAAAACAGCAGAGTATCGTAATACCCAGAAACTGGAATCAGTCCAGATGTCCTTCACGAAGGGCAACAATCTGTGGTACGTCCAGGCGGAGGGACACTCCTTAGCCATAAAAAGGAATGAACCAGTGACACCAGTTACACCTCGAAGGAATCCCCAGGAATTTGGGGGGAGCCAAAAAGATTACATACAGGATGGGTCCACTCAGAGAACATTTTCGGAATGATGGACATGTAGAGGCAGAGGTCAGGTTAGCGGTTGATGGGGTTTAGGGACATGGCGAGGAGGCGTCCGAGGGGAGTGGGTGGGGCTTATAAAGGGAACCATGAGACCCTCGCAGTGAAGGAGTCCTCTCAGGATCCTCACTGTGATGGTGGGAACACAACCGGCACCAGTGATGAAACTGGTGCAGAACTGAGCACAGGCACCCACGAATACACATAGTACTGGGGAAATCCGAACACACATGACACATTGTATCAATATCGGTACTCTTGCGATAGCATTTATGCCTTTTCAAAACACCACCATTGCGGAAGCCGGGCAAAGTGCAGAAGGGGTCTCTCTGTATTACTTCCCAGAACCGCATGGGAATCTACAATGATCTCAATAAAAAGTTAAGAGAAAAAAGGTATTACGAGTGACTTCTAAAACAAAACATAGATACGATTGAATACCCCAGTGTGCCCCCCAATCGTATTCCTCTCCTTCCTAAGGAGCAGCCACTATCCAGACTGTAGTATTGATCATTCTCACGTTTTTATTTTTTGTTCAAAGATTTTATTTTTAAGTAATCTCTGTACCCGGTGTGGGCTCGAACTCACAACCCCGAGATCTAGCCACACGCTCTACCGATTGAGCCAGCCAGGCGTGCCGCATGTTTTTATATTTTTACTACATGTGTATGTGTGCATGAGTAATGGATAGTGACCTAAATGGTACGTTTTTAAACTTGGGATACAGTGTATTTTTCGGAATTTATCCACTGTGTATAATCTATTGTGTGACTATTGTGGAGATTATTTACTCTTTCTTATGTGAAATGATGGTCTTGGTTATTTCCAGCATTGTGGGATAAACTATGCTCACACGGACATTCTTGCCCATGTGCCCTTGTCCATGTACAAGAGTTTATCTGGGATATACCCAGGAGCACATGGCATGGCGGGGTCATAGGGCATGCAAATCCGTAGTTATTAACCACTGCCAAACTTCTTTCTAAATTATACCTATTTATTCTCCCTCAAGCAGCAGGTGAGGATATCTGGGGCCCCACATCCTCGCCCGTGTGGTAATGTCAGACTTCAAAATTCTTGCCAACCCAGTGGGTGTGAAATAGTATCCTCGTGTTTAAATTCCCTTGGCGTCTCCTGTGAATCATGATTTTCTGTGCCCACAGCCTATCTCTTCCACCAGACTAGAAGCTCCCAGTCACAGGCTCCCAGAGATATGTACCCAGCACACAATAGGGGCTTGAGATTTGTGTAATGAATGGAAAAAGGATAATTCTAGATGCTTTCACTTGAGCAGATCACAGTTGGTTTCTCTTTCTTTCTTTTTTTTCTTTAACATTCAATCATGGGCTTTTAAAAAAATAACATAAATTTTAGGGGTGCCTGGGTGGCTCAGTTGGCTGAGTGTCCGATTCTTGATTTCAGCTCAGTTCATGATCCCAGAATCATGGGATCCAGCCCCATCGGGCTCTGAGCTAAACATAAAGCCTGCTTGAGCTCGAGAGCCTCTCTCTCTCACCCTCTCAGTCCTTCCTCCACTCATGCACTCTCTCTCCCTCTTTAAAAAATTAAAATAAAACCAATAACATTTTTTGAGATCTATCATATAATTTACCCATTTAAATGATTGTTAATTAGCCCATTCACAGAGTCGCGCAACTGTCAGCACAATCCATTTTAGAACGTTTCATCATTCCCCCCAAAATACCCAGAGCTGTTATAATCACTCCAGATTTGTCACTCGCCCCCAGCCAGAGGCAACCACTACTCTGCTTTCTGTCTGTATGGACAGTCCTCTTCCGGACAGTTTGTGTACAAGGAATTCTACAACTTACGCTCTTTTGTAACTGGCTCTTTTCACTTAGCATAATGTTTGCAAGGTTCACCCATGTTGTAGCATCGATCAGGGGTCCATTTCTTTTCATTTCATAATCATATTCCATTGTATGGATTCATCACATTTTATTGATCGATTCATCAGGCAACAGGCATTTTGTTGGGGTTGTTTTTCCTTTTTTACTATTGTGACTGATGCTGCTAAAGCACCGATAAACAAATTTCTATGCGGATGTATGTTTTCATTCCCCTTGGGCAGACAGGTGAGAAATCGCTGGATCATATGGTATCTAGGTTCAACCATTCGGGGAAACGGCCAGACTGCTTGTCCAGTGCCTGTGGCGTGTTATTTTCTCACGGGCAGCGCAGCAGAGTTCCCATTTCTCCACCTCCTCCCCAGTCCTTACTATTATGTTTTGGATCGTAGCTCAATCGCGGGCTTTTGAATCAAGCAACCTAGGCTAGAATCCCAGTTTTGCTGTTTGCTAGCTATGAGATCATAATTAACTTCTGCCTCCATTTCTTCCCTCTGTAAAATGGAATTAATAACAACAGCCACCTCTCAGGACAATTGGGCGGCTAGATTAAATAAAGCAATAGGCTGGTAAAGCCGGTAGCACATTGTGGGATTCAGAGAGCTCTCCTTGGAACAGAGTAGCAGTGACAGCTTATTATTATGGGCCTCTTCTAGTCCGGGGGCTTTCTGCCTGGGATGCTCTTAAAGTCACCTTGTACCTCTGAGAGCGCTTCCTCTCGGCTGGCTGGGAGCTAAGCTGTGAATGAGGGACCCAGACAGCTGCCCTTCCACTGATGCCCAGAGCTTATGGCAGACGCCAGAAGAATTCTGCGATTCTAGCAATTCCTGGAGCCTCCAGGGCTCCCGTGTGCTACCCCAGCCTGGTAGGGTCTTAGGAGGTGACTTCCCACCCCCTGCAGGGCAGAGGGGCAGAGAACCTTAGCAGGCCCCGGTGTAGGGAGTCTCAAACTGGGTCTGAACCATTTGAGTTTATTTAACTAGGTTTTTTTCCCCCTCCTTGCCTTTGGCACAGGCCCCGATTTTCATGCTGTCATTTTTGCAACAATCACAAACATTCTCTGCACACCCAGGCATTGTATAGGAGGAAAAAAGATGATTACTTGCTGATTGCTGCTGCTGTTCATTTTGGAGATGACTCTATGAGTGGGAAGGAGGCTGCCGCACGCCCAGGTGGCGGAGAACAGCAGAGCTCAGTAATGCCAGGGCGTGGGGAGGGAGGCCAGGAGGGTCTCTCACCTGGGGAGACCTGGCAGTCAGAGTGGCTCACTGGACAAGGTGTCTGCTCGTGGCACTGCCGCAGCCAGCATGCACGGGAGGGACAGGCTCATCACCTTCACTGCCACCCACCTCCCCGGCCTTCTCCATCTTAGCTTTGGCACTAGCTTCACTCTGCTGCCATGTTTATTCTGCACGATAATCTCTCAAATGCATCCCCTTCTCTCCATGATCTCACTCCTAGATCCCTGCAACAGCCTCCTCAGTGCCTGCCTGCCTCCCGGCCTCGAGACTCGCCCCCCTCAGTGATCCATTCTAAAGCCCACAGTGAGCTTCCCCCCAAGATCAGGTCACTGTCCACCTTAAAACCTTGCAATGGCTTCCCTTTACCTTGAAGATAAAATCCATCCGAACCCACTTGTCCCACCTTTTATCCATGCTTGTGCCAACTACTGCGACCTCTGCTACTGCACTGGCGAGATCCGGGGCTCGTGTATCTGTCTTCCCCATTCACCCCAGGTTCTCCGAGATCAGGCATTCTGGTTTATTTATGCCAGCGTCCTGACATCTGAGAGAGCTTCTGACTCATGGTAGGTACCCAGTAAATATCTGCTTCCCTTTACATGTCAACAGTCACTATGATTTTTATTTATTTATTTATTTATTTATTTATTTATTTATTTATTTATTTATTTATTTTGAGAGAGAAAGAGAGAGTGGGGGAAGGATAGAGAGCAAGGGAGAGAGGGAATCCCAAGCAGGCTCTGCACCAACAGTGTGGAAACCAATGCAGGGCTTGAACTCACACACCATGAGATCATGACCTGAGCCAAAATCAAGAGTCTGACACTTGGGGTGCCTGGGTGGCTCAGTTGGCTAAGAACCCGACTCTTGGTCTCAGCTCAGGACATGATCTCACAGTTCAAGAGTTTGAACCCCCCATCAGGCTCTGTGCTGACAGTGCAGAGCCTACTTGGGATTCTCTCTCCCTCTCTCTCTCTGCCCTTCTCCTGATCGTGCTCATTCTCTCTCTCGAAATAAATAAATAAACTTAAAAATAAACCAGTCTGACACTTAACCAACTGGGCCACCCAGGCACTCCTAAGTTTTAGAACTCTGTTGCCTTGATTGTTTCTCTTGTTGCCCTTCACCACTCTGAGACACAAACAGTAGCTGTTACTCCCATCTTACAGGTAGGAGACCTGAGACTTGGAGCAGGGTGAGTGATGGTCCAAGGCTTCTATGCAGGAGGAAAGGGACAGAACTATATTGGTACACGGGTCTTCCAAGGGAGCCCTTGCTAGAACCCCATGAGGAAAGCAAGGCAGGTTACTATTGCCTGTGGTTCTCAAATTGTGGTTCCTGAAGCACCAGTATCCAAAGTGCTACTAGAAACACAAATTTGGGGCCCCACCCACAAGATTATAGAATAGCAGGTGGCCAAGCTCAAACTTCCTAGCTGTCATCTTCCAGCCAGATCATATTCTCTGTGTCATCCTGTGCCCAGCTCTGGGGTCATTTGTGTTCTTGACCTCAATGATGGACTCTGCTGTACCAGCTAAAAGGAAAGCTCCTTCTCACAGACTCTCTGCAGCATGGCCTTTCCCCATAAGGTCAGAAGGCCACGTAGGGCCTATCCTTCCAATATCCTTCCTACCAGGACTGATTAAATGAAGTCAGACAAGTGTCTCTCCTGGGTGACTCTGGATGTTGAGGCAACCAGAGCATGAATCCCTTGTAATGTCCTTGGTAGAGGCATTCCCAAGGCCAGATAATCCCCCAGTGCGGACAGAAACTGACAGGCACAAAGGTCAGAGGCTGCGCTTGTGCCTGCAGCAACAGCTTTGTCCTTCCCTGCCCCTGCCTTGACTTTGAAACATTCTGTCAAGAATGATCGGCCTGGAATCAAAAAGCATCCATGAGCCAGCCGAGCCAGAGAGGGGTGGGACGAAAATATGAGTTACCCCCCATTGGTTTTGCTGGATGCCCACATCCCTCCAGGGTGCCAGGCATGGACACACAGGAGGAGAGGGCCTGGAAGGGCTGGCCTGGCATCACTCTGATGTATGACCTTGGATGACCCTCGCTCTCTCTAGGTCAGAGTTGCTCTGGTGCTAAGTCCCCCAGGCCCCTTCCAGTGCTGATGTGGCATCTGTGGCATATTTGGGGGGACACTAGCTGCAATGGGAGTCTGGCTGGCTTTCTCCCAGCTTCACAGATGGGGAGTCAGCTGATACCACAGGACGCAAGGCAAGCCCAGCTGTTTCAGCTGACAGCTGTCTGAAGATAAGGGGAGAAGAGAGGGAGAGGTCAGCATACTCCCGAATCTCTGAGTCTCCGGCTTTGAAGGGCTGTTACAGGTTGTCTCGTCCTTTCCAATCTGCCCCTCCAGTTCCTAAGTCCCCGCTAGCCCATGGGTTCTCAAACTCTCGTGCATCAGAATCACCTGGAGAGCTTGTGAAAACACAGATTGCCGAGTCTCATCCCTAGTTTCTGATTCAGTTGGACTGGGGTAGAGCACCAGAATTTATATTCCCAACAAGTTCTCAGCTGCTGTTGCTGAAGGGGCTCTAGCAGTCATGTGGAGACAGCGACATGGCACCCGGTGGCCATCCTCCCCCCACTGCCCTGGGTCCTGGGACAGGAGCTTGCCTTCCGGACGTGGTCATTCCTCCCTGGCACAGACCTCCCTCAGATGGAGTTTGAAACCTGTCTCCCCTATGGCTCTGGTGCCCACCCGTCATCGTCTTCCCCTTAGGATCCCTGGCAGGTGCGAATGCCTGGCAGTGAGAATAACAGCCGTTACCTCCTCTTGCCAGGCGCCGGGCCAGGCATTTTACATACGGCATCTCGACATCTTGTTGATTCCCTCCAACCGTACGGGGATAAAAATATTATTTCTGCCTCACAAGGTCACTGTAAAAATCAAAAGAATCAAAAAACATGAAATTACTTTGTAACCTTATAAACTGTTACGAGCTTTGTTTTTAAGGGCTCCCTGAGTTTGCTAGGACTGTTTATAACAACTACCACAGACTGAGTGACTTAAACAACAGAAATTTATTTTTTCATCTATTCTAGAGGCTAGAATTCCAAGATCAGGATGCTGGCAGGTTTGGTTTCCTCCGAGGCCCTTATTTTGCTTACAGATGGCTGCCTTCTCATTGCGGCCTCACTGGGTGGTCCGGATGTCTGGGTGTCCTAATCTCTAGGAAGGACACCAGTTTTCTTGGATTAGGGCCCACCCACATGACTGCATTTTATCTTAGTTACCTTTCTAAAGGCCCTGTCTCCAAATACAATCACCTTGTGAAGTACTGGGGTAGGGGAGGGGGGTAAAGTTTCAACTTCATATGAATGAAGGCCAGTTAAGCCCAAAATAAGCTTCTAATTGAACCTAGATTAATGAGGAGCTGTGTGACTACTGAGAATTCACCTCACCTCTCTGAGCCGTGTTTTCTTCATCAGGGCCCAGCTTGTAATACTTCCAGGCACAATGAAAGGATCCAGATGGGGGAAAAAGATGCTTCAAGTCCACAGGGAGTTGGATTTGGAGACTAAAGATGATCAGGATGGAAGCTGGCTGAGACTCAAAGGAGGAGGCCCCTTGTCCAGGCACCACTTTAGGCTAGAGGTGTGGGGCCCCTGCCCCAGAGGAGCAGGAGAGAGCCCGGCCTTGCCGTGTCATTCTCAGCTTGGCGAGGCTTTGTGGGGAAGCCTGGAGACCCGGTCCTTGTGAGCTGTGCAGCTTGTACCCCCAGCTCTCTGTTCACCAGCTGATCTGCTCCTAGTCTGCAGAATCTCCAGCCAGGGCTATCCCCAGAGTCCTCTCTGTGAATTCCGGAACTTCCCAGAGAAGGGGCGAAGGGTCGGAGAACATGGGCTTTAGAAACCAGCTAAGTATCCGTCAGCAGGAGAATCATTCACTCAGAGTTCATGGAGTCGGCTGCCGTTGTTGTTATTGTTACAGGCGTTTACCGAGCGGTTGTGAGGAAAGCACCACACTTTATCTTCAGAGCAGTCCTGAGATGGATGCAATTCTCGACTCCATTTCCTAAATGTGTGAACTGAGGCTTAAAGAGCTCCAATAGCTGCCCATGACCTCGAAGCCTGTGCCAGAGCCAAGACTTGAACCCAGGTCTTTCAGAAGCAAACTTGAGGAGCTTTGCATCTATCCTAGTACACTCCCGATAAAACGTTGTGTTGTAGATGAATATTTAATAACATAGGAAAATACCTTTGATGTTGTCTAAGAGTGTGTGTATGTGTGGTGTAGAGAGAGGGGAAGAGAGAGCAAGGACAGACTCACATCAGTGGTTATTTCTGGACGGTAAAATACTTCTCTGTGTTTTCCATAGTACCTAAAATAAATATACATTCCTTTCTACAACAAAGGAAAATGGATTTTTTTGAAGTGGAAACTGACAGATGAAGGATTTGGAAGGAGACAAACCTGGGTGAGGATCCCCCTTGGTAACCTCCCAGCATCTGAAGCTGCCACCCGGTCTCTGGATCCTTCTGAAGGATCCTGGGACTGGTGGGGAGAGACAAGGAGTTAGGAGTACACCTGATTGGGGTTCTATTTTTGAAAGAGGCCTGTGCCGGCACCCACCCCCCACCCTGAGATGGAGCACAGTGTATTTCCCTGAATAACCACTGCTATTTTTAGAGGGCGCCAATGAACTGCACCCAAGAGGGCGGGGGGAGCTCCTGGAAGCTTCTGGAGACCCTAGGGGTCCTGAGCTGAATCCCAGTCTCTTTCTTCAAATATGCCTGCCTGGGGAGTTGGGCGTCAGCTTCCTTGTGCCTGTGGTTGCTGCAGCGGGGGCTGCCAGTGTCCCTTAGGCTGTGAGGGCAGAGAGGGCTGGGGCACCAACCCGAGGGGACCCCTTTATGCTCTTGACCCGTGTGCTCCCTACAAGCGTTGTCAGCCCCTGGGGCACAGGAAATGTCTGGATTTGATGTCCCTCTGCCACAGCAGGAAAACAGGCAGGAGAGGTTTACCGTCTGGGGGCAAAGCCTCCAAGACATGTTTGTGAAAATTTTTAGAGAGGGGCAGAAAGCGATAGAGATTAGAGACAGGTCGAATTGTAGATTTTTAGGCTGCAAGGGCACCTCATCCGGCCACCCTGTCTGAGTGCCCTGCCAGCCCTGTGCTCACATACCTACGGTGAAGGAGCCTTCCCAAGAGCCCCTCCCACTTCTAGATGGTTACTCATTTGCAGATTCTTTCCAAGAGGTGCCATATCCTCTCCCTAGCAGGCACAATGTGTGAAGGTGAATAACGGTGACAGTGTTATAGGGTCATATTGGAAGGATTCCACCTGTACTTCACCTCATCTGCACTCTAGCGTCCGGGGTCAGATACATTATCATTCCCATTTTGCAGATGGGGAGGCTGAACCAATGCCTAGCATACAACGATAATGATAGCAAATGTTTATATGCTTCATATGTGGCTTCATATGTTCGCGGCACTCTTCTAAATGATTTACAGGCATTAACTCATCATCACAAAAGCTCTCATAGGTGGTACGATCATCTCCACTTTGGGGACGGCGACGCTGAAGCACAGAGACATCGAGTCCATAGCCTAACATCACAGAGCTTGCGGTCGGCTGAGGCGGGATGGGAACCCTGACGCCCTGGCTCCAGAGCGCCACGCTCTTCACTGCCAAGGCCGCGTTGTCGTGCATCCCCCTGGATGTTCGTTTGAAGTCTCGCCTGACCCGTTCTTTCTCCTCTTTGTGCCGCACACGCTGGCATCTCCCAGTTCTTCCAGCTAGCCAAGCCCTGTCTAGGAGCCCGGGACTCCTCAGACTCTGTGCCCTCTTCTCCTGGCCGCCTCCTGAGCCTGTCCTCCTCAGGCTTCAGCTTCCTCGTCTCAAGGATGCTCACAAGGATGCACTGATTTCCCCCAGATCAGGCCGGTCCCTTGTTTTTCCTTCCTCGTAGCACCTGTGCTTCCTCTCCCAGATCCCAGCCCCCACCCCTGTACTCACAGAGGCAGCTCTTCCTCCCCCCACCCCTGCACTCACAGGGGCAGCTCTTCCTCTCCCACCCCTGCACTCACAGGGGCAGCTCTTCCTCCCCCACCCCTGCACTCACAGGGGCAGCTCTTCCTCCCCCACCCCTGCACTCACAGAGGCAGCTCCCCCTCCCCCCACCCCTGCACTCACAGAGGCAACTCTTCCTCCCCCACCCCTGCACTCACAGAGGCAGCTCCCCCTCCCCCCACCCCTGCACTCACAGAGGCAACTCTTCCTCCCCCACCCCTGCACTCACAGAGGCAGCTCCCCCTCCCCCCACCCCTGCACTCACAGAGGCAGCTCTTCCTCCCCCCACCCCTGCACTCACAGGGGCAGCTCTTCCTCCCCCTACCCCTGCCCTCACAGGGGCAGCTCCCCCTCCCGCCACCCCTGCCCTCACAGGGGCAGCTCCCCCTTCCCCCACCCCTGCACTCCCTGGAGCAGCTCCCCCTCCCCCCACCCCTGCACTCCCTGGAGCAGCTCCCCCTCCCCCCACCCCTGCACTCCCTGGAACAGCTCTTCCCCCCAAGGCAGAGGGCAGGACAGCACTCCTCTCCACCCACTGCTTCCCCAGCCTCCCGCTCAGCTCCGTGCCTGGCACAAAGTGGCTCTGCTCAATCAATACTTGTCGCTTACATGCGTGGGAGCAGGGCCAGGAAAACGGGCTGGCATGGGTCCTGTGGGAAGCAGGCACAGGTGACTGAAAACTGGTTGGGTCTGTTCCCTCCAACTCACCACAGTTTACAGAGAGCACATTTGTGTCACCCAATCACCCAACAGCCTGGCACTCCTTTCCTCACAAAACCGCGCCCGCCGGAGAAGGGAAGCAACAGGCTCTGAGAAAGAAGGGAGGAGAGAAGGGAAGAAGTCGACAGAGGTTGTCAGCCCAGGTGCTCACTGGAGTTGCCTGGGGAGCCTTGGCAAACACCCCGCCTCCCTCAGCCCCAGCCCCACTGAGCTTCTGGAGCTTTGGGCACGAGGAGCCTGGGCCTGGCCACTTTTCACAAGGTCCGTTTCCTGAGCCCGATCCTCCTGATCGGTTCTGGGGGCCGAGCCATCCAGAGAGAAGAAAGTCTCCTGGAATACCCATTCCTGTCCTCACTGCTCAGTGCCCCCTCCACGTGTGCCAGGCCCGACTGAAGGGCCCAAGATTGGCCCAGTAGTGGAATAGTAATCATCCTCAGCATTTCATAACAACAGCTACGATTTTTTTTTTTTCCAGTGAGCAGCTGTGCTGGGCCTTTTGATTCATCCTCTTTCTTACCTAATCCTGGCGAATGCCTGTAAGCTGGGGGGTAGTGGGGCAGTTTTCCGGAGGATGCCCAGGGCGAGCCCGGGTTTGAAGGCGGTCTCTGTGAGTCCCCAACCTGTGCTCCTGCACAGTCCACAGTGTGTCAGCCTCCGGGTCCTGCCACAGGGGAGCGGGGAAGACAGTGTGCAAGCGCAAGGGCTTCCGGCTTAATCGCTAACAAGACGACCGGGGGTGGGGGTGGGGGGAATCCTGATTGGAAGCCTGCTACATTCTGTACTAGGATTTAGGAGACTGGAAAGGTGGTCACCTCCTCTCCCACCACCTCCACCCCCTACCCTGGGCCCCAGCAAAACAATGCATTTTAAGTGTCTCCCAAATTGCTAAGCTATTTCACTGCTTCTGAGGAGAAATAGCTTAGGGGAAGAAGCTATTGGCCCTTTGTGCCCTGAACAGCAAAATAAAATGCCAACTGGGAAAATGAAATCATAGGAGGTTGTGGGAAATGGGGGGCAGGGGTGGGAGGGAAGTCACATGAGAACAGTCTGCTGCTCAGGCTTGGGGAGGGGTTCGAACCTGCATTTCCAGGTGGATCTCTAGGAGGCTGTGTGGTATGAAGGGTATTGAGCCTGGGCTCTAGGGTCAGAAAAACCTGATCAAACCACAGCCCAGGCCTCATGTTCTGCCGTGGCGTGCCTGCGAGGATTCAGTGTGAGCGAGGCTCTTCATAGGCAGAGGGTTCTCTGTGGCTCTTGAAACACGCAGATGCCCAGGCCCCACCTCTAGAAGTTCTGATCCTGCTGGAGTCCAGGTAGGGGTGGTTATGTCAACAGCCCAGCTGAGAAGCCCCACCTAATCCCTCCCTTCCCTCCCTCCACGGCTCCTCTGTCAGAACCTCAGCTTCCTCCCCTCTCAAATGGGTGTCATGTCCTGGGAGCAAACAATCCCCAGACCGTTTGGAGTGCCACACGCATGCTCTCAGGAAACTGTGGTGAGCTGGCAGGAGCAGACCCAGCCCGTTTTCAGTTACACCTCTGCCTCTGAGAGGAACGAGCACCAGCCCCGTTTGCCACTTGGCACAGAAAAATGGCCCTAGGCAAAGGGCCTGTGGTTGGCCCGGAGCAGCAAGGACTCAGAGCCTTTTTGCTGAAAACCCATCACGCCAAGGGATGGCATTGGTTAAACACACCCCCTCCCCATACACACGTAACCTGGCCCCCCAGTGGGGGAGGGGCAGCACCTTCCTTCGAGGGACACAGGCTACTGCTACAAGGCTTTCTCACTGAGACTGTTTGGAAGGTTGTAGAAATGTGGGGAGGGCCAGGCCCATCACCGCAGATAGACCAGTCCCCAGGTCCTGAGGAGAAAAGAAAATGTGCCTTCCAGTCTCTAGAGCTTTCGGTCTGCTGGGCGGAACTGTGAGGCGGGAGGCCTGAGAACAGGTGTGACTGATACCCTGTTAGGAAGAGAACGCATCTCCATGGAAACAGACCTCAGGAAACATGGAGAACAGTTCCCGACCTGTGCACAGACCTGTACCATGCGTGCTCATGGTCACAATGGCTGCTGTTGACAGAGCAGCGGCCAGGGACTGATTTCTCAGCCATTGTCACCAGCACCTCCCTCCCCTCCACACACACACGAGGCAGGGCTGAGGATCCAGATTTCATAGGCAGGGAAACTGAGGCTCAAGGGGCCACAGAAGTAGGAAGTGGTGAGACTCAGGCTCCGGCTTTGGCGAGTTTTGAGCTGCAGCTTTCAAACTTCCTTATTTGATCTTTTCCACCAGCTTAAGAGGTGGGCCAAAGAAAGGTTGTTACCCCTATTTTATTTATTTTTATGTTTTTAAGTTTATTTATTTATTTTGAGAGACAGAAAGAGAGAGAGCACGCGTGCACCCATGCGTGCTAGTGGGAGGGGGGGCGGGCAGAGAGAAAGAGAAAGAGAATCCAAGCAGGCTCCTTGCTGTCATTACACAGCCTGATACCAGGCTCAGTCCCATGAACCACGAGATCATGACCCAAGCCAAAATCAAGAGTCGGACGCTTGACCAAATGAGCCGCCCAGACACCCCCGTGATCCCTATTTTAAGGATGAGGGAAACTGAGGCTCAGAGGCACCCAGTGATTTCTCTAAATGTCACACAGCTGAAGAGCACAGGGCCTGGACCCATCACGTCCTCTCAGGATGCCTCAGCAGCCAGGCTGCCCCCCCCCCAAACATTCCCACCCTTCATGCCCCTCCTGAAACCCGCCTACTTCCTATTTTTTTAGCTGCGTGACCTTGGAAGGTTGATAAGCTCCTGACCTGTGTGAGGTCATTTTCCTGCGTGATGGGAAGAGAACTTATCTCTCCCCGTGCTGCTATGAGAACAAACAAGGTAACCGTCCCTGGCACCGTGGCCCACACAGGGTCCTGGCTTGGTAGCCAGGCAGCAGGGCCCCCTAATGGATGCTAATGGACACTTGGTGGTCTGATAAATGTATCTGCAGAGAATATGGCACACAGTCATCCAGCCCAGCCCTTCACTTACAGAGGAGGAGGTGGGATGAAAGGAGACAGTGACTTGATCGGGGCCACACGGCAGGGCAGGGCAGGGCTGGCTGGTTCTAAGCCTTTGTCTTCTTCTTCTTTTTTTTTTTTTAAGTTTATTTATTTTGAGAGAGAGACAGAGAGAGCAAGCTGGGGAGGAGCAGAGAGGGAGAGAGAGAATCCCAAGCAGGCTCCCTGCTGTCAGCGCAGAGCCTGATGCAGGGCTCAAACCCACATCAGGGATCGTGACCCGAGCTGAAACCAAGAGTCAGATGCTTAACCAACTGAGCCACCCAGGCGCTCCATCTCAGCCCTTGTTGTCTGATTCCTGGGCCAGTGCTCCACGAGGAGGGACCAGAGAACACCCTTGGACCAAGGGGAAAGGTCAAGACTAGGAGCTTCACACCTGATGGGCGGCAGTGTTTCACCGGAGGGGCTTCCAGTGTTCCCTTCCGAAACCCGAGCCCTCACCCTGCCAGGCCACTTCACTGCTGGGACGTCTCGAGTGAAGCATTAGTGCTTCGGAGGCCCAGGGGCCCAGTCTGTAAGACAAGGGAAGGGGAAGGCTGCTCAGAAAACGGATCTCCCTGTTATGAGGCCTTTTGTTCAGTCTTCATCTCCGCCCCCACGCCCCCCACCCCCCAAAATGATGACATTGGTGACTGTGGCAGAAGGCAGGTAGGAAAACTCACTGTCTGTGGCACCTGGCCCTCTTGCCGCTCATGCAGGGTCCTGGGAGCGGAGGGTATGAGGAGAGTGCTCAGATCTGAGGGGAGGTCACATGGGTCCCAGTATCTTCTGCAACATCCCCGACCCCCCACCTTGCTGGGCAAAGAGTCAAAAGCAAGAACTGGAACTGATGGCTCAGAAAGGTTGTCGCCACTGTGGTGCCACTCTGTCCCTGCAAGGAAAACAACCATCGCCCCTGAATTACTCTCCAAAACTTTTTCTTCTTATGCCTGAGACGCTCTGATGCAGAGTCTGTTCTGAAAATCTTTTTTTAAACTGTAATTATAATTAAACCTGCTTCGCAACATGAAGGGGGGAAAAAGCCCACGCTCCGTGAATCGCACCACCTATTTGAATTATTTACATTTTTATGTGATTCCTTCTATATTTATTCCACCAGAGACTATTTCTGTTTGGAGGGACGGTCTGTGTTCGGGTCTTCAGGATATTTTGTGGAGAGGCACAGGGACTAGCACTGCATACAGCCTGACCCTCATTCATTCACTCATTCATTCACTTAAAAAAATAAATACTGAGTTTTTACCCTTTGCAGGCTCTGTATAAGATCTTGGGAGTCTCAAGAACAGTTAGGGGTGTGTGGGTGGCTCAGTCAGTTAAGCGTCCGACTTTGGCTCAGGTTATGATTTCATGGTTCATGGGTTCGAGCCCCACATCGGGCTCTGTGCTAACAGCTCAGAGCCTGGAGCCTGCTTCGGATTCTGTGTCTCCCTCTTTCGCTGCCCCTCCCCCACTCACACTCTGTCTCTCTCTCTTAAAAATAAATAAACATTAATAAGAAATTTAAAAGAAAAAAGAACAGTTAGACTCGGCTGTGCATTCCCACAGAGGGCAAGGAGAGGAAAACCAAAGGGGGTTGCCATTTAAGGGGCCCCTACTATGTGCAAGGCTTCGTGTTAAGCATTTTACACACTTTAATTCATGCAAGCGCATTCCCCAGTGTAAGGTAGGCCTTCTTACACCCATTTTATGTGTGAGGAAGCTGAGACCTGAGTGGTAAAGTCAGTACCCGGGATAATTTAAGTGGTTGTGGCAGGAAACAGAAAAAGGGTCTTGTGCCTGCGTAACTTCAAAAATGTCGGCCTCTTTTTAAATGCCCTGGAGGTGTCTACCAGGTAGGATAAACATGGAAACACTCGACAATCCTGTAGTGGGGATAGAGCTACAGGGTCGTTTCTCTGGGTCTATCGCAGAAGCATGGAGAAGGGAGAGATCAGTGTTATCTGGACTGAAGGCTCCAGAAGGCTGCCTGGAGGGGGCGCCATTTCAGGAGACTGGCAGGCACCTCTGTCTAAGCCCTGCCGAGTGTAGGGAAGCCAGCGCCCATTACGATAAGTGACCGACTGCCTGCCGAAGCTTCCTCCGACCACCAGTGGCCTAGGGGTCCCGCAGCGCTCTCTGATCTGACATCAGGAGCAGGAACCATCAACTCAGTCTGCCTAGACAAGTCTGGACTTGGCAAAACCAATAGGACCGAGCAATTTCTCCTCTACACTCTGGGGCCTTTCTCTTCTATTATTCATGCCAACTGTGGCGCCCAGTCCGTGTTAGCTTTGGTTCCATTTCAAATCAAAGTAAAGTCCGTTCTGCAAATATTTGTTGAAGCCCTACGACTTCTTATAGAGGTACTCCTTACCCAGGGTATAAAAAGATGGGTAAGACCCAACTTCAGGCTTCTGAGGGCTCTCGTTCTAGGAGGGACAAGAGAGCTAAGGTTGCCAGAGCAAGGGCATCTCAGGAGTGTGTGCAACAGGAATGTCTGGTGGGTTCATCTGCTGCTCTTTAATGAGCACCTACTCTGTGCCCACATGGTCCCACAGTCTGGGAGTCAGAAAGGAAGAGGATAGGATCCCCACTCTTACGAAGCACACACCCTACTTCCTAAAAAACACAACTATGGTTTTGAGGAAATACCTGTGCGATGAGGGAGAAGGCAGAGTGTGGGAGGTCGGATGAAGCCCACAACTGCCGGTATGGAAGGGAAGGGGGCCTGGTGTGCGTCAAGCACCAACTCAGAGCTCTGGCCTTTGTAGGTGTTACATCAGCTCTCAGTTGCACTTAATGGATTCTTTTTACAGATGTGAGAATTGAGACTAACAGACTTAAGTAACTTGCCCAAGATAACAAATTACGAACATATAAAATTTTACATTCTGTTCCATAGTCGATCCATATTTACATGCATAGAAAACGGTGTTCTAAATGACTTGCAAATAAGGAAAGTGGATACCCCTTTGAGGTTCATCATAAGAATCCACCTGTTACTCTTCCCCCTCCTTGTAGATACTCTGTTTGAGAGGGTAGAAAGAGGGCTCAAGGGAACAGGATCGGGAGGAAATATACAAAAGCCCTCACACATATTTTTACGTTTTCTAAAATTCAGCAAGAAAGAAATTCCACCTCAGGAGCTATGCCAATTACATCTGTTTTAATACCTGTGGATTTCTTACTAACATTTTCCATGAGCGCTAGGAAATCTAGCATAGCCCTGCTTCACTTTTTCAATGGGATGTTTAAATGTGTATTTTGCATGCTTTGCAGGTAGTACATGTTCTAAAATTTCCCCATGGCTGGACCTGCACGTATCAACTGCCTCTTGATTTGCTAGCTCCCACACCACCCTTCCGCCTTAGCCTGGCCTGGACCGGCTGTGGGCAGAGCCCAGTCCCCAGCACCCCCTCCCCACCCCACTCCCAGCCTTCTTCCTCCTCCCTCCTCCTGGGTTTTTGTCCTCCCTCCCCTCCTCCCTTCCTCCTCCCCTCAGCCTCCCTCTCTTCCTTCCTTCTCCCTCCTTCAGGGCTCCTCTCCTTCCTCCCCACTCCCTCCACTTCTTTCTTCTCCCTCCCTTCCTCCTCCCTCTCTTCCTTCTTGGTCCTCCAGGGTTCCTCTCCTCCTCCCCTTCTCTGCCTCTTCTCCCCAACACTCCCACCCTGCTCTCTTCCCTTCTGTTCCTTTATTTTTCCCTTCCTCTTTCCCTCCCATAGTCTCCCCTCCTCACTCCTCTATCCTCTTTTTTTTCCTTTTCCACTCTCCTTTCTCCCATCCTTCCCTCCTCCCACATTCTCTCTTCTTTCCTCCCTCTTCTCCTCTCTCCTCTCCCTTCTCTCTCCTTTATCATCTGGCTCTGCCAAGATTCCCTTGAAACTTCCTACTCAAGGGCTTTGTAAACCCACGCCGGGGTCTGTGACTCCCTGCAGGGTCTGTGAATAAGTTTCAAAGTGTTGCTAACCCTGGAAAGAGAACTCAGCCTTCCTGGTTCATTGGCATAAGTGTCTCTTCCTGGGGAGAAGTTGCTCAGCTTGGATCAGATTCTCCCAGAGTCCTGGAGTTGGATGCACTACTTCTCTTCCCAGTTCTTAGTCTTTGGTTCATTGTTTTCCTAACTTCCCACAAGTGAGATTCACAGTTTCCTTATAATTGATTCAAAATTTTGCAACTATTGAAAAAGTACGTGCACAGAAAGCCTTTGTAGAGAGAGCCCACCGCTCGGGAAGTCTGCGCGTCCCCAGCAGTCGTGTGGATTAAATGAGATCTCATGGGTGAGCTTACGGCATGGAGGCAGTGCCAAATAACAGTTTCCATCCCTCCCAATTTATACCGAAACACTGTTCTTTGTAGATGAGTAAAGTTGTGTCTGGTTTGCTCTGGCTGCCATGACACAGCACCACAGACAGTGGCTTCAACGACAGAAATGTATTTCCTTCCAGCTCTGCCAGCTCTAAGTCTGAGACCAAGGCAATAGCAGGGTCAGTGTCCTCTAAGGTCTCTGTCTTCAGTTTGTAGATGGCTGCCGTCTTCCAGTGCCTTCGTGTGGTCTTTCTTCTGTGTGTCTGTGTCCCAATCTCCTCTTCTTAAGAGGACAGCAGATATATTTATTGTACCAGAACCTACTCATAGGTCCCTATTTTACCTTATTACCTCTTTCAAGACTCTGTCTCAAATCAACTCACATTCTGAGCTTCTGGGGGTTAGGCCTTCAACGTATGAACTTGGGGACAGGACATGATTCAGCCCGTAACAAATTGGATGGGACCTCTCCCTTCTAGTAGTCTCACCAGGACCCCGCCTGAGGAGGCAGGCTCAGGGAGGGGGGAAGTTCCCAAAGCCAATCAATTGAAAACTATTGCATTTAGAACTTGGTCTTAATTCAAACCACTATTGACAGGAGGTTATTTAGGAAGCACTTTCTGGCTGAGCGGGTCCAGGATTAATTATTAAGGACCCATCCTTGGCTTGACAGGAGTCATGGACACCACGTGAGCAAGTAGCAAGCCCACGTGGTTGCCTCATCTTTCTGACAGATAGGAAGAGGCTGTGTTTTATTTATATGTGCAGCTATTCTTAGTCTTGTACTTTTACCTTTATCTCCAGTGGAAGGGATTATTGTAACCACTCCATCTTGAATAATAGAGAGGGTTCAGGTCACTGCCCTAGAGTTTAAGAGACAGGGAATATTAACCCAAATGCATTAGCAGATCATTAAAGCTGTGTGCGTAAAAGTTTAACACCCAGAACAAGAAGGGGGAGAGAATGATGGGAAAGGGCGGAAGCAATGGAGATAAGAAATATGTTTAAAGGTTTCATATGAATACGCCACTCCCCTTTGAGAGTCTGGTTAACAAAATTCTTCCCATCATATCACCTGCAATGTAAACACATGGTCTGAAGAGAATCTTTCACCAAAGCCAATGACCGGAGAATCAGCCTCCGAGGGGCTGTTTCAGATGCAATAAATTAGAGCCATGTGCTTAATGACATGCATGGGATGCGGGTGAATCAATAATCAGTCCATTCAAGTATAGATTCAAAGTAGTTTATTTCAGGAACAATAATCCTCTCTATTTATTTGCATAGTTCTCTGACCTTAGGCAATTTCTTTAGAAAATTCGAGATGGTAAGGGTCTCTCTCCCCTCGTTGTCCCATCCCACCCTCCAGTATTTAATTCGCCCAGATTGCCTGCCCCATGGATAGTAACCTAATTTATAACTTGCCCACCATCTGCTTTTCTCTGTTATATAGACTGGCTCTGGGCTTCTGCCACAAGGCACTACGAAATGAAGAAGAGACTTCTCCGCTGACGAGCTGTTTTGCTCTGGCATGTCTTTTTCCTTTCTGAGCCTCATCTGTAAAATGAGGGTGACATACCTGCTTTATGGAATTGCTATAGGGATTAGAGATAAGGGATGTGAAGCCTTCTCTGTGGCAACTGGTATACCAGTTGCTGGACAAACAGGTGTGGTTATTATTACCAGGTTTCCTAGCTGGCTTTGGGAGGTGGAAGGGGTGCTCTGGGCAAGCAGTACCCCAGAGGCCTGCCTCCCTTCTGTTACCTAGAGAGACCTCCACTCTGAGTCACGTTGCCAGCCTGGAAATTGAGACAGTTGCCTATGCACTAGCTTAGCCATGCATAGGCATGACGATTGGCAAGAGGATAGTAGTCCTCCAAGACATGGGAGTGTTAGTAAAAACAATGCATATAAAAGAAAAGAATATCGTTTTTGCAGTTAGAGAGATATAAATTCAAATTCTAGCTTTGCCGCTTTACCTTGGGCATATTATCTCATTTCTTTGAGGCTCAGTTTATTCATCTTTAAAAGTGAGATCAAACATATTTGCTTGGAAAGACTAATGGGGCAATGAAATGAAATCCTCCACACTTGTAAAGTACCACCTTCAGCTCTTGGCACAGAAAAGGTGCTCAGACCTGGTAACCACATTGTCATCGTCATCTTCATTGTTATGAGTATTATCTCACTGGCAGTTGTGTCTGGAGAGTTTGACTATGTCAGGAGGAATTTTGCAATAGAAAAGATTCTCTGCAGTGTTAATATTCTGTTTTGTTTTGTGGGTTTTTTTTCCTAACCCAATGCACTTTTTCTAAATACTGCTAAGGTTGATGATTCCATCAGATTAAAGAATTTGGTAATAGGCATGAACAATTATACCCCAAATCTTGGGCCATGATACATCAACCCTTATTTTCACATGGTCCAAACATGTAAAAATCAAGTGATATATGCCAATCCTCATGGTGAATAGGCTTTCTGTGGAAAATTCCACATTGATTGTCTCTTGGCACCAAGAGTCAAATGGCACCACGCCAGTTGCTAGTGATCCAGTATGAAAATTGGCTGGCCATGTAACTGGACTCAGTCAGCCTCCTAGGCACTGCCTCAGATATGAGACCATAAACTTCTCTTCTGCCACTTTTCAAGTCATGGGCCAAGAAGTAGAGGACTCCATAATTTTTCATGTATTTTTAAAGTACTTTTTCATTTCAAAAAAATATGTAGATTGGACTGGTCAAAATAGAAATATAAGCTGGATCTGGCATTTTTAAAAATTTTTTAAAGTTTATTATTAACGGGGGGAGGGGCAGAGAGAGACAGAGACACAGAATCCGAGGCAGGCTCCAGGCTCTGAGCTGTCAGCACAGAACCCGACGCAGGGCTCGAACCCACAGACCGTGAGATCATTACCTGAGCTGAAGTCGGCCGCTTAACCGACTGAGCCACCTAGGCGCCCCCGTTTTAGCCATTTTTAAATATGCAGTTTGGTGGTGTTAAGTAGTTTTACACTGCTGTGCAGCCATCAACACCATCCGTCTGCAGAGCTTTTATCTTCCAGACTAAAACTCTACACCCGTTAAACAGTAAGTCCCTTTTCTATCCTCCCCCTACTTCCTGGCAGCCACCATCTTAGGAACCTCATATAAGTGGGATCATATGGTCTTTGTTTTCTGTGACTGACTTACATCTTTTGACGTAATGTCCTCAGGGTTCATCCATGTAGCAAGTGTCAGAATTCCCTTCTTTTTTCAGGCTGAGTAGTTTTCCACTGCATGGATACACTATATTTCCCCTTCCTCTGTCAAAAGACACTTGGGTTGCTTCTACCTTTTGACTGTTCTGAAAAATGCCACTATGAGCATGGGTCTACAAATATCCATTCAAGTACTTGCTTTCAGGTCTTTTGGATCTATACTCAGAAGTGGAATTGTTAAGTCGTGCGGTAATTCTCTTTTAAAATTTTTGAGGATTGGCCACATTAATTCCCACGGCAGCTACATTACTTGACATTCTCCTCAGCAATGCCCAAGATGTTCTAATTGCTCCACATCCTGCCAATGTTTGCTATTTCCTGATTTTGGTAATAGTCGTCCTAATAAATGTGAGGTATGGAGTCTCTCTCTCTCTCTCTCTCTCTCTCTCTCTCTTTCTTTCTTTCTCTCATTTTTAAAATTAATAAACTTTATTTTTTTTACAGCAGTTATAGGTTCACAGCAAAACTGAGCAGGAAGTATAGAGAGTTCTCACCTTCCCCCTGCCCCCACGCATGCACGGTCTTCCCACTATCAGTATCTGTATCACAGTAATACACTTTACTGTCAGTGAACCTATGCCAAAACATCATTATCCCCAAAAGTCCTGAGTATATATTAAGGTTCACTCTTGGTGGTGTACATTCTATGGGTTTTGACAAATGTATACCATGAGGGAAACTCTGGTGACCTCCCCTCCTTGTTTTATGCCAAAATGCATTTTTAGAGCTGTGTAATGAAGCTTGAGAAGCACAATCATGTTTTCCTTTTCCGTGTTTCCTTGGTTAATGATAAGCCTGAACTCGAATGTATTTACGCAATATGGCGCCATTGAATCTGCATGGCAGTTCTCAAGCTCAGACCTTAGCCTTCAGAGTCAGAGAGATCCAGATTCAGCTCCCAAAGCTACCATTTTTCTCACTGTGTGCCCATGGGGAAGACATTTAATGTCTGTAACGCTCAGTTTTCTTCTATAAAATGGGGTAGGGTTATAATACCAAGTTCATTGGAGGGTTGTGTGTGTTAAATGAAATAATGCATACACAGTCCTTTTCACTGCTCTTGAAACAGACTGGAGAGTCAATAATGTTAACTGATATTATTGCAAACCATTTTAAATACTTACTGTTTGCCAAGCCCTCTATTGTATCACCTGCTTGGTCTTCAACCCTTTTTTTTCATCTGTCCCTAACAGTAAATGGCTTTCAACTAAACATTCTCAACATTTTCATCTTTATTTATAAATTATACCCATGATTCACTCTCAATCCATGTACTAAACACTAAGAAAGTCTACTACCGGTTTTCTTAAGATTAAAAGAGAGAGAGAGATGTTCAGATATTTTCTCCCCATTTAGTTGTCTTGTACACCCTGTTTTAGTGGCTTCTGGTTTTGATTATTTAAGACAGGTTGGCAAAATTTTTTTGTTAAGGGCTAGATACTAAATATTTTTGACTTTCTACAGTCTCTGATGTTTTGTTTAAATTTTGATTTTATTTTAATTAAGAAACTTTTTAAATGTTTATTTATTTTGAGAGAATGCGCACGAGAGTGTGTGCACATGAGAAGGGGAGGGGCAGAGAGAGAAGGAGAGAGAAAATCCCAAGCAGGCTCTGTGCTGTTAGCACAGAGCCCCATGTAGGAATTGATCTCACAACCCTGAGAGCATGACCTGAGCCAAAATCAAAAGTCAAATGCTTAATTGATCGAGCCACCCAGGCTCCCCATGTAAAGGGCTGGGTGGTAAAGATTTTTTACTTTCTACAGTCTCTGTTGCTGTTTTTTTTTTTTAGATTATGATTTTATTTTAATTAAAAAATATATTTTAAGTAGGCTCAAGGCCCAGTGTGGGGCTTCAACTTACAACCCTAAGACCAAGAGTTGTATGTTCTACTGACTGAGCCAGCCAGGCACCCCTTATACACTCTATGTTGTAATTACTCACCTCTGCTATGGAGAAAAAAGCAGCCAGAGACCATATGTGAACAGATGGGCATGGTGGTGTACCAGTAGAACTCTATTTACAAAAACAGGTGTTGGCCACAGTTTGCAGACCTCTGACCTACAGCAACTTGACCTGCTATTTGTTATTTAAATACAAATTTTCTTTAGAGGACTAAGGCCAGAAACACTTGTTAAAATCACAAGGAATTGGCAAAGAGGAAAAGTGAGGTGATACATATGATAGCTCCTTCTAAAACATGCAAAGTTATATCATAATCATCATCATTGTTGTATTATCCCAGACATAGGTGAGCAAAGGCACTGCCTTTCTTATACTAGCCTTACTATGCAGGAGTAGTATGGAGTCTTATGGAAACAAGGGTAGCCCTTCCTGACCCTTTGGAAGTGAGATATATTCCTTCATTTGATTTCCTCTCATGCCTTCTTCTAATCCCTTCACATCCAGATACATGCATATAGGAAAGGATTGGGTCTTTTCTATGAAATTGTCGGGATCCATGGACATGCACGAGATTAGTGATTTCATGTGGGAACTGGCTCAATGGCTCATTCATCAACAGATCTTTCTTAATGCTGTGCGCCAGGCATTGTGGTGAACACTGGGGATGGACACAGGGATGAATGAGAGGTGGTATCTGCCCTCGAGGAACTCCAGGCAGACCTTCTCCCCCATCTCCCTTCCAACACTGTTCTTGTCAAGGTCCGCAAGGATTTTCATGTTGCTAAATCCAGTGGTCCTTCTAATTTTTCAAATGACAACCATTTTACCTGGTCGATTACACTCCTTCTTGAGTACTTCCTTCACTTATGCTCAGAGACTCAATGCTCTCCTGGTTCTGCCTCACCTCAGTACCTACTACTTCTTCTCTCTCTTTTACTGCTTCCTCTAAATCGCGAATCTCTAAATGATGGGGTGGCCCATGGCCCAGTTCATGGACCGTTTCTCTTTCTGCTCTGTGCTCTCATCCAGTCTCATGGTTTAAATCCATTTTTAGGTAGATGACTGCCAGATATTCATTTCTATGAATTTTCCAATTCCATGGATTTCTGTCCTCATCTCCAAATTCATATATCCACCCAAACAGGCAATATCTCTTCTCAAACTGAACATGCCAACACGTTCCCTGAGTTTCTCCCTCCCCCTCACCAACCTGCCCTTCCTGTGACAGCTCTATCCTTTCTTTTGCTCAGACTGAACATCTAAGAGTCTTTTTGGTGTCTTCTCTTTCTCTCAGGTCCCACATCCCTCTTCCTTTTTTTTTTTTTTTTAAGTTATACTTTATGTGGGACCTATATTCAGGTCATTTGTACTCTTGTTTTTTTTTTTAATTTTTTAAATTTTTTTTATTTTATTTTTGAGAGACATAGAGACAGAGCGTGAGCAAGGGAAGGGCAGAGAGACAGGGAGACACAGAATCTGAAGCAAGCTTCAGGCTCTGAGCCATCAGCACAGAGCCCGACATGGGGCTCGAACTCACAGACTGAGATCATGACCTGAGCTGAAGTCGGCCGCCCAACCGACTGAGCCACAAGGCGCCCCCCAAATCCCTCTTCCAATCCATCAGCAAGTATTGTCAGTTCTGCCTTCAAAAGTATATGAAGAAGAGAAGCACACCTGGATGGCTCATTCGGTTAAGCATCTGAGTCATGATTTTGGCCTAGGTCATGATCTCACGGTTGTGGGATCGAGCGCCTCGTCAGGCTCTGCACTGACGGTGTGAAGCCTGCTTGGGATTCTCTCTCTCCCTCTCTGTCCCTCCCCCACTTGTGTCCTCTCTCTGTCTCTCAAAATAAATAAACACTTTTTTTAACAGTGTATGAAGAAGAAAGTAAATGAAGAAGAGACTTCCTATCCCCTCACCCCCTCACCCCCCTCATTTCTCACCTGGGCTCTTACAGTAGACTCCTACCTGGTCTTCCTGTTTCCTCTTTGCCCTCTGCTAACCTGTTCCTGTCACTCCTCTGCTCAAAACCTCCCAAATATTCCCACCCCATAGGAAAAGCCAAAGTCTTCATAACGTCTCACTGGGGGCTCTACACATCTGTCTCAGCAGCACCCCTCCCTCACTCTCATATCTCCTCTCTCCCTGGCTCCTCCCTGCCCAGCCTCCTTGCTGCCCCGTGAACACACCAGGCCCGCATCTGTCACAGCCACCGTGCCCTTGCTGGAACCTTCATCCCCCTGGGTCCCTGCATGGTGTGCGGCTTCCTTCAGGCCTCTGCCTAGTGTCCCATCAGCAGAGAGGCCTTCTCTGACCTACCTGCAGAAAACAGATCACTCCTACCCATCTCTTTCCTCCTGATGCCCTCTTTTTCTCCAGAATATTCATCTGCACTTATTGTGACATATTTGTTGTTCACTTAATGTTTCAAGGACACAGATGTGTCATTTGTTTGTCCTCTGACTTCCATGTTAGACTCTAACACTCCGTGCTGGAGGCTTTGTCTCTTCAGTGCCCCAGCCTAGGGCAACACCAGTAGGTGCTCAATGAAGCACTTATGCCTAGGACAAGGGTGCCTTAGATCTGGAAACTGTGAGCCCAAGGGCACTACAACCCCTCACACTTACTTTAATTAGAGCAATTTTTCTTTCATCTGTTTATATACTGAATATAAACATAAATTACCTTTTTTTTGGGGGGGGCGAGTCCCATTACCAGAAAAAAGTAATAATATTTAAAAGGTTAATTAAAAACAACTGTTCTAGACTGTAGGGAGCCATTTGAGGGCTTGGAGCAGGTAGGTGGCATGATTATGAAGATAAGTTATATTATGATGCCTTTTATGAAGATAAATCTGGCAGGGGTATGGGGCTTAGCAGAGAACAGGTGAGAACCAGAGCAGAGAGGCCAGTAACAGAGGCTGTAGCAGGGTCAAGGCCAAAGGTGATGACAGGGTGAACCTCTCAAGCAGGAGCCAAAGGAACCTCAGCAAATTCTCTCTTCTTTCTCCATTCTGGTAGACGGAAGCTAGCAGCATACTTTGGCCCTTGCCTTCCCTTCCCAGGTGAATTAAGTGAATGAGATTCTATTTACATGTCCTAATACTATGTTATTATCACTGAATATATGCTCCATAGTATGTATTACTATATAATGAATCCTATACCTCCACGCATGTAGAGGAACTTGTGTTTACATATACATATGTGCATGCCACTCCATGTCAGCTAATTAGCTTCCTTGGATCGTTTGGAAAAGGAGGAAGAGTAAAAGTGAAGGATAAATAATTAGATGTCAAATAATTAAAAGTACTGTTGAGAAAGAATGCCTTTTAAATAGTTATTTTTTTTAATTGGGGTTTTAATATGACTGACTTGGAAAGTTTCTCTCAGAAGATGATGTTGATTGGCAGCCTATATAGTTATTAATAACGTGTAGTCAATCTGCTAGGAATATATTAAGTGTTCAGGAGAAAGAACATCAGAAAATGGCTGCCACGGATTCAGGCATCAGTCTCCGCTCGGGACACATTGTTCTCTTGGCAGAGAGTCAGTGGCCACTGCGCAGAGCTGGAGTTGGCGGTGTGTAGCATAAGATTGCCTGAGGGTTTGTATCTCACTGTTTTGAAATGTCAGCTACCTCTACCGAGACCAGAAGCCATCGGTTAAATGATTGGTCCTCTGGGCAGTGCATTTCGTGAACAGTTTGTCATCAGAGACTGCTAACCAAAACTTCGGGAACATCTCCTAAATACCGCATCTCTAAAACTGGGCTGAGTGACTTTTTATTTTTTAAAAAGCCCTGTACCAATGATCAGGTTTTATTTATGTTTTTAATGTTTATTTTTGAGAGAGACAGAGAGAGAAAGAACGGGGGGAGGGGCAGAGAAAGAGAAGGAGAGAATCCCAAGCAAGGCTCCGCACTATCAGCACAGAGCCTGATCAGGGCTCGGACCTATAACCATGAGATCAAGACCTGAGCCAAAATCAAGAGTTGGATGCTTAACCAACTGAGCCACGCAGGCGGCCCGGGTGACTTAAAAAAAAACGAAAAAATAAAAACAGAAAAACATTTTTTCTTATTTTGAAAAACAGAACCCCAATCCCTATTGAATTTTGTGATCTTGTTTTTTCCATTTAACTATATGATATACAACTTTTCATGTCATTACATGTTCATCTATAGAATCCCTTTATAATGCTACGTATTATTTTATTATACAGATGGGACAGTTTTTTTAAGATTCACCCTGCTATTAGACATTTTGGTTGATTGCTACTTTTTTACTCCTCTACTCAATATTGCAGCAGCGAGTACCAGCACTGATATACGGAGTACCTATATCAATCATTAGATTTTTTTAAATAATTTATTGTCAAATTAGTTTCCATACAACATCCAGGGCTCATCCCAACAAGTGCCCTCCTATTAAATATTTTTAATATCACCCTCAGAAACATTTTTTTTTTGTTTATTTATTTCTGAGAGACATAGAGGCACAGCGTGAACAGGGGAAGGGCAGAGAGAGAGGAGACACAGAATCGAAAGCAGGCTCCAGGCTCCGAGCCGTCAGCACAGAGCCCGACGCAGGGCTTGAACTCACAGACTGTGAGATCATGACCTGAGCTGAAGTCGGCCGCCCAACCGACTGAGCCACCCAGGCGCCCCTCAGAAACATTTTTTATATCAGTCCATGGATTCCTTAGGATACTTTTGAGAGCTGCTAGACTTTCTGGGTTGTCAGAATTCAACATTTTTACAGATTTTTGCTATATTTTGGCAAACCGACCTCCAGAAGCATACGTATAGGCACCAGCCTATACTGGCCAGCCGGCAAAGCCCTTCTGAGCCAAAAGCTTATTCGAGAAGTTTGATGAGGAAAGGAGAGAAGGGAAGTAGAGCTTGTTTGGGAATCAAATAAGGGCTGATGTAGATATGGACAGTGTGTTAATTGGGGACCTGGCAAGAAACCATGGCATGTCAGATGAGGTAACTAAGGAGAGGTTGGTAGAGGGGCAGTTCTTAAAGCCTGGCAGAATCAGGGGCCACCAGGAAGCATGGTGAAGCACCCTGAGGCTAGCAGCAGCTGGGAGCAGTGGCCCCCCAAGGGATGGGGTGGGGGAGGGAGCAGGTCCCGGGATGGTGAGAGCAGTTGCGACATTGTAGCTGTAGCAAAGGGCTGGCCCAGAAAAGCGCTGCCCTTTCACACAGGAACGCAACCACTGCCAACCCACAGCACAGCAGGGAGGTTGCCAGGAGAGTCAATACCCCAACCTCCTTCTGCTCCTAACTTCCACCTCCTGCCAGGACTCCCATTGGCTGAACCCTCCTGGAAGCCAGAGCCAGCCACTGACGCAGGTTACACAGTGGCCTCCCAGGGAAGGCTCTGGATAGGCACACGGAGACATCTGTCTGGCAAAGCCCTGGACAAAGGGCTGGACATCGATCTTCCTATTTTCAAATCAGGGTCTGAAGACTGAGGGAAGGATGGATTGAAGAAAAAGAAATTAAAGATGGCGAGGAAATGAAATCACAATTGCAGCCCAGCCTTCTGCCTGCTGTAGGAGTATGGGAGACATAGGGAGGTATGAGTCAGAAAATCTCTCCCCTGAGAGCGCTGTGAACTGCATTTCACATTTGCCACCTCTTGCCATCCACTCCCAGCTGAGTTTTGAAGGTTTTCAGTATAGCACCTGGGCACAGAACAAAGGGAGAATGAGGCGGGGGGCTGGGGGAAGAACCAAGATGAGCTTATGTAACTTACATCCTTAGGAAAACTCATTTTGCTTTTACTTGAAGGAGCGTTATTTATGAATTCTTTAGGGGGTTAAAAAGCTCAAGAGATAGGTTTTTGATGAGACGTCGATAGAAAAATCTCTTCTCTCCTGGAATAAATGATGCTTTTGTTTTGGCTTGCTGTTTCTCAAAAAAAGGCCATCTGTTTTCATAAACATCAACAAGAATCTCTAGCCACCTTTTCCCTTCTAACCCTCTCCCTCTGCCTCTTTGCACAAATGACGATATTCCCTTCGTGATTCATTCCTGAAGACATTCTTCTGGGCTAAATGCTGCTGCTAAATTGGTGCTTCAGTTTTCGCTGTGAGCACCACACGATCCCTGCTCAGCCGGCGACTGCACCGTTAGGGCTTTCATTTCCCAAGTCCCCGATTGCTACACCCTTGGGTCACCCAGGGGCTCCGTACCAGGCTTTAGGCAACTGGTTTCTCCTGTTTCTCAAGGGATGTTTGAGGTCTTTGAGGGAGCCCAATGATTGGCACCCCTCTTTCCACCTGAGTTCTGAACAAATTGAGAGACAAACCAAGGGTGACAGATGGAAGCCAAAATACCATGTTTATTACTGATAATGATGAATTTGCCTTGGTAAGAGAGCTGAATCAACTTGGTAATTGGACCTAGGATTAGGCCGACGGCTCTGCCTGATCTTGGGCAGAGAGCGAGCCAGCCCTTGGAGAAGTGGAAGCAAATGTTGCCAGCTGCCCGGAGGAAGAAGAGTGAGGCTCAACCGAGCAGACTGTTCCTCACTTTTCCTCCGGTGTAACTGACTCCACTCCCTGTGAGTAAAGCATCAGAGAGAGGCCAGGAGGGTTATAATGGTGCTTCTTTACATGGAAATAAACATCAACATCAGAAATTAGAACGAAGGGGCATGGGTCATGCAGAAGCTGAAAGACACGCGTAAGATAATACTCAGCATACACTTGTTTAATTTGTGTGTTCCTTCATTTAATAGTTACTGAACAAAGACATAGCGCCAAGATAAGGAGTTTAGCTTTTATATTCTCGGTACAGTTGGGAGATGCTAGAAGATTCTGAGCCAGGGAGAAACATGATCAGCTTTACATTTTTGAAAAATTACTCTTGTTGCCTTTTGGATACTGGATTTTAAGAAGGCAAGTGTAGACGTGGAGACTAAAGATTAGGGGAAGCGACAAGGCCGAAGCCTAGGGCGAACCCCGGGAGAAAGACACAAATGGACAAGTGGGGAATAACTTGAAGATAGAGTTATCAGGATTTGCTGATGGAGTGGAGAGGGGCAGGGGAGAAGGATTGGGAGGGGCCTACAGTTTTATTCAGGCAACTGAATGGATAAGGTAGACAGGAGGGACAGATTTGGGGTAAATGAGCGATGATGTCCCTGGGCCGCCCAGTCTCTTTTGGAGACTTCTGGTCGGCTGATCATACATCCCTGTTTGTCTAGGACAGTCCTGGTTTACACCTGCTGACCCAGCGTAATTATTAAGAACGTTTCCTTTCACCCTCAAAAGTGGCCTGCTTTGGATAATTAAGTGCCTGGTCCCTTAAGCCTAGAAAGAATTTCGAGCTAGTAGAGAAATACTGGAAAAGTGCTTTGAAATGTGGAAAACAGTGAAAAGCATCAATCAGCATTCGTTACGTTAATGAAGACTTGTCCAAAAGCTGAGCTTCTTTGCTCATTAACTTACACAATTATTTTAGGTTACCTTTCTCTGTCGCCTGATTCACCCTCCATTCCGTGCAGCTCCGATCCCTGGATGGGGCTCTGTTCCGGTGTCCTCCTCCTCCTCCTCCACGTTCTCCTCCTCACTCCAACCTTCCCCCCAGAACACATACTTCATTGCACTATGGGGCTCTCCATTCGAAGGACCCCAATGGCTAATGCAGGTCAAAGCTTTGTTAAGCACTACGCAGTGGTTCCCTGCCCCACCACTGTTTCTTGGCTAGGGTCACCTCGAGGAAGACTCCAGCTTATAAAACAACCCTCACTCGTCTGGCTCCCAGAGTACTTTGTGAAAATGAAAATACCCACTTTCCCACTGCCTTCCCTTCTTGAAAATGTCTAAATATACAGTCATACCCACAGAGGCTTTTGCATGTTACACTAATGCCACAGCTCTGTGTATTTGCTGAGTGAGGCATGCCCCAGTTTAAGGACAGCCCTTCCCCTCTCTGGGACATTGGCAAAATACTCCCCTCTCAGGTCTTTGTCTGCTCACCGTAAAATAGGAGAAGGGGTCTCTCCCGCCTTTGTAATTGCTTCCAACCCACTGCTTGTTTTCATTATGTTTACAGGAAAAAGTACCGCCTGACCACCATGCTGGTAGACCCAGGGGGGATTCTGGCACAGTCCTTTTTCTCCAGCCGAATTTAGACTGCCTTGAGCCCTCACACCGACTGATGCAAGTCTGTGTCGTTCTCTGACGGCTCCCCTCCCTGCCTCCCCTTTCCAACGGACCCTAGAACCAAGGACATTTCCACAATCCGTGTCTCATCCCCAAAGGGCCCCTCAGATGCCCCCTCCTGTATTAATTTGCTAGGGCTGCGGAAACAAGGTACCACAAACTGATGGCCTACATAACAGAAAGTTAGCATTGAGAGGCCAGAAGTCGGAGAGCAAGGTGTTGGCAGGGCCGGGGTCTTCTAGGGGCTGCGAGGGAGAACACGTTCCGGCCTCTCCCCCCAGCTTGTGGTGGTCGGTGGTTGGCTGGCCTCTTGGGCATTCCTCGGCTTGTAGAAGCATCACCCCGGTCTCTGCCTTCATCTTCACAGGCGTTCTTCCTGTGTGCATATCTGTCTCCACGTTTGTCCTTCCTAAAAATACCCCCCGTATGTTGGGTTAGGGGCCCACCCTCCTCCCATAGTCATCATCTTAACCAATTACGTCTGCAATAACCCTGTTTTCAAGTAAGGTCACATTCTGAGGTGCTGGGGATTGACTTCAACATATGAATTTGGGGGGACACAGTTCAACCCAGAATACCTTCCATTTATGGAAAAGCTGGTTTAACTCCAGTCCGCTGCTGTAGTTAACACCACTTTGCCTCAGAGACAACCATGGGCCCATGGCCATGTGTCCAGTGCTGGACTCCCAGTGTGGCAAAGTCTCATTTATTCAGCTTCCCACCCAAGTGTGCATGACCCTTGGAATGAGAGGGGTCTTCCCGGTGCTGAGGGTTGCCTTCGATGTTCCTCACTAGACTCCTGCGATCACTAGGACCCTAAGCACCCCTGTCCCCCTGCCTCTACCAAAATCCTGCCATCTCAGACGTGTTCAGAGCAGCTGGACATGAAAAGTTCGTGGGAATGCAGGAAAGCCAGCTGACTCTCTAGGGACAAAGGTGCTCAGACCTTGGATGCAAAGTCTTGCCCCATTCTTCCCTATAACAGGGGGAAAATACTGCTTATATTTATTTCAAATTAATATCAGGTTCTTCTGCCCTATCAGTCCCCTGGCTTCCTTGCTCTATCAAGAAATAAAAAGGAACGCAAGGTGTACCTCATGATACATCCTGCTATATTTACACAATCGGTAAATGTTTATTGAGCAGCTGAGTGTATTGGGTACCAGATTTAACCCTGAGTCTGTTGGGTACCAGATTTAAAGTTGAGCACTCCATTGCTCTGGCCTCAACTTACAGTGAATGTTCCAAATTTTAAATAAGCATTTGACACCCAATCTGCCAGAGAAGGGCAGCGGCTTGCCCGAGATGGGATGCAACCGTTAGTGTGTGTCAGAACTGAAACCGAGATAGATGTCTCCTAGCACCTTGTGTGGGTAACGTTCATGTGGCTTTCAACCTGTGAGTCAGGACATTCTCAGCAGGTGTCTTTCGCTGCCTGACAAGCACTGCCTTTGCCCTGGTCTCTGACCGCGGCGGCGGGATGGGTAGTGGCTTGTGGTTAAGTGTTGGCCTCATCATCGTTCGCGTGGGAGGGAGCATATCACACGGTCTGACACTGGATCTTGTAAGGAAAACCAGCGCGGAGAGCCCAAGCATGACCGGAGATTTGTTAAATTAACAGTCTCTGGGGGGAGTTTCAGTGACTGCAGCAGAAACATGCTGATTAAAGAGGCAGCTTGACGGACGGGGGGAGGCCTGGGAGACCCGGGGCTGCGTCTGCGTCTGTTGCCAATATGTACTGGCTTTGTGATGCTGAGCAAGTTGCTCAACCTCTCTGAGCTCCAGGGCCTTCCCTGTGTGACCCACTCAGTGCCGTGCCCGTGCTCGAGGAGGGGGTCCTCGTTAGTTCCCCACTGCTGCTGAGGCCGAGAGCCTGGGCTTCGTTCCCAAATGTACCAGTATATCTGTCATCTCTTGCTGTATAACAAACTCCCCAAGCTTGGTGCTTTAAATCGACTTTTTATTATTGCTCCCTAGGCTGTGGGTCAGCTGCGCCGCGCTGATGATCCGCGGGAGGCTTGGCGGGGCTCCTTCCTACATCCGAGGTCAGTTTAGGGTGACCAGCCAACCCCATGTCTGGGAGTGTGAGGCATTCCGTTTTTTGTTTTTTGTTGTCTGTGTGTTTTTTAATGTTTATTTTTGTGAGAGAGAGAGAGAGACAACACATGAGTGGGGAGGGTAAGAGAGAGGGGGAGACACAGAATCCAAAGTAGGCTCCAGGCTCCGAGCTGTCAGCAGCCCAATGAGGGGCTCGAACTCACAAACTGTGAGATCATGACCTGAGCCGATGTCGGACGTTTAACCAACTGAGCCACCCAGGCGCCCCTTGTTTGTTTTTTTTTATAGAAAGAGTGTGCACACGGGAGCAGGGGAGAGGGAGGGGCAGAGGGAGAGAGAACAAGAATCCCAAGCAGGTTCCACACTCAGGGCTCAATCCCACGACCCCGGGATCATGACCTGACACTTAACCGACTGAGCAGGTCCCCTGAGGCATTCCGTTTTAAAGCTAGGAGAGCGAGTTGTCCCCCTTCGTGAGTTGGATGGACTGAGGGCTGATTGTCCTCTGGGGCAATGCAGGAGGGTGGCTGGGCACGTTCGTCCTGTGATCCAATAGACTAGCCTGGGCTCGATCACCTGGCAGCTGAGCCGAACTCCAAGACAGCAGGAAGGCAGGAGCTCAGAACTCACGCCTGATCACTTTGCCTCATTCTGTTGCTTAAAGCAAGTTACAAGGTCAGTCCAGATTTCACGGATGGGAAAGTGGTCTCCACCTCTTGATAGGAGCTGTAGTCACGTTGCAAAGGGGTGTGGATACCAAGAGGGCAAGACTTGTGTCCGTTTTATCATCAATCTACTGCAAGCACCAAGAGCTCTGTTTTTCAGATACCATGTCACCAACTGCCAGGAAACCAGGAGCCACAGTGCGACCATGAAGCAGAGCAGACCTTTGGCCTCCCAAAGATTCTCTCCTCTTTGTGTCTTGCTTTCTCCTCCCTCTCCTTAGCCCGTGTGGTTCCCACTCGGTGGAATGCCTTTCCTCTTTGCCTGGCCAACTCTTCTCTTTTGGAATGCGGCTTGGTAGTCACTTCCTCCAGGAAGCCCACCCTGATCTCTCATGCTGGTTTAGCATCCCGTCACCCTGCTGGACCACCACCCCATGCTCCCACAGCCCTCTGTGCTTTCCTGTACCACAACACCGATCACTAGTACCAGCACCTTAGACTCTAGTTGCTCCTGGACTCCAGGGATGGTTGGATTTGTCTCTGCATCCCAGCACCCCGCTGAGGGCTTGTGTGTGTAGCACATGCTGAGAAGGTGTTTGCTTTAGAGGTGGCTTGAGGTCACAGTGAATTAAAGAAATGGGAGTGCATGTCTTTTGAGCCCCAAAGTCATCGTTCTGTCCCCTCCACTCGGGCCCAGTCAGCCCTAAACATCAGCATCACCCTGCCCTCATCTGCCAGGCACAAGACAATGAGCTAACCATGGCCCCGGCTCTGCTAACTGCTTCATGCTTTTTCGGGCCTTGGCACTGTCAAGGGTGAGAGTCCGCACGTGGAACGACAATGCTGACGTGGCTGTCGGTATGGACGTCAGACCTACATCAGGCTCTGCCTGCCGTGGTGGAGTGACTCCTTTTTCCGAATCCCTGCAGGTGCCCAGCCTCAGAGCCCGGCCACAGTCCCGCAGGCCCTGTGGGCCCAGAAGGAGCCAGTTTGGGGAGAGAGAATATCAGGCAGTCTGGAATCCTCCTCCACTCATCTCTCAGCCCAGCCCCCACATCAAGGTTCTTTTTGTGTCCTGACCACTTCCCCTCCTGCCTGCCCCTTCTTCTCCACTCACGGCCACCACCCTTGTGCAAGCCCCTTCGCTTGAGGCTTCAAACAGCCTCTAAACTACACTCCCTGCCTCCACACTCACACGTCCACCTCAACGTCAGAGTGTACTGTTCTCTCTTTTCTTTTTTTAATGTTTATTTATTATTTTGAGAGAGACAGAGACAGAGTGTGAGTAGGGGAGGGATAGAGAGAGAGGGAGACACAGAATCGGAAGCAGGCTCCAGGCTCTGAGCCGTCAGCACAGAGCCTGACGCGGGCCTCAAACTCATAGACCATGAGATCATGACCTGAGCCGAAGTAGGACACTTAACCGACTGAGCCCCCCAGGCACCCCCAGAGTGTACTTTCAAATGCAGGAGGATCTGGTGATTAAGAGCAAAACTCAGGAACCAGATCGCCCAGCTTCTGCCACCCCTGGCTGGTAGCCTGGGGTGATTTTCGTAAGCTCTCTGTGTCTCCTCCTGTGTCTGTGAAGATGATAGTACCTGTGTCTTAAGGCTGCTTTGGGGATTAGCTGTGGGGATATGTGTACGGTGCAGTGGCGCTAATGTATGTTAGCCATTGTTGTCATCATCTCTGTACTTCAGACCCTTCAGTGGGCCACACAAGTTGCCAGCTCCTAAGACAAAGATCAGACTTCTGCCCTTTCCCTTTCCTTCCTCCTGCTTGAACACAGATCTAATGCTTGGAAGTATAGCAGCCACCTTGCAACCATGAGGAACTGTTGGCCTGCCGTGCCTGCCTGGATGACTTTTCCCAGGCTGCTTATTCCATGAAACAAATAAACCTTGTGTTTGTCTGGGGCAGTCCTAGCTTCTAGGCCTGACATTCATGAGTCTCCAAGAGCTGGCCCTTTTCCCTCTGCCGCCTCTTTTCTGAAATCATCTCCCATCTCCTGTTCTCTCGCTTGATGTTCAAGCCATACTGAACTAACTGCCTGGAATCCCTTCCACGCGCCCACTCTGTTCTGTGCCTCTCGGCCATTATTCACGCGTTTCTCACTTTGCTTCGGTCTGGAACTCCAGACCCCTCCCATCGGTTTTGTGCCTGCGAACTCCTATTCATCCTTCAAAATCCTGCCCTGGTATCAAACTCCTCTATGAAGATGTAACTGGCTTTTCCGTTCCTGGCAAATTCATCACCGTCTGCCTACAAAGTTGAAATAGAGTGTCTGAGTTTGATTCCCACTTCTGCTCCTGCTAGTAACCAACCTCTCTGTGCCTCAGTTTTCCCGTGAGTTAAATGAAGCAAACAATAGGGTTTTATGAAGGGGAAATAAGATAATAAACATTGGTCACTTAGAAGAGCCAATAGTATATGCTCAGTAAACGTTAGCTATCATCCTTTTTCTCATTCTTATGCTGCCAGGTGTGTCGACCCCACTTGCTCACAAATCTCTCAAGGGCAGGTACTGTTCGATTCCTCTCTGAACCCCCTGCCCCTAACACAGCACCGGGCTCACGGAGTGGGTGTCGGGAAATGTGGCTGACTTAGCTTTGAAATCCCCTTAGGAAGCAGAGTATGTTGCATCCCCTTGGCATTCCCAGAAATGGAGCTGATAAGGCCTGGAAGAGGAAATAACCTCGGCTTCCTGCTCTGGGACCTTTCTCAGCGGGGTGGCCAGAGGAACCCTTCCTGACCCACGTCCTCCAGAGGAGATGATAAAGATAGAAGTCCTTCATACCATGTAAAGGGCCATTCAAGCCCTCCTGCTGCTTTTGCTGCTCCTGAAGATTCGTGGCCAGGAGAACCCTCTCTGGGCTCTAGGCCCCTCTGGGTCTGCCCGGGACCTGGAAAACCCTCCCTTTTCAGGGTGGAGAAGGAATGTCCGATTCACCTACCTGTGTCATCAAAGAAAACGTTAGGCAAACTTGGGTGCCTCTGGCGTTCCTGGCTTCATGGCTTGAGCAAGTGATTTCAGCTCTTGGAACCTCAGTTTCCACATCTGTTAAAATGGGTTTACAGCATACGACCGTTGTGAGGATTCCATGTAACAGCTTAGGTGAAGCACCTGGCACAGAGCCGGGCATTCAGTAAGTGCTCAACAAACGTCCCTTACCTTTTCCCTCCCCCCTTTTCCTCCCAGCTTATCTATGCAGTTGAGCCGAGAGGAATTCCATCAGCCCAACGACAGGGGATTGAGTGTGTGATAAGCAGGCTGGTTCTCAAGATTAAATGTGTTGCTTTCACCTGGGATGGGAGCTGGGCGCCCCCAGGTAGAGGGGCCGCATTGATGCCTGCATATACAACCTGCTTTCTCTGGAGCCCTCCCAGATGCAGAAACCATCCCATCAGAGCTGAGGAGTCTCCCAGTCTTGCACGAACACGGACCACAGGATCCTCCCTCACACAGGCCCACAGTGACTTGACTGGGCCGCGTGGCTTGGCTCGCTGAGCGGCCACCTGGATCTGCTAGCAGAGGGAGTCCTCGAAGGACTAGAAGCTAGGAGGGAGACCTTCCAGGGCTGGCTAGCCTGGGCCTGGGAGCCTAACCACCTAACCAGGTCGGTGACTGGGCAGGCCGTGGGGACGGAGGGTGACCTAGCAGGGACTCCAGATCTTATCTCATCTAGAGCTTTACCTGGGGGCTTGCCATTTCATCTCTCCAACACTTTGTTTCCTCGTCTGCAAAAAGAGACTAGTAAGGGTTAAATATAGTAAGCGTTGGGATTCCAGCGGAGCCAGGAGGTAATACCTACCTTCCCGGCCTAACTGCCAAGTTAACTGAAACCTAGAGGAATCAGACAGATTATAACAATAGCAACTTACATAGCATTATCAGCACAGATTAAGGGCAAACACGTACTTATCACTTACTTAATATTTGTCAGCCTCTGTTCGGAGCATTTTGCAACATAACCAATTTAATCCCCACCACAATTTTATAAGATAGGCACCATTATAACTCCATTTTACAGATGAACACAGCAAGGTGCTGAAAGTTTAATTGATTTGCCCCAAATCACACACTAGTGAAGGGCTGACCGGAATTGAATGCTGGGTGGCCTGACTTCAGAAGCCGTGATCTTGAACAGTACACGCCCCAATTACAACGGAAGGCACACGGTGCCACTGTACATCGCAGCCAGAGGGGCTTGCTGACCCCTAATTCTCCCTAGAATTGGACAGTCTGTCTATCCCGTGGAGAAAAAGAGAGATTTGCTTTCTGTAGGCCATTTGGAGCATATGGGAGCAGGGGGCGGGGGTTCAAGGTGAGGCAGGGCCAGTTCCGTCTTCCAAATCCACCTGACCGATAGCTGCCACACCGCTCAGAGCCCGTGTTGGTTTCCTAGGTTGGCTGCAACAAACTGCTGCAGTCTCGGTGACTTGACACAACAGAAATGCATTCTCTCACCGTTCTAGAAACTGAGAAGTCCCAAATCCAGATGAAGTCAGTGAGGTCGGTTCCTTCCGGAGGCCCTGAGGGAGAAGCCATTCCGTGCCTCTCTCCTAGCTTCCTTGGGCCTCTTCTGCGGTGCACGCCTTCCCCCAGTCTCTGCTCCACGGTCACACAGCATTCTCCTCTGTGCCTCACGGTGTCCTTGTCCATCCTTATGAGGATACTCTCATTAGATTTAGGGTCCACCCTAATCCCATGTGATCTTATCCAGATCTTTACCTTAATTACACCTGCAAAGACCCTGGTTCCAAATAAGGTCATGGTCTTGAACACAAGAGTTTTCAACCACAACAGGGCAGGTCAAGTGAGGGAGTAAGAGAAGCGACGAGAGTTCCTCTAAAGGAAGCTTATCCGTAGGGAAACATAATGCAGAAGATCCTCCCATCTGAGTAGATATTGGCGTAGCTGCTTTACTAGAGAATAAAACAACAGTGGCCAAAGCATAACGGATGCTCATCTCTCTTGCACGTAAAATCTCAGCTAGGGGGATGGAGAAATTCTGCGTCACAGGGTTCTGTAGGAGCTGGAAGGGACTTCCATCTTGTTGCGATGCCATGCCCTAGGTTATGCCCTCAATCCCAAAGGCAGAGATGGCTCACTAGAGGGGGCTACAAGTTAGCCAGCAGGTGGTGAAACAGGAAGTGGAAGGCACCCAGTTTCCTTCTAACCGTGCCACCAAGAAGTTGCATATAACACCTCGACTCAGAGCCATTGGCCAGAACTTAGCTGGCCTTACCTTGCTGTGAGGGAATCTGGGAGATGTAGTCTTAGCCGAGAGGTCACGTGACCAGCTAAAGCTCAGGGGATCCTATTTTCTAAAAGAAAGACAGGGAAAGTGATCATCGAAGGACAGCTAGCATGAAGTATGGGAAGCCCCTGGCACGTGGTAGGTGGTCAGCAAATTATGATTTTAATCTTCTGCCATGACATCGCTAATAACTTATCACTGGCCCCATGCCAGTAAACCTCCGCGTTTTCCATTGACCCTGTCACCTGTCATCAAAGTAACCCAAACCTAGACCAATCATGACTCCATATTCTTAAGATTCCCTTTCATATGCCTTAACTCGGCTCACAAAGTCTACTGCTCTCCAGGCCTGCCTCCCTCCCTCCCCCCAACTCATCCCTGGACTTCAGCTTCCAAAGCCCTGGAGTAGGGAAGCTCTCCAAGTTCCCTGTAGCTCTGATTGCCAGGAATCCCCCGTGTCCTGGAATCCGAACCCCCAGGCGTTGCACGTTCTGCCCATGCTGAGTCGTTGCCTTCCTGCATGCTGGAGGAGTTCGTGGAAAGAATTCTCTGGCATTAAAGGGTGAAAGTCAAAACAGTAATTACAACAACATCTGTTCCTGAGTGGAAAGCGTATCCTCTGCACACTAGGACACATGCCTGCGCAGTTCAGCAGGCTGGATGTCGAAATGGAAGAGAATGTCCTGGGAGCGAGGACTAATGGACCCAGCCGGGGTGGAGGCTGTGCTTCCTGGCAGGATGCTGTGCTGAGGAATGGGGACGAGCACGCGTGGGTGGCGAGCGAGGCGCTGAGTGCGCGAGTACAGGACAGAGGGAGCGAGGGAAGGAGGGAAGGAGGGAAGGAGTGAAAGAGTGAGTGGATGAATGAGTTGATAAGTAAATGAAGAAATGAAAGAATGAATAAGTAAAGACGTTAATGAGTGAATGAATGACTCAGTGCAATTTTGAGTAGTGGATTAGTGCAAATTCGAGGAAATGAATGTGAATGAATGAGTGATTAAGTAAAGAGATGAAAGTAAAGAATCGGTGACTGTTTGGATGTGTGAGTGAGCCAGCAGCTGAATGACTCTTCTGGCCGTAGAGGATTGGCCGCAAGACTGGAATGATGGGGCAGGACTGGAGCCTGATCCAGCTGGAGGCCCAAGGTCAGGGTCAGCCTTGCTAGCTCATAGCTAGCACAGCAGAGCCAAGGTTCAAACCCTGGCTGTCTTGGACCCAGGGCTGTCGACGGCCTCCGGTGCTTCGGCTGATGTCGATATATTTGTAGGGGAAAACTAATCGTCTCTTCCTTAATGATCTTTACGAAAATTGTTTGGTGCAGCCAGAAAAGCTTAGGGTTCTGTAGGTAGTTTATATTTGTGGATATGATTCCAAGGTAGATTTTCTTACTTTGGATTATGCACATTGCCCAGCAAATTTGCAGAAAGTCCTGAGGAGAGACTACACAAGGCGCCCAAGGACACGGGTGCAAACTGCCGAGGGTGCAGGGAGCAGGGCCCCTGGGTCCCGTGTGAGCTGAGCACAACCTCTGAGAGCAGAGGGAAGCTGTAGGGCAGGCTGGTGTTGGGTTTGCTGGTAGGACGAGCTGTGAGATGAGTACCTTTTCCCTGTTCCCCTGAGCCTGGGGAGTTAGAAGGTACTGCTCAGGAGGTTTTGATCTCAGTTCATTTCAGCCATGCTTTCTCGGGCACTTGCCGGGCACACACTGCTACAGATACGATCATGAAAATACACGGTCCGTGCCTCATGGAGTTCAGAGCAGTGGGGCCGGCAGACAAACCCACCATACACTAGAGTGTAATTATGGTGGCAAGCGGGGGGCTGCAGGACCCCAGAGAGGGGAAGGTCAGGGTAGGCTTGGGAACTAGACCTTGGAAGAGGGACAGAAGTTTGAGACAGTCCAGGCACACACGCAGCACGAACAGAGTCCCGGAGGGACGGAAGGACGGTGAATGTCGCTGGAATCCATAGCTCGGAAAACGGCTTGGCTCGCTAGCCGGAAGGGGTCCTGCTGAGTTCCAGCAGGCAGGCCCTGGGTCTTAGTCACCACCGCAGCCGCAGCACTGAGAGCACAGTTCCGGGCGTGTAGAAGGTATCGTAAGCATTCGGTGGATGGTTGGATGGATGTGCGCACGTGTGCATGCAGGTACGAAAGAAGGAGAGAGCAAAGAGTGGGTGAGGAAGGTGGAAGATACAGAGACGTCAGGGGCTTGCTCCAAGTTGTAAAGCAGATTTTTGGGCAAAACCTGGGGTTTTAGAGACCTATATAAGGAGAGAAGACCAGGGGAAGTTGGGTCTGTGGGTACCCTGCACTTATGCCCAGGTCAGCACCTGGCACACTTATTTTGAATGAATGGATGAAGTCTGCTGTTAGCCGATTCTTGGATGTGTATCAGAAGAAGACAGACAAGGCTACATCTCTTGAACAGTGGCCTGGTCACTCCTCAGCCCTTTTTGGTCACTGATTATAAGCTGGAGCAGCTTTCTATAATGAGTGACTCCAACCCTCTTCTTAAAAAAAAAAAAAAAAAAAAAAAAAAAGTTTATTTATTTTTGAGAGAGAGATGGAGGAGAGGGTGGGTGAGGAAGGGCAGAGAGAGAGGGAGAGAGAATCCCAAGCAGGCTCTATGCTCTCAGCATGGAGCCCGATGCAGGGATCGATCTTACAAACCGTGAGATCATGGCCCAAGTTGAAATCAAAAGCTGGACACTTAACAGACGCACCACCCAGGTGCCCCTGCACCCCTCTTCTTTTATGGATGAGAAAACTGAGGCCCAGAGAGGAGAGATGGTTTACCCTTCTGCATTTAATTCAGTGGGATTTAGATTTTTCCAGGTGAAGTCCTTAGAGGCCCAAATTCAGTTTCTTACACTACCACTAACTGCTTTCCTCATCGAAATGGGTGATCTCTAAGGTCCCTTCACGTATCCCCTTCCCACCCATCTCATTCATTTCACAAATAATACTCACTGGGCATCCCCCATGTTGGTGTCTGTGCCAGGTTCTGGGGGAGACCAGGGAGAAGAAGACCCTCCCTCAAGCCCAACTCCAGACTCTCAAGCAGGTCACATTATCTCAGCCCCATCGGGTAATATTTTTTTTTATTTTCTTTATTTTTTTAAGTTTATTTCTTTATCTTGAGATAGAAAGCATGAGCGGGAGAGGGGCGGAGAGCGAGCGTCCCAAGCAGGCTTCACACCATCAGTGCAGGTCCTGACGTGGGGCTCGAACTCACAAACCGTGAGATCATGACCTGAGCCAGGATCAAGTGTCAGACACTTAACCCACTGAACCACCCAGGCGCCCCAGATAATATTTTCTTTAAACTGCTTATCTGTCTGCCATTCCCCCGACTCTAAGCTACTCGGGGACATTTTCCATTCTTATGCTGCCTTAAATTCTTCCTGGAGAAGGTGGAGACTTGGTACTTGCATTAATTAATGTATTGGTTATTTTTTGTCCTTTGTGCCTGAAGCATCTTGCCCTGATAGGCATTCATGGGAGATATTCACTAGAGACCACTAAATAAGCAGATCGGCTCACAAAGGTGACAATCACAGCAGCAGGGGAAGCACACGGCCATGGAGGCTCAGATGGGCTTCTGATCTAGTCAGAGGGTGAGGGAGGCTTTTGGAAGGAGATGACCTTCTGAGTCTTTTGGGACAGGCGGAATTACTCAGAGGAAGATTGGGTGACAGAGAGGAAGAGCCTCAGAAAGCCTGGCCCACTTGAAGGTCTGCTAGCGACTTCTGATGACACCAGAGTCACACCCTTCACCTCCCATGCGCGACTCCCCAGTGGGGCGTGTACGGCCCACAACGCGGACAGTAGCCAAAGGGGGACCGAGTACTAAATGCCTATGCTGGCAATCCCTGGCACATAACCTTCCCACGCAGGGGACTCTGTAAGCGGGGCTGGGGTGCCGGCTTCCACCACGGTGGCCGGCGGGCAAGGCGGACCCTCCAGTCACTTCCCCAAGCTGCCAGTCCAGCGGAGCCAGAGCTCAAGCCTCGGCTCCGTCCCTCTGGAGCCTGTGTGTTGACCACTGCGCGGCCTTGCTCCTGGGCAGGTGAGTGCCGTGAGCCAGCCGCCGTGTCTGCCAGGAGAGCGAGTCACAGTTGTTCACGCTTTTCGCAGAACCGAAGCTCGCCTCTTGCCAGGAAGAACTTACAACCATTTTTACAATTTAAGCATTATTTTTAAGTTAAATTAGCCCCCTGGCAGGCAACATGTAGGTAGGCTGGGTTGTCCGGGAGGTGGCGGGGGAGAGGAGTAATGGACGTCAAGGACCCCAATCAGGAGGCAAGTTCAGAAACTAACTGTGACCCAGATGCGCGTCTGCATGCTTGTAACCCAGATTTCAGAAAGAAAGCTAAGGCCAAGATATTCTTAGAGGAGGAAGGAGGGAGGGAGGAGAGCAGGGAGGTAAGCAAGCTCAAGAATTCTGCTTGGAAACACACATCGACTATTATTTAAGCATCAAATATTATTAGAGCAAAAAGCGGCAGGTTTCCGGAGCAAGCACTCCCCAGTCTATCGGGATAGGTTGCTGCTGCTCTGGGGTTAATATGAGGAAATAGCATTCTTAAGCACCCATATTAACCTGTCTGTTGTTCTATGGACTGTGACAGCTGCATTTTACATCTTAATGGCTAACCATTTATTTCACACACGCACACACACACACAGAGGCATTTTTTTTTTAGTCCATGAAGCAGCTACTCGAGGCTGGAAGCTTTGCCCCCAGGAACAGGTTTCAAGAAGAAGCTCCAAGGAGGCTTTAAGTGGGTCCCACAAGAAGCCTTCACCATGCGCCCCCTTCTGTTTGCCCAGATCCTCCGGCTCTCTGCCTTTTCCAAGTAGCCCTCAGGCATGCCTCTCTAGCCCTTCCTCTGGGCTGTTGTGATCTCTCCTCAGAGACAGTCACTCTCTTAGATAACAGTCAAGCCACAGTAGCAAATACATATATGCAAGGGTCCCATGTGCAGGGAAAAGGCAGTATGAGCTAGGAGAGCAGAGGACGAGGACCAAGCTAGAGTAGCTTCCGCAAAGAGAACAGATGTGACCTGGGTCAGGGGAGGCGCGTGAGGAGCGATCTCAACAAGAATAGTTACACTTACATAGTACCCACCGCCTGCCTGGCTTCTTTCTGAGAACTTTAATAGATTATTTAATCCTCATAGCAACTCCCAAGAGGCAGGCGACTTACGATCCCTTTGGGGGTAAGTGAAGAAACTGGGGCACCGAGAAGCGAAGTCAGAGGGATAACAGGTCTGAGTGGAGTGGCCAGGGTCAGACTGAGTATTCTGGCTCCAGAGTGGATGATTTTAACTCTGTGCTATATACCCACTCTAACAAACCTTCACATCCAAGAAGTATTCATTGAGCATTTACTATGTGCCATGCACTGCTCTATATGCTGGAAATATATGTGAATGAACAAAACAGCTCCTGACCTGAGTGGGGGAAGCAGCTTTCCTCAGAAGTGACTCTAAGTCTAAACTGAGACCTAGAGCCGGAGGAGGTGACTCCTGGAAGAGGAAGTGACATCTGCTCCCAGAGTGTTATGGCCTCCAAGCTGACTGGTTTGCAAGGAGCTCAGGGAATAAGGGGGCAGGCTGGAAGATAGGGTCTGGGATGTGGACCGGGAACAACGTAGAAATTTAATGTTTAGTGAAGTGCAGTGGGAGGCTCTTGAGGGCCTTGACCAGGGCAACATGTCCTTCCATGATTGACATAGCTTCCAAAGTTTCTCACGCCCACTTTTTTTTTGTCCGAAAGCAATCTGGTAAAGCAGGCAAGTTTGGGGTTCTTGTCCCAGCCTAACCAATCAGAACGCTGAAGTTCCTCCAAAATGATCACGAAGACTTGGAAGAGTGGGGATGAGTGTCCAGGTCTTCCTGCTCCAGGGGCTCCAGGGGCTGGTGAGAGAGGCAGGGAGGAGAGAGGAGGCCTCCCAGGCCCATCCACCGTGTGAGCACTGGCACCGTGTGATGGTGTGGGGGGTGGGGGTAGGCTCCCAGGGTTTGGAGAAAAGCTCTGAGGAGAGGGGGATCCAGCACCGTGCCCGGCACATGGTAGGTGCTCCGCGAACATCCGTGCCCCTTCCTTCAGCCGAGGCAAACACAGCTTCGACCTTGCATTCTGCATGGCCACCGCCATGGGGCATGTTCTGGTAGATGTTTGGCTCGTTGCGGTGCAGTGCCCGAGAGCGGAGACAAGTTGTTTGTGTTCTTCGCCCAGATCAGGGTCCCCGTGTTCTAGTTCCAGCATGCTCTGCCGGGAGATGTTGCAAAAAAGTGAACAGACGCGCCTTTGCTCGCACTCTGTAGAGGGAAACTCAAGAAGACAACCTTCCAGGTGTCCTGTTGCCCTGCCCCCTGCTCCCTTCTGTGATGTTCTGGAGGGCTTTGGTCCAAAAAATTCTTCATTGGAGAGAGTTACTTTGGAAATTTATCTACCCAAGAAGAATCACTAGCACTCACTTACAAACCCTTTTCCATACATTTTTTTTCTTGTCATTCCCGTACTAATCTGGTGAGGTAGCTCCCTATTTATCAACATTTATGAAAGGGACTTGAAGCGGGTGTTATTCATGGCACATATTAAACAAAACCCAAACACAGGTCTTCTGTGACCCGGGTCTAGTCTGCTTTCAGCTGCGTGACAGTGTCTCTCTGGATCCCATCCTTTGATACTGTTGTCTGTTCAGAGACATCACGACACACTTTTCCCTGCCTTTGAGTTTTCCTTCTCATCGGAAGGGTGATTTTGGACATCTTCCTGGTCCCTGGGAAGAGGTATTTCAGAAGTCATACTTCCCGGGAAGCTGAGAGTCCTTTCTCTGGCTCATCCACCAGACATGGGTAGATGGGTGCCAGCCAGGGTTAAAACTGTGGCACTGGAAGAGGGAAGAGGCGTGCGGCTGGCTCCCAGCCTCTTATTTTCCCATTCTACTGGAAGGTCGTGTTCATTCGAGCATTTAAACCAAAAATAAATTATTGTAATCCATTTGCTAATTATACCATGCTGAAGTTCTAGAGGCTGTAAATTGCAGCCGTGATAGAACTAGATGAAGTTTCTGGGAGTTTATTTTTAGCCATTCAGAAAGCACTCGGTTTCCTAGAGGCTTCATTTGCAAGTCTAGGAGGGGACAGGGAAAATGCCTCTGCACAGTCCTTCTTGCCCCGTGACGTGGAGGGAGTCATTTAACCTCTCCCGTCGTCCTCTGTAAAAAGGCTGTGGTTGTAGGAACTGGTCTCGAAGCTCTACCTGTCTTCAAGCTCTAACTCATTTTGTGACTATGGAAACTAGAACGTGTCCAAACATGGTCCTTCTGTACCTAGTTCATCCCGGAGAATCCCAGAAGCCACCACCTCAACATGTTTGTGTACCACGCAACGCAGGCCTTTAGAAACCTTGGGCTCAGTGGATGCATGGTCCTGCTGTTCTGATTCTTGTATTTCGGGGGGCTGAAGAGAGGCAGGATTTTATATTTATTTAGCCCCTGCTTTGTACATAAAACACTGCTGGATACTTGCACGGGAGTGATTTTTGGATGGCCTCCCCCATTGAAGGCCAACATCAGCCTGTTTCAGTCAGTCACTCATGAACTTCTGTATGCTGGGCACTGGGCTTGGTTCAGAAAACATCGTGAAGGTGAGGTGGATGGGACTTCTAGCCCCAAAAAGACCAGAAAGGAAGGTAAAGCATGAAATAAATATGTCAAAGTGCTCTTTTTGCTGCAAGAAACTGCTGGGCGCCATCAGAGATATCACAGACACACTTGTGTTTGTTGGGGAAGGAGAATCAGGGAAGGTTTTGAGGACGAAGAGGTATGTGAGCCAGGCTGGATGTATAAATTGGGTTTAGAAATGTGGGGGTTGGGTAAGGGAAATCAGACGGACCTGATTTGGTAACCTTGGAGACTTCCCTGGCCAGATCACAGGGATGGCTGTCCCCGGCCAGTCGGCGTTCACAGATGCCTAGCAGAGCACATTCCTTCTCATTCACCATGACTTCCAGCAATTTGTCTTCAGTTTTGACATAAGTATATTTTTTCAGAGGGTGAGCATAAAAAAATCGTTTGGAATAATTTCTTCGTTTGAATGCTCCTAGTATCAAGACTTCTGGATAAATGATCTTGACTGTATTTATGTAATTTGGGGGTAGATGGATGGGTTCATGGTCAGATGGATGAATGGATCGGTTGATATCCTTGCAGGCCTTCCAGGGCAAGGAGATGGGGCAGTGAAACTGGCTAGGCTCGTGGGTAGCTTTAAGAGGGGCATTGCCGCTGGGCCTCGAATGTTGCATAGAATTTCTTCAGCACACAGTGTGTATAAAGGCCTTCCCTTCCGAAAGCAGCAAAAATGGAAGTATGAAAGGACACTGTGGGAGAGTGACAAGTCGAGGCCAGGTGACAGGAGCGTAGGGTGAGTAAACGTAGTGGCAGAGAGCACAGCCTTTGAGTTAGACAGATGGTGGTATGAATCCCGGCTCTGCCTCATCCAGTAGCTGAGTGATCTTGGGCAAATTCCATTTTTCTTACCTTCTTCTTTCTCATCTGCAAAATAGGAATATTAATAATGTCTTCCACAAGTGTTTGTTGTGAAGATTCAGGGAAATAAAGTGATGTTTGGTACAGTGATTGGCATAGCCTTACTATCTACTTTGAAAATGGCAGTTTATGGTTCTTTACTGAAACAACTCTAATTAAATCATGAAAATGCTAGTTCAAACCACAGAATTTAAGGAGGGAAAGAAGAGAGAGCTCTTTTCTCTTTTACAGTTAAGGATGAGGCAGAGAAAGAAGTAGCAGCAAAAGAGACAGAGAAAGTCGTGGAAGAAAAAGGAGGAGCAGGAGTTTCCAGAAATGGCATTGACCCAGCTGGTGGAGGACGAAAAGAGACGTCTGTGGAATTTGCAGTGACAACATTAGTATGATTCTAAGAACATTCTAGACGTGGAGCCACACCACAGTGACTCGTGGGGGGCTGTGGGGTAGAGGAAGTGGTGGTTTAGATGACTCTCAAGAATTCTCTCTGGAAGGAGAAAAAGGGCTTGGAGTGACATGGGGACAAGGTCATGGGAACGGCTTTGTCGGATGAAGACTATTTGAACTCAGCACATTTCTCTACCTTTCTAAACCCGTGGCTCCATTTGATAGTCATAAACATCATTGTCCCCTTCCAGATTCTGATACTTTGGGACCCATGACCTAACACTCATTCTCAGCTCCATTTGGGAATCCTATCTGCCAAGAAGATCTTGTCTGGATTCACTTCTTGTGGGTGTATTTTTAAAACAGTAGGAATTTGGGGCACCTGGGTGGCTCAGTTGGTTGAGCTGCTGACTTCGACTCAGGTCATGATCTCACAGTCTGTGAGTTCAAGCCCCACGTCGGGCTCTGTGCTAACAGCTCAGAGCCTGGAGCCTGCTTCAGATTCTGTGTCTCCCTCTCTCTCTGCCCTTCCCCTGCTCATACTCTGTCTCTTTGTCTCTCAAAAATAAATAAACGTAAAAAAAAATTTTTAAAAAACAGTAGGAATTTAATAATTCTCTTGGAATGGCGCAGGCAAGAAACGATGTGGACATAAAGGGCGCTAACAAGGATGGAGTTGAGACTGCACTGAGCAGGTGTGAGGAGCGAGGGGGAGGAGAAAACAAGGAGGGATCCTGAGGTTCTGACTTGGAGGACCGAGTAAATAACTACGTACTGGTGCGTGTCCCTTCTCCACATGGGTCCTCACCCTGACCTCCCTAGGTGACACCCCAGGGGTTTGTCGAGAGTAAGAAACCAAATGGCAAATGTGATCATCATTTGGAAACTTCAAATGCTTTGTAACTCTAGGGTGTCATTATCAATGTTGCTATAAGCAAGAAATGGCATAGCTGGCTCTTTCTTCTGTACGCTCTCTGTTTTTGTCTGCCCAGATTTCATGTCAGTAAGTGTAATTCTGAATGGCAGGAGGGAACTAGTGTGTATTGCTCACGGACCCTTTTACCGATAATGAAATGGATGTGCGTGGAGGTTAAAAAAGAAACTAGCCCAGGATAACATGCAACAACTGGGGAATACATGTTCTTTCCAAACACACGTGGGATATTCACGAAAATTGGCTACATCCTAGGCTATAAAATACATCTCAGTAAATTTTAAGGAATTAGTATTCTATAGCCCACTTTCTCCCAGAACTGTATAAGTAAGCTAGAAATCAATAACAGAAAGATGAGTTTAAAAAAATAGAGAGAAAGGGAAGAGGAGAGGAGAGGAGAGGAGAGGGGGAGATTTACAAAAACACTTCTAACTCATAGGTCAAAGAAAAAAAATGAGAATAGAAATTTTAAAATACTTGTAAGTGAATGGTAAAAGAAATATTAAATATCAAAGTTGTGGAATATAGCCAAGACAGCACTTAAGGGAAATTTATGACCTTAAATGCTTGTATTAGGGAAGAAGGGCTGAAAATTAATGAACGGGCTAAGAATCCAATTTAATAACAACAATAAACATAAATAAATAAGATAGCCCAGGGTTGCACAGTTATAAGTGGTAAAGACAGGGTTCGAATATAGATACGGCTGGCTCCAGCACCCTCACTTTCTCCACTATACCATGAACCTTTCTGTGTGCTATATTCTATAATATACCCAGTGCCTGGAAATTCTGTTTCTCCCTTAGAGTCAAAGAGATGAGCCTGTAGGGTAACTCCCTGCATCAAAGGTTGATGATAAATCCCACTCATTTATTCATGCATCCTTTTACGCATTCGTTCATTAAACATTTATTGAACATTTGCCTTGTGCCAGGCACTGTGATCACTACCTTAGTTGCCTTTCCTCTGAATGTTCAAACACCAGTCTTCGGCCTGGGGTCAAAGACTCTGCTGCTGCTGCTGCTACCCACCCCCCGCCCCACAGCCCCACCCCTCAAGCTGCCTGAATCTTCTCTGCTGCTTGTCAGAACAGCATCCTCATCAAAAATGACTGATTTCTCTCTTGTCTCTTTCAACAGGTAGACTGAAATTGCCATGTGTCCAAATTAAAATTGCATACTTCAAGGATTATTTGAAGGACTATTCTTAGACCCTTTTAAGAAGAATTAAAGAAAAGTGAGTTGTGTTTTTTTTTTACACTTCAGAGAGTATTCATGATCTAAATTAATGTTATGGGTGATTTTTTTTCTCTCCCTCTCAAATATGCGTTAATGGGTAGACTTTATCTCCACTTATTTTATAATACCTTTTTTTCCCCCAAGAACAATGAGCAGTGAGTACAAGATTACTGCTTGCCTTCCTAAAAGATTTCACTACCTTTCAAAAGCTTGTGGACTCTTAGAGATGAAAGGGTCCTGGAGCCATGAGCCATTTGATAGATTATGATAGAAAGACAGATAGAAAGATAGAAAGGTAGGAAGGAAGGGAAGGAAGGGAAGGATAGGAAGGATAGGAAGGAAGGAAAGGAAGGAAGGAAGGAAGGAAGGAAGGAAGGAAGGAAGGAAGGAAGGAAGGAAGGAAGGAAGGAAGGAAGGAAGGAAGGAAGGAAGGAAGGAAGGAAGGAAGGAAGGAAGGAAGGAAGGAAGGATACATGTAAATTATAGATATTCAGCCTGTGCTTGGAAATCTCCAGGGCCTGACGAGGAACTTGTTACTTCCCCACATTTAGGATTTTTATAGAATTCTTCCATAATCTGGATTTGAACTCCACTCCTCACATTGCCAAACCTCTTTCTTCTTTACTAGACAGTCCTAAAAACGGTTGAAGACAAAGATCATGTTTTGCCTTGAGATCTTTCTTATCCTTTGTTCCTTCAATCATAATTCAGTTAGCAGTTCCTGCCCTCGTCACCTTCTTTCCAATACCTATCAACATCTCCTTAAAAAGGCCTGCCTGGAACCCAGACAGAACTCTACTGGTGTCTTTTGTCCCAGGAGATCCATGCGAGTCAGAGTTGAGAGAAACCCAAGCCCAGACCTCGGTTGCAGGCCCAGTTCTGCTCTTGGTTTGCTCTTGGGAAAGTCCCTTCATCTCTCTGAGCTCAGAGAACACAAGGAGGGTAAGAGACCAGAGGTCCTAAGATGCCGCCCACCCCCATATGGGCAGCTCTGCTGACTTAGAGTGAGGAAGTTGCTGATTCTCGCTGTCCTAGGCACCAGAGCGGGCCAGGACTTGGGGATCAGTGGGACCCGGGTCCATTCCCAGTCCTATCACTGACTGACTGTAGCCACAAGCTGTCACTTCTCTTCTCTGAGCATCCATTTCCTCACTCGTAAAACAGGGAGATTGATGTATGTGGCAAAGGATTTGTGTGAGAGGTGCTGGGATAATGTACATAGAGCACTTACTTCCTGGCACGTAGGAAGTGTTCAATAAATGCTAGTCCCTGTTCACCTTATAAGTAGTGATGGAGCTACTTACCTTGAGCTGGAGGAGAAGACAAGAGGCGGCGAAAATTCTACTAAGACAGAGGATGTGGGCATGCTCATTAGGGAGAGGGGAGAGATGTCCAGATCCTGCAAGTGTCCATGCAAATGCGAGCTTAGCTCTGAGAAGTTTGTGAAGTTAAGACTTTCCTCAGAATTGGAAGGATCTGTTGCTCTGGAATACATAGAGAAACTTTTAAGGTGGGTCCGAGGGGCTGCACGAATTCTGCCAACCTCTGGCTGCCACCACCTCAGTCCTGGACAAGAAAGACTGCGGTCCCCAGGAGGGTCTTTAGGCCCCCACTAGCCCTGGGGACGTTGAGAATCCTCAGATATTTGTGTGTGTTCAAAGGCTGTGAAAGGCATTTACAAAGTGTTAAGTGCCCGACACGTATATGTATGTTTATATTACTCATACATTATGGGATATTCAATACTTTGGAAATTAAAAGGGTAAAACTATGATGAACGGAGTGTGTAATGAACCCGCAGAGTCCAGCCCACAGATTTCTTGAGTAAAACAGCATGTGAGGGGCACTGGGTGGCTCAGTCAGTTAGGCGTCTGACTTCGGCTCAGGTCATCATCTCATGGTCTGCAAGTTCGAACACTAGGTCGGGGTCTGTGCTGACAGCAGCTCAGAACCTGGAGCCTGCTTCAGATTCTGTGTCTCCCTCTCTCTCTGCCCCTCCCCACCTCGCGCTCTGTCTCCCTCTGTCTCTGAAAAATGAATAAACCTTAAAAAAAATGTTTTAAAAACCCAGCATGTGCACAAGTATGCATGTAAATGTCTATGTACGCATGTGCCTATGTGTCTGCTTGTGTGTTCAGCTGTGTGTGTGTGTGTGAGTGTAAGAGAGTGAGAGAGAGAGAGAGAGAATCTTTGGATGCTGTAGATGTGGTCAACACTCTGCACAGTGACCAGCTGTCTGGAAGGAGAATGCCCTAGGAATGAAAACAAGGCTGTGGCGTCAGTCACCGCCACTCTATAACTGACCAGCTGTGTGACCTTGGCCACATTTTTGACCAAAGTGCCACGGTCCCTGCCTTTATGGAGCCTGAGATCTGCAGACAGCGCTACTCTGAAAGGTTGAGAGAGTCCGCGTACAATTTGCGCTCCACACTGTGCAAGTGCCCAGGTTGCCTGAGCGCCCTTCTCCCGTGGTTCCTGGAGTTTGTCAGTTTAGGAAAAGTTATTCTGACCTGTTGGATAAATGGAACTTCCCGAGGGATCATAGATTCCACAGGGCCACGCCCCAAGGGCCCGCAGTGGTGAACACACGCCCCAGCCGTCCCAGAAAGGCTAGTTCCAGAGATGGCCCATGCCTTGGCCATCCTTCTGATCCCCTTCCTCAGCCTGGATTTGAGGCTGACAAATCTTAAATTCAGAACCGGGAACTATGTCGTCAGTTAGAGTGTAGAACAAGGATTTTTTTTCAATTAGGAAATTAAATATAGCCAAGATCATGACTTTTGTTCTCCAGACAGCTACTGCCTGTACCCACGGGGGTGCCACTTCAGGCTGACGGTGCTGTGGGTGCCGCTGGCCAGAGGTGCCCCTTTCGGGGGAGATCCAGACCCAGGGAAGACCACATAGTGGGAAACATGTTTTGTGGGGTTTTTCAAATTGTACATTGTGTGACCCATGTGTGGGTCATGCAGTTAATTTGATGGCTCAAGGTTATCATGTCTTAAAGTGAAACAGAGTAACCCAGTAACCCAGACAGTGAGTGAAAATATGTGCATTATATATATTCAACAAAGCTCTCATACCCAAAATAGTTATAGTGGGAAAAAAGAGGAAACTCCCACAAATCAATAAGGAAAAGACAACGTAATAGAACAACAGCAGAAGACTCAAACAGATGCTTCACAAATGAGGATATCCACATAACCAATAAGCATGTGAAAACATTATCCATTATCAGAGAATTACGGATGAAGCCCGCGGTGACATACTACCGTAAACTCATGAAAATGGCCGCAGCAAGGAAGACACATAATACCTCGTGTTGCATAGAAATGGAGCAGCTGGAACTCTCACACATAACTGGTTGAAGTGTAATTTGGTATAAGGACTTTGGAAAACTGGCGGTATCAGGTAAAACTGAACAGACCCATATGAGCAATTCATTCCTAGATACAGAGCCACGAGGCACACGCACACGTGTCCTCCAAAAAACATGTTCTGTGGAATGTATAAAGTGTGGTATACACACTCAATGGAATATCGCACATAGCAATATCAATGACGCTCACACACCTAATGTTGAAAGAAAAAGCCAGGCATTGAGAAACATTTATACATTTATATAAAGTACAAGAATGGACAAAACTAATGTGGGCTGTTAGAAGTCAGGACTGTGGGGGAGGAGTTGATAAAGGGGAACAGGCAAGAGGGGCCTATCAAGGTCCCAGTAATAGTCTGTCTTTTGATCTGAGGGCCGGTTACATAGATGTATTCAGTCGTGAGAATTTATCGAGGTCTTCATCTAAGACATGCACATGCCACTATACTTACATCATGCTTCAATAAAAGTTTGTAAGATGAATTTACAAGTCATGATTTATAAATGAATGCAAAAGAATAGAAAATACATCAGGTATTAAGGGTAACCATAAGTAAAACTTAAGCTCCGCCTCTGTGCTATATGTGTGCCTACATTGAGTAGGGACATCAAATGTATTTCTTACTATGAGTCACAGTCCAAAATCTTGAGAGCCACTGGCTTACACCAACCCTCTCATCTTAAGACGAGGAATCTGAGACCCAGAGAAGAGGGGGAATTAAGAGCAGAGCTAGGAGGGAAGCAGAGCTCAGAAGATGCTAGGTCTCCTTCTGCTGATTCTGTGTCTCTCATTTCCCTGCCAATTGGTGCAATGGCGTATTCGGCTGAGTAGGCTCCGTCTGACACCTTCGTCTCTGGGAGGCAGTCCTGTGCTTTCAGTCCAAGGGGAACGATAGCTTTTCTGCCCACAGACGGGCAGAGTCTAAGGCCCGGCCACCTCTGCAGGGGCGGGGCTCCAGCTCCCCGCAGTCCTTCCTGCCTCTTCTACCTCATCTGCTTCCCTCTGAGCTCCAGAAACATCACTGCGCTCAATCATGTTTTCATTTGTGTAAAGTGACTGTTGTGCCAAAGCCATTCGATGGGTGTACAAGTTGGAAAACTGTGAAGAAAATACACTGGGAGAAGGGAGTCCCACAGAGTATGCCTCGGTTCTGGCTTTGTGCTTTTAGTTTGTTACAAAGTCATGAGTCCGTTTGGCAGACCTCTTCCACAGAGGCTGGGGGCTCCCGGCCTCTGAGGGTGTACAGTTTGCAGGATGCGGTCATATCCTGGCCAGGCAGAGCTTCACAGAGGAGGGAAACGTTCTGTGGATTGTACAAGGCTTAGTGTGAACCTTGCACAGGGCCTGGAGCCGTCATAAATAGGAGGTTGTATAACATCAGTGACTTTCCACGTCTCTGGACCATGATCCACAGCATAAAATACATGGGGTGTCTTCACTCAGGACACACCCCCGCTCACACAGGGAGATGAGTATGGTTTGGGATGGGATAGCCCAGATCTCTCCAGGAGGGGCACCTAGCCCAACCTAGGGAATGGGAGCCAGAGGGGGCCTCAGAGGCTTCCTAGAAGCCAAGGGGCCCAAGCTAAGGATTACAGACAGGGGAATCACACAGGCAAGATTGCTGAGGAAAGGCCAGCAGGTGAGAACCTCGACCGAAAGAAGCAGTGTTGCGTTCTAGAAACGGCGAGCAGGGAAGTGAAGTTGAGGCTATGTGTGGGGAGTGTGGGAGAGGATCAGAAGAGGTGGGGACAGGGACCAGATGGTGAGGAGCCTCTGTGCCCTGACGATGTGTCCAGGGTGAAAAGGCAACCGTTCATGAGATTCGTGTAGGCAGGAAATGCCTGTCGCCTTGGAGACAGAGGAGGACATGCCGGCAGACGCAGCTATGAATGTCGGCGCATCCCACGACTGTGTTTTACAGCGCTCGCTTGTGTCATCTTCAGAGAAGAGTTTCAGAGAAGTCTCCAGACCTACGCCTGGCTGCAGGCTGGAACTGGAGAGATGAGTGAAGGAAGAGTTCCCAGCCTTGCAGTTCTGCCAGCGGCCTGACAGGTCAACACCAAACACAAATTTGACCTAGTAGTTACTGTTCCAGGGTGGAATGTCCCAAACTGTGTTCCAGGGTATCTCAGCCCTACAAAACATGGTTAAGAAAGAAAAGGAGGAGGGTTCCCTTTTGAGGGATCTGAGAAGTACTGTGTACCGAATTGTCCCTGCTGGATCTCACTTCCACTAGCATACTTCAGGCTGCGAAGTCCTGTAGTGAGGATGCTAACCTAATGTCGCTCAAACTTACTTGTCTAGAACCCCTATTAAATGTTTATTTATTTATTTTGAGAGAGAGAGAGAGCACAGGCAGGGGAGGGGCAGAGAGAGAGAAGCCCAAGCATACTCCATGCTCAGCCCAACACAGAGTTCGATCCCACTACCATGAGATCATGACCTGAGCCAAAATCAAGAGTTGGACACTCAACCGACTGAGCCATCCAGGCACCCCTGTCCGGAATGCCTTTTCCATGTGTTTTCAAATCCTCTCTTCTTCGGAACTTGTGTTAGGAAACTCTATCCCAGAGAATGGTCTGAAAGGCTGGTTGGGAGCTCTGAGGAAGGAGAAAAGGACTCTCTCTACATGAGAGAGGACAGGGAGAGTTTTCCAGAGAGGGAGATTTTGTGTGCATTATATAAGACCTACTCTGAGACTGGCAGGGGCGTCTGGCCCCCAGTGAGCGCCGTTAAATAATGAATGAATGAAGGAATGCCTACTGCGTGTGCTGGTGAGAAGAATCTCAAGTTCTCAGCAAGGGCTGGAGACAGGGGTTACACATGAGCAGTGGTGCTGAGCAAGTGTGTCTTGGCAGTTAGATGGGGGGTCTGTTTCCTCTTACTTGCCCCCCTCTCTTGACTGTTTTGGAAAGGGAATCAGCAGACAGCAAGGCAAAGGAGTGTAAGGTCACATACTCTAGAGCCAGACTGCCTGAGTTTGAATCCCAGTTTCATCACATTCCAGCTAGTTCCATAACTCTTCTGTGTTTTAGCACCTCCGCTGGTAAGACAGACCTAAAAATAGTGCCCAGGATTCCATGTTAATATAGTCAGAGTCTATATTAGGGGTGAGATAGGGGTGGGACCTGGCAGGTGGTAAGCACCACTTAAGTGCTGTTTTCCTTTGCTGGCTTCTTCCACTGGGTCCCTCCCTTGGCCTCTGTCTGGGTTCCCTTTCCACTTGCCCAGCGGACTACAAATCCTCAGACTCCTGAACGAGGTGTTCTGCACATTTCTCCTCCTCCAACCCCCCACTGGCATTGGGAAGGGCCAGGAAGACGTTTCTTCGTTTTCCGTAGTCAGGGCTGTTTGAGGGAAGGTTCAGGCTCCACTCCCGCCCGCTCCGGCTGGGTAAATGTTTCTGAGGAAGTCCAGCACATCTATTATTAATTTACTGCAAGCAGCTGCTGTATGTTCCATAATCGCTTCTGCCTACACATGTTTTTGTAGGCCGTGCAGAGTTCTCCTGGCCTTAATGCTTTTCAAGGGGTGTGGTGGCAATCGGTCTCTCCTGCCTTTGTCTCCCTGGGGAAGGGTGGCCTGTGGTGCAGGGTGCACGTTGGATCGTGTGTCATTCTGGCCATGGAACTCATAGAATCTTTTCTTTATACCCCCTACTCTCAGCTTCATACCTGGCTTAGTGGCCAGAAACCCGGTGTCATCCTTGAGAGCACTGTCTCCGCCATGGCCTCATGTCCATTTGGTCACCAGGTCCTAGCGACACCATCTCCCAGACCTCACAAACCCGGTCCCTTCTCTCTTATACTGCTCCCAGTCAGCTAGTCCCGGCAGCCGCTCCCTCCCATCCCCCGGGTCCCAGGGTCCCTGATCACGAATCTAAATCAGGACCCCTGCTTTGCATTGACATGGAACCCCCACTTTCTAAGTCAAGTTTCCATCTTTGTATGACCTGCTCCTGTCCAGCCTCTCTGCTGAACTGTAAGTCCGTGAGGATAAAGGACCAACTTCATCTTACTAATAATGCTTGATGAATAGAAATCTTCTCCCAATTAGTGACAGACAAGACTATGCTTTTCATTCTCCTCCCTCCCTCCCTCCAACCCTCCTGCCTCTCCTTCCTTCTTCCTTTCTTTCCTTTTCTTAATTACAGTTGAAAGGGTGTTAATGATCACTGAGTCAAATTTCCCAGAGGAATTTCAAGGCCACTGTGGGAAGAAAGGAAGCAAAATAGGCAGCACCTTGAGCCCCCGACCTGTCACCAACCGAGAAGTTACCCTTTATCTCCTTACATATTAGAATTTTATTTTTTCTTTTCTTTAGGGAAAGTAAAAATGAGTTCTTTTATAGGACTGACTCTGTAGCTGTACTTGCTGGGTTTAAATGCCAGCTCCACCCTCTCTGCTGTTAACCTGGAACAAGTTATGGAAGTTCTTCAGGGTCAGTCTTATCATCTGTAGAATGGGGTAATGGTAATGTCTACCTCAGAGATTTGTTAGATTAACAAGTAAAGTACTTAGGAGAATGCCCAACACATGGTGATGTATTTAGTTAGTTATCGTGGTTTTCGTTTTGATCATCTCCATTCATGGAACCATGCATTAGAGTTCTGCACTTCCGTTTGCCTAGATCATGTCCAAATCTCCCAGTTGTTAGGATTTATACTTTCAGCTTTCACCGGCTGAGACACATAGAAGGCAGAAAGCTGCCATCGATTCAATGATGTCTGAACTCAATGTGTATTCGTCATAACAGCCCCTACATATGTTGTGCAAGACATTGATTCAGTTATACACAATGCACGTGAGCCAACCTACAGGTTCCTAGATGTTCCAGTAAAAAATAGCCCCCAGTTAGAAAACTTTGATCTGGATTCTTGCTGTTTCCTCCGGAAACATCTTCACGTGCATGGTAGACATTAATGTTTCAATAAACAAGTAACTGGATGGATGGATGGATGGATGGATGGATGGATGATGGATGAAGCTGTTTCACATTTTCCTCTTGATTTACTTTGAGCATAAGTGTATATGTCTGTTGATGTGGATGTATCTATGAACATTTGCAGAGAAAGCCCCAGCTATCTGGGGGAAAGGCCCGGGGAAGAAGATTGTCATAGTTACTTAGTTTGCATATTTCCCCATTTTTTAGTTTACAAGGTCATTTTTCACTGGAGCCCTTTCAGCTGTCCAGCATTAACAAAAGATAAGCACTCCCTCCACCTCTTCCATGCCTTTCTCCTCCAACAATGAGGCTTTGTGCTGGGAAGATTGCCTACGGATACTTCTTTCTCAAGGCCCCACAGCCTTGTCTGGCTTCTATCAAGAGTATTGATGGGGGAGGGGGACACAGACAGTTGAATTCAGGGAGCGGTGCCTGTGGCCTGGTGCCAACTCAACAAATCAGGTTGGGGTAGATAATTTAGTATCTCTTCTGAGATATAGGCAGCCTGTTCACCTGACCCGGGTATCCAGCTATCTGCAGCCAGCACCCTGGAAGTCATCAGGCTCTGGTTTCCCAGGGTCCCTTGCTCCAGGCCCAAGAGAGGATGCAAAGCTGAAGCAAATGGTGGGAGATGTCAGAAGGATAGGTAGCCAGTGCAAGGGTGTGAAGAATTTTACCCAGTAGCTGTAGGCATCTGCCGTGGCTACTGTGTCTTAGGGCCTCAGTTCACTAATGAGATTAAAATGCCAACAGCCTGCCTCTACACACACTTACTTAGGAACACATTGGCTTCAACTGCTTAATGAGTGTTAGTCAGGAATCTAAGAAAGGCCTGGGCAGGCAGGCGCCTGACTGATTCCTTGTTGATTAGAATACTAAATGTGTCACCCTTTGAAAGCCCTCACTTGTTTGGAGAGCAAACCCAGAGTTGAGATTTCCTGGTAACCCTTACATTCCCACTGTTTCCAGATGTTTGTAAATCAGTGAGCTGAGCTAGGTAAAGAATGGTTGATGAGGATGTTTTGAAAATGACAGGGACAACAATAATGATGATGACTGTCACAGTAATAAACAGTGGTTATCAAACCTGGCTGTCCACCAGAAACACCCAAGGATTTGCCTGTTTGTTTGTTTTTTTAAAAATACAGCCTCCAGGGCCCTATCCCTAGTGATTTTATTTCTCCAGACCTGGGGGCCTGGGAAACTATATGCTTAACAAGCACACTGGATGATTCCGATGTTCCTGGCTGAACCCTGGCTTTGGGAACTGCTCCTCTGTACAATGAGAGTACACTGGACCGACACTGGTACCTGACTGTTACTTCCTAAACTGTGTGGCATTGTGCCTATTGCTTAGTCACTCATAATCCTCTAAAAGGGATTATGTAAAATGGTGCAACCACTATGGAAAGCAGTGTGATGATTCCTCAAAAAATTTAAAATACGAATTACCATATGATAAAGCAATTCCACTTCTGGGTATCTACCCCCAAAAATCGTTTGTATGTACATATTCATAGCAGCATTCATCACAACAGCCAAGAGATAAGTCAATTAATGAATAAATAAACAAGATGTGGCATATGCATACAATGGAGTATTAGTCAGCCTTAAAGAAAAGGAAGGAAATTCTGACACTGCCACAATGTGGGTGAACCTTGAGGACATTATTCTAAGTGAAATAAGCCAGTCACAAAAAGACAAATACTATATGATACTCTTGTATGAGGTACCTACAATAATCAAATCATGGAGACAGGGAGTAGAATGAGATATAGCAAAAGCAATTCTAAAAGAGATGTTCATAGCAATAAACACCTCTGTTAAGAAGCAAGAAAGATCCAAATAAGCAACCTAATGCCACACTTAAGGAGCTAGAAAATGAACAAGCTGAGCCTAAAGATAGCCTAGGAAAGGAAATAATAAAGATAGGAGGAGAAATGAATGAAATAGATAACACAAAAACAAGAAGAAGGATTCTCTGAACTACAAGTTGGTTCTTTGAAAAGATAAACAAAATTGGTAAATCTTTACCTAGACTAACCAAGGAAAAAAGAGAAAGGACCCAAATCATAAAAATTATAAATGTAAAGGAGACATTACAATTACTACCACAGAAATTGAGAGAATCTTAAGAGGCTACTATGAGCAACTATATGCCAACAAACTAGGCAATCTAGAAGAAATGGAAAAATCTTAGGAACATACAACTTACCAAGACTCTCTCTCTCTCTTTAATGTTTATTTTTGAGAGAGAGAGAGAGAGAGAGAGAGAGAGAGAGAGACACAGAGCATAAGCAGGGGAGGGGCAGAGAGAGAGGGAGACACAGAATCCAAAGCAGGCTCCAGGCTCTGAGCTGTTAGCACAGACCCAGATGTGGGGCTTGAGCTCATAAACCACAAGATCATGGCCTGAGCTGAAGTAGGACGTTTAACTGACTGAGCCACTCAGGTGCCCCAATTCTATCAAAACTTTTTAAGCAGAATTAACACCAATCCTTTTCAATCTCTTCCAAAAAAAAACTCAAAGAGGAGTGAACACTCACAAACTCATTTAATAAGACCAGCATATCCTGATATCAAAACCAGAAAAGGGCATTACTAGGAAAAAACAAACAAACAAACAAACCCCAAAAAAACCTAGAGGCCAATATCCCCAATAACTATAGGTGCAAACATTCTCAATAAAATACTAGCAAATGAATCCAAAAGCACATTAAAAGTATTATTCACCATGATCATGTGGGATTTATCCACATAAATGGGGTTCAAGGTTCAAAGTTGGTTCAACATACATAAATCAATTCACATGATACCTCACATAATAGAATGAAAGAAAAGAATCATGATCATCTCAATAGATGCAGAAAAGGTGTTGGACAAAATTCAACATCCATGGTAAAACTCTTAACAAATTAGTCACATAAGGAACATATCTCAACATAATAAACACCATATATAAGCCCACAGCTAGCATCATACTCGATGGTGAAAAGTCGGAAGATTTTCCTCTACGTTACAAAACAAAACAAGGGTGCCCAGTTTTACCACTCTTATTCAATATAGTACTTAAAGGTCTAGCTAAAGCAATCAGACAAGAAAAAGAAAGAAAAGATATCAGAATTGGAAAGAAAGAAAGAAAATTGTTTCTATTTGCAGATGACATGATTTTATATAAACTCCTACAGACTCTACCAAAAAGAAAAAACAACAAGAAAGAAAGAAACCTGTGTGGTCTAATCGATGAATTCAGTAAAGTTTCAGGATACCAAATTCACATACAAAAATCAGTAGTGTTTCAGGGTGCCTGGTGGCTTAGTTGGTTGAGCTTCTGACTCCGACTCAGGTCATGATCTCATGGTTCATGAGTTTGAGCCCCACATCAGGCTTGCCACTGTCAGCACAGAGCCCGTTTCAGAGCCTCTGTTCCCTACTGTCTCTATCCCTTTCCCACTCATGCTCTCTGTCTCAAAAACGAATAAACATTTTTTAAAACTCAACAGTGTTTCTATATACTAACAACAAATTTTCTGAAAAAGAAATAAAGCAATCAGTCCCATTGACAATAGCATCAAAAACAGTAAAATACTTAGAAATACATTTAACTAAGGAACTGAAAGATCTATACTCTTAAGACTGTAAGACACTGATGAAAGAAATCAAAGAAGACACAAATAAATGGAAAAGTATCCTGTGTTCATGAATTTGAAGAATGATATTGTTAAAACGTTCATTCTATCCAAAGCCATCCACAGATTCAGTGCAATCTCTATCAAAATTTCAGTGGCATTTTTTACAGAAGAAGAAAAAACACCCCTAAATACTTATACGGAACCACAAAGAAATAGCCGAAGAAATCCCAAGTAAGAACAAAGTAGCAGGCATCAAACTTCCTAATTTTGAGCTACTCTATAAAGTTATAGTCACCAAAACAGTATGTTATTGGCATAAAAATAGACAAATAGACCAATGGAACAGAGTTGAGAGCACAGAAATAAACCCAAACATATATAGATAAATATTTTACAAAGGAGCCAGGAACACTCAATAGAGAAAAAACAATAAAGACAGTCTCTTCAATAAACGGTGCTGTGAATAACTGTATATTCACATGTAATAGAATGAAACTGGACCCATCTCTTATAGCACTCTAAAAAATAACTCAAAAGAGATCAAAGACATAAATATAAGACCTGAAACTAGAAGAAAACATAGGAAAAAAGCTCTTTGACATGGGTCTTGGTAACGCCTTTTTGGATATGACACCCAAAGCCCACGTAACAATATCAAAAATAAACAAGTAACACTTCAACAAATTAAATGCTTCTGCACAGCAAGAGAAACCCCCAACAAAGTAAAAGGACAACCTATAGAATGGGAAAAGATAATTGCAAGCCATTTATCTGATAAGGGGTTAACATCCAAAATACATAAAGAACTTACATAGCTAAATAGCAAAAACAAACACACAGAACAATAACCCGATTACAAAATGGGCAAAGGACATTAATAGATATTTCAATAGGTACATGAAAAGATACTCAACATTATTAATCATTAGGGGAATGCAAATTAAAACCCCAGTGAGATATTACTTGCAGCTAGAATAGCCACAATCAACAAGATGAGATAACATATGTTGGCATCTATGTGTGTGGAGTGTGTGTGTATTTATTGGTGGTTATGTAGACATACACATAATAGAATATTATTCAACCATAAAAAAAACAAGGAAATCATAGCATTTGTGACAAAATAGATGGAGTTTGAAGGCATTATAATAAATGAAATAAATGAAGACAGAGGGGCAGCTGGGTGGCTCAGTTGACTGAGCATCCAACTCCTGACTTTGGCTCAGGCCATGATCTGACGGTTCGTGGGATCAAGGCCCACATCAGGCTTTGCTTTGACAGCCCAGAGCCTGCTTGACATTCTCTCTTGCTCCCTTTTTCTCTGCCCTTCCCCCGCTCATGTGCTTGCTCTCTCTTTCTCTCTCTCTCTCTGTCTCCCAAAATAAATAAACATTAAAAAAGAAAAGACAAATATTGTATCATCTTACTTCTAGGTGAGACCTAAAACAACAACAGCAACAACCCGAACCAGAAAAACAAGCAGACTCAGAGAAGAAGAGACCAGACTTTTGGTTACTAGAGGGTGAGGGCAAGGAGAATGGGAGGAAGGTGGTCAAAAGATTCAGACGTCCAATTATAAGTGCTAAGGACGTAATGAACAACATGGTGACCAGAGCTAACAGTGCTGTGTTAGATACATAGGGAAGCGGTGAAGAGAGTAGGTCCTAAGAGTTCTCATCGCAAGTAGAATTTGTTTTCCTGTTTATCTTTCCTTCTTTCTTTTCTTTTTATCATATCTGTGTGAAAAGATGGATTTTAGCTGAAGCCGCTGTGGTAATCATCTCCCAGTATATGTAAGTCAAACCATCATGCTCTCCTCCTTAAACTTTTACAGTGATATATATCAATTGTTTATCAAGAAAACTGAAAGAAATTTCATAAAAGTTGTACGTTTATGCAGGTCTATACATTTCACACAAATGTTCTCTAGTTTGCCCTGAAAAGTCCTCTGAGGTGTATATTATCGTCACTGTTTTACAGATAAGGAAAACTGAGTCCAGTGACTGGTGGGTCCAAAGGCAACATGGCTGATATTGATTGAGAATCAAAACCTGAAGCCTGTCTGGCCCCAGACAGTGTATTTTTTGACTCTAGCAGATTTACTATGTAGGAGGTAAATCAGGGATGATTATTCATTTTCAGAAAAAAATCATTTACTTCACAGAAGTCCTTTGAAAAGCGACTCTCTTGTAGTACATTTAACAGAAAACCTTGATTATAAAGATTCATCTGGGGAGAGCGTTTTCGAGAATAATCTTTCCCATCTGTGTGGCTGTAAAACCGTATCGGAACACTGTCACAGGTATTATGTTGAACATCAACTTGACTTAGACAAAAGCTGTTCACTCTTTCCTCTATAGCAATACTGTCTATTTGGTATTTATTGGTGGTTAAAAAAACAGGCTTTGGTACTAAATTGGAATCCCAGCTGTACTGCTTACTAGCTGTGTGAGCTCAGGCAAGCTACTTAGCCTCTCTGAATCTCAGTTTCTTCATCTGTGCAGCAGGCATAATAACTGAGGTTTTATATATAATGAATGCTAAGCCCTTGTCCCTGAGTGACAGACAAGTGAGGAATGTCATTTGTAAGTTACCATGTTCATCCGACTACCTTCTAAGAATAATTTGGCTTCCTATGTACAAAAATAGATTAACGATAATAGGTTTTTTTTCCCAATGTCAATTAATACATTGACATTCTGCTTTGTATTTCAGTCTCATGTGAACTTTCTAAGTGTCCTCAGATCCCATTAACACTAGGACACTGATGAATTTGAGTTTCTGGAAAAGCCTGAGCTAACATCCTGACCCTAAGGTGGAGAAATATCCCCATATTTTTCTTCTGTGCCTCAGTTTCCCCTACCTTGCTCACAAGGTTCTGGTGGTCTTGGCAAGGACCCTCGAGTGCCCAAATACAAACAGCATGGGAGGCCAGCTAGAATGCCGCACCCTCTTGCAGACACTAAGAATCTTCAAGAACAAGGGCAGTGGGATAGTGAGATCTGGAGTTCAGGAAAGAGGTCAGGGCTGAAGAATAAGACTCAGGCTGCAGACTCCAGAGTAGAAGCAATTATCCAGGAGAGGGGGGAGCATGAGAAGAAAAGACCAGATTGAGTTTATTGCAGTAATTCAGGGGAAGTGAAGACCCGAGTCAGTCCACGGTAGTGGGAACAGAAAGAAAGTTACGAGGGTATAGTCAATATTATGTGGTTTCTGCTAGTTTTACGGTTGGAGAAAAGACATCAAGATAATTCAGAACTGACTAATTCCAGCCCCAGCCCCTTCCGCTGCCCATCCCAGGCTAAGCATGTTGCTCCTCATTTATGGCCCCTCTGAGTTTCTCCATAGCAAACCCCACAGTGTATCGTAATTGTCTGTGTATGTGTCTACATCTTCCGCATTTCCGTCATTCAAGGGCTTACTGACTTCCTTACAGGTCCTGAATCAGTAGTGCCTCCCCCTCCTCCAGGCCTCTGCCTCCCTTACCCCAATTCATTTCTCTGCATAGCACTACCCAATGCAGATACTGTGTGTTTCCCCTAGCTAGCACTGCAGTTCCAGAGAGCAGGAACTTGGCTTGCTTTGTGTACAACTGTATTCTTAGCATCTAGAAGAGTACTCGAGGTATTCAGTAAACATTTGTCAAGTCTCCTTGGGCTCTTCGCTTTTCCAGACTGAACATCCCCAGTTCACATGATGTGGCTTCCTAACCATCTTGGCCACAGCCTGGAGACCTTACCCCACCCAGCAATCCAAAGGCTGTCTGCACTGTTTTGTTCTGAATAATTGGACTGTGATTTCTCTTGATGAAGGCACTCTGGTAAACAGGTTCACTTATATAATTTGCGAGAGACAGTGTGAAATAAAAGTGTAGATCCCTTTTAATAATTATTAAGAATTTGGGGACGCCTGGGTGGCTCAATCGGTTAAGTGACTTTGACTCAGGTCGTGATCTCACAGTTCATGAGTTCGAACCCTGCATCGGGCTCTGTGCTGACAGCTCAGAGCTGGGAGCCTGCTTCAGATTCTGTGTCTCCTTCTCTCTCTGCCCCTCCCCGGCTTATACTCCATCTCTCTCTCTAGAAAATAAATAAAACACTAAAATATTTTTTAATTAGAAAAAAATTTTAAATTATTAGGAATTTGAAGATAGACACAGCAGCACATTTAACCAAGGATGGGCCCTTCTGAATGCAGAAGACCTAACTATACAGGTCACACATCTGTACAGAGAGGACCAGGGCTTAGCAGCTTGTAAATATGAGGCTTGGAGTTTTTGTTTTGTCATGTAGAAAATAAGGAACTACAGGAGCGTTTTGAACAGAGGTGACATTTAAAGTTTATCTCCTTTCTTTCTTGATTGTAAATTATACTCATTGTGAAAATTTGCACAAGTGAAAAAAGGCACAAAGCCCTGTTAATCTCTTTTTTCTCCTATCTCCTCCCTTACAGGCACCAAATCCGAAAATAACCCGTGAACATTAGGTTAATTTCCTCACCTGAGGCGGGGTTTTCTTCCTGATGTAACATAGTTAAGATCATACTTCAGTGGCCATTTTTGTCTGGCTTTAGTCACATGATGTTGTAAGAAGAGGCAGGGCAGGGGATACCTGTTTAACGTGTGCTTAGGGAGATTGGCCGGGAAGGAAGCCAGTTTACAGAGTGGACTAGGGCCACAGGGTTGGCAGCAAGGACTGAGACAGAGGTAGAGTTAGGGTCCTGGAGGAGAAAACCAGGGAGCCCCTGGATTAAGAGTTTAGGGGTAAGAGTAGCAGGAGAACAGTTGGAGAGCTGAAGCTGATGGGAGGTGACCATAATCTCCACTCCTCTTGAATTCCCTTGATTAGTGGGAAAGAACACCAAAATGTGGCCATATGTCTTTTGTAGACTCTGCAGGTGATGGCAAGCAGTAGGCCATTACGCAACTCTTTGGCTTCTCCCGTCTAAGGCAGACCTGCCCTTCCTCCCGCTGCTCCTCCTTCCCTGGCCTGTGCTCCTACTCCCTAAGCTGGGCCCCAGAACACCCTTGGGCAGTAGCGGATGGGAGTTCATGGAGAGAGCAGTCATGGCGGGGTGACGGTTCGCAACATGGGCAGATTCCTCAGGGTGTAGGTTGGCCCGTTTGTTGGCAATCTGCAGTGTCTGCGCATGCAAAGGGGAGAGTTAACATTGTCGTTGGATCCTTAATTGTGCATTTCATGAATTTTCATGTTTCCGCTCGCAAGCTTAATGTTGCTTTCGCGGTGAGTTTTTTTGTACTTGAGCATAAGAGCCTTGTAATTACAGAGCGTTGTGGATTGCAGAAGGTGATTAAAATGGATTTCATGACATCGGAGTTCTTCCCACCCCCACTCACACCACCAGGTCCAGGAGGTGGGGGAGTAACTCAGACACAATCCCACGAAGTTCAGATAATCAGGGTTGAAGGGCATGAACTTTCTTCTCCAGGCTTTGCCTGCCTGGGTCTTGGATCTGCTCCAAAACGGCCCTCTCTCTCTTCTCTTCCTCCCGACCTCCTCCTCTCTCTTATGAATGAAGTCTGGCTATCTCCCTGACCCCGCCAGGGCCGGCTGTTTTCTCAGTCACAGCAACAATAAAACAGAGTGGATTTTCGTCTTTGCTTTTGTACCACCACTAAGTGTGTTTCATTTGCCTTCTCTGTCAGCCTAGACTCCCACCTGAGAGGGTCATTCATTTTGAATAGAGGCCCGAAGATTGCTAAAACTAGCCAGGGTGTAAGAATTCCCTCTTCAGCCTCTCTTTTTCCTAAGATAAGTTGGTTGTTGATGGAAGTGAGCTCGACCTCTACCTTACTCTGAATCAGGGAGGGCCAGGTGGTGCTTGGAGGAGGAGGAGGAGGAGGAGGAGGAGGAAGAGGAGGAGGAGGAGGAGGAGGAGGAGGGTTAAAGAATCAGTGACCCACGGTTGGGGGGGGGGGGCAGAGGGAGGAGTGGTCTGCAGGTTTCCTGGGGGAGGCGGGGACCCTGCCTGGAAGGAGGAGGAGGATCCTGCTGGGATCCCTGGAAAAGGAAAGCAGAGAGGCGGGGAGTGCAGCCTGGCTAAACCAGAAGATGATGCTATAGAAATGACCCACCTTGACCAACTAGGAAACCAAGTCAGCTTACCTAAGTGAGTGTGTGTGTGTGTGTGTGTGTGTGTGTGTGTGTGTGTGCGCGTGCGTGCGATATTAGTGCTGGAAGGGACTTGGGAAGTCATCTGAGCCAGTTCTTCCATTAAAAAAAAAATCTCCTTCACTGCATGCGGCCTGGCCCATCGGAGCCCATGCAGCCTCTGTATGTGAATTAGAAAGTGGTATACCTCCCCTCCCCAAGTAAACATAGGAGCCCAGCCCTGAAGCACCCCCCTCAGCTGTGTGTCCTTGAGCAGTGAACAACCTGCCCAACCATATGCAGTGTTTCCAGAACAGAGACTGAAAGCGGGTCTCTCCTTCTCAATTCACAGCACTCCCTGTGCACCTAACCATGCCCTCCCCCATACCAGAATCCCCGCCACACCGAACCCTGCCTGACTCTCAGGATTTCCTTGTATCTCAGAGCCTAACCACCCATATTCTAGAATTTAACTGTTCATATTATTTATACACAAGCATATACAAATTGACAGACACAGGTATACTCACGTGAGTAAATGTGTCCACTAGAAGGATTCAAAGGTGTTACTACTACTTGGGGCGCCTGGGTGCCTCAGTTGGTTAAGCGTCTGGCTGTGGATTTCACCTCAGGTCATGACCCCAGGGTCTTGGGATTGAGCCCCCTGGTGGGGCTCTATGCGGAGGGTGGAGCCTGCTTGAGATGCTCTCTCTCTCTCTCTCTCTCTCTCTCTCTCTCTCTCTCTCTCTCTCTCTCTCTCTGCCCCTTCCCTGCTCACATGTGTGAGCGCCCTCACTCAACCTCTCTCTCTTTCTAAAATAAAAATAAAAAACAAAAAACCCACAAAGATGTTGCTGTTCATGGCTGAGCATGTTCATGGATGGGCAGGAGGTCCCCTGCACCTCACACAGGGACGGGGCAAGTTGCCGCTTACTCCTGTGGCTCATCACCTACCCTGCCTCTCTCTGCTCACGCCTTGCCCGTCCACTATGAACTTCAGGTTCCCCACACAGACAGTATTTTTCATGACTCCTCATTGTGTGATCCCTCTGCCTGGAGTGCTTCTCTCTCCCTGATTCCATCCAGAAAATTCCTGCCAAGCTGTGCTTTGGCAGTGCTGTGCATCTGCTCTCCGAGGCCTTCCTTGACTCCCCACCTCCACCCCTCCTTTCTGTATATGACCCGTGTCCTCTGTGGATTTAGCACGCCTGGCACCATATTGTATTTGGGTTTCCATGTGGATTTAGCACGCCTGGCACCATATTGTATTTGGGTTTCCATGGTAGTTTCCCCATTAGAGCGGGGGCTCCTGATGGTGGGCCCACAGTCTAACTCATCTCTGTGGCCCCTGCCCACAACACAGACCCTGGCACACCAAGGAGGCCCATTTTGGTGAATGCCTTAGCCCTGAAAGAGGAAGGGAGGTCCTTCACGGCACAGGCTCAGGAAGATGGCCACACCTTAATAGCCTGGGAAAGTAGGGTCAGGTGCTTTGCTGACAAAGGGCCTGTCTCAAGGTACCCTGTCCCAGATCCCAGTGTCACCCCTCCAAAGCCAACACGCCCCCTCCCATCCTCCGGGATGGGGAGCCTGCGGAACAGGACAGCCTGTTCTTTGGCCTGAGTTGTGGAATTCACCTGAAGCACACACCCTCTAGACCCAACAGGGTCTCTGGTCTCGGCTTCAACCCGTGGATCCAGGAGCCCCATATGGACAGCTCTTTCCTCCCCTAATCCAGCACGGTCACCACGTGGTCCTACTCAAACTGTTGACAGGGAGAGGTGGCAGCCGCTCAGACAATCCCCATGACCTGTCCCTCACCAGCTCACTTTTCCGAACACCCCCTGAGAGCTGGGCCACGGACTCGAGGTGCCAGGCCAGAACCCACACAGGCTGCCCAGTGTGCTGCAGACGTGTTACTGGGAGATACAGCTACCCATCCCCTCTGCTACTGGGTAGTTAGGGACGGGACTGCCAGACCAACGCTACCCTCACCTCTGTGTGCTGTGAGTGGGTAAGGGTTGGGCAGCCACTGTAGCAGGTTTGCAGCAAATAAAGCCTGGTCCTTCCCTGAAGGTGGGACCCTCCTATCACGCAGGGTGGGCATCAGGCTCTGAGAGTCATCAGCATGGAGGTGTACAAGGTATCCCGGCTGCAGACAGGGGCATGTTATTGCTTCTGCTAAAGGGGTCACAGAAGACTTTACAGAAGAGGTGATATTTCAACTAGGCTTCAAAGGAGAAGAAGTAGGCATTTACCCGCAGGAAGTGTCTTTTGGGCCAGACCACAGAAGGGGGCAGGTAGAAGGCAAGGGAAGAAATAACAACAATAATAGTGGCGATATTAGGTACCGATGGAGTTCCAGGTATGGACTGTCTCATTTAATCCTTTCTGCAGCCCCGCGGGTATTCCCCTTTTATGCCTGAAGGAACTGAGGCACAGAGAAGTTCAGTAATTCCCCAGAGTCACACAGCTAGTAAGGTGGCAGAGCTAGGATTCAAAACCAAGCTTTGTCATCTTGGAAACATTAAACTTAACATTCCTGAGTACCTGTTATTTTTAAAGCACTGTAGGACACTTTCCAAATGTGGGCTCCTTAAACCCTCTCAGCGACCCTTCGAAACCTTTTACGTGTGGGGAAACAGAGGTTTAGAGGGGTTGCTCAGCTTATCTTGCTCCCATGGCGGGGCTGGGCTTTGAACCCCAGCCTGCCTGCCGGAAGCTCTCTCCACTGCCTCTCAGGCTCTGTCAGTCTTCTCTCGCCCTGCTTCCCTGCTAGGAGCCTCCTGGGATTATTCCCCAGGCGCTCACGGCCAGAACCGCTGCCTCGGAAGCCCATAAAATGAGGCTGGTTTGCATTCTGGCTGAGAAGCTCGCTTCCCAGGGCTGCCTCTGCCCTCCCAGCAATTAGGCCCTGTCACACCACGCCTGCCAAGAATGCTTCATAAATACTCGTGCCTGGCCAGATTTATTGGCGAGCTATATTAATCACATTTTAAAAATAAAAAGTGAAATAAATAATAAGTGGCAATATTCTGCTTTCATAAAAACCACCTGCAGCTCCAAAGGTAGCTGGCACCTTGCGTTCTTGAACTGTCACACGTCCCCGCTCACCGCCGTAAATGTTAACGTCCCTCCTTAGGCAGATAACCGCTCTGACAGGAACCCACAGATGGGCGCGAAGTGAGTCACTGCTACACAGGCATCATCAAATGGAGACGACGGACTTACCCTGGGCCTGCTGGGTGGCGGAGCGGAAATTACCAACTGTGAGTGTTTTGAGTCCATGGTTGGGGAGGGGCAGAGAGAAAGGGGAGACGGAGAACAGATCCTCCTCTGGACACATTCACCAAAGGGGAGCCCATTTCTGGGCCAAGCGCACGGTGGTCACCGGGTCTAATGGCCAGCATCACTGCCAGCCTGGGAGCACCTGAGGAAAGAGGAGAGTTTTTGTTTTTTTTACTTTTTCCTATTACAAAAGTAATACTGTCTAAACGATGCGTCCTTCTGAGGGTATAACATTTGGAGGCATATGATGCCCTTTTGCCCCTTATTGGTGATGTTAATTTTTTTTTATTTTTTTTAGCGTTTTTATTTTATTTTTGAGAGACATAGAGACAAAGAATGAGCAAGGGATGGGCAGAGAGAGAGGGAGACATAGAATCTGAAGCAGGCTCCAGGCTCTGAGCCGTCAGCAGAGAGCCCGATGCGGGGCTCGAACTCACAGACCATGAGATCATGACCTGAGCCGAAGTCGGTCACCTAACGGACTGAGCCACCCAGGTGCCCCGGTGATGTTAATTTTGATCACTTGGATACGATGGCATATCAGTTATATATGTATATTCATACACACACATATATACAATATATAATGAATCACAGCTCTATGTATTAAGATATTTACCTATGTATGTTTTATATATATGCGTGTGTCTGTGTGTGTGTGTATATATATATATATATATGTAGAGAAAGAGAGAGGTAGAGAGACGGAGAGAGAGAATGAGAGATTTATATTAAGGAATCGGCTCACACAACTGTAGGGCTGGCACGTCTGAAATCCATAGGGCAGGCCAGCATTCTGGAAGTCCAGGCCGGAGTTGATGCTTCAGTTGGACATACAAGGTAGAATTTCTTTCTCTGAGAAACCTCAGTGGTTGTTCTGAAAGTCTTTCCACTGATCGGATGAGGCCCACCCACATCACTGAGGATAATCTCCTTATTTTCTTAAGGCGAATTGATCCTAGACATTAACCACATCTACAAAACACTTGCACGGCGTCAGCCAGAATGTTCGATCGAAGAACTGGGTACTACAGCCTAGCCAAGAACACATAAAACTAACCATCCCAGATGGTTTCCAGTTCCCCTATTGCCAGATTTTCCTTTGTAATAAATAAGTATTTTACAGGGAGATACTTCAAGGCTACGTAAATATCCTGTTCTTCATCAAACCTCCCCTCCCCCCCACCCACCTGGATCTACTACTGATTCTTGCTGGAATTGTTTTTACTATGACAGTTATACGAAGTGCTATCCCTGGGAGAAAGGATCTGAGATCCTGGTTTCAGGACCCAGCTTTACCACTCAGTTCGTCGTGTGCCCTTGAACAAGTTACTGACTTTCCCAAGCCAGGGTCCTCCCTGCTCAAATAGGGATGACATCACTTGGCCCAAAGTCTCGGAGCACTTTCTATATGTACCATAAATGTTTGTGGCCTTGAAGGCATTAAATGGACACGTCCATGCCTCAGTGGAGTAATGGCCGATCTTATTCCTGGGCCTCATTGATTAGGAGAGGGACCTGAGACCACTGAGAGGGTTCCTTCAGCAAAATCATCTTCTTTACCGTCCTCGTCGTGCGATACAATGTCAGACTCTGCCATTAACATTGACCCAGGGAACGCTGACCAACTGTGACAGGATACATCATCTGAGAAGCGTTCCCAGAGCTGGTGATATTCAAGTGGAGTGTTGAAGGACAAGGCTTGAAATCAGACAAGAGAGGACAAGTATTCCAGGTGGAAGAGGAGCATGTGCAGTGGAGAGGGCATGGGAGAAGGGGTAAGGAGAATGGCTAGTCTCGAGGCGTGGGTGGGCACTATTAAGTTTTCCAGAAGCACCACAGAGGGAGTTGTCTATTTGTATTTTTTTCCCCTGCTATTGCTATGATGACTATGATTACCATTACTCTATCAAGTCGTGTATATCGACACTCTTGTATACATAGTAGAAAGCAAGTCATTGTTCCGAAGCAGCATGGCATGGTGGTTACGATACGGACTCTGGGGCCAGACTGCTTGTGTTCAAATCCCAGCTCTGGCAACCTAGTGCTTGTAGGACCCTGAGAAAATTAATTAACTGCTCCCTGCCTCAGCTTCCTCATCTGTGATGTGGGAAGGGGAATCATAGTATCTTCCTCACAGGATTATAGTGATGAGTAAGTAAGTTCTTGTTTCTTAAGGCTTTAGCATAGTACTGGTGGGCACAGAGTAGATGATGTGTACTTGTTCGATAAACAAGAAAATATATTTTAGATATTTACTCGTTGGTCAAAAAGTTATTGTTTTCTTTAAGCTGGGCTACAAAATATTATTAATACTTCCATTTATCGCCGGTCTACTTACATTCCAGTTTACTTGGCTGCTGCATTGAAAGGTAATCCCTAACCTGCTTCCGTGGGAAAAGAGCAGAAGATGGGGTTCAGGAGATGGGAGTTCTGGTCCTATCTCTGCCATTACCCTGCACTGTGACCTTGGATAAGTCACCGTCTCTGTCTGAGCCTCAATTTTTCCATCCGTACAGTGGGAAGACTGAGCTGGATGATCTCGAAGAGCACCTCCAGCCCTACCTCTTGAGTGTTGGTGACCTGTGCAATGGCTCTCATTTCAGGGACAGGCCAGGGACTGGTGTCCATCAAGCACTCACTGTACTCCAGGCATTGCGAGGCCCTCTTGTCATGTGCTATTGTATGTGGTCCTCACAGCAACCCCGTGATGGAAGTGTGTTATTTTCACATTACAGTTGGATATGCCAAAGCTTTGGGAGGTGGGGTGACCAGTTGGCTGGTCGCTCTGCTAACAAGGAGCACAGCCGGGACTCCCGTCTGGGAATGCCCATCTCCATGTACCTTCTTTCCATTAGGCTGGCTTGCTCCCCAGCGGCTACTCAGCAAAGGTGTAGTGAAGGAGGGAGGGAGGGAGTGAATGAAAGAAGACATCCTTGCTCTGTTATGTTTGGGGAAATTTCCCCTCCTCCTCCTCCTCTTCCAGGTAGCTACACTTCCTGCCTTTCTCACTTACGAGCTGTGTGACTTAGAGCAGGTGATTTAACTTTGCTTAGTCTATAAAAGAGGGAAAATAATTCCTACTTGATGCAACTATCTTGAGGGTTAAAGAAAGAGCTCGTTTGAAACATGAGCAGAGTGACTAAAATCTAGATAATTGAAAAAAAATAAGGTAACTTCTTCTTTGTGGTTGTATGAATTAGTGGTTTTCAGACTTTCATGCCAACTTTGTGTTTTACTAAGTAAGCCAATTAAATAAGAGAATTCCTAATAGTAAGTAGAGGGTGCCCAGCCCCGAGCCAGTTCTCCCAGTCACCCAGCCACAGGATTACCTCACTGTTGCAGGGTGATGTGCAGAGTCAGCCCTTTACCTGTCTGGTTTAGGTCAAGGTGAAGTTTAGGGTCTCCTTTAGGTTGGTCCCATAAGGCCGGAGCTGGCTAGATGGGAGAAGAGGGGAAACGGGCACTTACCAGGCTGGCCTACTTGGCATTCCCCTCCAGCTCTACTCTGATACAATGGAAGAGCTTCTGAACTAGGAATCAGAAGGTGTAGATTCCTCCCTGCCTCCTGTTTGCTGTATGAACATGTCCTTTCCTACCCTGAGCCTCAGTTGACCCAATTGTGACATAAGGTTACTGTAATAACCTTGCTTGGCTAACCTCTCAAGGCTGTTGTGAGGATCCGGTGCAAGAAAGGACGGTACGTGTATCACAGCCTGTGATATGCTCTTTACATGTGAAGGACCAGCACCACCGATATCTGACAGCAGTGAAGGCAGTTGAGGCCAGAGATGGGAGGGGCAGGGAGAATTGGATTCTGATGGCATGAACCCTAGGATTCATCCTTTGTTCCTGAGTTTCCACACGGGAGAATTGTACCCGGTGTCAGACTGGATTTGTTTGGGGACACAGATGATATGAATTGCGGAGAAGCAGTGACATGAATGGAGTTCCAAATGAAGCCAAATTATATCCGTTGGTTTTACACTAGCTATTAACTATGTTGAGAGGGAGAAAATAGCGATTTCACCCTTTTGAACTGATAGTGGAGTTAGCTGGTAGCTCACACCTGTCTACATTAAGTTGTGGGTTCAGTCAGGGCTAATTACAGAATATAATTATAAATCACACTTCACTAGCATCTGCATGTGTATATCTACATGTTTCAAGATACAACTACTCAAGATAGTTCAACCTTCCCAGATAGTTAGTTCATTTTTAAAACAGAAGGTCTAGCATAAGCCTGCTACAATCAAGCCCATAACGGATACCCACTAGCTCCAGGAGGCTATTCAGGAAGGACTTAGGACCGTCACTGGGCTTCTGGGGTGAGGGCTGGGTGCCCGGGGGAGACTTTATAAATCTCTCCAGCTAGACAGTCGTAGTGGCCCAAGTGATGGAGATGGGCCTGTTTCCTATCTTCTCCTCAACTCCCTCTGAAACTTGTAAAGTTCTTCTTCACAAGAGGACTCCTCACCTGAAAAGTGTCCCGTTTTGACTGTTTACCCAAAGTCCGATACAATGTACGAACCCTCGGACCCAGTAATAGCACTTTCATGGACCTGAGTAGACAATCACGCAAAGGTATTTGCATGGAGAGTCTCCTTTGCAGCCCTGCTTGTCCTGACAGGAGGAGTGGAACCACCTAAATGCCACCTGCAGGGGCTGGCTAAGCAAATGGGGGTTACTCTACGCAAGGAAGTAGTAGGGCCTGCTTAAAAACCATGACAACCACCTGAGTAGATGGTGGTGAAAGATATTTATGATATGGTCAGTGGGGGGGGGGTGGGGATAAGCAGATTACGGAGTAGTATAAATAAAGAGGTTGCATGTTAAGAAAAAAGAAGTGATGTGTGTGAGTGTACACACACACACACACACACACACACACACACACACAGGCAGAAAGGCCTGGAGGGATTGCCGTGTACTGGTTGTGAGTTGGGATTCTCTCCCAGTAGTGGGGACACGAGGAATCTATTATTTTCTTCATGCTTTTCCATATTTTTCGCCAGTCACAAAAATTTCTTGAGTCCCTACGATGCAAAGCCCTTGCTTTCGAGAAGCTTACCGTCTGTTGGGAAGAGACAAAAAATAAAAAGTACACAGCTAATTCCAAATGCTGATGAGTGCTGGGAAGAAAAACAAGATCGTTAGTTTGAGAGACACTGACACAGGAGGAGAGACCAACGTCAGCTGGGCTGGCAAGGGAAGGAGGCCCTAGAGAGGGGCCATTTATTTTATTTTTTTTAAGTTTTTTTTTAAAGTTTATTTGTTTTCACAAGAGAGAGTGAGAGTACAAGTGGGGTGGGGCAGAGAGAGAGGGAGACACAGAATCCGAAGCAGGCTCCAGGCTCGGAGCTGTCAGCACAGAGCCTGAGGCAGGGCTCGAACCCACGAACCATGAGATCATGACCTGAGCCGAAGTCGGACTTTTAACCGACTGAGCCGTCCAGGTGCCTCTAGAAGGGCCATTTAAATGACACCTGACAAGAGAGAGATACCAGATGAAATCCAGCATAGGAGTGTTCTAGGAAGAAGAAACAGCCAGTGCAAAGGCCCTGAGAAGAAAAGGAATTTTGTACAATAACCATGTATGTATTTCTATAACCAGATAAAAAATTGTTATTCAAATATCTACTTGATCCATTCAGACACTCATAGGTGTGAGTGCTGCTGTTCTGGGGACCCAGTCAGAGAGCAATTGGAACAAGAGAGCAAGGAGCTGCGGAAAGTGCCTTCCAGGTGCCACCGTTGACTGATTCTCTAGAAGGGCATCGCCCTCGAGGCCAGCTCAGGGTTCGCCTTACCTTCCCTGAGGCGATTTTCTTCCTTCACATTTTGACATTTCTGAAAGCAGAAATTGCGATTGTCGTTGTAATCAATGTGTCATTTACACGTGGTGCTTTGTTTTCTCTTCTCAAAGAGGCTGCTGGCTGAACTGACAATGATTCTTACAATTGCCAGCGTCTTTGGACTGACGAAACACAGTGATAGTGTGGCAATAATACTAGAAGGACCAGGCTTGGGAAGTGGAAGGACCTAGGCGGTCCCTAAGGGATATGGGTGTTGGGAGACCATGGGGGAGACTGTATCTCATGGATCTCTGCGTACCCAGAGCACCAGCCATGGCCGAGCCTGGTGCAGGGGACCAGGGGACTGAAGTGCTTACAACACGGCCCTGGTCGGTCCTCAGGGAGCAACCAGGAAGGGAGACAGGCCTGCAACCAGGCAAGTATAACCCTGTTTGGTAAATGCCAGGGTGACGAGAGGCCCTGGAGGCTGGGGGAGCCATAAATGGTAGCTTCAGTCTGTGCTTGGGTGGGAGAAAGCTTCTGGAAGAGCTTCCCAGGCAGACAAAGCAGAAGAGTGTTCAGAGTTGGAGGGACAGAGGCACGGGCCAGCGTATGCAGGGAATGACGTGGAATGGCTGCAGCACAGAATGTGCACAGAGGACACCCCTCATCTGGGGATTGTGCTGGGCCTTGATGGTATGTTGAAGGGATAGGAGACCTGGGAAGATTTCAAGCCGAGAGGTGACATGGCTACATACTGTGATGTCCAGTATGGTAGCTACTAGTCACAGGTAGCTGTTTAAATTAATTAAAATTAAAAAACTCTTTTAAAAGCTATGAGAACACCTGGGGGAAAAAAGTTACATTAAAACTCAGTTCCTCAGGGGCGCCTGGGTAGCTCAATTGGTTAAGCATCAGACTTTAGCTTGCGTCATGATCTCATGGTTTGTGGGTTTGAGTCCCTCGTCGGACTCTGCTGTCAGCACAGAGCCTGCTTCGGATCCTCTGTCTCCCTCTCTCTGCCCCTCTCCCACTTGCTCTCTCTCTCCCTCTCGACATAAATAAATAAACTGAAAAATAAAAAACAAATAAAACATCAGTTTCTCAGTCACAATGGTCACATTTCCAGTGCTCGACAGTCGCGTGTAGCTAGTCGTACATAGGGACAGTGTGGACACAGAACACGTGTGTCATGACAGAAATTTCTTACGGACGGTACCGCCGTAGAATGATCACTTGAGGATGGGTGGATGGACAGATGGACAGACCAAAGAAATAGCAATGACCACAGTGCTTTCTGTCTGGCAGGCACCATCTAAAGGCTTTACATGTGTTGTTTCTTGAACCCTCGTGACCCCCCACGATTCACATACAGGTCCACCGAGGGGACAAGGCTGTAGGCCATTTGTCAGCATTTTCCAAGCCTTTACCTAGCTCAGCTCTGGCTGCTACTGGCCCCAGGGTCCTACTGCTTGTATTTTTGAAGAGTGTTGGAGCCTCGGCTTGCCGTAAAGGTCGCCATCTCACCAGCCCACAGTTGGCCGAGAAGTCGCTAACTGGACATCCTCCAAATTCCATGATGAGCACCATGCAACTTCACCAGAAAGTCCTTCCAAGTGTCTAACCCAGCTTTCCAGTTGATGACTGCGATTGTTGCCTGTTTCTTTCTGGTTAGCTTTCCCCCTCAGGACATGGAAGCTGTATCGTGCTAATATCGGGTTTACTCTATACTAGGCACTGTTTCAAAAGCACTTTACGTACTAACTCACCTAACCCTCCTAAGAACTGTGTGAAGTAGCTCTTAGTTTCCCCATTTGACACATGAGAGAGCTGACTGAGTCTTAGAGGGGCTAAGTAGTTTGCCCAAGGTCATACTTTGTCCCACAAGTCAGTGGTGGTGTTGGGATAGGAGCACACGCTGTCAGGCTTGGAGTCGGTTCGCAGCCGTGGGGCTGTGCGGCCTCTCATCATAAATCTTGTGGCTCTGGAAGACAGCTGCTAAGTGTACTTTCCACCTGTTTTGGCTGGAGTAGTATGAGAATTCGATTCTGTTCCAGAAAACCTTGGCTGAAAGTTATGCCCAGTCATAATACAAATGCCTCACATTTTGGGGGCACTTTATGTCATTTTTAGCGTCCTTTTCTGCCAGGAGTAGTTATGGTAATAGTCATCCTACAGTCACACCATGTTTTCTGCTTTACAAAGCACCTTCATTTGCATGTTCTCATTTAATCCTCACACCAGCCCTGGAAGGGAGGTGAGGTGAGGAATATAGTTTATCCACGTAATACAAGGAGCCCAGAGAAGTGAGGGCACCTGTTCCGGATTACTCAGCCCTACGGGATGCAGCTGTTTCTTGAATTCTGCTTTCATTGATCAAGAGCCTCTCAGCCTTGTCAGTAGGTTTCAAAGTCAAGTCAACGTTAAGGTTATAAAGCCATGACTCTGTGCGCCAACCCTGGGGTATGCCAAGGTCAAGACACGGTCTAATAAATAGAAATACTTTCAGAGTAGCTCGAGATTTCCACTTATGTTTCTTAGAGGTTGCAAGAGACACCAAATCCACAGGAAAACTTCTCAAAATCTCCCTTTTCTGTGTCTGCTCTCCCGCATTTACAGGCCTCAGCTTCTATGTCTCTTTAAAGAGATTTATTATGAAAACTTTCCATAATTATACTCTTTCATAATGACAAGTATTTATAACAAATGTGTACAATTAAAAAAATTTTTTTCACGTTTATTTTTGACAGAGAAAGAGAGAGCGAGAGAGAGAGAGAGAGAGAGCCTGCATCTGAGCGGGAGAGGGGCAGAGAGAGAGGGAGACACAGAGTCCGAAGCAGGCACCAGGCTCTGAGTTGTCAGCACAGAGCCTGATGCAGGGCTCGAACCCACGAACCACGAGATCATGACCTGAGCCGAAGTCGGACGCTTCACAGACTGAGCCCCTAGGCGCCCCACGAATGTGTACAATTTAAAAAATAATGATAAACTCTCATTTTCCCTCCCTACCAGCTTAAGAAACAGAACATGATACTATCTTTGAAGCCCTGTGGGGCCCCCACCCCAGTCCCTCACTTCAGGTAACTGCTCTCCTGCACTTATCCTCTTGCTTTTCCTTGTATTAGTCAGCTTGGGCAACTCTAACAAAATACCTTGAACTGGGTGGCTGATAAGCAACAAAAATTTGTTTCTTACAGTTCTGGAAGCTGGGAGTCCAAGATCAAGGCCTTCTGGCAGATCTGTTGCCTGGTGAGCCCACTTCGTGGTTCATAGATGTATTTTTCACTATGACCTCACGTGGCAGGAAGGGCAAGGGGGCGCTGTGGGGTCTCGTATAAGGGCACAGTTCCCTTCGTGAAGGCCCCGCCCTCATTACCTAATCACCTCCCAAAAGCCCCACCTCCTGATAATACCACATTGGGGATTAGGTGGCAATACACGAATTTTGAAGAGCATTAACTTTAAGTTCATAACGTATACCCAGACCACTTTTCAGCCCTCTCTCAGCAAAATATCCTCCCCAGCCACAGCCTGCATGCCTCTTGTGCTTCAGTCCTTGAGCCTTGCCCTGCACACCTGTCTGCCGTGACCTTCCCTGGAGTGCGAAGGGGCTTGGAGAAGAGAGACAGAGGCCCCAGGCAGAATCCTTTTCCAGTTAAGGAGAGTGGACGGCTGGGAACTCGTGCCATACACGCCGCGGAGGGAGGGATGGGGAGTGCATCCTATTAAATCTGTTCCTGGGAGTGGGGTTGTCACTGTGTCCCCTGGAGCAAGCCCCTTCGCCATGTGGACATCTGAACTGGAAAGGGACCTGCCTAGTCTAGAGCTTTCTAAAATTGTCACTTCTTCTACAAATAGTTACTGAGCACTTACCGTGTTCCCAGCGGTGTCATAGGTATAGGGGGTGTGGTGGGAAACTCCCCTGATCTCAAGCAATTTACTGCTTAGTTGTCCGTGTTCTGCCGCTGGCTCTGATCCTCCCTTCGTTACTAACCTACTCACCTTTAAAGGCTGGAGTGGGGAGAAAGTCAGATGGTAAATCTGGAAGTGCGTGGATCTTGAGGCAGACCCTGGCTGACACTGCTTGGAATCCCTGCGATCCCTGAAAGGAGATGGGCCAGGCTTAGGCCTGGAGCTTCGGGTACCCATACCTGTGGTTGCCCTGGTCTGCCACCAGATGTCACTGATGTGTAGGAGGGGGCAGGGAGCTAAGGGTGAGGCGTTTTCTTTTCGATGAAGTTGTGAAACGTGCAAAAGTAAGTGCTTACTGTGTGCTAGATGCCGTTCTGTTTCATGGGTGATGTTATTTGATGTGCACAGAAGCCCCCGCCCCCTTTTTACAGACAAGGAAACTGGCGAAAGGGAGATAAGGGGCATTCTCCCTGCTTGGTCTGAGAGAGCCAAGTAAGGTTGCTAATGAGATTAACATCAGCTCTGATATGAAAGTGTTCAACCAGGTGGCCCTTTGCTGCTACTAAAATGCTATGAACAGTGTCTCCTACAGGCAGCGAATGGCTGCACCAATGCATGAGAACCAGAACACTCTGCAATGATTAAAATCCATATGGGTGCCCGTGAGGGCTGCCCTGTATCATTAGGCAGATACAAGGGCACAGAGTGACAAGAGCCAGATAGTGGTAGCAGGCCTGTCCGTGTTCTCTGTCAGATATGTTGGAAACAACTACGGCCGTTGCCAGTTTGGGCTCGACGTAAGGATTAAAAAGTTCTCCTGCCCCAGCCGTAAAGGGCCCATAGATGCACAGGCTGTCGACTGTGAAAGCCTCCACCAGATCCTTTCTAAATCCCAGGAAAGCTCTGCTGAAAAGTTAGAGGGGAAAGTAGATGAGGAATTAAAGTCAAATTCAGTTGGGAAAACTCGGCATGTAATAGTTCCAATTCACAGGTCCAATGATGCCCTTGTCCGTCTCTTCATTTTCCTTCTAGGGGAGCATGGTCCTGTGGGAGGGGAAGTGACCAGTTCAGGGTCACACAGGTAGAGAGGACACTAAGTCTATGACCTAAGTGTCTACAGACCTTAAGTTCATGGCATGAGGCATCACAAGTCAAAGGGGCATGACCTGTGGGATGGGTTGCTCCACAAAGAGACTTCAGGGAGGCCTTGCAAAGGAGAGAAGGGCTGGTGCAAAGGCACTGAGGCTATTTCCCTGATGAAGAAAATCCCAGCAACATGCTCTCAAATGCAGCCCCACCAGGAGGGGAGCCCAGGTGCTGCCAGAAGCAAACCATAGACACCCCCTGCCCTGCTCCAGGAATGGCTGAGGGATGAGTGAAGCTGCTCAGGTAGGAGCAGGGAAGGCCCGGAGGACCTAAAGGCAAGATTGGAACGTTGCTGTGTGATGTCTGAGCCACAGGGTGAATTACCAGGAGGCAGTCTTTAGCTCAGCAGAGTAAATGCATATACTTGTACCAGTTAAACAGTTTATAAAACCTTCCTTCTATGTGTCATCTTATTCAATCCAGACGGTCACCCTTGGAGGGAGTTTATATCCCCACGTTACATCTGGGGACAGTGAAGTTCGGAGAGGTTCGCTCACTTCCCCAAGTTCTGAAGCTGGAATCAGAACCCGGGTCTTTCTGGCTACAACCAATAGCATGTTCTTTTCACACCGACATTGTCTTGAGATAATGAGGTTGATGTTCATGACGTTTTCAGTGGCTCTAAGGTAGGACTCGTTAGCTGCATTTTGCAGATGGAGGGTCTGAGCCCAGAGAGGGCCTATCACGTGCCCAGCATGGCACAGCTGGAGCTGGGGGAGATGAGGATGAGTGCAGACTTGCATCTGCCACCGTCGTCCCCGTCCTGCTCCTCTTCCTTGTGGGAGTGAGTGAGGGCCTCCTTCCTGGAGGGGTAGGAACAAGGTTGAGATGCTTCTCTGCCCATGTGTCGGTCAGGCTTACCCGCCTCCCGGGAGAATGGATGGGAGGGGATGGCAGCCGAGCCCCCTCCCTCCTACCTGGGGGTTCTCCGACTGTCCTGAGTGGAGGATAGCACACAGCCAGGTGCCTTGCTGGGAGCACATTCCAGGAGAGTGACAAGCAGGGGTGGGGGAGGAGGCTGCCAGGAGCGAGGGGCCTGGCTGGGAGAAGGGTCCTGGCGGCAGCAGCCAGCAGCGCTAGGGGGTGGGCTTTGAGGACAAGAGAGGCCAGGAGAGAGGTGATCAAACAGTGTTGTGAAAGATGATTCGCACTGAGCTGGGAAGTGGGGCGGGGGAGACACAGGAGACTCACATGGAGGCTTTTGAAGGGGCAGACACAGGGGTCTGGACAGACCATCCTGAGGACGGGCGATTCCGTGAGTTGAGAATAATCCCTGCACCCTGACAATTACGCTCAGCTCTTTGCAGCGGTTATGGGATAAATGCTTTCCTTCCTCTCCTTGGGCCCAACCTTTATGCTACCAGTTTAGTTTATCTTGGGCCACTGTCTTGTTTGTTTCACTAAATTACCTGTATGTTTTTATGTTTTCCATGGGCGTGGTCGGTCTGTTAGCTCAGATGTCCCATCCGGGCAACGTGCATTTATGAAGGCCTCTTACCTGTTTCAGATCTGGTTTTAAACGAAAAAGGAGCAGGTGCATGTAAGCCCGATGAGGAATTTTGGGGTGAGAAATACTGTGCGCCGTGTCCCCGGGGTTGCCAAACGGTGTTGAGACAGAGCCAGCCGCGTAGTCCCTCCTCTGTAGCGTCTTGGAAATGCCACCCCAAGTGTTGATTTTTCTCTTCTCAGCTCACAGGGCAAAATGGTGTTCACTTTTTCTACTTATTTTTGGAGAAAGTTCAGGAGGAACAAGAAATTCCTTTAGCATATTTTGAAGAGGACAAAAATACAACCTGCCTTTTGTGTGGTGAAAATGTGGGAAATGTCAGTTTCCAAATGTCTGTGCTGGAAGGAAGGAACTGAACTCTGAGGCTTGGCTCCTGGGTGTCGGGCCCAGGGGAGGGGATGCCTGGCAGGGGGCTGAGCTACCCGGGAAAGTCGGCGGGTGTTTCATGTTAGAAAGTGCACGAACAACCCTGGGTTTCTTCCCGAACCTCCAGGGTCATGGACTCCAGCGGTGAAAAAGAACCTGTCTTTGTCAACCTTACATGCCCAAGGAAAAGAAAACATAGCCTGAGGGTCAAAAACCTCTCCAGCTGGTTCACTCCAGCAGCACATTGCAGGGAGGAGGCACTGGGAAGGAAACTGGATCGCGGTCTCCGGGGTCTTCAGATCAGCAGCCTGCCCTGCCTGGGTCAGCCCACCTTTGTTGTTCCCTCATCTGTAAAATGGGACTAATAGAGCCGCATCTCAAGTGTCGTTATGAGAACTACATGAGATGACAACTATAATAGGTACTTTTCACTTAGCACATATGAAAATATCAGTTATTGCTGTGATTAGATTTATCACTGAAATTCTATTTAATCATACACATGAACAAATTAAAAGTGTGTGTGTGTGTGCGTGCATCTTGGAATAATTGTTCTTCCAAGAAGAGGGATTTAAATGTGTGAGAAAGGAACGAAGTATTCCCTTAGAGACTGGGATATCCTGGGAAATTTTCTATAAGTTGCTGAGACCATGTCTTCTTGTTGCCAGAATATTCTGAAGAACGGAGAAATCAGCCAGTGGGCCAGCTGTTGACTTTACTGGGCTGAGGATCCATATGTTTCGTGGGTTTGTCCCTTCTGGCATCCCGGCCTTGGGGGAGGGAGGTTGCACTTCCCAAGGAATGGCTGCCCTGGGTGCCTTCCAGACAGCTGCTTTCCTGTCCTGAAAAAAGATCGCAGGGGAGGTCTGAAGCACACGGAGGGGAAGGAAGGGGAGAGTTGGTGCTTTCCTAGTTCGGGCGGGTCTTGTAGGCAACGGAGCCCCAAACCATAGGGGGGCGGGGTAGAGGGGACTCCCTAGGGGCCTGGGCTCTTGGACTGATTGTGTTGATGAGCTCCATCTGGAAACTTCCCCCCTGTAACAACAGCAGTTTTACCCAACACTTTGGCAGTGCATCATCTGGGGATATCTCCATGTTAAGCAACAGGCCTTCTTCATTGACTGTAGACTAAGTGTCGGCTCCGTGCTGCCCATCAGAGGAAGCAGAGCAACGGTGACAGTCAACATTTGTCCACTGCTTCGCACAAGCCGGTGGGGTGCTAGGTGCTTCCTAGATGATGGTCCATCATCCTTGAGATACACAGGCAGTATCCCCATTTTGCAGAAGAGGAAACAGACTCAGAGAGATCAACTTACTTCTAGAAAGTCGCACAGCTGGTAAGAAGCAGCGTTGGGATCCAGACCCAGGCTCTGACTCTAGGATCCATGCTCATGACATCTACCCTGACATGAGTCACCATCTGGCAGAGAAGCAGAGGCAGCGGGCCGTGGGGCACATCTTAGACCCTCACGGGGTTAACCAATCCTGGCCCATTGCTGCGATGGGTGCTTATGGGCTAGAACCAAAGACAGCGGAAGCCCAGCTGTGCTACTTACTAGCAGTGAGCACTCACCCCTCTGCGCTTCTGCAAATCAGATAAAAATGCTTACTTTGCCAGGTTACTAAAAGAAACCATGATAACGGGCTGTCCTGCACCTCCTTGGTGGGTGTGTTTACCTGGCAAGCTGAAGTACGATTGCTTGTAACTGCAGACACAGGCTTCAGTAAGCAGAGGGGAGTGTGCTCGTCTCCTGTGAGGAAGGCCAGGTCAGTCACTGTAGGGGCCACAGGCTGGAAGACACCTCAAGAAGTCACTATGCCCATGGCAATCCTGGAAGCCTGCAGGCCTAGATGTCCACCCTGGCAAGGGGGCTCATTTCATTTTACCTGCTTCCCAGGGATGGATCAGACAGTCCCTTCTCCTCACTCATTCATGCTTATGAAGAGCTTGGGAGAATTCCTATTAGAGACATAGGTGGTGAGTGTTGCTCTTTGATGGTCGAGAAAGACTTGCCAAGCGTGGGGCACAGTACAAGGAAGAAGGCTACAAGGAGCAGGGATTTTGGTGCAGACCTGGGTTCAAATCCTGTCCCTGCTGCTTACTACCTGGGCACACCACTTGACCTCTCTGAACTTACACTTCCTCCTATAAAGAGCAGAGAGGCGCAGCTCCCTAGAAAGGTTGCCATGAGGACTGGAGGCATGCCATAGGGCGGCTTCTGTAGGCTGAGCTTCCTGACTACAGCTGGACCCCATTTCCAAGAGTGGCCAGGCCCTACTTCTTCGCCCTCTCTCCTCATCTTCTTCCAGGCAGGACCAAACATGCCCAGGACGATCCAGAGCTTGGAGAGAGACACATGGCCCACCAGGTGTGGCTAACTCCAAGCCAACATGCAGGCAAGAAGGAACAGGCCTGGCCCCAAGCCGGGTCTGGCCTCCGATCTCTTGACCCATCCCTGGACTGTTGCACAGCTTGGAGCTTGTGTGCAGGCACTGATCCGGGACAGCACGGAGCCACCAGCAGCCTCGTAAATCAGGCCTCAGCCTTTGAAGCTTCCACAAGCTCTCTGGGAGAGCCTGAACAGCTTGATCTTCTTACGGCAGGAGCTCATCCCCCGTGGTCTGGAGTCTCCAGGGGTGACTGGGCCCTGATTTACTGAGGTCTCTGATAACAACAGCCCAGCCTCGAAAGGGAGGCCCAGGAAAAAATGAGTTTGCCCTATGACCTGGCCTCCCAGGCTGGGGAGACAGTCGGAGCTACCCTGAAGGGGCCTCCCTCTGGGCCTATGTGGGCACTGCCCCCACCCACCACTAGTGGAATTTGGCTCTCCTTGATGAAAAGATTCATCTCTTCCCTTCAGAAAAGAAAGAGGGGAGGCAGGGCCTTCCAACCCAGCACCCTGGAGGAGAGAGGCATGGCAGATGGTTCTGGGTTTGGAGTCAGATCCGGAGGTGTGGCCTTAGACAAGTCTTTGTGCAGACCTGAGCTTCCGTTTCTCCACGCGTTGCACGGGACTAATAAATGGCATGGTGTAGAGTTGGCATGAGGGATAAATGAGCTAGCAGATGTAAGGCACGCTGCACAGTGACCAGCACACCATAAGCCCTCAGAGAACATTCTCTCCCTTCCTTTGTCCTTCCTCAACCCACACATCCAGGCTGTCTGCCTCCAGGCCCCATGCTTGGATCATTCTGCAGGCCTGTGCTCGCCAGGCAGGGACCTGTGAAGTAGTCTCTGATGATCCGAAGCTTCTGAACCAACGCTTTCCCACAGCACTTTCTGCCGTGATGGGAATGTCCTATGTCTGCGCCATATCCACGTGTGGCTTTTGCACATTTGAAATGTGTCCAGTGTGACTGAAGAACTGAATTTTCTGTGATTGTAATTCGAAATTTGCATCTAACTAGCTGTGTGTGGCTAGTGGCCACCATGTTGGACAGCAGAGGCCTAAACCACGAGGAGGACCTGACTTGGCCTGGCCTTGGCCAGGTTCAAGTCATGTCACGTCCTGTACTTCAGATTTCCTTATCTGTAGAATGAGGACTCTTGATAGAACTAAATGAGGCAAGAGACGTGCCTCATTCAGTAGACACAGCCATGTTCATTATGATGATTTAGTGTTTATTGAGTTCAGAGCAATGGAGGCTTTAAGAGGAGACAGCATGACCCCTGTCTTTGGGACAATTGTGCAGATGAGATTTGCACCTAGGAAACAGAGACAAGGGGATACAGTTCCAACCCCCTTCCCCAGCTTTTTCTGACCTCTAATCTATCCCCACCTGACTGGGCGCCCCCTCTTGTTGCTCCAAAGACTTTCCACATATGACCGTAACTACCTGTTCACAGCATCAACATCTCCCGTTACTCTTCCATCTTAGCAGCTTGGCCCTCAGAGTCTATCATCAGGCAGCATCTGGTTAGAGGCTGTAGCCACCACACAGGAGGGAGAGGATGGGGCCTTGAGTGGGGTGGGAGCCTCAGGAATTGAGAAAGTGAGAAAGGAAAGTGGATCTACTCTACCATCCTTACAAAGTGATTTTTTGGTCCTCATACCTGCCACTCCATTGTCCCAAGGTGGCCACCACATTTAAGACAAGAATAAGAAAGAGATGAGTGGTATCACCTACAACCTACCACCCCCCAAAAAAAGCTTCTTCTGCCAGTGGATTTTCTTTTTCATCTGGTGGTCAGAATCGGGTCACATGGTGATCATTAGTGTATGGGAAGCTGGGAAGCAGAGCCTCTGCCAAAGAGAAAACGGGCTTGCATCTAGCTATTGCCTTAGCCAAATCATGATTTGTTGCCTGGGGCTGAGCGTGTTGATTTCCCAAACAAAACTGGGCTGTGTCAGCCTGGGAAAAGGGGTGGGGAATGGTTCTGGGGTTGGCCACTTGCAGTAGCCTACCTCAGTGGTGCAGCACTTTACAGTTTGCTAAGCACTTTGGTTTGTGATTCTGGTGGAGCCTCTCAAGTTCGTAAGACAACACAGGGTTGTAATCCCCATATCACGGGTGAGGAGAATGAAGCTCTGAGAACTAGAGTGACTTAGCAGGACGGTAAGCAATAGATGGATCCAGTCTTCCAAACTCTCAAGCTGCCTCTTCTGAGCTGAGAGGATGACCTCCGCTGAGGGCAGGGACCTGAAGTTACACATCTTTGTGTCTCAGATATCTAGTTCAACAGCCTGGCACAACGTGGGCACTCAGTAAATGTTCCGTGGATATGTTAAGTAATGAACTTCTTTAATTAATTTATTAGTCCTCATGCTGGCACTGAGGACTTTGATTAATTTATTCACTTGCACAGGATGGGAATAATAGCACGTGGCCACCGATTACTTGCTTTCCTTCAAGATGAGGAAGCCCATCCCTTCCCAGGCCTGGCTGGCTGTAAGCGTGTCATTCCCCATGGCCATGCTGGCCTTAGGAGAAGACAGGGTCCAAGCAGAGAGGGCTCCTCTGGCCAGGAAATGGGGAGCAGAGCTGGGTGCACACACCCGACTCAGCCTCCTGAGAACTCAGTCCAGAAACCAGGGGTGCCCCTTTGGGGAACAATGAGAAGGTCCACGGGGAAGAGAGATGAGGGGGAGCAGGTGACCATTTGCCCAAAAAGCAAAGCCACCTGGATCCATTGGCCTCGAAAATGGCTGTGTTCAGTGACTATCTGCATCCCCACAAATTTGTATCATGTATTGACCTTCAGTGCTTTGAAAGCCAGTCTGTCCCGCCAGACAGGTGCTCCTTGAGGCTGACTCTGAATCCTGTCTGCATCCCCTACTGATTGGCAGCACAGAGATTGGGTGGATATAAAGAAGGAAAGGCCATCCCTTGCCCCAGGGCTCGTCATCTTTTGAAGGAGTCAGGCACCCACCTAGATGACAGACACAATTCCAGAGCACTGAGCTCTCTCTAGCAGATTCTCAGACATTGGGCTGGCTGGAAAGTGATGAGATGATGGGGTAGTGGAGTCATCTGGCAGGTGGGAGGGGAGAAGGGATTGGAGGAAACTCCAGTAGGATTTGAGTCTGCCTTCCAGGAAGGGAAAGAATTGTAGCTGGCACCCAGTGTGGGGGAAGGAGTATTCTAGGTAGAGGGCCCTATGGATACAAAGGCTTGGAGGCAGGAGAGGACAGGTGGGCTGGGCAGACTGGCACTGAGTATAATATGTCTGGGGAAAGAGGGTGGAGTCGAGACAGTACAGGTAACACAGTATCAGGGTGTGAAGGGCCGTGTTACATCCTACAGTCCTGTGAGTCTCAGATCCCAAAGTCATGAATCACCTGGGGATGTGATTTCAGATTCTGATAGGGTAGGTAGGTCTGAGGTGCCGCCTGATATTCCGATTTCTAAACAGCTCCAGATAATGCTGACGCTGCTGGTCTGTAGTTCAAGACTACACTTGGAATGGCAGCACTTTAGGCAATGGGGAACCATTGAAGGTTGTGCACAGGGACGTGATTATAGTCTGATTTCCTTCTTAGAGCAATCATCTCAAAAGCTGTGAAGAAGGTCCAGCAGGGTAGGAAGGATGCGGACAGGGCGACACCATCTATCTCCTGGGATGGTGTCTGGCTCACGATGGATAATCAATAGATACATGTAAAGGAATAAATTAGCCATTTATGATAGACTTTTTAAATGAGAAAATAAGAAGGAGAGATGACTCAAGTTATGCCAGACTGATAAGCCAGTCCTCTATAAAACACCCTTTTGGGTCATTCTAAACTGAGAAATATGTCTGAAGGTATTGGTTTTCTAACTTGTTTCTGGCCAGGGATCTGATTGCTTAAATGAAATCCTAAACGGAGGCCCAATATGTGAATCACATAAAAAACAAGTAATACCCTGGTTGGCACAGAGGTCAGGGCTTGGAACCTGACACCCCACTCCTTCCCCTCCTCCCCTCTCCCAATGACAGGCTGCAGCCCAGAGTCTTGAAAGCATCAGGTGCCCCCAGGAAGCCAGCGGGACTCCTCCCTCACCTCCAGACTGCATGAGGTCCCTCTTCTGCAGGATCTTGAATGGAGACTATCTGCTTCTGGCTAAGTTTCCCCTGCTAGCCAGTGCAGTCCTTCAGGATAGGACCATGAACAAAGACCATCTTAGGATTCCTTGTGTGCGGCACAGGGACCTGATCATACTGGCAGTGGGGGAAGGATGATGGGCAGAGGTAGATACGTGAGCCAGCAGGTCCCAAGGAGAGCGGGCCCAGGGACTAAGATCCCAGAGCCCCAGACACAATTACCACCTCCCTCCCAAGCAGCAAAGGTGGCGCGGACAGCAGAGATGGGCAGGCGACGACAGAGTCACGATTTTTAGAGTGAAATCTGTGGGTTCAGATTCCAGCTCAGGCATTTATTACTGTGCAACCATGGATAAGTCCTGAGCTTCTCCGGGCCTTGGCTTCTCATCAAGAAAACAAGAATAACAAGTCTTCCCTTCAGAGGGATGCGACACAGAACGAGTGAGTCAGTGGATGCCAGTGTTGTTTTCTAAGCCGTGTGGCCGTCTTCCCGCTCACTGTTGCCAGCTCGCAGCCTGCCTTGCTTCTGCGCGAGTGTCTCTGCACGTTCCGGGAAAGCAGGAAGCGTCAGTCAGGCTGACAAATCTCCGTGCCCCCAGGTGGTATTCCTAACCAGTTCGAGTTTTGGCATTTATTCTCAACTGCTTGTTGCTATATTTTTCAAATAGCCACGTAGTTAAATACCATCAGCCTGATCGCTCCTGCAGATTCGTAGCCCTTGTCCTGTGCAGGCAGGTGCTCCAGATGGCCGCCGCAGCCCAGCGGGAGGGACCGTGGGCATTAGAACATTGGGACCAAGCCCCAGTCTGCTCTTTGCCAGCTGGGTTGATCTTAGACACGTCGTTTCACCTCTCGAAGCCTTAATTTCCTCAACAAGAATGACAAATATTTGTATAGTGCTTCACAGTTGCAGAGCTATATCCACCTGTGCCGTGACACTTCTGACCTCTGAATAGAGTTGATCTTTATCAGATCAGCTCAGTGATCCAGCTCAAAAAGTTGAGACTCTCCATGTGGGACTCTGAATCCCAGCTCCCTTATAAAGCTGCGTGACTTAGGGCAAATCCTTGCCCCTTCTGAGCCACAAATTATATAAAATGGCCATAATTTGGCAAACAAGTATTATCAGGCACATACTCAGTGCCCCGTAAAGGAGACCGACTGTTTGTATTCATCATTTGTTTGTTATTGTCATCTATCTGCCTGGGATCACATATCAAAGTCAGTTCTCGTAAGCCAGCACCCCACATCCTTGCCTGCCTGTCACACTTCCTTGCTGGAAATAAAGATATAAAACCTACTTCTCAGAGCAGGACGGCGTTAGCAGAAGTAGCGTGACTGGCAGTGCCGTATAAACTGTAAAGTGCCCAGTCCAGGAAAGACCCCAGCATTATGTTTTCTCTGCGCCACCTGGGGCCTCCCTCTGGAAGGTAAATCCAGTTGGTTGTCACAAACCGTGAACTGTAAGCCTGAGCTTTTTCTAGATTGTGCTAAACATCCTCTGTAGGCCCTTCCCATTTGCTTCTTAGCTCAAGGGTCTGATTTAAACACTCGTCTCTTGCCCTCAGGGGTGGGAAGAGAAGGAAAGGCAGCCCATTGCTGGAGCAACACTGGGAGGTCGAGGCAGACAGGCTGGTTTCCAGCCACTTGGCCTTTCTGTGAGGCCTGGCCCTCCTAGGGGGCTAATCCCTGCTTTGTGATGCTCCCTTGGAGTGGGCACAGAGCCTAAGCCAATTAAAACCCACTCTCTGAAGAGAGCTCGGGTTTCTGGGGAAGCACAGGACCGCACAGAGACCATGGCTTCAGGGACCGCACCCCTCCTGCTAGCCAGAGCTGGAGCAGGGCTGGGGCTCAGAGAAGACTCCATCACTCGCCTCTGTCCAGGCCCCCAGACGACCATGGGAGTCCTCGCCAGAGGCAGAATGGCAAGGCTATAAACAGCTCCCCATCTTCCAGATAAGGAACGTGAGGCCCCCTATGACTTGGTTCATACCTAGGAAATGCAAGGCTGAGATTCAAACTGGAACACAGCAGTTCCAAAATGGTGTGTTTTCTGTCTTTCTGGGACAATAGTGAAACCCTTGTCACCTTCACCCCAGCATAGATCCAGGCACATAATATGTTACTAGTTTACGTTTGTTCAGTGACTAAACGAATGACTATGCTAAACAGGAGCATTTTGTCTGAAGGCAACAGTATGAGTGGGGTAGAGAAATCCAGAACTGTACCCGGGTTGGAATGAAATATCTTATCATAATTATCATCACCATCACCATCACCATCATCATCATAGCAGCCAAGTGCTAAGTCTGTTCTAAGTATTTTACACATATCAACTTATTCAGTAACCCTGTCTGCTAGGGTCCCAGTAACCCTGCTGCTAGGGTCGACGACTACATCCACTTCCTATATGAGGCACAGAGAGGTTAAGTAACATGCCTAGAGCACATGGCTGGGCGGTGATAGAGCTGGGATTTGAACCGTAGCAGTCTGGCTCTTAGCTACTACCTACAACTTTCTGTCTCTCTGGGAATGTCCTCTTCTGTAAGCTGGAGACGGGAGGGTGTGCATTCAGGATTTGGGGTCTCCGTGACTTCTTTGAGACGAGAAGGGACTTTGCATTAGAAACACCGTGCTAGACGCATCTGGGTTGGCACTGGCTAGTACAGGCCAGGCTGGGTCCCAGCTGCCGTAACCCCACTGCTTTCCAGCCCCGGGGAGGAGCGCGTAGCCCCGCTTTCCTTCCTCTCCTGGCTGGAGTAGCCGGAAAGACTGGTACAGTGAACTGAGGTTAACAACCCAAAAATATCAGAATTAGAAGAGTGACAAGCAGAGTTTCTTAGTGAAACCGAATTTAGGGCCACAACAAGAGAACAAAGCGAGCGCCTGGCCCCAAGAAGCCAGAACTGCAGTGACCCGGGTGTAACACTAGCCAGCAGAGGGGCCAGGGCCAGAGCTTCCCCACGGAGAAGACAGGCCCAGGGCCCTCCGGGGAGGTGGAGAGGCTCTGCTCAGCCAATGTGAGCCGCCTTGGTGCTAGGGCGGCCTGGAGGCGTATCGTGTCCTTCCTGTGTTCCTGATGGTGGCTTGGAGGGTAAACAGAGCCTCCTCAGCTAGAGTCTGGAGCTCCCAGGGCAGAGCGGATAAGAACATTCTGAAAACGTCATCTCTGTGTCGCGGGCAGTGGGGAAAGGCCCGGTAGAGGGAAGAGGGCTCCTGAAACAGAGTGAAGGGCTCATCCCTAATACCTGCTGTTCCCTCGCTAAGGAACACACCGCCCGGCCCGGGGCCAAGGGCAGAGCTGTTCAGCGTTCCTGTGTTTGCTGGATGGTTTCGCGTTGAATCGGGGTGCCCCGTGGGGGCTGGGGGCTGGATGGGACACGCCGACGCGGGATTCGTGCCAACAGGCATCTTTGATCCCAGGCACCGGCGTTCACACTGCAACACATTTTTGCTTCAGCTGGAAGCTTGGTTTGATCACAATCCTCTTAGCTTGGGGATTGGCATTCCTTAAACATGTGGAATTCATCCAACCACATTCCCTCCTAACTGTGGGGTAGTTATTCATTTCCTTGTCTGTCTCACCCTCGGGATACACAGAGAATTTAAGGCAGACCTTTGCACTTTGAGTCAGAAGAGAGAGGCTGCGTCTAAGCCCCACCTCTTGCTAGCTGTGCGACTTCGAAACGAGGCATTTCACTTCTGTGAACATCAGTTCTCTTATCTAATACAGGACCATGACATAGCTACTGAGAGGTGTTTGTTCCCTTACTTGGGTCAGTCATTATTTATTAAGTGCCTACTGTTTGCAACGCTCAAAGTTTGAATGATGCTGAACAAGATGGAAGTGCTCTCTCTCCACACAGTCTGAAGCATGTGATTAAGCAACTACTTAAGTATAAATACAATATAAATATCATGTTGATACGTTTCCATAAAAGAGAAGTACAGGCTGATGGATTTAAATCATGCAAAAATGTAGAAGAAATTTATAAGCTCTGAAGTTCTGTTTAAACATTAGCCATTATTCCTTGTTGTTCTCATGGCATTTCCTCTTATTTTTTTTTTAAAGTTTATTTATTTATTTTTGAGAGAGAGAGAGAGAGTGGGGGAGAGGCAGAGAGAGAGGGAGAGACAGAATTCCAAGCAAGCCCCGCACTGCCAGTGCAGAGCCCGACCCGCGGCTCAAACTCAAAAACCTGTCAGATCGTCAGCTCAGAGCCTGGAGCCTGCTTCAGGTTCTGTGTCTCCCTCTCTCTTGCCCCTCCCCCACTCATGCTCTGTCTCAAAAATAAGTAAACATTAAAAAAATTTAAAAAGAAACTTGTATTTAAAAAAAACAAAACAAAAAAAAAAAAGTCAGATCGTGACCTGAGCCAAAATCAAGAGCTGGATGCTTAGCCGACTGAGCCACCCAGGAGCCCTTTCCTCTTATTTTTTAAGGTACCTTAAAAATGATCTGAGCCTCAGTTTCTCATCTGTAACATGGGAATTATAATATGAGCATTAGTTAGCCTTTCCATGTAATACACCACCGTAAAACATAGCAGCTTAAAATGACCATTCATGGGTGTCTGTTTCTAAGAATCAGTAATTTAGACTGGGCAGAGCTAGGTGGCTCAGCCAGTTCTACTCTGGGCTCACTAGTGTGTCTACAATCTCCAGGGGTCTCTTGGGCTCCACCCTGTGTCTCTAGCACCAAGTGGCCCAACCTGAGTCTCTTTATATGATGGTTGTTTTCCAAAAGTATCCAGAGAAGGCAAGCCCAAAACTCAAGGGTATTTCACGCATCTGAGTCCTGTTTGCTAGTGTCCCCTTGGCCCCTCAGCCAGTGCATGCCAAATGGCCAACCCGGGAGTCAGCATGGGAGACTGCACAAGGGTGAGACACAGGGAATGTCATTTCTATAGCAGTCTCCCACCACACCTAACTCCCACAGTCATCCCAAGGACTTGGCGATCGTTATGTGATACCACCCCAGTGGTGTTTGTACCTGCGCATAGCAGCACACGGTTAAGAATTGGTAACTATGGATCTGAGCAGCTTGCTACCTTATTGGGGGGGAAACATATTACACAGGAAATAAGTAACTAATGACTGGCAAAAAAAAAAACCACATAGAGTATGGCAACATGGCTAGAAATACTAAGATAGCAGAGCATTGCTGATCCTGAGACTGCATCAGACTCCGCAGGTTCTAACCCAGGTATTTTAAAGAGTGATCTTGATCAAAAGGAACTTTTTTGGAGAAGGATGGTCAGGGTGGAAGCAAGGCGAGTGGGAACTGAATTAGGAGAAGGCACAGAAACACTTTTCCTGTATTATAATGTAACATTTATCACCTCATTTAAGCCTCAGGACAGCCATGTAAGATGTTGGACACTATCTGCCTTTTACAGATGAGGAAACTGAGTCTCAGACAGCGTCTTTGTTCAGAGTCGTACAGGAAGTACCTAGTAGGTTCAGAGTTCAAACCCCGGTCTGCTGGACTCACGAAACCTATTGTTTTCATTGAAATTTCTATAAAGATGATTGTAGTTCACGGGCAGTTGTGAAAGATAATACAGAGGTATCCTGGGTACTCCTTCCCCGGGTTTCCAGCAGCAGTTACATTTTGCAAAACGTTAGCAAGAGAGCTGACCTCACAACCAGGATACAGGCATCGGTACAATGCATTCCTTTCATGTAGATTTCCCATTTTACTTGTACCTACTGGTGCGTATGTGTGTGTTTACTTCTGTGTATTTTATCACCTGTAACTTAGTGTGTCCCATCGAGATCGCAGATTTTGTTTCTCACACTGCCCTTCTATGGCCACGCCCGCCTCCTTCCCTCCCCTCACCATCCCTAACCCCTTACAACTGCTGATCTGTTCTCCATTTCCAACATTTGGTCGTCTCAAAAATGGAACACAAATGGAATCATATAATACGTAGTATTTGCGATTTGCTTTTTTTTTTTTCACTTGGCGTAATTCTCCAGGAATCATTAGTATCACTAGTCATTCTTTTTTCTTACTGAGTAGTATTCCTTGGTGTTCTCTTTTCTTAACCATTTGCCAGTCAGAGTAATCTGGACTGTCCAGTTTTTTGCTGTAACGAGTAAACCCTTTACAACCATTGTTGTACAGGTTTTCGGGTGAGCGTACTTTTCACTTCTGAGAAATAAATACTCAAGATGCATTCGATGGTATAGTAATTATGTGTTTATTTCCATGAGAAAGTGTCAAAGTGTTTTTGAGGGTCCGTACTAATTTATATTCCTCCTAGGAATGTAGGTGCCTTTCAGTTTCTCTGCGTCCTTGCCAGCATTTAGAGTTATCACTATTTTTCATTTTAGCTGCTCTGATGGGCATGTGGGGGGTATTGTAGTTTTCATTTGTATGTCCGTGACGGCCGGTGATGTTAAACATCTTTTCACGTGCTCCTTTGCCATCTGTGTATCCTCCCCAGGGAAATATCCGCTCATACGTTTTGGCCATTTTCTAATTGGGTTGTTTGAGGGTTTTGTTTTGTTTTGTTTTTACTGTTGAGTTTGGAGCACTCTTGATGTACTCTAGATGCTCGACCTTTGTTGAATATGCAGTTTGCAAATATTTTCTCTTTTCATCCTGGTAACGGAGTCTTCCACAGAGCACAGGCTTGGATTTCAGTGAAGCCCAGTTTATCAGCTTTTCCCTTCAGGGTTGTGCTTTTGGTGTAAAGCTCGTGTTTTTTACCACTCTGCTCCACTGTTTTCTGAAGACTGGGGAAGAGAAATCTTATTCTGGGGATAGAGCAGGGGCAGGACAAGGAATTAGGCTTGTTTGTGAGGCTCCAAGGCAGAGTTAGGACCAGCCAGAAGCCTCTTGAAATCAGTAAATTCTAGCTTGCTATCAGAATGAACCTTTGAAGGGGCACCTGGGTGGCTCAGCCAGTTAAGTGTCTGACTTCAGCTCAGGTCAAGATCTCGCAATTCTTGAGTTTGAGCCCCGCATCGGGCTCTGTGCTGACAGCTCGGAGCCTGGAGCCTGCTTGAGATTCTGCATCTCCCTCTCTCTCTGCCCCTTCCCTGTTCACACTCTGTTTCTCTGTCTCAAAAATAAATAAAACATTAACCAAAAAAAGAAAATAAAAAGAATGAAACTTCGAAGGCCACTGCTTAGTGGGTGAAGTTTGTCAGGAGTGGGCGCCCGGTCATCTGAGATCAAGCAAAGCCTTGCTGGTGTCCATGTGGACTCATAGCAGGAATCCAAGCTTTTGATGGCGCTTGAGTGAATAATACCCTTTATGTTCCCCTCTGATCCTAGGACTCTAGGAGAGTGGTATTTGTATGACCCCTGCCTGACCTGGTATGTCTAACAAATATATCCCCCAGAGAGCATCCAGGGTGATACATTTGGAAAGGCTTTCAGTGGCCATCTGGACTGTCCCCAGTTTGGGGCAGGTTGAGCCAGACTCCACAGGAGGTGGCCAGTGAAGCCACAAGGTCTGCAGTTTTCCTGCCTAAGGGCAGAGTACACAGTAGCCAAAGGCTTGAAGGGCCTGGGCTCGGAGGCTGGGGCTGTTCCTCGCTCTCTGTCCTCATCCCGGGGGCCGGCCACCTGGCTGCCTGCCCCACCTTCACCCCAGCAGCCCCTCCTCCCTCCAGACCATCAAGGAGAATCCCTTTCCTTGCAGCACTTATGAGACTTAATTACCGATGGCGAGGTCCTTTGAGGCCTTGGATGAAAGGGATGGGAGCCGCGCGAGGCTTGATTAGGCGTGTAGGACTCTGGGCACAATTAGCTCCACGAGAGCCTGGCCCTGCCTTTATCTGTCTCCAGCTCCGTGTGACTTACAGCAGCTAATTATTGAAATAAAAACTGCCTGACCACCCAGCTGCTGGAAAGAGGGCCCTAATATCTATTAAGTCTGCCTTTAATTATTGGAAATGGTGGCAGCTTCAGGCAGTTAGGGCTTTCCCATCATTATGAGCATTCTCCCCTCCCCCCCCCACCTCTTTGAGGCTTAAGTACACAGAGATATGTACAAAGCCACTTCTTTCTCCCTTGCTCTGCACCTAGACATCCCTTTCTGGGATACCTGTGCTAACAAACTTTGCTGCGAGGACCCCTGAGTCCTCCCCATAGGGCTTTGCACTCATTACACTTTATGGAACTCGGAGCCCTTGACAGAATACTTTGAATTCCATTGCGTATGCGCGCGCGCGCGCGTGTGTGTGTGTGTGTGTGTGTGTGTGTGTGTGTGTGTACAGAAAGGCAGTCCTCAGGCACGGATTACAGATGACCTCCACACCACCCCAATTTGCAGAAGAGAAAACTGAGGTCATGAAGGGAAACATGACAAACCCGGCATCTTCTGGCTCTTTACCTGCTAGTGTGGCCGTCACCCAGTCACAGCCACCCGAGAGCTTTCTCCTTTCTATGGACACAGAGCCGTGGGCAGCCCAAGGAGGGCACAAGCAGTTGCAACCTTCAAAAACCACGGGGCGGGACGCCTGGGTGGCTCAGTCGGTTAAGCGGCCGACTGCAGCTCGGGTCATGATCTCACAGTCTGTGAGTTCGAGCCCCGTGTTGGGCTCTGTGCTGACAGCTCAGAGCCTGGAGCCTGCTTCAGATTCTGTCTCCCTCTCTCTCTGCCCTTCTCCTGCTCACGCTCTGTCTCTATGTCTCTCAAAAATAAAATAAATAAAAACGCTAAAAAAATTAAAAAAAAAAACACCCACGGGGCTCCTATGGGATGGAGGGAGGTAGTGTAACCGCTGAGAGACTCTCTATTTGCAGAGCCCAGAGCCAGCGCCTGCTGCCTGTGGTGCTGGCTTTCTCCTCCAGCTCTCCCCTCCAGAGTGGAGCCTAACGCAGGAGCCCCAGGTAATTACGGGTTAAACCTTGGACACAGGAGGGGATGTGCGATTAATCAGCCGGACTGTCTCTCCCCTCCCTCTGATGATCTCATAATATGGTCCCAGAATAAGCCCACAGAGAATCAGAAATCTGTGCAGGGCCCTTGAAGACTTTTTTTTTTTTTTTTAATTTTTTAAATGTTTATTTTTGAGAGAGAGAGAAACAGAGCATGAGCAGGGGAGGGGCAGAGAGAGAGGGAGACACAGAAAGAGAAGCAGGTTCCAGGCTCTAAGCTGTCAGCCCAGCAGGGGCTTGAACCCACCAACTGTGAGATCATGACCAGAGCCGAAGTCGGACGCTTAATCGACTGAGCCACCCAGGTGCCCCTGCACACTTTTCGCAGAGAACTGGCATGCTGATAAAACTTGGGTTTGGGGCTTGGCCCTTGAATGAGTTCTCCTGCAAGAGGGAGAAAGCCCCTTCCAGGGGGAGCTGAAGGGCACAAAACAATTTCCCGAGGGTCATGGAGAAGCTGAGTGGCAGCAGACCTGGGCTGGGTGGGGGTGCTTCCGAGAAAGCCTGTGTGGAGTTGCGGTGGCCAGTGGGTGCAAGAGAGAAGGGTGTGGGGGGGGGCATTGCAGCTGCCCCAAGAGGTTCCCAGGGGTTCTAGCCGACCTCACGTGAGGGGCGTGTCGATGAACGTGAGCCTGCCCCGCTCCCTGTCCCCTGGTTAACGCCTGTGCAGCCGTTGGCCTCACCTTAGGTGTGACCTCCTTCTGGCTGCCCTGCTGCCTGCCCCACCTGAGCTGATGTCCCCTACTCTGCCCCCCAGCAGATCTCTGTCAGGTGCTCTTTTGTGTTCACTGTGCTGGAACCATCTAGATGTGTCTCACCTCCACTGTGTCTGATCCACCTCCTTGTCCCCAACCCCCCCCCCCACTTCGAAAGCCTTGGTGAATGGAAAACAGTGGGCAAGAATGGATGAACCCAGAGAAAGGTCGCCATAAGGTGAGGGCTTGAAAATCTTAGGAGAGATGTTCAGCCTGACAAGGAGACTCGAGGACACACAGACAAGTCCGTCTTTAGGCTGCAGGGGCTGTTGCCGGGACAAAGGTGCTGGACTTCTTCCCTGGGACCCCACAGGGTAGAGCCGAGGCCTTTGGAAGGAAGCTAAAAGAAGCTTCTACTCCATGTCAGGAAGCACAGTGAAAGCTTCCCCTGGAGGCAGTGAAGTCCCCAGCTTTGGACGTGGGGCGGCCCGCTTGGGGATGGCACAGAGGGGATGGACGTCGATGGGGCGTGGCCAGCTGAGCTTCCATGCTACTTTCCATCTTAAGATAGTAAATGCCACACTTTCGGACTCTAAGAGGTCCTCATTTATAAAGGGGACTCACTGGCTGGGAAGTAGCTTCAGGAGGGGAAGAATCTGGATGGAAGAACGTGGAAAACACAGCCCTCATTCCGCCTCTGTGGGTGGAGGGCCTGTCGCGTCCCGGGTCCTGCGCACCCTCAGCCCTTTTGAGCTGTCTGGGCAGCTCTGCTGGGAGTTCTCTGAGCTCAGGATCTGAGGATGCTGCCTGTATAGCAGCCTCCTCCCCTCGATACCTGGCCTGTGACAGGCCCTCCAATAAAAGGGCGAGATGGCACCTGTGGGCTGTGGTGCCATCTGTCACCTGCTTGCCAGCCGCTGATTAGGGATGTCCCAGTTGCTTGGCTGGGCACACAGCCACACTCCACCATGTTCCCAAAAAAGCCCGTTTTTTGGCCCATGACACTGTCTGGGGCCACCACGAGCAGCAGGTATAATCGCAATCCTCCCGGAAACTCCAGGTTAGTTGCTAACCTGGTCCATTAAAAGGAATTAATACTGCCAACCAAACAGAATGAAAAAGCAAACAGAACGTTTAAGGAAACTAAAATAGGGGATGACCTACTTGGGAAGCAGTATAGGTTGTGAGTAAAAGCTTGAGCCTCGGGGTTATGTAAACCCAGGTTAGAATCCTGGCTCGGATACCTTCATGCTGTGGTCTTCGGACGAGGCACTTAACCTCTCTGAGTCCCAGGTGTCTCAGCTATAAAATAAGGGTGGTTTGGGGATATGGTGAGGGTAAAATGAGGTCATGCATATAAAGACCTTGCCCTTGGCCACCATTATTATAATCACTGTGTCACTGTTTTTATTTATTTTTTCCTTTCTAATGTTAATTTATTTATTTTTGAGAGGCAGAAGAAAGAAAGAAAGAAGAAAGAAAGAAAGAAAGAAAGAAAGAAAGAAAGAAAGAAAGAAAGAGAGGAAGAAAGAAAAGAAATCACAAGCAGGGAAGGGGCAGAGAGAGAAGGAGAGACACAGAACATGAAACAGCCTCCAGGCTCTGAGCTGTCAGTGCAGAGCCCAACGTGGGGCTTGAACCCGTGAGCTGTGTGATGGTGATCTGAGCAGAAGTCGGGTGCTCAACGGACTGAGCCACGCCAAGTGCCCCTCACCGTGTCACTGTGCTTAAAAGCAAGATATTCCCTAAAGTGACAGGGCCAGAGAAGTGTGCTCTGGGTACCAAAACCGAGAGCACAGACTTGGAGGCAGATTCCAGTCTTGGCATACTGTATGAACTTGGTGATCACTTTGCTACTCTGAGCTTCGGTTTCCAAATCTGTAAAGTGGGGATAACACCCCCTAGTTCTCTGGTGCACAGGTAGCCTGACACAGTCCCCAGGCAGCATAGATGTCCCCTCCACCTCTGGCATCCGCCTTCATATCACACTGGAGTTTAAAACAAAGGACTCTCAAGACCGAACTCCGAGGACTAAGGAAAGCAAAAGTTTACGATGATTTTATGCACACATACAGAAACAGATAATGCCCGGGACTTCTATGTTACAGAGCACATTTTAGCTCTGAAATATTTATGGGCCCCTCTTGACACACAAAGAACTAAAAATAGCACCATGTGCTTATGTTAAGGAAAACTTATAAAACTTTAGTCCGGTAGGAATTCAGTCAATTTCCTGGTTCGTCTCTGGCTGTTTCGTAGGTTGCGAGGAAACCCAGGGTGGTAACAGCCCCCGTTTCCCTGAGGGCTTTGGCAGGGGTGGAGGTGACTTGGCAGTGATGTACGCCTGGGCAGGTCTCCCTGCCAGTGTTCCGGGCCCCTGCCCCTCATAAATATTGCTGGAGCCGAAACGAAGGGCCCAACTTTGCTTCTTGAGTTTCTCCCCGCACACCTAAAGCTTTGTTTTCCCCATCTCCCCTTCCCTCCCGGGCCCAACACCTGTGCTGTTCTTCCAGGCCAGCTTCCGGCCACGGCCACGGCCACGGCCACATCCGGGCTTCCAAAACCCGGCTGCAGGACACGCTCCCCCGGGACCTCCCTTCCAGTCTTTCTGCCACAGGCTTGCTTGCATTTTACTGTCTGTTTAGATGGCCACTGTCCGTTTAGATGACAACCGTTCATGGAGTTTGCTTTTTCTCCACCAGGCTGCTCACTCCTCCCCTCTCAAGTTTTCCTCTCAACCTTTCTCTCTCCCTCGAGGCTGCACAAGGAGAACAACGGGGTCTCCCTCTGGTCCCAGTTCTCCTACACCCCCAACTTCCATCCGTGCTATGACTAGAACAGTGCTCTGCAAACTGCAGGTTGGCAAACCATCCATGATCCGATTTTGGTAGAGAAGAATAAAACAAAAAATGTCAGAGTCTGCCTTTGAGAAAAATGAGGCACAACTTCTGAAATTTTTGGTTTAGTTAGAAATGTGTACATGTATGGGTGTTCTGGATGGTGAAATGTATTTTTATGGTAGGTCAGAGGAAACAGAAGGTCAGATCTAGACTTCTTTTCTCTCCTTACCTCAGAACAGTCTGGCCTGGCTCACTTTTACTTGCCATGTTCGGGTCATAGTTTAGATGCCACTTTCTCTGGGCAGTGGGCTCTCATCTTCTCTCCACCATTGGCCCATCTGACCTAGACTAGGGGCCCCTGTGGTCTTTCCCCTGCCTCTCTCCCTGGCTGACTTGCCCACTGTCTAGAAGCTCCAAGGAGTAGGATGCTCATTTGTCTTGTTTTTTGTTTGTTTGTTTGTTTGTTTTAAATATAATTTATTGTCAAATTGGCTAACATGCAGTGTATACAGTGTGCTCTTGGCTTGGGGGTAGAGTCCCATGATTCGTCACTTACATACGACACCCAGTGCTCGTCCCAACAAGTGCCTCCTCAATGCCCATCACCCACTTCCCCTCTCCTCCACCCCCCCATCAACCCTCAGTTTGTTCTCTGTATTTAAGAGTCTCTTATGATTTGCTTCCTCCCTCTCTGTTTGTAACTATTTTTCCCCTTCCTTCCCCATGGTCTTCTACTAAGTTCTCAAGTTCCACATATGAGTGAAAATATACAGCATCTGTCCTTCTCTGACTGACTTATTTCACTCAGCATCATACCCTCCAGTTCCATCCACGTTGCTACAAATGGCAGGATTTCATCTTCTCATAGCCAAGTGGTATTCCATTGTATAGGCCTCACGCAAGGCTTGGGACAGCAGGGTGGGAATTCAGTGCGGGAGAGAAGAGGCAGGGTGGGAGGAGGGGGCAAGGGGAGGGAGGGAGCGAGGAAGCCCGGTGAGTTACCTCTGCACATCTTCTGCAACGCTTAGGACAGAAAAGGTCCTTAGTAATCATTTGCTAAATGAATTATCCTATGGTCCTAGGGGTGCAGTAGCTTTCTTCTCATTCAGATTTGGGCCCCGACATCGAAACCATGGCGTCTAGAGCAAGTCACGTAATCTCTATAAGCTTGTTATCTCAATTGCCAAACAAGAATAAATAATAGAAAATGTAAAAGAGGATACACCTAACCTGCATAATTGTTGTAGGGGTTAGAAATAGTGTGTACAAAATATCTGGCATACGAGCAGATGTTTGATAAATGGTAGTTGTGTTGTTTTTACCTCGTTTCCCACCTGGGTCATACCCTGATCACCATCACGACCAGGGTCCCCCGGCCCTCCCCACATTTATGGACCTGTTCAAACCTTCCAGATCTATCTGAGCCCAGCTCCGTGTAAAAGAAAAAAAAAAGGCTGAAATGTATTTTAGAGTCTCCTACTGGCTGCATGAACCTGACCAAGCGCCCGGGTCACATAGCCTGCTGTCTGAAGTGGTAAGTGACTAGGGCTCCCACGGAGCTGTGTGGAAGGCAGTGAGGGCAGGGCTCGATGCAAACCTTCCCTTGTCCGGGGCCCACTTGGCCATAGAGAGGCCAAGGATGACACCCGTGGCCACATAAGGGGTAACGTGTAGAAGTGTAGGTCCTGCACTGGCGGTCGCCTCCTACGGCTGACAGCCTGGCCCGAGGGCTCCCGTCCTGCTTAGCTCCGGCCCCAGGGCGCAGCACGAGTCTGGACATAACAGCTTGTGGAAATGAACTCGGGAGACGTCTTCATGGTGCTCCGGTTTTACCTGGAGAAGAGTTTCAGCAAGCCCCGCCTCGGGAGCAGGCCAGGGTCTCACACCTGTGTGTGCAGGAACCTGATCTGTCGGTCAGAAATAACCACATGTCAATCATGATGATGACGACGACACGGATAGCGTCGTCATTTCCCAAACCCTTCTGCCTATAGGGATAAGGTACATTCGTTTACAAAGCATCGAACAAAGCCAGCCCCTCTAACCTGCCCAGAGGCCTGCAGCCAGGAGGTGGCCGAGCAGGACCACAGAAGCTGGTTCTGTCACTGTGCATGGCGGACGGTTGTGAGAAGGAAGGTCGGCCGATGGATGGATCCAGCTCTCGATTCACTTCCTGACTCTGTGGTTTTAAGCCAGTCGTTTAACTTCTATAAGCTTCAGGTTCTTTATCAGTCAGAGGGACCACTACAGACAAGTACGGTGGGGACTAAATGAATCGCCTAATGAGAGCGCTTTGCCCAGCGCCCGGCCTGTGGTAAGCCCCAAGTAGGAGGCAGCTGAGGTGTTACTGCTTTGATGCTACTGCTCATGACGACAACTGAAAGTCAACCAGATAGTCAAGGGTCAGGCTCCCCAGGAAATAGGATTCGCCCCCAGATGCTTTAAGTAAACAGACTTTAATGAAGGGACAGAGGTGTGGGTAGATGAGGAGAGCCAGCCTGCATGGTGAGACACGCGGGGTCTAATGGCAACAGGAAACAGGTACCCCTGGGCCTGGACAGGTGAGGGCAGGGAAGGATGTGGAAAAAGGCCTGGATGAGGGGCCACCTGGTGTCAGATGAGTGGACAAAGGACTACGAAGCAGGGAGAGAGCAGGGACACAGCACTGTGGCGTCTCGCCTACACCCTTCCTGCCCCATCTCCCTCAGGTGAACCCGGCACACCAGGGACGCGGAGGCTCAGTGGCAGTAAGGATGGAGGGTGTCTGGGCAATGGCCGGCAGCTCCGACAGGCAGAAACGGAGGTTGTGCGTCTGGGAGAAGTGACATGCTCTCCGGGCAGTGGGAAGGAGCAGAGGGAGAGTCAGGAAGGTCAGGCTGATGGAGTTAGGGGCAGTGGGAACCCCTGGTCCACAGGGGAAGGAGGGACTGACATGTTTAAACACATATGTGTGCCGGGTGCCTGGGCTGCCCAGCCCAGGTGGGAGGGTCGGGGTGGAAGCTCTGAGCTGGGCCCCTTCCCCAGCACTCCTCCACCCTCCGGCCGGGTCTCTGCGTCACCGTGCTTCGACGCTCGCTCCACTGTCGCTTCTCGTGTCCCAACCTCTTCCTCTTCTATTAAATGCCAACCCTAGTGTGAACCGTGACCCACCTCCCATCTGTTATAAAATATATATTTACCATTTACTGAATGACTACATTAACCCAAAACTGGGAAACAAATTAAAAGGCAATAGGAGCAAGGCAAATGTTCTCCCTGCCTCTGCTCTGTGACAGGGAAGCCGTGAGTTTCGGGACTGTGCTCCTAATAATTCGTAGTTACTGAGCCTTTGCCTTGAAGCCGGTGTCTTCGGTCAACAGGCACACACTGGTAAGAAGACATAGTCATCCACCAATTTAACAGCCTAAAATGTGTCCCAGCTTTATTAACATATGTTTCTGAGGGGATGTTCCTTCTCCAATTATAACTGACGCTCAGCTGGAGCCGTCTAGAGTGCGCCTTTTAAAAATAAAATGTCGGGTTTTTTCTGATGATTAAAATGGCTAACGTTTACTGAGCACCTGCTATGTATTAAGGACAATATGTACTAGGGACATATATTAACCCATTTAATCCTCAGAACAACCCTAAGAGGCTGATACTGTTTTACAGATGAGGGAACTGAAGCACAGAGAGGTTAAATAACTTGTCCCAGGTCACACAGCTGCTAAACAGTAGACACGTACTTCAAAAGTAGGCTTCCTTTGAAATTTTATTTTATTTTTTAATGTTTATTTTTTTATAATACTTTATTTTCAAATTGGTTTACATATAACACCCAGTGTTCATCCCAACACGTGCCCTCTTTAATGCCCGTCACCCCCTCTCCCCCCTCCCTCACCCCCCTCACCCTCAGTTTGTTCTTAGTCTTTGAGAGTCTCTTATGTTTTATCTCCCTCCTTCTCTGTGTCTTTTTTTCCTTTCCCCTCTTCCCTCCCCCTGGTTTTTGCTTAGTCTCACAAAGTCCACCTATTCGTGGAAACATAGGGTATCTGTCTTTTTCTGACTGACTTATTTCACTTAACATAATACCCTCCAGTTCCATCCATGTTGCTACACATGGCCAGATTTCATTTTTTCTCGTTGCCACATAGTAGTCCATTGTATATATGTGCCACATCTTCTTTATCCATTCGTCCGTTGATGGGCACTTGGTCTCTTTCCATGATTTGGCTATTAATAGACAACCAACAGAATGGGAAAGGATAATTGCAAATGACATATTGGATAAAGGACTAGTATCTAAAATCTATAAAGAACTTACCAAACTCCACACCCGAAAAACAAATAATCCGGTGAAGAAATGGGCGGAAGATATGAATAGACACTTCTCCAAAGAGGACATTCAGATGGCCAACAGACACGTGAAATGATGCTCAAAGTCACTCATCATCAGGGAAACACAAATCAAAACCACACTGAGATACCACCTTACACCGGTTCGAGTGGCTAAAATGAATAAATCAGGAAACTATAGATGCTGGCGGGGATGTGGAGAAGCAGGCACCCTCTTGCACTGTTGGTGGGAATGCAAACTGGTGCAGCCACTCTAGAAAACGGTGTGGAGGTTCCTCAAAAAAATGAAAATAGAGCTACCCTATGACCCAGCAATAGCACTGCTAGGAATCTACCCAAGAGACATAGGAGTGCTGATGCATAGGGGCACATGTACCCCAATGTTCATAGCAGCACTTTCGACAATAGCCAAATGTTTGTTTATTTTTGAGAGAGAGAGCAAGAGCGAGTGGGGTAGGGGCAGAGATAGAGGGGGACAGAGGATCTGATGCGGGCTTAGCACTGACATTTGAGAGCCGGACACTGGGCTTAAACTCATGAACCGTGAGATCATGACCCAAGCTGAAGTTAAATGCGTAACCGACTGCATTTAACCGAAGTTAAATGCGACACCCAGGTGCCCCCTTTGAAATTTTAAAAGAAGGCATCTGAGCAATACCTTTGATTCAATTTTAGTTGTATCTAATATTGAATATATTATACCTAATATATACCTAAGCCAAATACTAATATTTTATATCACCTAAGATTGGTAAGAAGTAGAAAAGTAGCTATCAAGTAATTGTATTCATTCATTCACTCAACACATTCTGTGAGCTCTGTGGCTGCCCTCAAGGAACTGCCATCCAGGGGGAAGGTGGACATGAATATAGACCATCGAGTTAGCTGGAGGTACAGTGACAAATCAAGAAGCACAGAGGCAGAGAGGCCACGGAATTAACATCCAGCGAAGTTTCAAGTGGCTCAGTAAGAAGGAAGTGAGATGGGCTGGATCGCAGATTAGCCTTCCATTTTGACCAGAAGACAGGAATTTATTCCGGAGCCTCCACAGAGCTCCTAGAGAGATGTCAACAGGGTAGTGGCATGATCTGGATGTAGGAAATTCACCTGGCACAACTTACAGAGGCAATATCATCTCATGGCTGTATCCATGTGCCAAGTTCAACCCCTGGATCAGAATTATGGCTCCACCATTCAAGAGCCATGTAACGTTAGACGATATACTTAACCTCGCCATTTCTCACCTGTAACTTGCAGATAGCCACATTACCTATATCACAGAATTGAAGTGAGGATTAAAATATTATCACATATAATATTGGTAAAAGTACTCAGTAAGTATTAGCTACTATTAATAACATAATATTGGCTATTGTTATGAAATAATTATTATTATGAATTATCAGTCACTAGTATTAACAATGGCTGGCATTACTTTAGTGCTTACTCTCACTATATTATCATCGTCATTATTGTCATTCAGAGGAGGCTAGGTGACAGTAGCCATAAATCCTCATCCAAATTAGACCAGATCAGTGCTTTGGCTCAAAAGCCAGGATTGGGTCAATTTAGAGATTTATATTCTGCCTTTTTAAAAAACTGAAAGAGAATGAGATAGGAAATATCAGAGTACAATGTTCATCATGTGGTAACTTTGGTTTTGTGAATCTTATTTCCATTTTATACACATAAACACATGCACTCACATACATAAATGTATGTATCCAGTCACAACACGAGATGTTTTTCAAATCATGGACTGCAGGCAAAAAGGTTTTACAGTCCCTGGAGTAGAAAGTATTATCACCGGTCTTCCCTCTGGCCCTCTCCCTCAGGTACTCAGAGGACCAACTATCATTTCGTCAGCCAGTGTCAGAAGACTGAATGTTAAGAGATCGGAGCTCAGAGACTTGGGTTTGGGCCCCAGTAGGATGATGTGATTTCTGTGTATCCTAGGTCATGCTCCTTGTCCCAGAACTGATTTCCAGGGGTATTTGAGAGCTGGGTCCCCAAAAATATCACCTACACATCTTGATTGGCTCCAGTTGCAACCCTAAGGCATTGTCTGTCTGGTAAGGTTGGCTTTGCTACTAACTCACCATGTGGCCTTGGGCAGACAGCCTTATGGCTCTGGGCCACAGTTGCCCCGTGTGTAAAATGGAGGTGAAAATAGTTGTCTTATATGCTTCATGGTTATTAGGGGGCACTGATAAAATCACAAATGTTTTCACTCTTTGAAAATCGTGGAGAACATGTAGAAAGAGTCTACAGTAGACACTTGGGATCTATGATAAATCCCAAAGACACCAACCAGTTATTGGTGGTTACCTCAGACCATTCTTTTGCTGAGTAAAGTGATGCAGTTCCAGGTTAGGACATATGGACCCATTTAAGTGGGTCTAGAGAGTTGTTTAACGCAGAGTTTGCCATGGAGCCAGGCGGAGACCTTCCCCGGGAGAGGGCCTTCTGGGTGTCGGTAGGGAAGAGAGCATCTTCAGCCAAAAGGCTGCCTCATCTGTCCATGACTGAACGAAGAACTTGGAAACTCCTACCCATCAGACCAAAACTGCCTTTCAGTGTGTTTTGTTTGGCCTACACAGTGTTTTGAAATTTTAAAAAATAATGGATAGCACTCCAAAATCCTACATTTTATATCTAAGTCCAAATGTCTAACTTGTCTTAAAAATTCACAAGGCACCCTGTGCTGCTACATTGCAGCCCTGGCAGGCACTGAGTGCCCAGCTACCCTCTTGGAAGGCCCCCCCCCACCCTGTCAGAGACTCCACCCCAGGCATGGAGCCTCCACGCCAGCATGGCACCATTGGTCATAGCTCTTGCTCGGTTGTTTCTCTACAGGACAGTTACACAGTGAAATGTTTATATACCCACATGGCTCTGGAAAGTGGAACAATGAAAGACTGAGAACGTTGTACGTGTCAAGAAAAATAAGAGCGCTCATCATGCCTTGCTCAGGACATTCTGTTTTCCTCCTGTGCTTACCTACTGGCTCTTGTAGGGGGCTGCATTTGCTATCCAGAGCCAAAGGAAGACATTTGGAAGGAAAAAGGAAGTCCTATCACAGGCATACAACAAAAAAATCTCAGGATATCAGTTTAGGGCAAAAAGGTCCAGATGGGGAAAAGAAAAGACAGGGAGATTAGGAGCTTTCTACCATCAGACACCCTGGCGACACCCAGGCGTATGGGGCTGATACTGTGGCTTCCCCAGGTGCTGAAGGTATCTCTGTTGAGGCTTGCAAGTCTGGACATGAGGAACTTCTCAGATTGCCATGGTGGCCAGGGTCAGATTAGCTGGAAGGATGCTTTTGTGTAGTGGAAGGGAGGGGACTCAAGGAAGAATGATAGAATAGAAAAACTCCGGTTTTAGAGTCTAACAGACCTGGGTTCAGATCCTGGCTTTGTTACCACCTAAGTGACCTTGAAGGAGGTTCTCAACCTTGTTTTTCCTCATCTCTTGTTTTCTTAGCTGTCAGCTAGGTAGGGATTTGTTGGCCAATTAAATAAATGTATATTAGATGCACCAGGCTCTGGAGTGAGCAAAACAGCTAAGGTGCCTGCTCACATGGAGCTTACTTATTAGTGGAAGAAAACAATGAGCAAGTAATTGTTTAACTCTCTGGTCGTGATACATATGGATTGGTTGTTTATATTCTGACTCATTTGGGGCACCTGGGTGGCTCAGTTGGTTAAGTGTCCAACTTTGCTTCGGGTCATGATCTCACAGTCTGAGTTCGAGCCCCGCATCGGGCTCTGTGCTGACAGCTCAGAGCCTGGGGCCTGTTTCAGATTCTGTGTCTCCCTCTCTCTCTCTGACCCTCCCTCACTCATGCTTTGTCTCTCCTGCTCTCAAAAATAAGTAAAAACATTAAAAAAATCCTTTATATATTCTGACTCATTTCCAAAACAAGGTTGGTAACAGTAGTAACACCTTGGGACATGTGAGATAATGTATGCTAAGTGCTTAGCCCCATGCCTGCATAGCTTTTCATTTCAAAAAATCTTATTTTTTTTTAGCATTTTTATTTATTTTTGAGACACAGAGACAGTGTGAGTGGGGGAGGGGAAGAGAGCAAGGGAGACACAGAATCTGAAGCAGGCTCTAGGCTCTGAGCTGTCAGCACTGAGCCTAATGCGGGACTTGAACTCACAAGCTGTGAGATCATGACCGGAGCCGAAGTTGGACATTTAACCGACTGAGCCACCCAGGTGCCCCCAGGAATTTTTTTTAATGATTTTTTTAAATAATTTTTTTAAATTAATTTAATTTAATTTAATTATTAAATTTAAAAAAATTTAATAATTTTTTTTATTTTTGAGAGTGAGAGCATGAGTGGGGTAGGGCCAGAAAGAGAGGGAGACAGAGGATCTGAAGCAGGCTCTGTGCTGACAGCACAGGGCCCAGTGTGGGGTTGGAACCCACCAACTGTGAGATCATGACCTGAGCTGAAGTCGGAGGCTTAACCAACTGAGCCACCCAGGAGCCCCGTTTCACAAATTCTTAAGGAGCTGCAGCTCCGTGTCAGGCCCTATCCCAGCTGGGGCCACGATGGGAACAAACACATGATTCCTATCTAGGGGGATTAGTGAAGTCCCCCTATCTAGGGGGATTACTGGTGCCTTCTGGTCTTTGTTTTCAACTTCCTTGATACCCATCGGTGCAGGAGAGGCTGAAGCCTCTTCATGGTGGATAGGCGGAGTAGTAGAAACGGCCAGGATTCATCCTCAGAGGGCCCAGTGCAAGTGGCAACACTAATATCTGTGTCGCTGTGGAGCCGTGCCCTCCCCTCTTCAAGTCTGAAGGCCCTCGTGCACGGCATTGCGGGCAAATCCAAGTCCGGGATGGATCCGGGTATTGCCTTTGCCTCCTGGGGCCCGGCTCACGCCCTTTCTTTGGTTTCCCGGCTCCAGACCACTCAGCCCTGAGTGCGGCGAGGACCCTGTTCGTGGATGTGGAGGAGCGCGGGCCGGAGGCCATGGACGTGAAGGAGAGGAAGCCCTACCGCTCGCTGACCCGGCGCCGCGACGCCGAGCGCCGCTACACCAGCTCGTCCGCGGACAGCGAGGAGGGCAAGGCTCCACAGAAGTCCTACAGCTCCAGCGAGACCCTGAAGGCCTACGACCAGGACGCCCGCCTGGCCTATGGTGGCCGAGTCAAGGACATGGTGCCGCAGGAGGCCGAGGAGTTCTGCCGCGCAGGTGAGGGCGGGCGAGGCTGGGCTGGGGGCAGGTGCGCACCTGGGTGCCTGCCCAGGTGAGCAGGACGCAGGGCAACACCAGGTCTCGGCTATTCTGGCTCCCAGATCTGGTCAGACCCTGCCTGTAATTCATGCTTAGTTTGTTCATCTTCATGGTCACCCAGTCCATGGGCATCAAGAGCTGGTTAGGAGCAGGGCTCGGAGGCAGACTGGCGCTGTGTTCAGACCTCCGCCAGCTCTCCCGGAGGCCTCGGTCCTCTGTTAGGTGGGCTGCACTGCACTGTGGGCTGGAGTGGCATGCTGTAAGTGGTAAGCATGCCAACATCAAGTGCAGAATAAGTCAGTTATTCGTTTTATTACTCGTCATATATGTATGCACTCAACAGACTTTTACCTTCTTTGCCTCAAGCATGTCCTGATCTGTCAAAGCGTTGTTCCTGAGATAGACCTAAAATCTTGGTCATTTGGAGAATATCCTGGCACCTGACTCCTCTCCTTCACTTCCTGCATCCACTGGCCACCAAAGCCCGTCCATCCTACTCCAGAGAACTTTCAAATCCATCCCTCTTCTTCATCCACTCTGCCACTGCCCCAGTTCCAGCCACTGTCCTCTCTCTCCCGGGACAGTTGACCACAGCCCCCCCCTTTGCCTAGTGCTGCCCCCTCTGGGCCATTCTCTGCACTGCAGCTAGAGTGAAGTGGGGAATGACTCCCCCTTGTCCCTAACCCGAGCTCCTTAACCTGGCATAAGGGACTTTCCCCGAACCCATTTTTCTTCCTGGATTATTCTGCCCCCTGCCTCTCCACACCCTGCCACCCATGCTCCAAGCCTCAGACCTACTCATTATTCCCACGATTGCCGTATTTGTTCCCTACCCTGCTGCTGCAGCGGTTCCTATTTTTCTGCCCGCAGACCCATGAGCCCTCTGGGACGCCTGATGGGCTGCTAGCAGTCCCCGATTCTGCTTTTCTTCCCTCACAGCCAGGGTTAGCCAGGCCGCGTGCTGTGTACTTTATACTCGTTTTGGCGTTGTGATCTAATCTTACGACAACCCCGAGCTGAATCATTTGCCCCAGATCACAGAGGTAAGAGGAGCTGGTCTCACACACATATACCCTCATATAGCCTGACACCCAGCCGGCCTCTCCCACAGGCCTGAATCCACATGAAAGCTGGCCTGTTTGTCATGCTGCCTCTCAGGCTCAAGAGAGGAAGGATCTTTAGCTGTTTTCCAGCTTGTGGTTAAGAGCTCAGAATCTGGCACCTGACCGATCTGGATTTGCATTCTGGATCTGCCTTTTTTTTTGCCCTCAGCTTCTCCACCTGGGGAACGGGTTAACGGTGATGCCTCCTAATTGTAGGATGGTCATGAGGATTAATGAGGACTGTAAATAAAGCACTTGACACAGTGCCTTGCGTGGAGCAGCTGCTTCATAGGTGCTCCCGACCACTAATTGCGTTCTCTGGGTCTCGATGAGGAGAAGGGACAAAGAGGTATCTAAACTTTCTTCCAGCTCGGTCCTGCCCATGCCTGAGAGAGCTCAGTGAGCCTTGACTGACCCAGCTTGGCCTGGATGCCACCCTAGCACAGGAGGCTGCAGAGAGGAGCCCCCTCTTGTCTTTATAAAACGTAAGAATCAGGGGCGGCTGGGTGGCTCAGTCGGTTAAGCGTCCGACTTCAGCTCAAGTCATGATCTTGTGGTCTGTGAGTTCGAGCCCCACGTTAGGCTCTGTGCTGACAGCTCAGGGCCTGGAGCCTGCTTCAGATTCTGTGTCTCCCTCTCTCTCTGCCCCTCCCCTGCTCATGCTCTATCTCTCTCTCTCTCAAAAATAATAAATAAACATTAAAATTTTGAAAAAATAAGAATCATTCCCATCTCATAGGCAGACACAGCCTTGGCAGTTTCCAGAGTCCTCCCCTGCCCATTATGTCCCTAGAGCCTTAAAACTTCTGTGAGGGCAGCAGGCCATAGATTATCACCCCCACTTTAAAGACAAGAACATTGAGGCTCAGGTGATTGAAGGAGCCCCAGGTCACACAACTAGATGTTGAGTGGGGTGATTTGTCAGCCTGTGTCCTGGGATCCTCACGAAAGAGGCCAGAAGGACGTAAAGCAAACAGGTCATAAGGACGTCCCACATTTGGTGACATAAATCTCCTGAGCTCCTACTTCGGAGGGGCTGCGCTGGCTCCAAGGGATCACTGAGCCCTCAGAGTCAGCCCTCACCTTGCACTTCTCAGCTCCCTCCTAGTCACGCTGCGTCTGGCTGCTTAAAAGCGTATGTAGGGCAGGCCGCATGGAAATTGATGCAGCCTGGGCTGTTTCGTTCACACTCTTCTGATGTGTGACTGGCTTTCCTTGAGAGGTCCAGCCCATCAGGAACAGGAGCCAGGGCGGGGGTAGGGGATAAGACAGGGGTGGAGAAGGGAGATCAGGGAGAGGCAAACGGGGCAAGCAGGGAGAATGGTGTGCAGAGCGGATGGAAAGCAGACCCCAAAGTGGAGTGTCTTCTACTTAGGAGGAGAGCTCAGGGGGAGGGCAGACCGGAGTATGGCACATAGGGGATATTCTAAGTATTTAACATCTGTCTGACCCATACCCTGACCAACCAGAATGTCCCCCTGGCCACTGAGCAGAGGCCAGAGGTCCCGGCCGTGCTGCATCTTGGGGAGACTGGGGGTTGTCTATAGGGAGGGGGCTGGAGTAGCAGAGAGGAGGCTGGGGGCACCGGGTGGGCCCGGGTATCAGTTGCCAGCCAGTAGAGAACTATTTCATGATTTAACCCCAAATTAAGGCTGGAGCAGCAGCATGAACCACCTGAGCAACAGTATTGGGGCATCCCGCCTCCCACCATCGCTCTTATTTCTGCAAGGGCCCCGCTGGTCCCTCCTCCACCACTCCTTCCCTCCCTTTATCCATCCTCCAAAGTACTGGCAGAGTGTGTCTGCCTGTTTTCTTAAAACCTTTTTTTTTTTTTCTTTTTTACTATTGAGAGGCAGAGAGATACAGAGCATGAGCATGGGAGGGGCAGAGAGAGGGGGAGACACAGAATCTGAAGCAGGCTCCAGGCTCTCAGCGGTCAGCGCAGAACCCAATGCGGGGCTTGAACTCACAAGCCACGAGATCATGACCTGGGCCAAAGTCGGACACTCAACCGACTGAGCCACCCAGGTGCCTCTGTTTTCTTAAAACTTTTACTGAACACACACTCTGTGTCAGTACAGAAGTGCTGGGCCCTTAAGTGACTGGGACGCTCGGGAGCACAGGGCTTGTTTGCAGAGTGATGCACACGGCTATGGTAGGGGCTCTCCCTGCTGGCTCCTCTCCTACTCTCTGGCAGGTCCCGCCATCTGCAGGCTTTCCCAGTCAGCCCTGGCCCTGGTTTGCAGGAATCCTTCAAAGCTCAGGCATCTATCCTTCCCTCTTTACTCTGTTCTCCAAGTTCATGCTCATCTGCAGACCTGTGCTGTGAGCTCCCACCCTCTGCCTGTCTGTGCATTCCCAGAACATTCTCCGTAGATCTCCCCACTTGGGACTTCCACCTTTAATCATGTATCTGGTTGAATCTCTCCCGCTTGCCTGTAAAGCCAGGCTCCGCGCCCTACTCATTGCTGTGTGTCTATAAAGGCCCACGGACAGTTGTAATTGGCTTAAATGTGGGAGCTACCTTGTTGCGAAAGGACACATGCACACCAATGTTTATAGCAGCACAGTCAACAAAAGCCAAAGTATGGAAAAAGCCCAAATGTCCATCGATGGATGAATGAATAAAGAAGATGTGGTGTATATATACAATGGAGTATTACTCGGCAATCCAAAAGAACAAAATCTTGCCATTTGCAACTACGTGGATGGAACTAGAGGGTATCATGCTAAGTGAAATTACTTAGAGAAAGACAAATATATGACTTCACTCATATGAGGACTTTAAGACACAAAGCGGATGAACATAAGGGAAGGGAAGCAAAAATAATATAAAAACAGGGAGGGGGACAAAAACATAAGAAACTCTTAAATATGGAGAACAAACAGAGGGTTACAGGAGGGCTAAATGGGTAAGGGGCAATAAGGAATCTACTCTTGAAATCATTGTTGCACTGTATGCTAACAAACTTGGATGTAATTTTTTTAATTAAATTTATTTTAATGTGGTGGATACCTGACTATAAAACCATTTCCCAGAGAAGTGGTTTAATTGGGATAGAGCCCTTAATGCTCCCGTCCACCCACTCTTTTTCATTCCCAAAACACTCATGGGAATATCAGAAATATGGAGGAAGCCGCACTCAAACAGACATTGAATGAATATTCAGGTGTAACATGGGAGCTGTGTTTTCCGTGGAAGTCAGCATTCCATTTGTTCCTCAAGTACTAATCCCCCAGCAGATTCCCCTCACCCATGTCTTCGCTGGCCTCAGTCCGAGACGTTTCCAGCTCTGGCTGTGTGCTTGGCTTCCTGATCGCTCTGAAGCCTACAGATTCCCACCATAGTCCCGGCCCCGCCTGGCTTGAGGAAGTGCAGGCAGAGCCCACTGCGTTGCATGGGGCCCACTTTTCTCTGCCAGTCACCATCTTCACTCCCGTGCTCCAGGCTTTCCTGACTAGGCCAGAAGGGACCTTCTGGCCCCAGGAAAACCATCTGCATCTCATCAACTAGGCGTCCACTCTGCTCAGGAGTGCTCCTTTCTGGCGGGTCCTCCCTGGATCAGAAAAGGAGATCTAAGGCTCAGTTTAACAAGACATCTACCCAGCCCCTACTGAGTCCCGCATTTTGTTCTAGGCGCAGAAATTTAGGAATGAGCATGACAGGGTCCCTGCCCCTGCGGAGGTCATCACCAGCAAAAGGGTCAGGCCCTTGATTCTACTGTGCAGGATGACCGGGGCCAAGGACTCTGAGAAGGAGCTTGGCTACAGGAAGAAGCAATGACTCCCGCACAAGGTGTGGGTGTTAGGGGAGGTCTCACAAAGGAGGTGTGGTGTGCGTTGGGCCTTAAAGGATGTGGAGGGGGTTGGGCTGATGGGGGAGGGGCAGAAGGAGCCATTTCGGCAGAGGGACATGTGGGCGGAACACCAGGCAAGCTCACCAGACAACAGTGAATCCTGGGGTAGGGGACCCGGATTCTGGTGGGGAGACCCCTGCTCAGGAGACCCTAACCGAGCTCCCCTGCATTTCCTCCCAGGAGCCAACTTCACCCTGCGTGAGCTGGGGCTGGGAGAGGTGACGCCCCCTCACGGGACCCTGTACCGGACAGACATAGGCCTCCCGCACTGCGGCTACTCCATGGGGGCCAGCTCCGATGCCGACGTGGAGGCCGACACCGTGCTGTCCCCTGAGCATCCCGTGCGGCTGTGGGGCCGGAGCACACGGTCAGGGCGCAGCTCCTGCCTGTCCAGCCGGGCCAACTCCAACCTCACTCTCACCGACACTGAGCACGAGAACACTGAGACCGGTGAGTGGCCCGCTTGGCCCGCCAGGCACCCGGGTTTCGGGGCCAGGGTTTTAATTACAATATTGATTTTCTTCTCTATCGCTTGGAGCTCCGGGAAAGTTGGTGAAAAATTGCTTTGCTCTCAGTGGTCAAAAGTCAGAGCCTCTTGCACAGTCACACGAAACACCCACCCCCTGGTGACACACTAGAGATTGGGTCACCACTCTTTGTTTTCAGGTTTTCAGATCGGGGGTGCCTAAGGCACAGGGTTGTAACTAGCAGGGTGCCTGTGGTGGGGGCGGGGGGAGCAGTGGTAACCGCACTTGTTCTCCGTTACATCGGCCGTGTCTGGTCCTGCCTGAACCCCGCTCCGTCTCCAGCCTCCAGGTGTTCAGGAGTCCTGGGGGGTCGCCACAGGGACCCCCTCCTCCAGTATCTTAGGCGGCTCAGAGAACGCCCTGGAACAAAAACTGTCATGTTGGGGTAACTTAAAGTCCGAGGGTTTGCTCCTGCTTTCCCCCGATCTCATGTGCAGATCTGGGGGCTCGCAGGCTCCGGACTCCATCGCACCCTCACCTCTGCACCCCTTCTTCCAAGGCCCACGGAATGTGGCGGGAGAAAAAGATGGCAGCTAGTTCACATGCCTCCTTTGCACAGCGGAAGGCATGTGAGCGGGAACCAGGTTCCAGAATTTCCCTCCCTACTTTTGGGACCTCGTTGGCAGCTGTCTCAGGGGCGCTGGGTTACTTGCGCCCCTGCGGATCGCTTCTCCGGCGCTTTGTGCCCAGCCACTCTCTGGGCAGCTTTGAGGACCCAGGTCAGAACTGAGGTCTGGCAGCACAGCCTTAGGGAGAGGAGAAGGGACCAGGGACAGCCTCTCTGTCCAGGGGAGGCGAGGGCTTCTGTTTCTCAGAGGTTCAGTAAGGGGGTGTGCTGGTGCTTCCCTGCCACAGTGGGAGGGGCAAGGAGTGAAACCTGGAAATGCCGAGCCAGGCACCGGCGCCCCCTACTGGTTTCCAGCTCCAAATGCAGGATCCTCCTAATTCCTGTCCAGGCTTCCCGGGAGGTGTGTGTTGGCGGGGAAAGGGGGAAAATGTGGAGACCAGGTCAGAGGTGAAGGCTTAGGCAGGTTAATCTCTGAAAAGGATGCTCTAGCTAGGTTATACACAAGAGTCCCAGATTTGGAGTCAGGCAGGAGACCAGGGAAGGTCAGGGTCCGCCAGGAAATGGATTTCCTTGAAGAGTCAGGTGCAGCAGATTCCAAACATCCATTCCGCCTCCTCTCCCAGAAAGCTCGGAGGTTTTTCTACGGGAGCCTGTGCACCTGCCTGAGGGGTGAGGGAGCAGCAGTGCCTAGTTACTGGCTTGGCCTTGTCACCCTCCCTTGACCTCCAACCGGCCCTGTGAGGAGGGCAGTGACCTCAACACTGGAAGGAGATCCCCCTCTCTGCCGTGACAAACCACGCACACACCTCCGTCCACCTTCCCACCAAGACCTAAGCCAAGGCAGCACCCCTTTCCCCCCACTCTCCCCTTGCACAGAACAAGAGTGCGGATTTGATACGTAAGGCCTTTACAAGGAAAATGGTCTCTGATCGGGAGGCAGGGAGCCTCACTTCCGTCACTGACCTGGGATGTGGCACTGGATAAGTTGGACCCTTTCTCTGGACCTCTGTTTCCTCATCTATAAAATAAGTAGTTAAACAAAATCAGTATTTCCTATATCTGAGAATGTTAATAGTTCTAGGTTGGGGTGGGGATGACAGCAGGAAAGTACTCTGTGGTCAAATACGTAGAAAACACTTATGTTGTTTTAAACCAATTTCTATACTGCAGGACTTGTCAGAGCCTTTAATCTATTAACGTGCATGCTAAGGGGTAAACCACCAAGGACAGATATATGCGGCATTCCCCCAAATTGATCTGAGCATGGAATGCTTTGTTCTCAGAGCATCCGATGGGTTCGGTGTTCTAATGAACTCTTTTGGGGAAGAGCTGAGCTGAATGACCTGGAGGCCCTTCTAGATCTGGGATTCTGGGATTCTGGGATTCGAAGTGTTTGTATTGAGATGAAGGTGCATAAGAAGAAAATGATAATAGCTAATCAGCCCCCGAGCGCAGTGCTAATGCTTTAGGTCTCAGGTCTCATTTCCCCCCCAGGAACACCGCTTTCAGGTAGGTGTTACTATCCCCAATGCCCAGAATAAGGAGTCTGTGGCACCAAACGGTTAAGATACCTGCCCAAGTCACTAGCAAGTCGCTAGCAAGACAGGATTTGAACTCAGGGCTGTATGACTCCAAGGTCTTTATTCTTGTAGCCCTGGTGACAGTGAATTTCCTCCACCATGAAATACGTAGGTTGTTTGTTCTTTTGAAGGCTTCTTGCCATGGTGACAAATGATCATTTTTCCATAAAGTCATGACAGAGTGAGGTGCACGCCGCCCACATTATTGTATATTCCCCGAGAGCTGAATTAGAGCGGAATTAAGCCTCTGTTGGGTGATAATGACATGGTTGAGGAGCCTCAAGAGCTTCAGCCCTTGATAACGGCGATGGGAAATGACTGCCTGCTTCCCCTGGCCGGGCCACCTCTTCCTTCTTTCCTGATTGTCTGTTTCAACGCTGGCTGCTGCACTTAAGCCTCGCTGTACTCGAGGAAGACAGGCAGGCAAAGGAGGTGGACAGGTGACTCTAACACAGATCCCCCGGCCTCCGCAGCCCTTCCAGGCCTGGACTCCCCACGCCCAGACACCCACGTGCTTGTCCACCTGCTTGTCCGTGTGCCCCTAGGTGGGAAGCTACAGTAACAGCTTTGTTCTACTCGGGTCTAAATAGTGACAGGGAATCATACTGACAGTGCACGAGCCCTAGGAATGGCCCCCTTTTGTCTAGTGATGACGTTGACAGTGCTCTCGGGCACACTGCTGTCTTCCCAGCTTACAGCTGAGGACCGGGGCTCTGGGAATGAAGTGGGAAGGCTGACGCCAGGCCCGACACAGGACTCCGGTCTGACCTGGTTGCTCTCCCCCTCTTCTCCCTGCCCCTCCCATCTCCATCTCCCTCCTCTGCCCTCCTCTCTTTGTCCCACATTCATCGCCTCCCCCCGTTCTTCTTCCTTGATGAGAACGTGTGTCTTACCACCAGAACGGGGCCCTATGGCACTGGGTACATTAGCTGGCACTCAGAGCGTGACCGCTTTTCAGAAGTACAGGGGAGCCATACTGAGGGCCCATCGTGTGTGATTGCCTTTAATCCTCATGACGATGCCATGGCGTTCCCATTTCCCAGATGGGAAAAGGGAGGCTCCAAAAAGTCTCCTGGCAGAGACTGTGGAGCTGGTAAGTTCACAGGTCACCAAAGCTTGGGTTGGAACTCAGATTTCTCCAGTCCTATAGTCTGAGCCCTTTGCCCGCCTCCCTTTGAATCGGCGAGTGTTAGACTCTCGGTTGAGGCCCCCAAAGATACGTGCCCGGGTTCTCAGAGATCTTTACCAAATGCAAAACGCAAAGTAACCCCAGCAACTTCCAGCCACAGGAAGGAACATCAACTCTGCCTCCCCACCCCGCCTCGCATTAGTCAATAGTAATTGTCAACAGTATTGATAGTGGTGAGGGCTTTTGCTGAGGTCACGGCAATGCTGCATGCAGCTGCCATCAATAATAACTTTTATGGGGTCCATTAAAGCCAATTTCTGCCCCTGAAGGTTAATGTCAGCAGCTTTTATGTCACTGCTTAATATCCAAAATAAATACAGAATTGACTGGGTAATGTAAACACAAATTTTCCGCCCCACAGCCGTCAGGCAGAGCCAGCCCTCGGGCCGCCTCTGCTGAGTGGGGCCAGCAGGCTAGGGGACAGACAGCAAGGAGAAGCTGGCATCAGGCCAGGCATACAGTTGGCATTCAATAAATGTTTTTTTAGAAAGCCAAGGTTGCGTTTTGAGCTCCGTTCCCAACTGCCAAGTCAGGCTGACAACAGCGTCTCTGTGGTAGATGCATACTGTAGTTCGCTCTATGTCTATCCCAAGCTCCCTCAGTGGGCTGGGCATTATTCTGGAATCAGGAGTTTAGATGAATAGCGGGGAGGTGGAGCCATGATGACTTTGTGTCGCTGTCTACAGTGGGGGTATAGCAGGCACTACTGCAGGGTCGAAAGAGCAGCAGTTCCGGAGTCTACTGAGGAGATCTGGTCTCCTCTCCTGATGGTGCCCTGGCCAGCTCTGAAACGTTTGGCAAGTCCCCTCACCTCCCCAAGCCATGGCTTCCTCATTTCTGAGACAACATGGCGATGGTTACCAGGGGCCGAGAGAGTGGGGGAGGAGGAGGTAGAGTTTAATGGATGCAGAGTGTCGGGTAGGGATGCTGAAAAGTTCTGCAGAGGAATAGGTGATGGTCACACAACAACGTGAATTACTTAAATGCCGTTGAATTGTACACTTAACACTGGTTTATAGGGTTATTCATGTTTTACCACAACAACTAAAAAAACACGGAAACGGCGTGTCATCTTCTTTCCTTGGCATGTCGCTGTGAGCCTATGCTGCATTCGTGAAGCGTGCAGTCTGTGTTGGTCCTTAATTGATGCTAGCTCTTAATATTAATTTTTTAAGGAGCTGTGGAATGATGGTAAAAGTAGCCACCGGTCTCACCCTGAGGGTGCAAAGGCTCATTCCTTCATTTCACTCATGTTTTGCGCCCGGGCTCGAAGGCCAAGTAGGATTTCACTGAGCATCAGGGATCTGAGAAAGGGATTCCCAGTAGAGAAAATTGCACAAGGCAAGGCTTAGAGGCGTGTGAAGAAGCCTGGGGGGTCTGGGGAATAGTGAGAATTTACTCTGTGCTTTACTCCCAGAGGCAAGTTGAGAAATGCATTTTGAAAAGCAATGATGAACAGAAGCACAGTTACCCCCAAATTATCAAGCAGCCTGGGTGTCAAAAGGGAAATTATTGGTTAACCTAATTAGGCAGCCGAATTGCTTATTCAGAGTCAGAAGATTAGGTGAGCATCTCCGAAGCACAGTGAGAAAGAAGCTCATTACCGATTTAACTCAATTTATCCTCTACCCTCCCTGGCCCCATGCTCATGAGACTGGGTTTAAAAAATCTATACGAATATCTATCATTAATTCCCTGAGTGGCCACAGAACTGCAGCTACCCAGCCGTTGTGTGCACAAGGCTCTGTCTTCCAAGATAGGAAGCTGGGCTCCCTCAGTCTGAATAGAAGTTGGACACCTGTGTTTGACTACTCTTCTGCCTCGTGAGCTGGCCCACACTCCCTCCCAGGAACACGGGAGGAATTAGACTCTCTGACTGGGCAGCGCTATCCATGTACAATGAGGGCTGTAAGGCCCCACGTTCCAAAAAAGCATTAGAAACAGCCTATTAGAGACCCTGGGAATCTGAGACTCCGGGAGCCAGAAGGACCTTAGAGACAACAAGCTTGTTACCTCTTAACCTTTCCTCAATTTCCGGCCAAGGAAACTGAGATTCAGAGAGGTTGGGTGACTCACCGAAGGTTGCACAGCTGTTAAATGCCAGAACCGAGGTCTGAGTCCAAATCTGCCTATGCCCAGTGCCCATGATCTTTCTTGGCCATGGTACTCCATGGTTTGTTCTATTTTATAGAAACATGTTTCTTTTAGTTCAACATGTACAATATATATCATCTAGGAGGTGATTCTGGCTGTTTCCAGAACGTAATGTTCTTTGTCAGTATTAGAAGCTTGTAGCAAAGAAACCGAATCCGTAACCTGTTAGAGTTCATATGGAGCTGGAGATCAGACCAGGCCACTCTCAAACTGTGACATGTTGGACAAAAGACACTTAAAGTAGGGATCATAGTGGTTTAAGAGAAAAATTCCAACCAGAAGGTATCTGAGAAGGTTTTATGGAAGAAGTGCCGGCCACTGGGCTTTGAGGGGTGGAAAGGACTAACAGGTAAAAAGGGCCAAGAAAGGACATTCTGTGTAGACAAGGCGTGAAGGTGGACAAATAGAAGGTGTGGCCCATGGGGGTAGAAGACAGGAGTACAACTGACAATATGAGGGAGGGATGTGTCTGGAGGGAAGGAAGCTCCTTAATTTTTTAAGGAGTCCTACAGAGCAGGACTCTGTCATTTAACAACTATTTATTGAGCACCTACATGTTCTAGTTACTGTTTTAGGCCTTGGGGTTCCAGCACGATCAATGCAGATAAAACCACCCAACCCACTTCTCAATGGGGAGACTGATGATCAACAAGTCTATAAACTAAATGATGCAGGATGTTAAGAGAAAGGGGATAGGGAATTCCAGGCGGAGAGCAAGGTTGTGCTTCTACACACGGTGGCCAAAGAAGGCTTCACCAAGAAGGTGGCGTTTGAGGTAGGCGTGGGAGTGAGTGGCGAGGACGTGGGGAAGAAAAGTGATCCTGGCAGAAGGGTGGACAGGTTCAAAAGCCTTGAGGCAGAAGCATGTCTGGCTTGTGTGAAAAGTAGCGATGAGAGCGGTACGGCTGGGATAGGGGGAGAGGTCCAAGAGGCGACGTGGGGCCGGCCGCCGCATGAGCAGCAGCGGGAGAGTCCTGAGCTGAGGAGCGGTGAGCTCTGACTAATGCTAGGACAGGAGCATTCCGGAAGCCCTGCTGAGAGTAGACTCTAGTGGGCTCTAGCAGTGTCGGAGGCTACTGCTGTAATCCAGAGAGAGAGAGGATGGGGACAAAGACAAAGAGGAAGCATGGAGGCAGTGAAGATGGGATTGGGGCCTGGAGAAGGGAACAAGCCAGCTCTTCCCTGGTCCATGGCCTTGCTCATGAGCCAAACCCCCTGCTCATCCCTCATCCCACACTCCAACCTGCTGCTGACCTTGCTTCCTGACTCCCACTCCCCGCCTCGCCTCGCCTCGCCTGGCCTTGCCTCGCCTTGCCTCGCCTGGCCTCGCCTCCCACATGAGACTCCGGGCACCATCTTTTTTTGTTATTATCTTGGCTTCCCTTCAGCCATAATTCCATAACCCTTCCTTCTGCCCCATTGCCGCAAACTGCCTTGGCGAAGTGTGATGCACAGCTTCCTCTCCACAGCCTCACATCTGCTAGAATTGCCTAGGATCTGGAAGCCGGTCTCTGGCAGCCACTAACATTGTTGCTCTTGGGAGTTCCTCGTGAGAGGACTTTAAGGGGTCCTGGCCCAGCTTAAATGCTCCCCAGTCGACGCGGCACTGGCGAGCTCTGTTGCTCTCCCTGGTGGGCAGAACACGCTAATACAAGAGCGCCTTCCTTCTGAACTGGGAAGAGAAAAAGAAAGATAGGGAGATTCAGAGCTATGCTAAATTAAGATAGATTGCATTCTCGAAACTAGGTTAGGACCTGCTGTGTGCAGAGAGGTACAGCGCACCACAGTTTTGCTTTCAATTTGAGCCAACATGATTTTCCATTCATTGGAAGCGATGGTGTGTGCAGTGGCAAACTTCCTACCAGACAATGTTTTCCAGGCATCTTCTTTTCCCATCAGTAAGCCCAACTCTGCCCCGGGAGAATGGATCCTGGGACTATTTCAACTGCATCTGATCCAGGATGACTTCAGGGGGAAAAGGAGTACTAACCGGTGGTGGGAAAAGAGCTCCCTTGCCCATAAGAGCCTCGTTCCAGCGCCAGCGTGGAGTCCAGGAGCAAACCCGGTTTCAATTTTAGGCTCTGTCACCAGTCCCAGTGTGACCCTGAGCAAGTCACATCTCCTCTCTAGGCATTAGTCTTCCCATCAGCCGGATGGGGTTATTGGAATCTCAGGCAGCAAGATGACTTGGAAGGAGAATGGGCTTTGGGGTTGAACTCAGAACCCCAGCTTAGCCGCTCAGGGATTGGGTGACTTTGTGCAACCTACTGAATCTCACTGAGGCTTGGTTTCTTCATCTGCGTCGTGGAGATGAATATTGCCTACCTCCTAAAGTTGTGACGAGGCTGAAAGGTGACTGTGCACGTGAAGGAGTCAGTACTGTGTTTCCCAAACTGGGTCATGACTGATCCTGAAATAAAGGCTGTGGCTCAGCACAGTCATTTTTAGGAGCAGAATAGAGTTCGGATCACACAGTAAGGTAAGCCAGTTTGTGAATTTTTATTTTAGTTATCCATTACATGCAGCACCTGCACTAGGTCATCACCTATGATGTATTTCTTACTTAGGGGTTCAGTTAGAAAAAAAAAAGGTAAAAAAAAAAGTTTAAAACTAAAAACCGGTACCTGGCACATAGGAGGACTTTGTGTATGTCAATTTCTTTCCTTCAAGAACCCCTTACCTTGAAGATTCCACAACCCGTGATGTCATCGTCTTGTCCAGAAACTGTTGACATCATACTTCTAAGGCCCCCTTACTGAGAATGAGTATAGATTTGGCAGGGCCTCCTGATTCAGTAGAAGGAGGCTGGACTCTGGACTCTGGGATTAGATCGCCTTGCCCAGCATCGCATGGTGTGTATGATGATAGAGCCGGTGTCTCTGGTTTGTGGAATCCAGCCAGCTCTCCTTTGAGAATGGCCAGTGGGGTGACTAAGACGCCCTAGGGTAGCTGCAAGCTGTGAAGACAGCAGGAAAGGCACCCCCAGGCACCCCTGAGAGCTGGCTCAGGAAGATACAGAGGGCGGGAAGAGCCATCCCTGGGTTCACATAACCAGCTGAATCTCTCCACTCAGCACAGAGGCACCTGGAGAGGAGCCTGGGAACATGTACATGAACATCACGTGCAGTGAGCGTGTTGAGTGAGATGTGGCTTCCCCCGGCCCGTGGATCCTTATTACAAATTTACTTACTTACTAATCGAGCCAAACGGATTGACCACAGTATAGAAATGGCTTTCTTTCCTTTGACTTTGGGCTGGAGAGAAGCATGTGGAACAAAGCGTGAGGAAGGGCTCCCGGGAGTTCACGTGAGTCTGATACATGAAGCATAGTGCAGGGAGGTTAACAGTGGTTACTCCCAGGATGTGGGTCCAGGTGCCGTGCAAACCCCACAGCATGCCTCTTCGGGGGAGGGATCTCAGAGGAAGCCAGACCCTCCCCTCCACTCCTCCCAAAGTGGCAGGCCCAACTTCTTCTGATGGTGGGAGCAGCAATGGTGAGGATAAGGAGCATTAAACCAGCAGTTGGAAGCCTCAGGTCTGACACCCGGCTGTGTGCACTCTTCAGGAAATAGCAAATGGTTTGTCCTGGCCGAGTCAGTGGGGATTAGGAGGAGATGAGGCCAGAGAGAAAAACTGGGCTCCATCATGGCCAAGGACAGTTCAAAACTGCTGGCTCACGAGCTCAGCCTTTCCCCTGAAGGTCATTAGGAACCACAAAAAGGGTTTAAACAGGGAGAGGTCAAAGAGGGCAAATGCTTTCCCTGGTCCAGGCGAGGACATCAAGCAATAAGAGAGAGATTGTTTTTCCCATTCTGTTTGATGAACCACCCCCCCCACACACACGCACACACCACTATGGATGAAACAGTATCCTAAATTCCTACGTTGAAGTTCTCACCCCAATAGGATGGTAGGTAGTTAGGTTTAGATGAGGTCATGAAGGCGAGACTCTCATGATTAGTGCTTTATAGGATCAGGAAAAGGGAGACATTTCTGTCTCCACACATGTACAGGGAGGAAAATCCATGTGAGCACATCACAGGAAGGCAGCCATCTGCAAACCAGGAAGAGAGTCCTCACCAGAACCTAACCATGCTGGCACCCTCCAGAGCTGCGAGAAAATGTATTTCTGTTGTGGAAGCCAGTCTGTGGTATTTTGCTATGGCAGCCCAAGCTGACTCAGACAGGCTTCAGAATCTTAAGTGACTTGCCAGCCGGGAAATCCCAAAGCTGAGACCTAACACAGGGCTGTTGAAACCCAAAGCTCTTACCCCTGCCCATATTGCCTCATGGGACAAGAACACAAAACTATTTGAGTGGATGACTATCAATGATTTTGTGAGCTAAAAGGTGCCAACATGCAAGACCAACCCGTCCAAAAACCAAAACGAAAACAACATGCTTGGTAATTCACACGTTTAAGATCAGACTCTGGAGCCAGACCGCCTAGGTTTGAACCCCAGCTCTTCAACTTATTACCTGCGTCACACTGTTACACAAGCGAGTTTCCGAATCTCTCCATGCCTCAATTTCCTCGCCGGTACAATGGAAATAATTCCCCTCTCTACTTCTCCTAAGAAGTAAATGAGCTCAAAGAGTTAAAGCACTTAGAATAGTGCCTGGTGCATAAGCATAAGCTTAGGCTGTTGTTGTTATCAATTGTACAGCACTTCGTGATTTACAAAGTGTTTTTACATTCCGTTTAATATTTGCACCAGCATGGGAGGCAGCTATCAGTGTCTTCATTGTTTTTGGAAGTGCTCTGAGATCACACGGCTGCGAAGTGGTGGGGATGGAATTCGACCCTAGGTCCCTCTGACCCCACACCCACACACTGCGTCCGTAAATGTAACTGGCAGCTGGCCAACCTGGCTCTTTCTGCCAAAGATGACTCCCCAGCTACCAGGGCCTGATTTTGCTCGGGCTAGTTTCTCCCAGTCTGCACTGTGAGAAGGATCTCAGCCCGGGCTCTTTGTTCAGGAAGAAACTTCCTTTCAAATAAAGAGCTGAACCCTTTATGTTCCAAACACTGAAGAGGACTTTTCTTTCCGCTGCCACTCAGCAGCCTGGCTCCTAAATGAGTTTTCTGTGCTCAGCTTTGTAGGACCTCAGCGACAAAACAAATTGCTTTTCTGAATGTGCCTCCAAAAAGAAATAATCATATGGAACAAACCAGGTTTGAAGTGTGGTATAAACAAAGGGAGATTGTTTGCCATTCCAGCTGCTCGTAAGGATGGAAGAGGGAAGAGAGCGGGGCGTGATGGGTGTGAAGTGGGCTGTGAAAATGCAGAGGAAGCTCTTCAATAGGAGCCAAATGGGCTAAGTCAGAAGGTAGACAGCATGTTAGAAGCGAGGCACTGCGGGCATCTCTCTAGTCCTGTAGCCTTACATGGTAGCAAAAAAAGAGAAACTGCTCAAGTCCAAAAGATTTACCCTTCTTTCTACGTACATCCACCACTTTCAATAATTTATTACCTCTGCACTAGAGTTAGCAGTGCTAAGAGATGCATTTTATTTGGAAAAAATATTGTGTCACTTTTTTCCCTCAGCTAGATTTAAAAGGCTCTTCAAAAGTCAGTCATGGTGCTGCACCATTATTACTCACATTTGGGGAGTGTGTAATAGCTCACAGTGTCTTTTAATACCCAACATTTCATAAATTATCACATTAACTCCCTGGTCCAGGGCACCTTGAGCCCACACCCTGACTTTGACCCGTCAGTGGATCTTTGAACTTGGAGCCCAGGCATGTGTGCGGGGGGAGTGCCCAAGGCACAATGAGTCCCTAGAAAAACTCACAGGGCTCAGCATATATGGTGGGACACGTGGCTATGATTTATTACAAAAAAAGAATACAAAGCAAACCAAAAAAGGGAAAAGGTGCAGAGGGTGGAATCTGGAGGAAACCAGGCACAAGCTTCCAAGAGTCCTCTCCCAATAGAGTCACTCAGGATGGGCCTGATTCCCCCAGCGATGAGTGGTAATGACATGCAAAGCTCTGTCTACCAGGAAGCTCAAAAGAGGCTGTGTGCTCAAAGATTTCATCAGAGGGCTGGTCTCATAGGTGCCTTCTGCCTAACTCGTGCCAAAATTTTAGACTCTCGAAGGAAAGCACTCATTATTTGTACACACGGTCTAGGCATGGCCAAGCCACTTTTTTTGTCGTTGTTTAATGTTTACTTATTTTTGAGAGAGAGAGAGAGTGTGTGTGTGAGCAGGGGAGGGGTAGAGAGAGAGGGAGACACATAATCTGTCCGGGCGGAATACCATGGTTCCTGGGAGCTGCTATCGTGACTCCGAGAAAGTGAGCTCATCCTGGCATCCCCCGAGAGGGCGGGTGAGCTGGATCTATTTTTTGTTCTTGCACAGTTGGCTAATTAATATGAAAAAGAGCCACCCATTATTGATTAACTTTGTATTCCACGACGACAATGTCTTAATGAAACTCAATATCTATAGCTCAAAAGCTGGGGTGGAACTTTTAAGTAGGAGTGATGGGTAACCTTGCCGTCCCCTTCAGAGGTTCAGCATTGTTTAACCGGGGGAGGCAGAAGAATGGGAAGACCTGTTTCAGTTGGTGCCTTGGCTGGAGGCGTTATTTATCTTTCACTGGTCTGTTTTGTATTTATCGAGAAGCCTTTTCACAGATGTGTGCAGCTCTAGGCCAGACCATGTTTCATTTATCTATTTCAGAAGAATCAGGACCTGGCACATGAGATTCCGTAAATGGGATTCTTACCACATCCTATGAAGGAGCACGCCCGCATTTCAGGGTACTAGACGGAGGTCCGGGGAAGCAAACAGGAGAAGGCTCTAATACTTATGCTCTATTAGTTTGTATTTTTTTTAATGTTTTTTAAGTTTATTTTTGAGAGACAGAGAGAGTGAGCAGGAAAGGGGCAGAGAGAGAGGGAGAGAGAGAATCCCAAGCAGGCTCCTTGCTGTCTGCACAGAGCCCGATGTGGAGCTTGAACCCACAAATCGTGAGGTCATGGCCCGAACCAAAACCAGGACTCAGACGCTTAACCGACTGAGCCACCCAGGCACCCCTAGATGCTCAATTAGTTTTCTAGAACTGCTTAACAAAGTACCACAAACCGGGTGCCTTCAAACAACAGAAATTGATTGCCTCACAGTTCCAGAGGCTAGGAGTCTGAAGGTACTGACAGAGCCATGTGTGACATGTGACACATGTGTGAGGGAATCTTCCTTATCTCTTCCTACTTTCTGATAGGTTGCTGGCAATCACGGGCATTCCTTGGCTTCAGCTACAGGATTGCAATCTCAGTCTTCTTTAATATGTAGTGTTCTCTCTACATGTCTCTGTCTTCACATGGCTGTCTTCGTATAAGAAGACAGTCTTATATGATTATAAGAAGTCTTATAAGAAGACAGTCTTGTTGATTTAGGGGTCCATCCTAAGCTATCCTTAGGCCTCATCTTAACTCATTACATCTATAATGACCCTATTTCCAAATAAGTCCCTACTCTGAGGTGCTCGGAGTCAGAATTTTGTCGTAGTCTGTTCAGGCTGCAATAGCAAAATACCACAGACTGATGGCTTACACAGTAAACATTTCTGAAGGCTGGGAAGCCCAAGACCAAGGCCAAGATCAGTGTCTTGTTAGAGACGGTGTCCTAGTTCATAGATGGCTGCCTTCTTGCTGTGTCCTTATGTGCCAGAAGAGTGAGGAAGCTCTCTGGGGTCGATTTTATAAGGGCATTAATCCCATTCAGGGTGGCTCATGACCTAATTGCCTTCCAAAGGCCCCACCCCCTTAAATGATCACATTGGGGGTTAGAACTCCAACATACGAATTTTGGGGGACACAAACATTCAGTCTATAGCAGGATTCAACTTGTCTTTTTTTTTTTTTTTTTTTGGAGGAGAATAATTCAGTCCATAACAGATGTGTATTAGACACCGGGCACTTTGACCCCACCACCATGCAGCCGCTTGACTCTTAAGTGGATTTGGAGCTTCTTAATGCCCTAGGAATGAGAAACAGGAGAAACCATTTTAGTATGAATGACATGGCAGTTCCAACTGTCCACACTGGACTGGCTACAGTGTCCCTTCCCTCTCCCTGGCACACACCACCTCACAGCTAAGCCAGCTGGGTCAGAGCACCAAATTTTAGGCCTCCTCTAAGCAGGTGAGCCCCTTCATTGGAGACGTGGGTGCCACAGAGAAGATTCCCGCCTGAGACCATGCAGGAGACTATGGGGATTTGCCATTAACAACAGGGGGTGTGTATGCAAATATGTGTAGGGCTGTGTGCAAGGACTCGGATGAGTGTGGGGGGAGGGGTAGGAACGTCTGTGTATATGAGATTGCAAGTGAAAAGTACGGACACACTCAGTGGCATGTGGTGACATCAGTGTAATTGTTAGCAGAGGAATTAACGTGCACCCGGGTGTGGGGAACAGGTGAACAACAGCGGAAGGTTTGACTGTACACGAGGGTATGTCTGTGCATGTCTGCGCATGAGCGAGGGAGTAGGTGGGATTTCTGCCAGATACCTGTTGCGGTATAGAATCAGGCAGCAGCCAGAGGTGAAATCTTTCCTCCTACAAAGATGGAGAAGAAAGGCTTTGGGGGCCTTTTTTTATTTTGAAAAAGAAAGAGAGAGAGAGAGGCATCATCCAGTTAGTGGTTGTTAATTAGGAACAGGTCCCAGGGAAGCTGCCTGCGCAGCAGCACCAATAAATCACTCATTAACTGTCCATGGCTGCCTGCCTCCAAGTCGGGCTTCTCTGTAGGTGGAGCTCCATCGCAGCCAGGCTCCAGCCTTCCCAGGATAGATGAGTCACATGAGAAGGGGCTGCATAGCTCCCACATCTCGGCCCATCAGTGTCCCCAGGATGCACTAGGTGAGAGAGAGGGCTGAGCCCCCATTCCTTGACTCAAGTTCAAGTTTCTCTGCATCCAGAACCCCCTCCCCCCGTCCCATGGGACCCTTCGACCTTGTAGGTCTCATCTCTTACCATCGTGCGTTGATTTGGGTTCCAGTTCAAGCGTTCCCTGGTCACAGCCTCTTGGACTGCCTTGCACACGCCTTTTAGAGCTGTTGTGTCTACCTCTGTCTCACACAGAGGTGAGCGTGGGGTGGGTACTCAGAAAATAAATTCTTGCTTGACCTACCCCTGCCAACTTTGTCACCAAAGTAACATCCACCAGGAATACATTAAGGCATTGAATTTAGCTAAAACCGCCATAGACTTTCACCATAGACATTCCCATAGGTGGGAAAGGAAGTGACTGCTTAATGGGTACAGGAGTTTCATGCGGGCAGTGTTAAATCTTTAGAATGCATAATAATGTTGCACAACACTGGGAATGTACAAAATGCCCCTGAATATGTACACATTAAAAAATACTTTAAAAAAATCCACCAGGGGCACCTGGGTGGCTCAGTTGGTTAAGCGTCCGATTTTGGCTCAGGTCATGATCTCACTGTTTGTGAGTTTGAGCCCCACATTGGGGCTCTATGCTGACAGCACAGAGCCTGGAACCTGTCTCAAATTCTCTCTCTCTCTCTCTCTCTCTCTCTCTCCCTCTCCCTCTCTCCCTCTCCCTCTCCCTCTCTCCCTCCCTCCCTTCCTCCCTCCCTCCCTCTCTCCCTCTCTCCCTCTCTCCTCTCTCTCTCCCTCCCTCTCTCTCTGCCCTCCCTTGCTCATACTCTCTCTCTCTCTCTCAAAAATAAATAAAATTAAAAAAATAATAAAATAAATAAATAAATAAAAATCCACCAACCTAGAGCACCTCATTCATCCATTCCTTCAACATACATTTATGGAGCATACCTGCAGGATCAGGCTCAGGGGATACGGAAGTGTTTGGGATTAGGGGACGTAGATGGACATGCTGCTGACATGATGGACACTTCCCATTTTAACCCAGCAATGTGGGTACTCCTAAAACCACCGGGGTAGGGGGGCGGCGCCTGGGTGGCTCGGTTGGTTAAATGTCCGACTTCGGCCCAGGTCATGATCCCATGCTTTGTGGGTTCCAGCCCCATGTCAGGCTTTGTGCTGACAGCTCGGAGCCTGGAGCCTGCTTTGGATTCTGTGTCTTCCTCTCTATTTGCCCCTCCCCTGCTTGCACTCTGTCTCTCTGTCTCCCAAAAATAAGTAAATATTAAAAAAAAAAAAACACCGAGAGGTTGTCACATTTGCCCCCACTCTACATGTCATCATACGTCAGCAAACGAAGAATCACGAAGGCAAGGGTCTTGGCCACAGTCACAGAGCTCCTAAGAGATGGAAGAGGATATAAACCCGGGTCCATGTGCTGCGAGCCCATCCTGTTTCCAAAACCATGTGTTTCCTCCAGGTTTCAGGGCCGGTGCTCACAAGTTGCCTTGATACTGAAGAACCCACGTGGAGGGCACGCCAGACATTGCCAAGTGCCGGGGTCCTTGTTCTGGCGAATCTAGGGGTCCACGAAGGACAGACGGTCAGGCGAAACGAAGTGAGAGAGCCACGAGTGAGATGGAATCTGATGACCAAGCAGGCAGCCCTGGAAATTCTGGCATCTCTGCTTTGCTGGTCTCAATGTCTTTATTTTTAAAGGTAGCGAGTGACATTACATCAGTGACAAGGCATTCTTTACAACATACATTGTTGTCACAAGACCCATGTAGTCACCTTTAGGTTTATGGTATAAGGGAGAGTGGGGATGAGAATTACAAAAGGATTTGTGAAATGTTAACCTCAGGGAGGTGCTCAATATTTGCTGCTGATCAATGAAGATATGTGTAGCTATTTTAGTTTGTACCTTATCTATAAGCAGTGCTTCTAACTTTTGGGCTAGGCTAACCTTCGGGGAATGTCCTAAGTCTCTTTACAATCTTTCCCATCAGTCTGTTAATTCTGAGAGAAGCTTTACAGAGATGTGCCTTGAAGTTTTATGGTGGGGCTGAGGGGAGCGATACCTGCAGGGAAAATCTAGTTTGGTTCAAGGAGTCTTGGGGCCTAACGTCTGCCAATTTCTAGCCAACTCATAGCTGCTATTCTATATGATCAATTTGTTTAACCTATCCCCAAGAGGCAACCTTGAGGTTACTTCTGGCCAGGTTACTCTCATTCGGATTTTATCCATCAAGACATCACACTCCAGGTCCCCTTTTCCATGTGCCATAAAACCAAAGAGCATTATATCCCTTAGGCCAACGAGAGCAATTCAAGAAATCCAGGCCTGAAAGATTATTTAGAAGGAGGTAAAACTAGGCGCTAGTTTGGCTGGCGGGAGCTTTGCTTCAACCTTTCCCACGCAGGGAGGGGTCTCAACCTGTGAGCCCAAAATGGCTCCCAACAGCCAAGGGCAATTCCCCACCAGCTCCTTTGGTGGAGGACCCTACTGTCTCTCCTCCCTCAGCTCCCTGCCTTCTGGGCCCCCTGCCACACTCCATCCTCAGCACCGCCAGCATGCTGATCTTTCTAATCTGATTAGCTACATGCTCCTTAGAGATGTTTCTATCAGTGCCCTGACCTCCTTACTAAGCAGTAAACTTCAGGACATTGACTTTGGAATGACATTCTTTGCTTTTGTTTACTTTTTAAAATATGTAAAAGCAATCCACATCTCACAGCCTCTGCTTTAGTGCTTAACTGAAATGTGTTGAAAGACTTAAGGGATAATTACTGAATATCTTCCCCACATAGAAAAATGTATTTGGCCAAATGAAGTCATTCTTTAATCTGGTTGAGGTATGGGGTACAGGGGGAACTGGGTGTCAGAATTAGAAGCCCTTAGTTTAGGAAGCTTAGGAATCCCCATCTTTGGAGCCAAATCCAGATGTAACCCCGGCAGCGTGAAGTTGAAAGACAGTAGGATTATGGATTGGTGGAAACTGGGAAAAACATGTCACTTGCGTCTTTCCTCCAGACACTGAGGCATAAGCCAGGATCTGCTATAGTTTTGGTTGGCATCATTACAGAGATACTTCAGAGAGAGGAATCAAAGGTTAAATCCTTTCTCTGGAGTCAAATAGAGATAAAGAAGAGCAGCCTACTGGTGAGGGGGAGAGAGGGATATGGGGTGGTTATTATAGGTTATTTTCTTTTGACTCCGGATCTCACGTTCCATTTCCTAGGCTTCTTTGTCCATTCATCCATTCTTGCATTCATTTGTTCATCAAATGTTTATGGAGAACCTGATATTTCCAGGCCATGTTTCAATGATTATAGATGGAAATAAGATTTCAGTAGTAGTCAGTATAGGTTGATTTATGTTGCGGTAACAAGTAACCCTCATATTTCTGTAACTTAACAGAGTTTATTTCTCATGTCGTGTACTCATCATGGTGGGAGGAAGGGTTTCTTCACATAGTCTCTCAAAACTCAGGCATATCAAGGCTCCACCTTATAGCTGCACTCTCTGGAACAAACGGCTTTCTTGACTGCTTCTCACAGCCCACAGGCCTGACTTCGTCATACGGCCTCACCTAACTGCCAGGGAGCAGGAATGTGTGCTTCTCCTATGTGCCCAGAAACAGGAGACAACCAGACTGGTAAGCACCAGAAGCTGCTATACAACTTAGCAAAAAAAAGGGCTGGGGTATGAACACAACCGGAAACCTGCCCTTGAGATGTTTCCATCCAGTAGAAGAGACAAGTGGATAGACCTACCAGCTGGAGGACGTCAAGAGTATGCTGGAAGCGGGGAAAGGAGTTGTGATATAAGATCTGAGAGGGGTCACCATTCACTAGAATCTTCCAGGATGGAGGTAGGGGGGTGCTAGCAGTCTAACCACAGAATGCCATACCATGTTCATATATGCTTAAGCGTACGATATGACTGCTGAAGTGTATAGGGGGCAGCTTGTGTAACAAGAGGTGAGTCTAGATAAGCAGGGTCTTGGGCAGCACCTGTAGATATTTGAACCTTCTCTGTAAAGGAAGGAAAGCCATCAGAGGGCTTTAACTAAGAAAGGACACGAAGCACCCTCTTTGTGTTTTGGAAAGATCACCTGGCTTCCACGTGAGGAAGGAGAGTGAGCGACAGATGGTGGCACACAAAATCAGGGTAGTGGTCATGGGAACGGACAGATATGAGAGGTACTTAGGTGGAAGAACTGATGAAATCTGGTGACTAAGTAAATGTAGGCTGTGGGAGAAATGGATCCAGGCTGGTGACCCCATTTTCGATTTGGGTAGCTGTAATTGTGGTAGGAAGTGATGGAGCACATTTGTGGGGAAAGATAAGAAGCTGAGTGTTAGATATTGCTGAGTCAGAGTGCTTTTGGAAACTCCAAGTCAAGATATCCACAGAACACTTGGATATTAGGGCCTGATGCTTAGGAGAGTCTAAGTACTCTTAGACCTTAGTACTTAGGTACTGTTCATACCCCTCTGGAGCATCTAATAAATTAAAGGTGGGAGTAACCTATGCTGAGAATAGCTCTTTCCTCCAGGGATCTCAAATTATACATCTATGGTAACAGAATTGCTTTTTAAATTGTTTCACTCTTATTGCTTTCAAAATAGAATCATTTCCTGCCGATTTGCTTCCCAAGACCCAGTTCCTTAAGCTGAGAGAAGTCACTGTTCTCTGGCCTTCTGCAGTCCAGATTGCGGTCCCTACCAAGTTGCTGTCATCATCCAGACCCCGAGTCCCCCAGAGGGCTGGCACTTGCTCATCTGGCCAGGCATCCAGGTGCTCAGGAAATGCTCCTTGAACAAATGAATGAATTAAACTATTCAAAACTGCGAGGTCCCTTGTGAAAATATAAATTGTACTTCCATTTTCCAAAAGCCTTTAAAAAATTATAACTCACCAAATTAAAATAAACATTTGTTTTACCTTCCACCAACCAGGTCTCTGGGGGATTTGACACCTTTTCATCTTCAAAGTGCTTTCAAAACAAGAACTGGTTTCCCCCACAGGCCCCTCTTTAGAAGTTATAGACTGTAAACAGATACAGAAATGTATTAACATTCAGAAGTGAAGATACTCAGGCTAGCTTTAACGAGAACCTTCTCTGAGTTTAAAAAAAAAGAAAGGCAAATTGTTTCTTTGATTTTTTTTTTATTTTGAGTGCCTTCAATGTGCCAAGATTTGTGTTAAGGGCTTTCAATATCTATTACCTTTATCTCCCAATGGTCCCGTGAAGTAAGTACTCTCATTTTTACTTTAGAGAGAACAACACTGAGGCCAGAGAGAGAAAATGATTTGCCCAGGGATACTTAGCTAGTAAGAGGAAGAACCAAGAACCGAACTTAAATTCTTCTAACTCCCAAATCACTGAGCTTTCCTTTGCATCATCGTTTCTCCACTCTGGCTCAGTATGTCACCTGCAGCAGGCCCACACCTGCATCACACACACGTCAAATCCTGGGGCCCCCTTCCAGCCTTAGTGCACTGAACTCTGGAGAGAGATGCTTGGGAATCTGCATTTTAAATAAACTTCCCAGGTGCTTCTTATTTTTATGTACACTGAGATTTGGTAACCTACACTCTAAACCCCATAGTAGGTTTCTAAAGCTTAGGTCCTTTTCTAAAGGGATGAACTTAAAAAAAACAAAGTGAAGAATAAGGCTCTGAACACCATGCACCTTCCACTGAGCTTGGCAGATCTGGCCCTCTGTACACTAAGTGAGACAGCAACTACCTCCCTCCCTGCTTCTCCGGGCTGCACTGGCTGAGATAGAAAGCTTCCTCTGTTCCCCTGCTTTGCATGGCAAGCTTGAGTTGATGTTTTCTCTCTGCTCCATATGGATTTTGCAATTAACTCACTAGAAAAGTAAATCACAGGGTGCCTGGAATAATAAATGCAGTGAACACGAGGCCTCAGCCAAGTAGACTGGGACTGGCTCCAGAGTGTGACTAAGGTTCCCGGGCTGGTGCAGGAAGGAGGCAGAAGGCCAGAGGCTGGCAGCTCCCGGAGGCTGGACAAAAACAATGGATAAAAAAGGAGAGGAGACTTCTGGCCAAGGTCGAGCACCTTTTGTATCTGTTCAGCACAATCCTCAGTGTTCTCCATTCTTTATCTCACCAATTCCATGCTACTCCTTTGGTCCAATATTTTTGTTCCCATTTTACAGGAAAAGACACTGAGGTTCATAAAGTCACTTAGCAACTTTAAGCTTCTCCGGGAAGCCTTACTTCCTCCTCACTTTCTGTCATCTTTCCTTTCTCCGAGCAGCTAGAGTAGGAAGAGTTTCTTACCAGCAGGCACTGGGGACAACTGGGGCACAGTGAGAGCTAATCTGGAGGAACCTGGCACCTCACTTCATCCCGTGAAACAGGATGGTGACTGTGCCTAGGTGGCAGGGCTCTTGTGAGTACTGAATCTTCTCTCTTATGTGGGAGCACTTCAGATACTGGTTGACATAAAGTAGGCACTTGGAACATTATTGCCCTTTTACCTCTACGTTACCTAAACCATTTCCTGTCACAGAAGAGTGAGCCTTTTTCAGAGCTAAGACATCACTGAGTTACCATGGACAGGGACACATTTAAGCTTGCACAGGGAATGGAATTTATAGAAGGGTGTTATGCCTAATGATAGAGCTGGCATGCAAATCAAGAACAGGTGCCAAACCAGCGTGGTTTGGACTGGCTGGAAATAGCTCAGAAGTTCTGGATTCGAGGTGGAGGTAACAGGTCTCCCCCTGACCGCCTTGCCTCTAGGACGCAAGGGCGTGCTTTGGCTTCTTCTTGCTTCTTGGTGGGGCATTTTCTGCTTCCGGATTCAATCTCAGAGCTAGAATCTGATTGGCTGAGCCCATCTTTTCACGTCAAGCCATTGGTTAAAGAAAAGTGGGTGGAGTCAGGCAGGACAGAGTCACGTGGTGCGTACTGCCTTGCCTGGCAGCTTAGGCCCACCCCCTCAGCAGTAGCCCTGGGCTGGCTGTCTGCACCTGGAGGGGCTGTGGGCCTGCTAGCGGGAGGCCGTTTTTTTTGCCATAAACGGCGCCATCTAGACTTTTCACTCCAGAATAAAAATTTTGTCTTCTCCGTCTTTCTGCCCCCTCACTCTGGGCCTGCACTCAGTCCTCAGAAAGCCTTTTGAGGTTAGGAGAAAGAACAAAAAGAATAAGGATGTTCTGTTTGCTCCACCTGGCTGTGAACTTTTTACAGAAATGGCCTGACTGAAGGTAGGGTTAGGTGCTTGCGTCTCCCTTGGAGGGTGTCCTGCCCATGCGCCGGTAGGCAGAGTTCTTTGCTATGAAGGAGCTCTGCCAGAGATGACGTCCACATCCAAATTTGTTCAGTTTACAAGTCAAAAGATGTTTTCTCTTCTTGTCTCCAGAGCCTAAAAATCAGGCTGGCTTCTTTTTGCTTCTCACAGCTTCCTGAGCAGTAAAGGTTCTGGAATCTGAGCCGGGCTGACACTTCTGTTGATGTGTGGGAAATGCAGGGCTGGGGTCTGTCCAAGTTTCAGTGGCATTCACTCTGCTGCCATCACAGCTCCAAAACCCTTTGGTGAGTGTAAGACAAGTGAGCATGACTCAGCAAAGCAAGAACAGACACTGGGAATCAGAAAAACGTTTTGGCTCTTGATAGGGTTTAGTCATTTCTTAGGCAAGCTAGGAAGTAGAGCAAAAGGGACAACACTTAAAAAGGAGGTATACCTTTTGAAGCTAGACTCGAGGATGGGGCAGCTATTTCCTCTAGAACTACACTGCCCAAGATAACTTTCTGAGAAGATGGAAATATTCTGTATCTGCACTGTCTTATACAGTAGCTACTAGCCACATGTGGTTATCCAGTGCTTGAAACGTAGCCACTACAACTGAGGAAATATTTTTTTTTCACTTTATTTAGTTAATTTAATTTTAAATCTAAGTTTAAATAACCATATGTAGTTGGTGGGTACCATATTGGATAGCACAGCTCTAGAATCAAGAGTCTTTTTTCAGCTCTAAGAAGGCAAGGAACATATCTTGTACCCATGCCCTCAATACCTAGTCCAGTGACTACCATGGGCCCAATAATATTAGCTGAATGAATGGGGGAGACACTGGTAGCGATGAAATGGAAACAGCAGAATGTAGAAGGTTAGGGCACGGGCTTTAGAGTTGGTCTGAACTGAATCCAAATTCTGGCTCTCATCTTTAAACCGTTCTCATCAGTGAAATGGTTGAAGTACCTAACTCTCTCATAAAGTTGTATTATGAAGAATAAATGAGTTGACATCTTCCGAGTGGTTAGGATAGTGCTTGGCGTGAAATAAGTAGTAGCTTCATAGAAATGACAAAGGAAATGGAAAACCGCCCTGCTGACAACAATACTGTGACCTTCCCAACAAATAGAAACAATGCTGTGAACAAAACGTAGGCAAAATCCCTCCATGACCATGTTCAGGGCATAAATGTGGCCAGTGCATGACCACGAAAGTGACCAAACATCGTCTCCTCTGACTGCCATTGCCCTCCTCGGAGTAAGTACTTCTTCTTTACCTTTTGCTAAGTCGAGTCCTGCTTTAACCCTCCCGCCTTCAAGTAAAAATGGTCATTCATTTCATCATGTCTGCCTCTTGAGAGCATCCACTCCAGAACCTGCCCCTGCTTCCCCGATTCCTCTTTAAAATCATCCAACATGAGTGTAAACCCTGTAAGAGGCCCCTCCCAAGCCTGAGGTGACCCTAGGGTGCATCCATGCTTTGGGCAGCCAGCCAAATACACCTGTTTCGGGACTACAGATGTCATCCTGGTCGTCTTTGGGTAGTCAGGGAACTTCATCAGAAGTTTTAAGTCTTGCTCTTCCATGGCAGTGCATGGAAACAGAATGGTCCCCAAAAGCTTCTCCCCTCTCCTGGGTCTTTCTCTAGGAGGCTGGGCTTCCTGCAACCTAACTGCTAAGTTAAAACTCCCACACAAATCAGGATTTGAACGTATGGGGGCGCCTGGGTGGCTCAGTCGGTTAAGCGGCCGACTTCAGCTCAGGTCATGATCTCACGGTCTGTGAGTTCGAGCCCCATGTCGGGCTCTGTGCTGATGGCTCATCGGAGCCTGGAGCCTGCTTCAGATTCTGTGTCTCCCTCTCTCTCTGCCCCTCCCTTGCTCACTCTATGTCTCTCAAAAATAAATAAATGTTAAAAAAAAAAAAAAGGATTTGAATGTATGATGTCTGTAGCTAGTGGCCTGAGCTCTTGACCATCTCTGCTTCCCCAAAATAGGGTTCTGTTTCACCACAACTAGAGACATAAGAGAGAGAAATGAGATGAAAAAGTAAAGAAGATTTTTCTTTGTTTCAGCTGGGAGAGAGCTCAGCTGCCTGGTGCTGGGCTCAGCCTCCTTCTCAGTCTGCAAAAAGCATTGACAGACACCGTCTCAGACTCTAATCAATATTTAAATAAGAAAGGCCAGTGAGGAAGAGCCGGTGAGCAGTGTCCAGGGAAAGCATCCGAGAGGACGTAACATTTGCACTGGGAGTTCTGTCGATGCAGAAGGTGAGAACAAACAGCTCACACAGTCAGAGATGGTGTCGGAATTCCAGAGCCCCCAAGGAGCAGTTAAAGGGATGGAGTGGTGCCTGATGGGTTGGAATTTGAGATATGATGAATTTGAAACACCTGGGAGACAGCTAAGTAGAGATAATTACTAAACACCTGGAGCTGAGTAAGGGGTCCTGGAGACACTGATTTAGAAGCGATCATTCGCTCTCTCATCCATGTATCCATTCCAGGGAAACGTAGGCAGTACCTACTCCCGGAGGCTTGGTGCTTAATGCTGCGTTTACAGCAATCACCAAAACAGAGGTCCCAAGCGAGGGCGTCCCCCGACTCCCTTTGCCCAGCTTTGGGCCTTGCAGGACCTCTGATTTGGATGGTCTGGCCATATGTTCCTGCCATGTTTTCCTTGGTGATACCTATAAAAGGAAGGCATTTCAGAGTCGAGGCTGACCATCATACACTGATTCTCAAGCACAAGCCCTTCTGCTTTGCTCTACCCGAAGAGGCATTTTCTAGTATTGCTGTTCTGATTGATTAAGAAAGAAACGAGTCTTTCCAATGATTCTCATGCAGGTCAAATTCATGAAAAGTTTATTAGAAATATATATTTAGCTCCCATGCCTCGTGCATTCTTTGCTTTGGATATCCTGATGGATTTGGATGAAAACTGTGCAAATAAGTGTACGCTGGCTTTCCTGGGCAGGTTTCAGTTATTTGGGAGGAACGATATTTACAGATATATTTGTTTAATATACACGTCATGGAGAAAAATCTCTCACATCAGCAAAGACAACTTGAGACATGGTGGTCAATTAGGGAAGGGCTTTTTCTAGAGGGTTTTTCTAGTAGCCGACAGCTTAAAAGATGAAGCAAAATGAACTGTGGTGTGCTTAACTGTAGAAACTGTAAGGAATGCGTTTTCTGGGTTCTGTTGTACTGTCATTAACCAAGTAGAAACCGTAGCTCTTTGATTCCAAGAGAACAGTGGCTGGAGGGAAACTCTCCTCAGACCTCCCAGACCGATGAGAAGCCTGACCATCTAATTAGCTTTTTGAAGGTCCTTTTTCCCACTCAACCCAGTGCTGGGGGCATTATGGGTACCAGGGACCTATCTTTTAAGAACCACGCTGGGTGGAATTGGCCATGTGGTAGAACGCTCCCTTGTACGTGCAGGGGCTGATGGCAGGAGAGCCTCCTAAAGGGCCATACCTGATGACAGGGCAGGGACAGCATGCTTTCAGTAACGCTCCCATCTACATTCCTCAGACTCTGTTCACCACCCAGTCAACTAAGTTGCTGGAAAGTAGTTGAACACTTCAGCTAAATTTGTATATCTAAATCTCGCTGTGCCTCTTTGAGTTTTTCTCCCCCTGTGAGGTTAAAACCTCCTCACTTCTGCTCCCCTTGGATGTTCTTTGGTCAAGCATTTATGTCATGACTTTCAAGAGTTTGGCACTATGGCTATTATATCTTCTGCCCCTCTGGATGTTTCTTCCTTGCAGAAGAGACCTGAACACTGAGGTGCCTTCCACTGTGGGACCTAGATCCCCAGGAACTCCACACAACCAGTTACCCCACATCTTGAGGGAGACTCATGCATTGGGTTTAATTCTGGCCAATCAAGTAAAGCTGCTGAACAGGGGTGTGGGATTCATGGGAGAAGGTGGCCATTTTGGAGTTCATATAAGCCAAGGCAAAGAAGGCAGGACATAAGCAGATACGTGCGCTGCAGCCCTGCTCCCTGAAGTGGACCGAGAGTGTGAGCTGGTCAGAAACACAGAATCCCAGCCCCACTCCAGACATTTGGAGTCGGAATCTGCTTTTCTAACAAGATATCCAAGTGGTTCACACACACACCACAGTTGAGAAGTACTGCCTTAGACTTTTAAGAAAGTTGATTTCAGAAACTTCAGAGAAAATACTAGGTTTAATTTGAAGACATCTTTGAAAAGATGATTCAAGTGGGTTGAAAAATACAACAGTAGGTATGAGACTTCCTTTTATGTTTTTAAACACCAACTCCTATAATAAGGAAATCAGAAAAACGTCTGTAAATACAACATTTAATAGCGGTTTCCTCAGGAGACAAGCGGAATGGGAGGGGAAGGAAGGAAGAAAGACTGGCATTTGTGTTCACCTTTCGGTCTGTATTGCTTGAATTCAAATATGTAAATATACGTTAGTATTGTTTTGGAGATAAAAAGTATGCAAATTAACTAATACAAATGAAGAAGAAGGATGTGTGATTTTGGTAAATGTAAGTTTGACAACACAGCAAAGAAGAACCCCAGGAAGCTGCAGAGACATTTCTCAGATGAGCCGAAATGAGCAAAGGAACACGTTCACAGCATAATTCCAACGGTGGACTAGGGGTGATTTTTTTTAATTTGGTTTTCTTTTCTCTTTCCTCGTCTGAATGTTTATAGTCTTCTGCATCGAATGTGTATCACTATGTAATAAGAAACATTGACCAAAAATGTTTTAAGGAAGAAATCTCAAAGCAGGATAGAAAGACATAATGCTAACATGGGCTCAGTAGAGTGACACGGGCAGAGTATGGGGTGCAAATGGCTATACTTGAGGGTGGGCTGAGAATTTTTATTTAATGCGAAAGATAAAAACAACAAAAGGATGTTTCAGATGTCTCGGTGTTGTTTCTAGAGCCTCTGCTATGGGACAGTCACGTGCCAGTGCATAGTCTGCAAGATGAGCGCCATTGGCCTTGTACAGTCGAGGGGAAGAGCTTGGATGAGGTCAAGCACATCGTCTAAGGTCAAGGGAGGAATGAAGTGGCATTCATACCTCACCTTGTCATTCTGTACTCTGAAGCCCTTGGTTCAGACAGTGAAGGCAATGTTGTAGTCTGAAGAGGGACAGACACAAGGGTGTAGGCCGTCTGAAGGGTCTCGTGTCCCGGTCTGTTCCATAGAGCGGTGATGTTGCAGGTTTTAGGGGAGATGTTCTGCACAAACAGAAGGGTTGTCTTCATCCTTTCAGGCTGCTATAACAAAATACCATAGACTAGGTGGCCTATAAGCAGCATAAACTTACTGCTCACAATTCTGGAGGCTGGAAGTCTAAGGTCAAGGCACTGGCATGGTCAAGTTCTGGTGAGAGCCCTCATCCCTGTTAACAGCCTGGGCTTTCTCTTTGTGTCCTCACATGGTAGCAGGGGTGAGGGAGACCCGTAGGGTCTCTTTAATAAGAATACTAATCCCATTCGTGCGAGTTCCACCCTCATGACCCAAACACCTCACAGAAGCCCTACCTTCTAATATCACCACGTTGGGCATTAGGGTTTCAACATGAATTTGCAAGGGAGGTAGACATACAGACCATAGCAGGGCCTCAGCACTAGCCCTCTGTAGCTCCTGAGATCTCCTCTAAGAGCCTTAGGGATTCTGCTAGGCACAGTATGACAACCAGTTTTAGAGCAGAGTTCTAGAAGTTTGTTCTGTGCAAAACTAGTCTCCCAGATTCCCTGAGAAATTAAAGCTTCTCAAATATATATAAAAACCTCTGTCTGCTGGGTCTGTTCATAGAAATGTAGTATACATGCCAGCACAGCACATGCCTGGACAGGTCCCATGATCACGGGTTAGTCAACCTTGTCACCTAGGCCTTTTCCAGGCCTGTTTGACCACAGACAACTTTTCTGTGGCATGCCCATTAACGTCTTGAAGACACAGTGTTCCAAGAAACAGTTTTCGAGATAGCTTTTTAGTCCTCATAAAGACCTAACTTTATTATTTTTTTTAATTTTTATACATTTATTTTTTATATGTAGATATTTATATACCTCTTTTTTAATTCTCAAGTTAGTTAACATACGGTGCAGTCTCGACTTCAGGAGTAGAACCCAGTGATTCATCACTTACATATAAATAACACCAGTGCTCATCCAAACAAGTGCCCTCCTTAATGGCCATCATCCGTTTTCCCCTCCCCCCACCCCCACCAACCCTCAGTTTGTTCTCTGTATTTAAGAGTCTCTTGTGGTTTGCCTCCCTTTCTGTTTCTTGTTTTTCCTTCCCTTCCCCTATATTTTGAGATGGTTTTTTTAGGCCCCATAAAGACCTAACTTAAAAAAAAAGTTTTTTTTAAATTAAATTTCCACAGTATTTTCTGTATAGTGGTTTAGGATTTCTTGAGAACATTTTGTTCTTTGAAGAAATTTCTAGAGAGCTAAAAGTGTCTCTAATTATACCCACAAGGAGAGCAGGATCTCCACTATATGCCTCTGAGGGCTGGAGGTTAACAAGGATTACGCCTTCATGAGGCACAAGAATAGCATCTGGGGTTACACTAACTACACTACAAATTACAAGGTCCTCTCAGCCCTGACGGGCAGTGGGAAAGGAAAGACGTTGAACTCAGAAGCACATTAGGAAGTCGTTCCACCATAGTACTCTATTCAGGGAGGTGGTTTTTATTTTTAACTTCTTCGGTGTACATAATTAAACTTCTTTGAAATCGAGTGCTCACAAGTGGGTATAAAATGCCAAAATTTCCTCAACAACCATAACAGCTAATGCCTCTCCATTGCTTGCAGTTTACAAAGCTGCCTTTAAGTTGTGTCCTCAAAACAGGCCTGATAGAGCCAGGTGTTATTATTCCCATTTGACAGATATGAGAAGGAAAACCCCACTAGTAGCGACAGCAAGTGACCCTACCCTATCCCTTTCACTCACTCTCTTGTCCGTTTTGTTTCCATTCCACTAAGTCACCTCCTATTATCAATGATTATGGCGAAGCCCTAGATTTCTTGGAGTAGATCTGATTTCGGGGACTAAAAATTAAAGTCAATTCATTAAGTGCTTAGCAGAATATAGTTTATTTCTATCTTGGTAGAACTTTTCAAATAAATAACTTCATAAACCTTAAGTACACAGGTCAAATCAGTTCTTTTACTGATTTAGTTGTTTATGGATTTATTCAGACTTATGAAGAAGCTTCTAGTGCTCTGATAATGAAAACAGCTACTATTATTAAATGAGTGCTTTAGATGTGAACACATGAGCACATGGGGCACCTGGGTGGCTCAGGCAGTGAAACATCTGACCCTTGATTTCAGCTCAGGTCATGATCTCACGGTCCATGGGATGGAACCCTGTGTCAGGCTTCACACTGGGCTTGGAGCCTGCTTGGGATTCTCTCTCTCTGTCTGTCTCTTCCTCTGCCCTCACCTTGCTCACTTGCTCATGTGCACACACACACATGTACTCTCTCTCTCTCAAAAAAAAAAAGAAAAAGAAAGAAAGAAAGAAAAGAAAACCTAAGCAGAAGCTCTGATGTGAGAAACCCTGCCCGTCCAAGCAGGCAGCGTGCAGGTTTTATTGAAGCACAGGAACGATAGGACTGATGTGGCAGGAGACAGCATGGTGGATCAAGAAAGCTTGTGCTTTGCCCCCATTTCTTCCTGGCTCTCGGAGTATTCATTTCCCTATCAAGGAACTGGGGATGGTAATACTTTGCTTATAGGTTTGTCAGGAGGACTGTGCCAGTGCCCTAGTGCTTTGTGCATAGCAAGGGATCAGGAAATTGTAGGATCTTTTCTTTGGTAGAATCTGAACGTTAAAACAGCTCTTAGTTCTCCATCCCCCAAAATATGCACCTCCCCATTCCTCCTCTGGTCTGCTCCTTCTCCCCTGGGGTGCCACTTCTCCTTATGTTGCTTCGGCAAATCCAGAAGTATTTGTTGAGCGCCCGTTGTTTGCCTACCCCTGTGCCAGGCCCTTAGGACAGATCCCACAGTCTAGTGGAGGAGACGGACAATAGACAGCAAACATTAACCTATCAGGGGCTGGATTGTAAGGGTCAGTGGGTGGTTAGGTGGTGCAGATTTAGTTCTTCCTTGGGAAGGGGGTTAGAAATGTTTTAGAGGTGGGGAGTGCAGAAACAGAGTCTTCAAAGATGAGTAGATGGACGGAGGGTGGAGGGCAGAGGGACTCGTACTGCTCCCCGCTCCACCTTTCCGGCTCAGCCTGTGCTCTTTAATTTCCACTTTAAGTGAGTTAGTCACTGGCGTGTGCTAACCTTTTAATTTTCCTTTCTTTTTAATTTTTAAGTTTATTTATTTAAGAGAGAGAGCATGAGCAGGGCGAGGGACAGAGAGAGAGGGAAAGAGATAGAAAATCCCAAGCAGGCTCCATGTTGTTTGCTCAGAGCCTGACGTGGGGCTGGAACCTACAAACTGTGAGATCATGACCTGAGCTGAAATCAAGAGTCGGATACTTAACCACCTGAGCCACTGGGCACCCCCATCTTTTTATTTCCTAATACTACCTTTCCTTGGGACAACAGGAGGGAAATATCCTAATTATTTGTAAAGTCACCCTGCTCAGGTCTTTCAGGCCCCCTGTGAGTGCTTAAAGACATCTTCTAGCAATTACCTTTCTATCAAAGTAAATTACGCATTAAAGCCTCACCAGAACCTTCTCTTAGACTCCTGCTTCCTGAGCAATGGTCAGCCTCAAGTGAGCTGCACCTGACCACCTGAACGCTTGAAAGGCTCGTAAATGTTCATTTACATGTGTCACGCATACTGCTTAGTATTGCAGGAAGCACTTTTTAGAAACTTAAGTCACTAGACACTTTCTCATAGAAGAAGCAGTAGGAGGCTGGTGTCAGGAGATAGGGGCTCCAGGCCTGGTTCTGCCACTCATTTGCCATATGACCTTGGGCAAGTCATTTACTATTTCCCTCTTGGGACTTCAGCTTCTTTGTAAAAGGACACCATGAGACTATATGCTTCTATGACCCCTTCCTTTCTAAAGACCAAGTTGATAAATTCCAGAAGGATAAAGAGAAGTCCCCAGCATTGAGCTCCCCGATGGTGGCAGTAGTGGTGACTTGGGTCTCTAGCTATGCCATACGATGACTCGTGTTCAGACCTCTAAGTCCCAAACCACCGTCATCTGTTTTGGGGGGAAATCCAAGAAAACATGTATCTGCTTTTGCATATCAAGCCTCAGTAAATCTTTAGTGATGGTAGTGACCCTCATTATAGTAACTAAACTACCTCAAAATGAGAGTTCAGGTTCAGGATCAGTGTGGGGCTAGTGGTGTTCCCATAGGGGTCCAGAGCAAGGGGTTCACACTGTCACACTTGGGCCAGATAATTCTTCATCGTGGGGTCTACCCTATGCATCATAGGATGTCTGCCAGAATCCTAGGCTCTACCCACTAGAAGCCAGTAGCAGCCCTCCTCATTCATGGCAGCCAAAAATGTTTCCAGGCATTGCCAAATGTCTTCTGGGGGTTACAATTGCCCTTGATGGAACCACTGCTCTACAATCAAAGTAGAAGCAACATTCACTCAGGCGTGCCCAGGGGCGCCAAGTCTCAAGACAGGGCCAGTCCAGCCCAGCCTGCCCCCTTCAGCTTCTAAGTCCACCTCACGGATCACATTGTCATTCCACAGACGTAGTCCTTAACCGTCGCCATGACTTTCTCATCCCAAAGTCTTATTCTTGTTTGCTCATTGAGCGGATGTCTTTTGAGTGCCCCCTGCCTGTCTGGATTTATGCTGGATTCTGAGAAAGTAGTAATGAGCTCCTGACTCCCTACTCCTCCTCTATTCCAGACCCTGAACACCTGCTGCTGACTTCCTAGTACCTCTCAGAAGGCTCCTTTCCCTTCTGATTCTCCACCCTGACTCAGAAGCCCCCAGGAGTGGGTGCAGACTCAGTCCTGGTCCCCTCTGGCTGCATGCAGCCCCAGGCCCTCAGCCTTCAATGTTTTCTTCCCTTGGCAGATCTGCTGGGCCCCTGTTCTGGAGTCTGTGTCCCCCATCCCTTCCCCTCTAAAATACTCTCTATCCAGAGGTGCGTATATAGTCAGTCAACAGGGATTTCCTTAGCAACTCTTCTGGGTTAGGACTTGTGTTCTCTGTACTCTTATCTCTCTTTAATTTTAATTTACTTTAGTAAGTACTCAGATGTACTTGACACATCTCCTGTGTGTCAAGCACTGTGTTGGCTGCTGAGGATGCAACACTGAGTAAACCCAGACGTGGTCCCTAGTGTGGTGGGAGGGGCAAGCTTCTATCACACAAGCAATCACTCACATAAATGTCCTTTGTCCACCTCTGTATCTCCTTCTCTGTCTTTGTCTTCTTGCTTTCTCTCTGCCTCTCTCCATCTTTCATCCCCATTCATATCCAGCGGTGTCCTTTACTGGGACCAGCTAAGAAGCTTCCCGAGGGGTGCTGGATCTCATTCAGACACCTGTCACCTCGCCTTCCCCTTGGTGGGAGAATTACTGTCATTTAAGGGGGTCTGCAAGGCTGTTTGACAGGAGTCAGCCAGGCCGGGCTATAAGTAAGAAGAATCACCCCTTCCTAGGGATGGTAGGATATGAGGCCCATAAATCATCCACTGAGAGCCAGGCCCAAGCAGTGCATGGCTCCACTGTGCTCAGTGTGCCTCTGGGGAGAGTTCCTAGACATGGAGAGGGATTGAGGGCCAGGACCCCAAGAAGGACAGGCTGCAGATGCCCAGTGTGGGATCCCCTCCCCTCCCTGCCAAAAGAGGAGGCTCTGAGTTTGGTTGCTGGCATATCCAGCTAAGAAGCTTCTTTAGCTTTTGAAATAGATTCACCCTTCCCATTTTCAGGCCAAAGCTGCTCTTAGCGCTCCATGTCAGCCTAGGCGAGAGAGGGTTTCTGAGCCTGCCTGATTTAGGGTGACTCAGGAGCCCAGCCTGGGCTCTACACATTTGCTAGGTAAGCCTGCATCAGTCCTTCACTTCTTTGAGGCTTCTGGAAAGTGGGAGTAAGGTTAGAAGTCACGTCATCCAGTAGGTGTGAGGAGTCTATTAATAATGCTTGTAAGTGGCTTAGCACAGTGCCTGGCACATAAATGCTCAACAAAGGCCAGCCCTGGCCCCCATGTCGCTCTCCCAGTTTCTTCCTGTGATTACATGCCCCATTGCTGCAGAGGAGGGAGGAGTCTTGATCTGGACTCTGGATGCATTCTGAATGCCTCCCACGAGAGGAGTCGAGGCTCTCTTTCCTTGCCCTAACTTCTTCCAAGGCCCTCAACCTCTTTTTCTCTCACTAGAGTAATGTAACTGTTTAACATCTGTTAACTTTGCTGTGTTCAGGAGATCAAGTCCATTGTTGGGTGACATGATTTCTCCCCATAAAGAACCTGGGGATTTCTCAGAATGAAAGCTGTTACCACAGTGAATAGTGTTATTCATAGGGCTTCCTGGAAAAGGGCCCATCTGGATAGAGAAAGCCCCTCCTCACAAATACCAAATCATGCCTGTCCCGTTTCACGCCCTCCCGCCTCCCCCCTTGCCCTCCAAATTTGAAAGTACTTTCTGAATTGAGATTCCAACTGCCAAGACCCCTCTGGGAATGGGACTGAGAAATGTTGAGGCCTGGTTTTGAGGCATTCTAAATCATTTCATTCTCCTGGGCCTTCCATTCCCACAGGGGGGTCTTGGGTTTCCAAGACAAGCCAGCCTTCGAAGATGAAATAGATTGCTGAATTTGGATGAGAACAATTTAATGATCCAGAAAGTAGAGAACAGGGACAAAGGAGAAACTATACCAGTTGTACTCTGCCCTCAGAAGGAAGGAAATTGATTGAGGATGGCGGGGATGGAGAGGAGTTAAGTTTGCTAACTTAAGTAACCAGCATTAAGTAAGTTTACTAACTCCGTAAGAGCATTGATTATTGGCTCTCAGAAAGCAGGTGAATCTAGCAGGCAGAGAAGACCGAGGGAGAGATTAAAGCTCTGGAAGACACCATGTGTCTCACGTCTCTGCTAGACTTGGAGCTCCTTTGAGGGAGGAGGCTGGGTCTTAGTATATTTGCATCCCTAGCAGCTGGTGTAGATACAAAGAGGCAGTTGGGCTTCTCGCATTAGGGAGTGGTATCCTTGGCCTGTGTGGAGGTTATCAGGCAAGGTAATGATGCCCTGCATTTCTGAAAATATGAAGTAAAGATGTTCTTGTGTTAAAGCAAATATGAATATATCATGAAAGAGGGTGAAAAATTCGAGTGAATTCTTTTTTTTTTAATGTTTATTTTTGAAAGAGAGAGAAAAAGAGAGAGACCAAGTACAAGCTGGGGAGGGGCAGAGAGAGGGACACACAGAATCGGAAGCAGGCTCCAGTCTCTGAGCTGTCAGCACAGAGCCCAACGCAGGACTCGAACTCACGAACTGTGAGATCATGACCTGAGCCAAAGTCAGACACTTAACCGACTGAGCCACCCAGGTGCCCCTAGAGTGAATTCTTAAGATAAAATAGAAGAGTTTAATGAAATGTCAAACAAGCAAGTGACCACTTCAGGCCAATTCCTCAAGACTTTTTAGGGCACTGGTTCTCAAGCTTTAGAGTGCACACATACCACCTGGGGTGCTGCTTAAACGTGAAGAATCCTGGGCTCCCCTTCCCAGAGATTATGATTGACAGTGGTCTAAGGTTGGACCATGCCAGGCATTAACTATTGCCCAGGCAATCACACTAACAGGAATCCTGCGCTGAGGAGGGGGCTACTTACCCTTCTGCTGTTCCAGCTTGTAGTAAACGGTTTGGTGCCTTGCCCAGGTGTATCCCCAAGATGAGGGACTCATTTTCCCAGATGCCAGGAAGTACCAGCAGCTACTTCTTTCTTGGGAGATTATCTTCTTCTGAAGGACCTGCCTTACCCAGCCCAGGTTACCCCTGGAGGCAGCCTGTGTCCAGTGACTCCTCCTTGGTGAAGGGGGATGGGAGTGAGAATTACAGAAAGGCTCAGACTCCTTGGTCTCATTTGAGGTGACTAGGAAAGGCCAGCTCACCTCCAGAGCTCTTCATGAGACGGACAGAGGTGGCACTGCAACACTCTTTGCTGGGTCCTGCTTCCCCTGCTCCCTTACAGGGGTGTTCCTGACAGCAAGCAGCCTGCTACCAACAGATCTCCATCTCAGGGTCCATTTCCCAGAGAACCTGACCCAAGACCAGCCGTTTGAGAAACAGTGGACAATGGAAAACACATACATAGCCTTGAGAATTAGATAACCTGATAGGTAATAATAATATAGCAACAACAGTAACTAATATTTATTGGGGTCTTACTGTGTTCTTAGTGCTTTATATTTATTTTCTCCCTAAATCTTTACCACAACTCTGTTATTATCCCCCTTTCACAAATGAGACATGGAGGCATGGAAACATTAGACGGTGTGCTCAGGGTCACATAGCTACCAAGTGGCCGAGCTGGAGTTCAAATCCATACATCCTGCTCTAACAGACGCTTAGCTCCTCCGTTTTACCTCTTCCAGGGGGCAAATCAGGCTCTTCCATGTGTCAGCCAAATGATCTTCATGCAAGTGAACCCAGCTGGGCTTCAGTTTCCTTATCTGTAAATTGGGGTTTGTAGTACCTACCCTGCAGGACTATAAGGGGGCTGAATTGAGGCTCAATCTGTGTAAAGTACCTATACGTGCTTGAGGCTCAGCAGGTGCCAGGTGAACAGAGAGGTCTTGATAGGCACCCAGTAATCCTTGTCAGGGGATGCATGAGGAAGAGGATTCTCCTGCAGGAAGCCCTGAGATGGTCGAGGTTTAAAAATGTCCACAAACAAATGGCCAAGGAAATGAGAGAAATGGGTTTAAGAGGAGATGGCTATGTGGAATAAGACTGAGGAAAGGGAGAGATGAGCTACCCCAATGCACAGATCTGTAAATTTGAAGAAGGCGGGAACATCAATCCAAAAAGCTAAATATGCGGCTGAGGATTCTAGTCTCTAGGTCTTTACAAGAGCAGTGACATGGAAGACTCAGGGTGTTCTGGTGAGATCCAGTCCCTGTGACCATCTAACCCATGAAATCCCCAACCAAAAATTAGGAGGCTTTGACTTGAAGAGTGTCTTATCCTGACTCTGTCACAAAAGAGCTTTGTGACCCAGGAAAGTCAACATTCCCTGATCTCGGCCTGAATTGGAAATGGAAATGGAAATCAGGACTCGTGGTCTCCAAGACCTTACTAACTCCACATCTTGGTGACTGCACGAATCTCTGGGCCTTACCTTAATTGGGGGAGAATTGTTAGCCCTCTGTGGTTTGCAGAAGGAAACCACGAACCTACTATTAGAAGCATTTTCTGCCCTAACTTCCCCAGAATTACCCATGGTTCCCTTTTAGAGCTTTTATGTCTGGGTAATTCCTACTTCAAGCCTCCTATTTAGCCCACATTCACCCCTTCTCTGCCTTCTCACTTGCCATTTGCCCTCTTGTATTATATATAAGAGTGTTTGTCTTTGAGCATCTTTGAGAACAAGGATTTCATTCCTGTCTTAATTCTTCTTCTTCTTTCTGTGTCAAATTAAAAACAAGGAGTAGTAGAGGGAAGAAACTTCACGATGACACATCCAACCAGAATACCCAGAATTCTGATTTATAGATCTCACTGCTACTCCAGCCTTCTCTTTCCAGCCCACCCACCCCCACTCCTACGCAGAATAGTACCAAGGTCCACCCAGAGTGGCCAGCTCTGCACAGGGTTGTCTGAATGGAAGACTCCCAAGAAATTCCATTGATGTTGCTCTTTTATCCAAGTCCAGGAAGTTCTGTCTCTTCTCCTGCACGATTATCTAGAATGATCTGTTTTGTCCAGAAAGTCCACAGCCACTCTGTAGGGTTTGGGGATCAAACTGCCCAGCTTTTAGTCAGCCTAACAACAAATCATTGAATTCTATTCTCTGTGAAGCTGGAATAATAACCCTCACCTTTCTGGGTTTGTTGTAAGCATAAGATGAGATGATTCATAAAAAGTACCCAACAGTGCCTGACCCAAAGTGAGCATTCTACAAAGCAGTAAAGTACCAATTTCTGTAATACTGTTGTTGGGATTCCAGGAGGGCTCAACTATCTTCCATCTAGGAGAGTCTAGAAATGTCCTAACTGCTCAACTCCTTTTTCTGCTTGATTTCATTGGTGGAGCATAGCCCTCTGCCTGTGTCTGTGTGTTCTATATAACCCTTCCTTCTACTCACTTCCTTGGGTGATAATCTTTAGTCCCCTGTGGTCTGACTACTGTCAGCAAGGGCTCTGCCTTGAATCCTACCTGCAAACATTTGCTCCTGTTCTTCCCCGAGATAACAGGGCCTGGTGGCGGGGCAGCATCGTTAAGTTGGTTTTACTGTGTGGTCACTGTTACTTTTTAACTGTCTCTGGTCTCACACCCAGAGTGTTACAAGGCTGGGAGAGTACGCTTCATGAATGGTAAACAAAATAAAAATCAAGAGAGTGGATTTCAGATGTTCTCATCACACACACACACACACACACGCACAAGCATACACACAAAAGTTAACTATGGAAGGAAATATGGTAACTAGCTCAACTATAGTAATAATTCCACTTTATGTGTGGATATCAAATTCATCATATGCCTTAAATATATACAATTTTCATTTAGAAAATAAATAAACTATCTGTAGTTTCCCTTAGCACTAGACACTTGCCCTCCAGTTCACACCTGGCCAGGCACTGCCCTTGAATCCTGTTCATAGACAGTGTGGTCACTGACACCTGTTACCTCATTGCTGACACACAGGGAATGATGCGCAGGGAATAGAAGGCTTGTGGCATAGGAGTATTTAAAAGGTGAGATCTGAATGGATCCATTGTATTTCTGCCTCAGAGAAGACAAGTAGACACACAAGTACTCCCACAAATGTACACTCGTAAGCAGCATGCACCTGACCCAGCATCAGCCATGAAGCTCACATGCAGACTCTCACTCCATGTCATTAAGAGACAGGTTTATTTTTGTTGTCCCTGTAAAAATTCTCTATTAGCCTCCATTCAGCTGACAGGGGTGACAGCCCAACAGTGTCTCAGTAGAGCATCCAAAACCACATTTCGGGAATGTTGATCATGCAGCTTGCCCTAAACAGAAAATTCCCAGGCTTTAGAGTCTTATCAGTTTGGCTTTAAATAAAGGTACAGCCCAGGTGACCTTAGGCAGATCACCTACTGGAGCTTTAGTCTTCTCATCTGAACAATGGGTACTATAATATCAGTTTCCAACACAGAGGGGTTTTGCCAAGGATTAAATGAGCTATTACCAACAAAGGACTTGACACAAAGCTCAGTAAATGGCAGCTACTTATAACGTCTCTGTGATCTTGGACACATCTTTCAAATCGAGATGATAGCTCTTATCCTGCAGAAGTGTTTGTAAAACTTCATAGAGTTAAAGAGATGTTGATTATAATAATAGTTATTATTATTCTTTAAAAAGGAGAGACTGTTTTTAGGGACTATGGGACCATAAATGCTGTTTAAAAGCATCTAGATCCTCCCCACTGTATTGACTGAATCACTCATTCATTCATTCCAATGTCATGCCACACCATCCTGGGTTTGGGAGGAAGCAGGAAATAGCCATGAATATGATGCAGGCCCTGGCCCAGGGGCTCTCAAGCTAATGTGAGAGACACAGAGGCACTTAAATAACCAAGGCCTAGGTCAGGGCATGAGGATTAATTGTACTGGAGAAAGTAAAAGGAACCAAGCACTCACTTTCCTCATGCCCGTATCTTCTTGGGATTCTCAGAGAATCCGTGACAGTTCTCTACATGCTGCCTCTCCCAGGTGTTTCCAGGGGGTGCCTCTATCTTCAAGAGAGGCAATCCTTAACATCCTCATCCCTCTCCTCAGAGAAGAATTGTACCTTCTTTCAAAGGCTAGTGATAAGAGCCTTAGCCTGGGAATCAAGAAACCTGCTTCCTTGTTGAGCGGCCCTTGACCAAGCTGTTTGGCTTCTCTGAGCCCTGGGCTCCATCTGTAGAAGATGGGAAGCTAAGTACTTGTCAAGGTGGAAGGTGACCTCTGGGGTAATACTCAAAGGCAACATACACATGTACTGAAACTTTATTTAGGCAGAAATATTTATCAATCCTTTTCCATGCCCAGAGTTGTGCTAGAGTCTATGAAGGATGCAAAAAAGAATCACATGGTGCAATCCCTGCCCTCAAGCTGCTTACCTTCTTGGGTACGAAACTTTCACAGATGACCTAGGCAGGCAATGAGAGAATACAAGAACATAGATCTAGTTTAGGATGTAGACTAGTTTTCTGCATATTGAATGTGACTTTTCCACTGAGTTATCTATTTACTCCAGAGATGTGTTTTCTGGATATAAATAACTTTATCGTATCCCGAGTCTTTCCATTTAAGCCGCATAGACCACCATGCCTTCCTCTGTCCTATAGTTATTCTTTTGAGCAGGTGAGGTAAGGAATAGGTGAGCAATCTGTAAGCCAGAGTCTGAGAAGGTCTGGGGAGGCTATAAGGGACCTGAGTAACCCCACAGACCAACCACTTCTCTGTGTAGACGGAGATCCTGCAGCACAGAGAACAGAGGTGTTGCAGGTAGGTTCAGTCTGAGTCAGTGACAGAATGGGTGCTGGGACCTAGAACCGAGAGGCCCCAGCCACCAGACCTCATCTAGGCCTTCTCTCCATCCTTCATTATTGCTGTCATTCTCACTATAGAAGGTGAGGGGGGAGGGTATCTCTATTTGAGGCAGCTCTTAGGTAAACTTAAAACCCTCATAGACAGATACAACCAAATCTTAATCCCCCCACTTACCAAGTGAATGACCTTAACTTCTCTGAACTGTAGGATTGTTATGATTATATTCAGGGCTTCTTCTGTGGTGCCATTGTGTAGACTAAGTATCTGGCAGTGGCACCCAGCAAATGCCAGAGAATGAGTCTCACTGTGGCCCATCGAGCCACCCCAGGAACTAGCAATGCAGGAAGCAGTGTCTCTAGCTAGCTTTGTCCCCACAGATGTCGGCCTTGCACTGTGGGCCTTCAAGAGCTCTTCCTGGTAACCACTCATCCTGGTCCCCTGAGCCTGGAGCGCAGGCTTCAGTGAAAACCAAGACAACCCCCTTCCTTATGGAATCAGCTTTTTACTGCCACATTAATTAACAATGAAGCAGATCATTGACATTAGCTTATAGGAGCTGAAAAATCATTAATAGTTCTTTTCACACCAGTTTTGGGAACATTCATTGTGATAAATCTTTATTCGAATGCAATTCGCCCTCATTTTCATTTATCCCTAATGTGAGGATAGAGGCATTTTCTTGACAAATTGGGAATTAGAAGGGTCTAGCAGCTATCTTAGGTATACCTGGGACTAAGTAAATATTTTCAAGAGATGAATGAATTTTTTTAAATAGTTCAGCAAATGGAAAAGTAAATGAATGAAGCACATCAGTTGTGGTTACAGGCACAGGATTTGAACTTATAATTCAAGCACTGATAGTCGCTGCTATCATCATCACTGCCATTATCCTCATTATAATCACCGTCTCGGTAGATCCATCCTCATTATCACTCTCATCTCCATCCATCATCATCATCACCACCACCGTCTTCATGGTCCTTATCCTGTTCATCATTTTTTCCAAAGCTTTACAGACTTTGATCAAAGTTAATCTTTGTCCTTATTGGGAGTATCAGTTTCAGAAAAACAAAATGCTGTCATTTTTGTGTGTCTTGTAGAAACCTTTTATTTTGAAATAATTGCATTTCCAGACAGGACCCTTTCTTCTGCAGTCTGCAGAGTAATTGCTGCAGCTACTATCACGTTGAAAGGTTTCCAGGGCCGTGTGAATGGAGGAATGCGTGAGGGTGAGGACAGCTCTCCGCTCCCCCAACCCCCGGTCCTGGGACTGATTATCATGTTTGGCTTTAATCACAAATCAGCACAAAGATCCTTTGCTGGGGCTGTTTACTGCATAGCTGGGCTCAGTGGCACCTCCTTTGAAGGCTGTGGATGAACAGCTGTAGAGAAGGGCACCCTGGGGTCACAAAATGAGGAACAGATTCACATCCCCACCTTGGGTTTGCATTTACCACTGGGCCTCTTCGAGCCTCAGTTTCTTCATCTGCAAAATGGTATTTTTTATAACATCTTTCAGGGTGGCTGACACCACGTAGGTGGTTGGGAAGATGTCAGGTGACTTGGGGAAGGCCAATAAGGTTATTGGAGCTCCCTAACATGTCCTGTTAGGACTCTAGCCCACCTTCCACCCTCTCTCCATCCCTGGGGGCTACCTCAGCATCAGTGCCCTTGATTCTCAATAGATCTGCTCTCATGTAAGAACAGTTGAGCTAAACCAGCCAGGTGGCCTCAGCACCCTCCTGTCACACGTACCTCTTTTACTCACTCAGTCCAAAGGCAAAAGGATTTTCTTCTGAAGATGGTTTGTACTTTGAAAGTCAGAGTGATGCATGCAGTCATGACACTCCAGGAGGTTAGTGCTCTAGAGAACCTCAGATGTCCTCCTGTCCCAAACTCCAGATACATGATGAATCTCCAAATCCTACACTTCCTCTTGGATGCCCCAGGGAGGGGGCGAGGTGCCTCGTCATCACGTGATCATAATTCCTTATCCGTAGCTACTTCAGTTGGTACCCCCTTCATACCCTCTGATCACTGCAGTAGAGCCAGCTCAATTTTAACTGTATTTCCTCCCCCTCTGGGTCTTTCTCTGGCCTCTGAAACCCTCTTTGCGCATGCGTGGAGGTCAGAAGTGACAAGCAGTTACCAGCCTCTGGGTACACCCCTTTACCCAGGTCGATGGGTACTGGCAGATGAATACCACCCAGTTGCATCCCTTCTCAGCTGGAATACTTCAGAGAAGGCACCTATTTGGGCCTCCTTCCCTTTCCTGTCTCAAATCCCCATTCTTTCACCTATATATTCTCAGACACTACTATCACTTGGCTCTCTCTCTCTCTTTTTTTTTTCTTCAGAATTTGCTCCTGGGAGAACTTAAACACTAGGACACTAGTCCTAGAAACAAGAGAAAACACTGGAGGAGACATGGCCATTCACTCAGCCATGGAAGGTCACTGAATGAATAACAAAGTGGCCCTGCCTTTAGATACTTATATTCTTGGGAAGAGGCTGGGAAACACTCAAGTTCAGTGTGATGAGGGCTGTGTAGAAGAAAGAACTTCTTTCTGGGTCACCATGAGGCGTCAACAATGTATATAAAATTTTAAGCATTCACTAAAATTCAGCAAACATTTGTTGAGTGTCTATTGTGTGCTAGGCTCTGGGCTGGCCCAGCAGGGATGCAAAGTTGAAGAAGACACATCCTTTGTTCTTGAGACCACATGCCATATATTGGAGGGGACAGATACAGAAAGGTCATTTGACACCTTTGATCTGTCATTAGTGGAGGTGTGCAGCTGCAGACAGCTATCTTGGGAGCTCAGAGGAGTAAGACATGCACTCAGCACCAGTCCCCCCCTCCCGCACCCTATTGAATTATCTCTCTGGGCTTAGGTCTAGCTCAGAGCTTGGCATAGAGTAGGTGCTCAGTTGATGTTGGCTGAAGTGAACTGAGCAGATCAATGTGGGAGGAAGAGGCCTCTGACCACATGACTCCTTTGCCCACCTGAGAAACACCTTTCTCCTAACATCATTGATCTTGAGGCCCAAGTGGTTTGAACATTGTCAGTCATAGCAGACAACAGGTCAAAAATAGAAAGTTCGTGTCTTTGTTAATGCCAGGAAAAATTCACATTTGTATTCCAAGGTTTCGAAGCAGTGAGAGGTGGGGCGAGGTGGAGGAATCAGAGCTACAAGCTACTGTTCATGCTTGGCTGATATTTAATCAGTTTGTTGGGTCGTAATTGAGAATACAGCTCCAATGACACATAAATTCCAACGATCAAGCCAAAGCCAGTGAATCTTTCTCATTATTTATCTTATAGTACAGATAACCTTTTCATTATTGAAATATAATTGCCAAATGGGATAGTTAATATTAAAACAGAATTAGCAACATGAACTCAACATTTGGAAGGAAATTTCTAATAGCACTTTTTATGCCTGCAAAATTAGTGCTCAATGTCTGTCTTACTGTAGCGTGAACTGATGGCTGAAGTTGCACAAGAGGCTGGTCCCAGCTGCCCCACTCTCTAGCAAGGGCTTTTTGAACCTCCTGGATCCATCAGGTAGCCTGGTTTTGTCTGTGCCTGGAAGATAAGGAGTGTTTTACCTAAGTGAGGGCCCCTGTTGATCTGTTCAACAAAGAAGTGACAAGTTCTGAGAAAGGGATAGGGAATACAGGGACATGAAAAGATGAGTGGGTCCGACAGACCCCACAAAGCTGAAAGCCTGGCAGGATGTCAGGATATCAGGGTGCTCAGGTGGTCAGAATCCTCCATGCGGTCATTACCTTTCCTTTGTTCCCCACCCCCTCGTCTCCTCAGGTTCACCTTTCAAGAGGCCACTCAAGTCTCACTGCTAAGAATTCCCTTGAGCTTCACGGCTGGTTTGAGAAGGTGAGAAGGCGTTCCTCACCTTCTGGTACTTCCTTCTAATCCCACATTTTAATGGTGTGCTCTCTATCACTCAACCCCCATCTCCCAGGACCGGGAACTCGAGCCCAGTGACAGTATCTTATTTGTCTTTGAATTTTGGGGACTCCTAGCTCAGAACCTGTACTCAGTACAGAACACAGTACATAGAAGGTAATCAATAAATAGTCACTGAAGGTATAAAGAAATGGGAGTGGAGGAGGGGATCTGCTTTATGAACAAAGTAGGAGAACTTCCTCTTCAGGCTTTCTGGAAGAGGTGACATTTGAGCAGGACCTTGAGATATGGAGAAGGCAATTCTACCTTTTCTAGCAGAGTCAGCTATTTCAGGCTAGTCAAGGAGAAACTGAGTGGTTTTTGAGGTGCAGGGGTTTCAGAGCGGGTGGGCTGTTCTATCTGTGACCTCCATTGGAAGTCCTTTTTGTCCCCCATCCCTGATAAAGTGAGAGAATGGAGTTTTGGGAGGATTCTCAGGTCATTGTGTCCTGACTCCTGTGCTGACTCCCATCTGTGCTCCCTGCCTTTCTGGCTCCCTCTTCCAGGCTCTGGTCTAGGCCCTGGTTCCTAGTGAAGGGTCTAGCCCTTGGATGCATTTGCTGCCTTCAGTACAAACAGGCATCGTACTCAGAAGCAGCCGCTTTCACGGAGGCATGGAAGTGTGCAGGAAAAGTGGGCACTCCAGAAAATGCAAAGCTTTCCTTTGCTTTCCCATGAGTCACCTCTCGACTACTGCTGCTAGAGCAGGAGTCCCCCCAGAAGAAATCCAAGTGATGGGACTGAGTGTAGGAGGCTGCATTCCAGGCCGTAAGACCCTGGGCAAGCCCCGTCCCCTGTCTGGGCCTCAGCTATCCTCTCTGTAGAGAGAGGTGGACTAACTCAGCTCCAGAGTCCTGCCAGCCCTGTCATTCTAAGACTGTCAGTTTGAAAGTCTGGCTTAAAAAAAAAAGCCAGCAAAGAAAATGTGGATTAGCTTGATTGGAGTGAATCACCACTGTGCCTCCCCGCCCCCCACCCCCAGCCCTGCTCAAATCACATGTCACATATTAAACTCATTCTGGTAATAAGGGGAGGGGAGGCCTCCAGGAACAAGCGAACCCATTCTGAGCAATCTCTCTCAGGCCACTCTTTGCTCTCCAGACGGAGATGAGCACACTGTTTCAATCAGACCTGTGTTCCATTTCCTTATCTTGAAACTATCTTCTGCCACATTATAAATAATCAGCTTCCTGGTGAGCTCGGCCAGGCATGCATGTGTGCACACACGCCTGTGCCTAATGTGTCTGGGGGTGACGGGGTCTAGGCAGTAGCCTTGATCCTTAAGCAACCCAAGTGAGTGAGGTGTGCCCTGGCCCATCACATGAAGTGTGTGGCTGTCGGCAGGAAAGCCTTAGGTTAGGTCGCTATAAAATTTGGTGTCCAAACTGGGACGCTTCTCAGAGTGAACAGTATCACTGTTAATAATAATGCTGGTGCAACAGGCACAGACCAGAACCACGCGAGGCCAACTGGAGCACGTGATCATCATGTAGGGCTCTGGTATAAGAAATACCTAACATTAAGAGCTTCCTGTATTTCAGGGTCACCCAGTTCATCTTCTGCCTGGACAGCCTATGGCTGTCCCATGGCGTTCAGTCAAGTGGTTTCCTAGCCCCAGCTCCCAGTCCTCTGAGGACGAGGACGACTGCTTCTACCACCACCGCCATATGCGGGACCTGTTGCATAATTTGTGGAACCCATTACAAAACAAAAATGCAGGGCTCCATGTCGAAAGATTGTTAAGAATTTTAAGACAGTAGCACAGAGTACTAAGTCACGTGTAAGCCCTTCTGAGCCCAGGGTCCTGTTTGACACCCCAAGTTCATGAAGCCAGCCCTGCTCCCCATGCAGCCTGTATTCTCGATGGACTTTTTCTGCGTTGGTGGTATAGTGGTTAGCATAGCTGCCTTCTGATGGACTTTTTCTCCTTTCTGCTTTCCTGCTTGCATGCTTGCTACAGTTCTATTTCTAGTTTAATTTCTTGAATATGAAATATGTGCACACAGTTCGAAAGTCAAACAAGATAAAATGGGACATGATAAAAAGTTTATTTCCACCCCTTCCCCTCCTTCCCCCTCAGTTCCTAGCAGCCCTTATCCCCCTCCCATAGGTAACTCCTTTTGAGTTTCCATGTATCCCTCCCGGATTTCTTTAGGAGACATAAATATGGATTTTTACCTTTCTCGGGCTTTTAAAATCTAAAGTTTGCATATTAAATAGACCTTCCATGCCTTGTATTAGAACATTCTTCCTGGTGTCCAGTGTGGTTTGCCTTATTATAGCTGCTCCCACCGATTCCCCTTCGGTACCCCACAGAACAAGGCCAGTTCTTCATTTCTGGTAAAACCCTTCATACATATGAAAACAGAAACCAATTCCCCACCCACTTCACGTCTCTCAGCTTCAGCTTCTTTCATCCAGACTGTTCCTTCAGCCTCTGCTCACAGGGTATGGGGTCTGGGCCGCTCTTGCTTGTCTGTGACTTTCTGAGTATGTGGGGCCCAGAATGGGCCAACTGATCTGCCAGGGGGAGTCTGTCGTGCTTGAAGCAGAGAGAAATTGATCTCCCCCATCCTCCTGGCCACCCCACCTCCGTGGATGCAGCTTACTGGTAACAGTAGCTCCCATGGGAATTTACCGTGTGCCAGGAACCATGTGCACACCTATAAATGTCACTTTTACCCTCGTGACGACTCTGTGAGGTAGGTCTTATAATTACCCCTTTACAGATAGAGTATCCAAAGCTCAGCAAGTAAATGTGAAGGGAACAATCCAGACTCAGTTCTTGACCAGTCCACAGTCACACCCCCTCTTTCATTCACCTTGGAGTCTCTTGGTGACTCCAGTAAGGGGCTGGCAGCTGCTCCCCCCAGAGACTTACTCACATATATGATATTAACTGTGGGATTTCATTCAGCTAGTTTTTCCTGGATGTGGGGAGTACTGTCTCTTTTATTATCTCCCCTGTTCATTTAACAGATCCCAAAGTGATCTCATCCATTTCTGTGCTTTAAATACCAGTCAGATATATATCTTCCAGCCCCCAACACTCCCCTAAATGCCACACTTCTCTCTCCATTCACCTCCTGACATCTCTAGTTGGATGTGTAGCGAGCCTCTCAAACTTAACATAACTCACAATCATGACCACAAGCCCTATATCTATCTCTCCAGATTCTTCCCCATCTCAGCAAATAAAACCATCTACCTGTTTGCCTAAGTTAGAAACCTATGTCACCTTTGATTCCTGCCATTCTTTAAGCTTCCGTATCCAAGTCAATAACAACTCCTATTGGCTCCACCTCAAAAAAAAAGAACAAAAACTAAAACAAACCTATCCCAAATCCATCTTTCAGTGTATCTCTACTCCTAACCCTCATCCAAGTCCCCATGGTCTTTCAGCTGAATTACTGGGATGTCTCGTTTCCTCTCTCCCAGTTTCCACTCTGTCTCCTATGGAAAAAATCTTTGAAAGGTAGAAACTGGAACATTGTTATATTCCTACTTCAAACCCTTTTATGGCTTCCCTTCATTCCTAAAACAAAATCCGGAGGTTTACCTTGGCCTAGGGGACTCTCCAGGGTCTGCAGTTGCATCCAGCTTGTTTCCTGCTGGTCTCCTTACCCCACCGTAAGCCGCACTTGCAGTTCTTTGGCCGCATGAAGCTCACCCTTGTTGCCTTTTACACATGCTGTTCCCTTCCTTGGAATGCTCTTCCATCTACTTTTGGCACTCTCTGCCCCTCTCGTTCTTTCGATCTCAACCTAATTGCCATCTCAGAACTTTTCTGCCAACGTGATCTGAATTAATGTCTTGGTATTCTCTCTCAAGTTGTCTTGTTTCTTTACGTGCATCGTAGCACTTGTGGCCATTTTTTCTTTGGTTGTCCATTGTGTTTCCATGTATCGTATCCTCACCATACTATAAGCTCCATGAGGGCAGGAACTGTATCTCTTTCGTTCAGTGTGGAATCTCCACCAGTAAGTATGGTGCTAGACACACAGCAGACTCTCAAATGCTATGGAATTCTTTCCCCTCCTTTGTTTGGTTCTTTACCATAATAGACGTTCTTAGAAAGCTGCAGTATAATTTTTATTGCCTCTTGTTTTAATTGAATCGGTTTTGCCTTGTGGGGGAGTTGAAAAATAAAGGCGTTTCTTAGAAAACACACACACACACGCACACATACATACATACATACATAATACATACACACACACTAACTGGCTTTTTTCTTTGGAATCATGGGGGTGGCTTTCCCCATACGTTGACGGTCCACAAAGAGACAGGGAGAGGTGGCCACCAGTATTCCTCACACCTGTGGACACAGTGGAGCATCAACTGATCACAGTGTTTCCTGGCACCACTCAGCGCAACAAAAAGTGTTTGCAGTCATGGTGGCTGAGACGGTGGACCCAGGAATCATTATCATGTGCTGAGCTTCTTACGTATATTTTCTCCCAACAGCCTAATGAGGTATTTTAATTTCGGTTCAGCTCAACAAGTGTTTCCTGTGTCTACTAGTATAGAGTGGGGCAGTGAAATGAAATAAGTGCAGAAGCAGAGATGCGTGAGCGTGCCAGCACAGGGGCAAGCGTGTGCATACGTCTGCACGTCAGAGTATGTGTGCGTGTGCCCGTATGTCAGCGTGTGTACGACTATGTCCGTATGTCAGCGTATATGTCAGTATGCCCATACGTCAGCATATGTGCGAGTATGTCCACATGTCAGTGTACATGCCAGTGTGTCGGTATGTCCACATGTGTCAGAGTACGTGTGAGTGTGTCAGCATTTCTGCATGTCAGTATGCGTGCAAGTATGTTGGTATGTCAGCATTCGTGCAAGTGTGTCAATATGTCCATGTGTCAGCATATGCATGCGTATGCCGGTATGTCAGGGTGTGTACGAGTGTGTCAGTGTGTCTGTACGTCAGAGTGTGTGCATGTATTAAGCATGTCCCAGTATGCGTGAGTATGTCAGTATGGCTGAGTATTTCAGAGTAGGTGTGAACATGTACATATATATGTCAGCATGTTGAGAGTATGTCATTAAATCCATGTTGATGCATGCGTATGCCGGCGTGTCTGTATGTCAGCCTGTGTGTGAGTGTATCAGAGCATGTCGGAAAGTCAGAGTGTGGTCGAAGCCCAGTGAAGGGCCACTAAGCCCAGGGAGGGCTGTCTACAGATCCACTACCCTTAGCCTCCTGGTCGTAAAGTTTCAGCACTTGGCCAAGGCTGCGTTAAGGCTCTCTTGCCCACCTTTGCTGACCTTCTTGTCTCCCAGAGCCTACTTTCTCTGCAGCTATACCTCGGTTTGCAAATGGCAAACAAAAGGCCGTTCTCCCTGCAAAGAGTCCTGCTCGCTCATCACCCAGGACCCTGAAACAGTTGCCTCTCGTTGTCTACGCAGAGCCCTGGTGGCCGGCCACTGTGCACTCAGACCATGTGGGGCCTACTGAAGTGAGCAGGCACCTCCCTGCCCTGGACCTGGGAGTGCAGCGATTTCTGGCCGCTGAAGGCAGACATTAAGGAGAACCACCTCCATTGATTAGAATGCGCAAATGCTGTATCGGCTTAGTTTGAGGGCATTTTGGAGAAGCGCAGTCATAATGGGCCTTAATCAGATAATAAATTAATAGACAAATGGATTCCAAGGTTCAGGGGACAGACAGGGGACCAGCAGATAGAGGCCTCCTGTCGCATTGCTGGCGAGCTGTGGGGAAGAGAGAATAGGTCACTGGGTCATGGTTCCTAAGGCTCTCTTGGCTCAGGCATCCTGTAGGTAACACTTAAGTTAGCTGCTGAGCGAAGGGACAGCTTTTCATTACAGTGGAAATGGCTCGAGCCTGAGTCCTAGACTTGCCCACTTCTTTGCTATCAATTCTTCCAACAAATATTTATGGGCCGTCTGCTGCATGCTGGGGACTATGGTAGGCACTGGGGATACAAGCAGCAAAACCCTACCCTCATGGGCAGATAAATAAAATAAGATTGTCCTAGAATATGCTGGGTAGTAAAAGAGACCATAGGGCAACATAAAATAGGAAGGGGGGCATCTGGAACAGCAGGTAGGAAGGTCAGCAGGGAGGGAAGTCTCAACTTTAAACAGAATGGTTAGAAAAGTAACTTTGGGGCGCAATTGAGCAAAGAAGTGAAGGTGGTAAGGAGGTCAGTCATTCAACGGAGGAATTTTCCCAGTGGGGGACACACCAGTGCAGAGACCCTGCGGCAGGAGCATGCTTGGTGAGCCTGAGTGACGCCAAGGAGGCCTGTGTGGCCTCGGTGAACATGGGAAGGTAGACAGCCAGGAGGCCAAAGGGGCAGAAGTCACAGAGCAGCTAGATCATGTAGGGCCCCGGGGCCACTGTTGGGGCTTGGGCTGCGGCTGGGACCGAGGTGAGGAGGCATTGGAGTATTGGAGTATTCCCTCGCCTCTGATTGACCAGGGTGCATTTCATTTGAGATAGCAGATGCAGATGCCTGGCATGCATATAGCAGCTATCTCTGTGGGTACTGGCACTGATCGCAGCCCCCTTTCCCAGTGGGCCTGACTTGGACTTGGGGTCTTACTCACCCAGCCCTCCAGGAGTTCTGCCGTTTCCTCCAAGTTGGCACTCCAGCGGAAGTGCTGGATTCCACTCACTCCCCACCATGTCTGTACCAGGCCTGCACTGACAGGGCAAGGAGAAAGGCATTGGGCCTGATGCCTGGCTCAGACAGCACAGTGGAGGAGGGTTGGGTCAAAAAACAGCAACAGGATAAGTCTGATGATCATGGTAGAGACATGAGGTGATTGATTCGGCCTGGTGTCGAAGTCATGGACAGCTTCCCCGAGGGGGTGACATGGGACACCGTGAAGGCAAGGTAGGATATTATCAGTGTGAAAGAGTATTATGGCCTGAGGGGACATCATGTGGACTGGAGAGAGGCCAGAAGGGGTGGAGACAGTATTATGTGGCTGCTCCTATTGAAGGATATAAGGGAAGGAGTACAGGAAAGGCTTAATCAGAGCTCTGTGTCCCTTGGTCGTCTGCCATGCCCTGAGTGTCCACTTGCAGAGACACACAGGAGTATAAAGCACATCCACTATGCTAGGGTAATGCCAGTTGTGGTAGGAAACAGACCCCACAGTTTCAGAGGCTTATGTAAATATATCTTATCCATGCATCAGTTCGATGCAGTGTTCCTGGTTGGCAGGTGACATTTCCTAATGCCAGGCATGATTCAGCGACCCAGACTCCCTCTATCCTGTGGCTCTTCCATCCCCGAGAGCTTCAGAGTCATCTGCAAAATAGGGAAAAAGAGAGAGGCAGACTTGCTTCCTAGCCACCTGGACTGAGAAGGTGTTCAATTCCCTAGGTGAGATCCAGGGCCTTGGTCCCACCTACGTAAAAGGGGACCTGGGCAATGTGGTCCTTAGCTGGGCAGCCACGAGTCCAGACTCAGGATGAGAGAGCACAGGTGTGAGGGACAGTTAGCATCTCTTCTGTGTGAATACACCCGAAACTCAGTAAACCCTGTCTTGTACTCCTGAACCTCATTGAGCACAGCAAAGTACGCTGAGAATACGAGTTACAGTTCTCCATGTTTCCTGAAGGCTTTCTCATTTCTCAAGAACCTGAAGATGATTCAGATTGATCCTCACTTATTAAGCACCTACTTTGTGTCAGCAGAAAAACTCTGCCTCAGTTTCCTCCTCTGGAAATCGGGGGAAATGCTCTCCGGGGCAGGGTTGTCAAAGGATTAAACGGGGAATTGCCTGGCACGTAGGAGGTGTGAAGTTAGCACCAGCGCCTGTCTCCTCTTCCTTCGAGCTTTGCCAGCAGAGATCCTGTGGGTAGGTGGAATGGGCCAGCAGCCATCTCTCTTCTTGAGGGCCTTGGTTCCAGAGGCCTTGCCCTCCTGCAGGGAAAGGAGTCTACCTCCAAAGGCAGGGAAATCAGGGAAAAGCTGAATGCATAGGGGTTAAAGACAGGCAGCCCTCCCAGTGACCTCTCTGGCTCTCTGAATTAAAGATCTGAAAACCGTGCTCTAGAATTCAACCTCATGTTTCCTGGGATGCAGGAGCCTGTCCCAGTTCACTGGCTTTACATGTTGTAGGTCTTTGCTCCTCTTTGCTCCTCTGAGGGCTGGTGGCTCAATGACTGTTTGTCAGGCTACCTGGCTGCTTCCCCATCAACTTTTTTACAAAGATACATGAAGGTGGAAAATCAGCTGGGGGTCCCTCTCAAGAAGTAGGTTTCCTTGAAAGGAAGGAAAGCCAGGGAGGAACTTTGACCAGAATTTGGTTTCATGAATCAGAATGACAGTTGGCATCATAGGATTTTTGAAAAGTCAATAAAAAAGAGATGGTCAGGGTACCCTTCCCGGGGAAATTGCCTTTTCAACTTCATGTTTAGTGACCGTGCTATTGATTTCAGTGGTGATATTCATCTAAATTATATTTGTTTCTGGCCATGAGTTTCTCCCAACCTTCAGGGCAGTGAGGAAGCATTAGCATCGGGCACTAGACTGACTTCCCGAAGCTGGACAGGGGCTGCCAAGTGAGAAGGATGCAGGCCTCAGCCAAGGCTCTGGCCATGATCTGGCCACAGATTCCACACTCCAGAATGTAGGCACATAGGCCAAGGTCCTCAGGGAGGTCAGTCTTGGAGGAAGATCTCATAGAAGCAAGGCAGGACTGGTCTACAGGGGCCTTATTCAGGTGACCATAACAGGCATCCAGAAACAGGACCATAATAGGTTTTCCAGAGAAACAGAAGCAATAGGATGATGGATAGATGGATGGATGGATGGATGGATGGATGGATGGGTAGGTAGATAGACTGATGGAGGGATGGAGAGAAAGAGAGAGAGAAAGAGGGAGGGACTGAGGAAGGGAGATAGAGATAGGCAGACTGATGGGAGGGAGAGAAAGAGAGAGAGGAAGGGAGAGAGAGAGGAAGATAGATAGATAGATAGATAGATAGATAGATAGATAGATAGATAGATTTAGTATAAGGACTTGGCTCATGCAATTATGGAAGCTAAGAAGTCCCATGATGTGCTGTCTGTATGCTGGAGATCTAGGAGATCTAGGGTCGTTCCTGTCTTAGCCCAAAGGCCTGAGAACCAGAAGTGCCAGTGGTATCATTCCCAGGTCAATGCCACAGCTCAGGCAGTTAGGCAGAGGGAGCAAATTCTCCCTTTCTCCACATTTTTGTTTTATCCATGCCCTCAGAGGATTGGGTGCTGCCTGCCCACCTATTCTGGGGAGGGCAGTCTACTTTACTCATTCTATGAATTAAAATGCTAATTTCATGCAGAAATACCCTCACAGACTTACCCAGAAATAATGTTTGAATATTTGGGCACCCCATGAACCAATCAAGTTGACATATAAAACCAACCATCACCAGGGGCGGTTAAGGATCTGCCTCTCAATTTCGGCTTAGGTCATGATCTCAGAGTTGTGAGATCAGGCCTTGTGTCAGGCTCTACACTGGTGTGGAGCCTGCTTGAGATTCTCTCTCTTTCCCTCCCCCCCACCCCTCACCTGCTTGCAGGTGCACGTGCTCTCTCACACTCTCTCTCACTTTCTATATATTAACCATCGCCATACCAAGGCCAAAACAGATTTTGGGGCTGTTTAGGAGTCCCATGTAAGGGCTTTATTAGCAGAAAGAAGACGCCTGGAAGGCCACAGTTGGCCCTGTAACTCTGATTCAAGGAATACTTCAGCAGCCCAGGGGCTGATCTAACAGGAGCTAGAATCAGATCGGCGGTTAGCCAGAAGGGACCAGGTGGGGGCAGGCGCAGTGTCCTCCAAGGAGCAGAGCAGGTCAGAGCCTGTATTTGGGCCCATCTGTGGTGAACTCTCTCAGACAGAGGGCAGAAGATAAGATATTCACTGAAGTTTGTCTGTTTCACATGGGGAGACATTTTTAAAAAGAGAATATTCTAATTGAGTTTAAGGAAGATGGGGCACATCCTTAATAAGGATGAGCTGAATAAAGAAGGAAACATACCAACTCTGTGTCAGACATTCTACCAGGTGCTTTATTTCTCACGGTCAACTACATGGCCCATTGTAGAGATCAGAAAACTAAGGCCCAGAGAGAAGAAGTAAATGGTCCAAGGTCCCACCACTAGTCAGGGGCAGAGCCTGATTCCAAAGCTTGGCTTCTTTCTTCCAAACCACATGGGCAAGGTGCTAAGTGGAGCCTTGTGCTGAGATCTTTGATTGGCCTTCCTGTGCTTTGCTGTCACCTGGTAGACCAGAGGAAATTTGCTCATGACAATGTAAGCCAGATGAGGATTTCTACCCTGATCTCCCCAAGTCACATCAGAGCTCCAGTGGCCCAAAGTGCTTCCTCTAAGTGCCTTGGTTATGTATACACACCCTGTCCACTGACTGTGAGTTCCTTTGGGGCAGGAGCCATATTTTTAACTCCATGTCCTATTGTTTAGCATATAAAAGGTACCATGTAAAGATAGGCAGGTGGGCGATAAGGGCAAGAAAGAATGATACATAAAGAAATTGAGGTGCTCAAGAAAACCCTATATGGGTAGCAGGAGGCTTGGATTCCAGACCAGCCCTACCACTGACTTGCCCCAAGATCTTGGTCAAGTCTCTGCACCACAGTTTTCTTATCTGTAAAATAAGAATGTTCAACTATATGATTGCTATGTTCCCCTCAACAACAACATTGTGAGCTCCTAAGATCAGGATTCCTGGGTTCAAGCATGCAGAATGATGCTCTGTGGACTTTAAGAACCTGAAAGTCAGTGCTGAAGCCACACCCCTCACAAAGGGCATTTATATCTTCTGCATTGGACTATAGTCATAGATGTACTTGTTTTATTTCCAAGTAAGCTGTGAAGTCTTTGAGGGCCTCTGTCTTACTTATCTCCACCTCCCCAAGATCCGGACACACAAGATCAGGCTCATGGGAAGAATCTAGTACTTAGTTGGGGGCCTACAACTGGATTTGGGTCCAGCCTGGGTACCTTGTATACCTAACCAAAGTTTAAACAGCAGCCCCCCACCGCCAAGCTGGGGCCTAGGACGTCCTTGGGTTGATCATTGTACAGATAACCATGAGTCACTAGAAACCCATGTGGGTCTCACTTTTGGTTTTGCTTGAGAGGTTTGCCAGGAACATCAAATTGCTAAGAAAAAAAATTATATGTACATATAAACATATATATATACATATATACCTATATAGTAGCAAATATAGCAGATAATCCTTTCTATAGTAAAAAGGAAAAACATTAAGACACTAATAGAACAAAAGAAATGCAAATAATTGATACACGTATGAGCAAAACATTCAACCTTACTATTAATCCAAAAATGCAAATTAAGGGGCACCCCGGGTGGCTCACTTGGTTAAGTGTCGGACTCTTGGTTTCAGCACAGGTCATGATCTCATGGCTTGTGAGTTTGAGCCCTCGATTGGGCTCTGCACTGACAGCATAGAGCCTGCTTGGAATCCTCTCTCTCTCTCTTTCTCTCAAAATAAATAAATAAACTTCAAAAATGCAAATTAAGACACAATGAAATGACATTTGTATTTCGCAAATTAGCAGATACATTAAAAACTAAAGATCTCAGGGTTGGAGTGTGATAATACACACATTCTATGTAAGGTTGATGGAAGTGAAAACTGATAGCACCTTCAGGGAAAGCAAGTTGGCCATATGTATCAGGACACTTTAAGATGTGACGGCCTTGATCTAGTAATTCTACTTCTAGAAATCTATTTCAAGGAACTCATTGAAAATATAAGCAAAAATTTATGTTTCCAGATGTTCATGGTGCCATTATTTATAATAAAAAAATCAGAAACCGCCTTCATATCCAACAATATGGAAAATAGTACTACTTTATGGTATATCTACCTAATGGAACATTCTAGTTACTTAAAATGAGGTCTACCGAGCAATTTTCATGACTTCAAATGTTTATCAGAAAACGTTAAAGAAAAGTTATAAAACTATCATAGCTGTGTCCAAACTATGTCAAAAATATATGTGCATATATAATAACGTGAACAATGGTATCGAGTGGGTGATATCATTACAGTTCATTTTCTTTATTTCAAACTTTTATTATTTATTTTTAAAATGTGTGTTTTTAAAGAACGGAAAGGAAGAAAAGTTTGCCAGCAGCCAGAACGAGTAGGACCCATTTGTCTTTGCAATCACCAGGGACCGCCTGCTAAGGAAGCCCGTTAAACCAAGGGTGGCAGAGCCCCTGTGCTGAAATCGCTCCATCTCTGGAGCATATTTTTTCTTTACTGAGGAAATTGCTTTCCATAAAACCAGCTCTCTGACACCTCCGAGTACCAGGGAACCATGCAAGCCCGCTTTCCTGGGGACATTCTCTAATGGGGAACTCCATCACGTTCCAGCTTGGCGCTTCCAACAAATCCCAGCCAGCCATAAAAATTTTTAGCACCCTGTATGCAAGACTGATTGCGGCGGCCTCATAAAAATCCCATTCACCGAACACGAGCTGCAGGTCTAAAACTCTGGAGTCCCCTGCTGTTTGAAACCCAGTGGTGTGGCGCATAGCTAAGTGACGCCTCGTAGAACTCCACACAACAAGTCAGGACTGGATGTCGGGCAGAACGAGTGAAAAACAGGAAAAAAAAAAATGGGCCTGTGCGGTACGGCGTGGTATACAGTCACGGCCAAGAGCCACCTTCTTGCTGCTCTTTCAGGCAGGGTAAATGGACCTGACTGAGCAAGGGAGAGGATTTAGGGATATAGTCGGCCTTTAGGAAGGGAAAGGGGGTTGGGAGGCATAGAGGTGGAGGAGTGAGCTGTGGGAGCATCCTGCCCTAACACACACTTCAGCTCGTTGGGGATGGGGACACCCTCTTCCTATCTGTCCCCAGGTGCACAGGCTACTCAACACCCCTGTGCCCTCTGGGGGGTAGGTTTCAGCACCCCTCCAGCAGAGGTCAGGTGGCCTAAGTTTGGGTCAGGAGCTCATTGCTACACACAGCTTGCATTTCGTCACTTATGGAGTCCTGATACCCAACACAGCTGCTGTTTTCCACACTCACTGGGCTCCGGGAGGCCTGGGTTCTACATCCTGCTTTGCCCGCATTTAGCTTTGTCGCACTGGACAGGTCACTTCCATGCTCTGTGTCTCAGCCCTGGTTTTCTCATCGGTAGCATGAGATTAATGAATTCCTATCCTCCCCCCTGCCATTCCACACACACATCCTTTCTTCCCATTGTATTAAAAATATTATCATAAAATATTTCAGTGCTCTCATCAAGTAAAATCAATCAAATATCACTTAAGAACTCATCGTTAAATTTCCGAGAGAAAAGTTCATTCTTCCGTGTGCTTCTTTTGCATTGAGTTCTCTGTGACTCTATTCTCCATTAACAAAAGATAATAAAGTTTCTAAATTTGGTGAGTTCATATCACAGGCCTTAGACATCCTGCGTGGCTTTGGGTAACTTATTTAACCTCTCTGAGACTCAGTTCTCTCATCTGTAAAATGGGAATCATGCCTACCTCATAGGGTTTCGGAACATGACCCCGGTTAGGTTCGATACACCTGCACTTCTCTGAGCGTGAATTAACCTGCTGAATACTGCTCAAAGGATCACTCTTAGATCTGCATATATCGTAGCTCTCCTGTAAGTGTTTAGGGTCATGTAGATGAACACTCCATTTTTTATGGTTTCTGACATCCAACGTCAGCCCACTTGAAGGTGTCTATTGGGTATAGTACCACCCATTTTCTTGGGGTTGCAGTTTCTAACTGAATGGAGAAAGAGAGGTATTCATAAGGGAGGGGAAAAGAATACTGGAAACAGAATTCCGACTTCCTCCAGAAGTATTCCTTTCCCAGGAGAGAGACGGCTGCCCCCTCATCTAGTTACTGCAGGCCATGCTTTGTTAAACCAGAAGTGAGATGAAGAGGCTTCATATTTCTTCTCGTTGTTGATTTCCAATATGTGATAAAACGAGACACCCTGTATGATTTCAACTATTTAACATGTACTGATGTTTGTCTTATGGCCTAGCATATGGCAGATGCTCAGAATGTTGCATGTTTGCTTGAAAAGGACGTGTGTTCGGCAGTCCGTCGGTAGATTGTTCTGTAACTGTCTGAGGCCCAGTGAGTTTACAGTGTTGTTCGAGTCCTCCATATCCTCACTGGTTTCCTGTCTCGTTGCCTATCAGTTGTGGAGAGTTTGCTATTGAAATCTCCAATTATTATTGTTGAACCATTTTTTCTTTCAGTTCTGTCAGTTTCTGATTCATGAATTTTGAGTCTTTGTTGTTAAGTATATACCTCTTTATAATTGTCGTTTTTTCTGATATATTGCCTCTTTTATTATTATAATATGCCCCTCTTTGTTTTGAAAGATAATTCTTGTCCTGGTTCTATTTAATGTTAGAGTAGCCACTCCAGCTCTCCTTTGGTTTCTGTTTTTATGGTTTGTTTGTTTTTTTTTGTTTTTTTGTTTTTACGTTCAACCTGTGTATGTCTTACAATCTAAGGTATGCTTCCTGTAGATGGCACACCATTGGATCTTGCTTTTTTATCTGGTTTGATAATATCCACCTTTTGTATGGGTTATTTCGACCATTCACATATAATATCCTTATGACTATTATTCTATTTGTATTTGCCACGTTACTATGTGTTTTCTTATATGTCCCTTGTCTTTTGTATTCCTGCGTTCCCACTCTACTGCCTTTTTGTGTGTGTTCAATAAAGACTTTTAGATTTTAATTTTTTGTTGATTGTTTTTAGCATATTTTAAAGGATTTTTTAGTGGTTCTAGGGATTGTAATATGAATCTTAAATTATCATAACTCACTTTAGATTAATACTAGCTGAATTCCAGTAAAATTTAGGAACTTTATTCCAAGGCGACAATCCCTTCCTCCCTGCCTTATGCTATTATTGAGATATATGTATATATATACATAGATGGATGGGCAGATAATATGTTATATAAATAATAAACCTAAATTCAGTGTTTTAATTATTACTTTACACAATCTTATGTTTTCAAAAGATATTAAGAGAAGAAATGAAAAAATACATATTTATTGATTTTTTTATATTAACTCACATGGTTTCCATTTATGATCCTCCTCACTTCTAACTGTGGATTCGAGTATATATCCTGGCCTCATTTCTCTTCAGCTTGAAAGACTTCAAAAGACAAATCGCCTAGCAATGGATTCTCTTCATTTTTCTTGATCTGGGAATGTCTTTATTTTGCATTTACTTTTTAGGGAGAGTTTTGCTGGATGTGGAATTTTTGGTTGACAGTTATTTTTCTTTCAGTTCTTCTGTCTTCTCTTAAGGTGAGAAGTCATGGGGTGCCCAGATGTCTTGGTCCGAAGGATGTATGACCCTTGATTTCAGGGGCATGAGTTTGAGTCCCATGTTGGGTAGAGAGATTACTAAACAATAAATAAATTTTAAAAAATATATGGGAAATCAGACAGTAATTATATTGATGCTCTCCTGTACATAATGAGTCATTTTTTCTTTTTCTTTATTTTTAAAGATTTTGCCTTTGGCTTTGACATTTGACCATGATGTGTCTGTGTATGAATCTCTTTGCATTTATCTTATCCAGGGTTCATTGAGTTCCTTAGATGTGTCAATTAATGTCTTTTATCCACTTTGGGGTTATTTTATCTGTTATTTCCCCAATATATTTTCTGCCCCTTCTCTCTCTGCTCCCTCTCGGGTCTACATTATATGTTTGCTGGTATGCTTCATGTTATTCCACAGGTCTCTGACATTCTATTCCTTTTTCTTCAAATATTTATCTCACTGTTCTTCAGATTGTATAATTTCTATTGATCTATCTTCAAGTTCACCAAGCTTTTCTTTAGCCATCTTGAGTCTGTTCTTGAGTTCCTTAGTGAATTATTGTTTTAGTTATGCACTATATTGCTCTAGAATTTCCTTTTGGTTCCTTTTTAGCATTCATGTCTCCTTGTCAACATTCTATACTTGTTGATTAATTGTTGCCATGTTTTCCTTTAATTTCCTAGACGTGATTTCCTTTAGATTTTTGAATATTTTTTTAGTGGTTGCTTTGCAGTATTTATGTGCTAATGAAAACATTTAGGGTCACTCTCAGTTTCTGTTTTCTGCTTTTGTTACTGATTATTGGGTCATATTTTTCTGTTTCTTTGTATGTCTTTTAATTTTGTTGATGCTGTTATTGTTGAAAATTGTACATTTTAGTTACTATATTGTAACAACTCTGGGTTCTGGCTTTCTCTCATGGTGATCGTTGTTACCACTCTTTTTTTCTTGTTGTTGTTGGGTTTTTTTCCTGTGTTTAGAACATGCCTAGGTTAAATCTCTGAAATCTTTCTTTCCCACAGTGTGGCCACTGGTGTCTCTGTTTGGTTCTTTTTCATTGTTGTTTTTTAAACTTCTGTCTGCAGAGCTTAATGGCCAGTCAGTGAAGTAATTGGACATGACATAGATTGTGCTTAAACACATCAAGCCATGTGTGGGGAAGGGGAGGGGAGCACATTCAAATCCAGATCATTTTTAAGTCTGATCCAGCTTTGCTTTCCACTGGGTCTTTTTGTAACTTCCCTGTGCCAACACATACCTTCAGAGATGGCCAGGAGTATGTGGATGGCTTGGGCCTTCTCTGATCTCCACTGTTCATTCACATCTCAGCCAAGAACATGCTTACCCCAGTGATCACCTCATGCTGGTAGAACCAGTGGCCCTTTCTACTTGCCTGCTGCCAAGGAGCAACACTTCCATTGATAGTGTCACTGGCCACGGGTACCGCTAGCTGCTCTTAGTCAACTGCCCCTTCAACCTCACCAGCCAAGCTGACAGTCTTCATGGTGGAACCTCTGTGCTGTGGAGGATGGCAAGAGCCCAAGGCAGTAACACCATGCAGTGTCAATGTTCTTACCTAGAATCAAGCAGTGTTCCAAGCATAAAACACTTCTGAGATTGTTCTGAGATTGTCACATATTGCCTTTGGTCAATTTTTAGAGTGTTGAAAAGGTTGTTTTGTCAGTATTGTTCAGTTTTATAGTTCCTTTTAAGGGGAGAAGATTTCCCAGCCTCCTCACTCAGCCATAGCCAGAAATACCTCCTATAATTTCTTTTATATCCATGGTCTCATTTGATCCTAACAGTTTCTAAGTGAGATAGGCAAAGCAAGGGATTCTTTGTCCCATTTCAAAGATAAAGAAAAGGAAGCTCAGAGAGGTCCAGTGACTTACTCAGTGTCATCCAGCTTGAAACTGGCTGCAGTAGTGCTCTATCATGATTTTCTAGATTCCAGTGTCTTTTCTACTATACCACAGCGCTTGGATGATATTCCATTTCCTTGCAGTGCGCAAGAAAGCTATCTCATTTTGCTCTAGATGCTATAACAAAGTACCACAGACTGAGTGGCGTACACATTGTGCACTCATAGTTTCTCATAGTTCCGGAGGCTTCATGTCCAAGATTTGGTTCTTGGTAAAGGCCTTCTTCCTGGAATGTAAACAGCCACCTTCTCACTCTTTGTTCACATGGCCTTTCCTTAGTGCCATGTGAAAGAGAGACAGAGAGAGGGAAGGAGAGAGAGAGAGAGGAGAGGAGAGAGAGAGGAGAGAGGAGAGAGAGCTGTCTTTTTTTTTTCTTAACAAGAGCCCTTAATCCCATTGTTAGGGTCCTCACCTCGACCTAACCTCAACCTAAATACCACCCAAAGTCCTCACCATCAAATGCCATCACATTGAAGGTTAGGGCTTCAATATAGGAATTTGGGGAGGACATGAATATTCAGCCCATAAAGGAAGCTAGCCCAGAGCTTTCTCTTACAACCTTGAGGTCTAGAGAGTTACACTGGGTCCTCATGTTCATCCAAAGCCAAGCTTTGGGAGGAAAGAAACAAAGGATAAACTTTAGCGATGGATTCAAAAGCCCAGGGTCTTTCCTCTTCTCACTATTAAGATGAAGGATGGTAGTGGAACTTCCTTTCTCCTACAGCTGCCCTACTGAGGGACCCTGCACTTGTTTAACTGAGTTAAAACTATTGCACAGATTTTGTCTTAAATTCACAACTGTCATTTGCTTTTTCTAGCTTCCTCTGTTAAACTGTCCAGTAGAGAAAGATAACATTTGCTTTAAGATCCAATGATTCATAACCCTCCAAATCAGAGTATTATCTTTTGTGCTGAAGCCAGGACTTACTATGCAGGTTCTTTCAAACCTGACAGGATTTGCCTGAGTCTCTGGAGAGTAATCTGAGCTCTGCATTCTTGGGGTGACTGCTGCTGACACTGAACTAACCCCAGAGCAATCAGCAGGGGACAGTGTCTCTTGGCAAGAAAGTGCTAGGCTGCTCTGTTGTTAATGTGCTGTATGACCCTGGGTATTAGGGCCAATTCCCTAATGATACAGGCTGTCACATTTTGACCACTTATCATGCAGCAAACATTATGTGAAGAGTTTTACATACAAAGCCTGGGAGTCCCCAGACCTCGTTAGTCTATGGTCTCATTGGTGGCAGTTATCCAGATTTCTAGGATTTCTCCCTCAACAATTCATATGAGACCTCCAACTACTCAAAGTCTTGCTCAGAGTTTTCGGGAAGACTCCAGGGGCCTCACATGTGCTCAGGAAGTCTGCTGTGGTCCCTTTACATCACACTCTTTGTTAATATTCTCTCTTCCTACAAGCCATTGAGAAGGTGATACTATGCCTCAGCCCTACAGCTGGAGTCCACAAGGCTACCAATTCTTCTGCCCAAGGAGCTAGCCCCAAATACCCCCCAAAGCTGCAAACCCTCAAGCTGTCACCCTATCTACCCTGCCCCGTAAGTGTTCTCTTCCCTAGAGAAAAGGAGAGAAGGACTCTTGCCCTCACTCTGTGATAAACCTTGGTCCTAAGGTCCTAAAGCAGCGCTGCTTGCGTCCAGAATATGTTGGCTCCTTCCACTTCCCAGAAAGGCTCAGACATGACTCTAAGTCCGGGGGGTGGGGGGGAGAACTAACTTCCCTATTTCTCCTAGATGTCCTTTGCTATATAATAAACCACTCCATACTCAACGGTTTAAAATAATAACCCTGTGTTATTTTCCACAATTCTGTGGGTTGACCAGGCAGTTCTGTGAATCCCTCATGAGGCTACAATCATATGGGTAGCTGGGACCAGGATATCCAAGGTGGCTTTCCTCATATGCTCGGTGCCTTGGTGGTGTCACATGGAAGGCTGGCACCTCTGTGTCTCTGAGTGGCCTTGCCACTCAGCTAGCTTGGACTACGTTTCATGATAGCTGGATCTCAAGAGTCAACATTCACTAGGAAAGAAGCAGAAGTTATTGATGTTCATAAGCTCCAGGCCCAGAACTAGCATAGCCTCCTATCCACTGTGATGGTTAATTCACTTGGTTAAAGTAATCACAGGGCCAGCAAAGATTCAAGGGGAGAGAAAATAAAATAAAACCCACCTTCTAATGGGGTTAGTGACAAAGATTGTGCACCTGTCTTGAATCCACTATCATCCCCCCACTTCTTGGGGCTCTTCCCCAGGGAACTTTCCCTCCTATGGGCTCTCTCCTTCCATGTCAATCAGTTGAGCAATGAAAGGTCTGAGTTGATGATACTACATAAGCAAGCTCAGTTTAGGTTCACTGGAAGCCACTTCACTGATTTCATGTATGTCTTACTTCAATCCATCAAGATAGGTTTTGTTATCCTCTAGCTTGTGGATAAAGAAACTAAAATTTAGTCAGTTTAGTGGCTTGCCTATGGTCACAGCTAGTAATGGCCAAGCCAGGATTCAAACTCATGTCATCCAGAAGTTCTTTTTGCTGCCCCCAGTCTGCTTCCCATCTCTTTAAGTCTCCATTGCCTCCATTGTAATTATAAAACTTAGGCAAAAAACATGATGATTTTCAAGGACCATTATAGCTCTAAAATTGTATATTTCTTCCATGCCCATCTCCTTCCTGAAGAAACTCATCTTTACCTGCTGTATTTGTTGCTTTTCTGTATCTCTGTTGATGGAATTTAGACACCATAGGATTTATTTGTGTCTCCTACTATTTTTTCTTAACCCAAATGGCTCTTACAAAAAGGTCCTTCAGATTCCTAGTGGAAGGGAGTTAACTTCTAACAGCCCTTCCCAGTCCCATAAATCCCCCTTGAATATTCTGTATGTTTCTTGCCAGCTGGGAGATGTCAGGATAGGAGTTTTCAGGGTATCACTCCCTTACTTAAAAGCTTTCCATGGCTCCCCCATTGCCATCAATATAAAATCTAAACTCTTAACATGGCACACACGGCCCCTCAAGGGCTGATCTGCCTCTCCAGCCTCACCTCATACTGCCATGCTGAGATACTTACAGCTTCCTGTAGGTACCTGTGTCTCTGTGCTTTTGTTGCCATTGTCTGGAAGGCCCCCTCCACTTCTACTCCAAGTTAATTCTTACTCATTCTTGGAGACACAGTGCATAGATCATAAAGGAAGCTAGACCTAAAAGTCTGCCTCTTCTCTCCCAGAGCGCCCTAGGCATAGCGTTGTCATCTCACTCGCTTCTTTATGTTGGAAGTACCTCTTTATTTATCTCTCTCCCCCCAAATCCTGTGAACTCCCTGAAGACAGAAATTGTGTTTTATTCTTCTTTGTAACATCAACTTCCTGTACCAGCACACTGTCTTGCACAGAGCAGGCATCCAGAGAATGGTTATAATGAACACAGATCAGAACAAGCTGTAAGCTCCATTAGGGCAAGTCTCCATTTGTCTTATTCATCACAAAATCCCCAGTGCATAACACACAGCAGGGGCTCAATAAATATTTGCTACTCATGCTGTTTCTTCTGCCCGAAATGAGCCTCCTCATTCATCGCTTTATGTCCAAATCCTACCTATTCTTCAAGAAACTATTCCAATTCCCCATTTTGCACACTTCCACTTTTGACCATGATAGAGTAACTGCAACTGGACCAGCCATGCTACCGTAAACAATAGTGAAGATGGACAAAATATAGGAAATTACTGTTTTCAGATATTGGACAGAGATGGCACAAAAAGAAAAATATGGCCTCCAAGAGAAACAAAACAAGCAATATGAGCTGGCTGTTGCCTGAGCTCTCAGCTCAGAGGACCATTCTCAGGCTACAGAGGAGGAAAGGTCAGACCGAGCGCAGCGTTCTTACTGAGTTGAGGGCAACTGGCACACCAGACATTTGTGAGACAGAGTGCTAATGGGAAAGGGTCCAGAAATCCACATGGAGATCCACTTGAGCTTCCAGCCAAATGCTGAGCTTCACGTGTGCAGGGAAAGACCCCATGAGGCTGGACCAAGAACATCTACTAGGGGAACAAACAGCTTCCAGAGAATAAAACCGCTCCCGACCGGCTGCATGCTGCAACTCACACAAGGTGAGAGATGTTTACGTTCTAACCATGCAGAGTAGGGAGACCTTGCTGAACACCCCAGGCCTTCAGTAGAGACCCCTGCAAAAGGCCACGCTTTAGGATTGAGTTAACCTGGCGTTAGCATAGGGGCTATGTTAGGCCTATTTTAGTGAAGCCTTGAAAGGATCAAGCTGTTCTGCAAGTCAATTAACTGCCTACCTAAACCAAAAGCTTGACACTGTTTCAAAGAGGACAGCAAAAATCCATACGCCCAACATCTTCATACAAACTTACCACATCTGCAAAGAAGGCACAGACGGGATTCATAACTAAGAGAAAAAAAAGTCAATAGAAACAGAAATCTCAGCGATGGTGGAATGAACAAAGACTTTCAAATGGCTGATCTGTATTCAAGGGGTTAAAGAAAAATATGAACATAAGGAGTGAGCAAATAGAGAATTTCAGAGACATGGAAACTTGAATCGAAAATGGAATATCTGCAATGAAAATTTCATGGAAAACTGATGAGTTTAACAGCAGATTAGACACTACAGAAGAAAAGAAGCTGTGTATAGGGCAGTCAAAATTATCCAAACGGAGGGGCACCTGGTTGGCTCAGTCGGTTAAGCGGCCGACTTCGGCTCAGGTCATGATCTCCTGGTCTGTGAGTTCAAGCCCCACATCAGACTCTGTCCTGATGGCTCAGAGCCTGGAGCCTGCTTCAGATTCTGTGTCTCCCTCTCTCTCTGCCCCTCTCCTGCTCATGCTCTGTCTCTCTCTGTCTCTCTCCTAAAAATAAATAAAACATTTAAAAAATCTTAAAAATTATCCAACCAAAGTGGATGGGGATAAGAGGAAAAAAAGCTGAAAAAAATAAGCAGAACCTCTGTGACCCACAGGACAGTATCAAGTGGTTTAACATGTGATGAGAGCCCATGTGACATGTAATTATAAGTTCTTAGGATCAAAGTAGGACAGGTAAGGGAGAGATGAAGACAGTAAAACTATTTGATAAAATGATGATGAATTTTTTTCAAATTTGATATAAACTATAAACCCACAGGAAGATCTCAGAAGTTCCACACACTCCAAGAAGAACAGACCTCAACAGAGCCATGATAAATTTGCCGGCAATCCATTTTAAGAGAAAATTTTAGAAGGAACTGGAGAAAGATACAAGTTCCCCTTGTCTGTGAACGGAGTTCTCCATCTATAATGCTCCTTCCTCCAGGCTCTCCTAGCACCTGATCTTCATCTCCCCTCTAACTCTGCCTTGACCTTATCTTTGTGTCTATGCCTCATTTCTCCTATAAGATTTTGAGCTTTCTGAATGCTGGGAATCCATCTCGCTCCGAGGCTATCACGGCGTATTGCAACACTAATACTAATTGCCAAGGAATTGCCAATTAATTCGCCAATACTAATTGCTCAAGGAATGTTTGTAGAATGAATGAATGAAGTGCATGAATAAATAAAGGTAATGACACAGGTTGGTTCTCAAATCCTGCGCTTCGAAGCAAACAGTTGCTAAGTAGCAATGGGGTCCAGGTCATCCCGCAAGAGAATTCTGCCTCCCTTTCAGAATAACAATATTTAAAACTACAATTAAGTACTCACTGAATGCATGCCACTGTGGTCCTTTTTACACACCTAATTACAGCCTTATAATAAAACCAAGGGACAAGCTAAGTAAATCACCTCAAGTCACATAGATAGTGATGATGTTGTTGGGATTTCCTCTCAGGATCGATTTCAAAAATGCACTTTGCCCTCCTTTGCCCTACTCCCTCCTCTCAACCCTTTTCTTCATCGTGTATTTTCATACCTCCATGCTTGTGTTGATGTTATTCCTTCTGTCCATAATGTCCTTTTGCCTTTTTTTAAGCCTATTTATTTATTTTGAGTGAAAGAGTGTGAGCAGGGAAGGGACAGAGAGAGAGGAAGAGAAAGAATCCCAAGTAGGCTTTATGGTGTCAGTGCAGAGCCCACCAATGGGGCTCGATCTCACGAACCATGAGATCATGACCTGAGCTGAAATCAAGAATCAGACCACCAACTGATCCACCCAGGTGCCCTCATGACGTCCTTTTGCTCATCCACCTGATAAAGTCCGGTTTCTTGCTCAGGTCCCTTGCTCACCTCAGACACTGACTTTGGCAGGAGAATGAGTTCACATACCACAGTGAATCCACAAGGCAGAGCCCGTAGGAGTGCCTGTGCTGTTTTCAGCCATGGAATCCTGGCGTGGCTGAGTTGTGCTTCCTGTCCTAAAAAGACACAGTACAGTGAGAGAAAGAGTCCTTCAACAAGTGAGATCAGTACAGGAGAAAAGGGAACTCTGGGACTTCGAGGGCCCTCCACCAGCCTGGAGTGGTCAGAGAGGGTTCTCGGAAGAGGTGACCCTGAAACGAGTCTCCAAGACAGGAGGACTGGCCAACGTATAAAATACTGTCGGAAGACAAAAGTCATGTGTCTACATTTGAGGACACAGTGGCAGAGAAGCCGATGTCACTGGGTCGATGGGAAGAAATCGTCTTGGAAGCTGCTCATTCTCCCCAGTCTCTCTCTCCAGTAGATTTTTGCAGGTCTGAACTCCCGTTTGTTTGTTTTTTCCTAAGAGATGTTTGCATTTACTCTGAGTCCTGCTTACCTCAAGGCGCAGAGACCTAAATTCCTTTTGAATAGATTTCTTTCAAAGTGTGAAGGAAATGGATCACAATTTTCCAAATTTAGGGAAAAGCCATAGCCGTTCCAGCTTTATAGCTTGGTATTATTGGATAATCAAACACAACTATTTTCTCAAAATAGAATAGGATTTCCCCTGCCCCCTCCTTTGCCCTTCCTAGCTGCCTACATAGGCAGATGGAGGGGGAGCCAGTGTTTTGCCCGGGTCCAGGCCCACATTGCTCTTTTTATTCTAGACTCCATAATTAGCCCTTGCAGACAGAGGTTAATTTCCCACCGTGAATTCCCTACCAAAGTAGCATGGGTCCTGGGGGGAAACCAGAGGAGAAATTGCTTCCAGGTGCCACTTGGTCGCCTCCAATAGCTGTGAGTGAGGCCACGTGGGGAAGTGCGGGGAGCAAGGGCTTTGGAAGCATACAGACCAGGGTTTGGGCTGAGCCATTTACCAGCCGGGTTGCCCTAGGGCTGGTGAGCTGATCTCAAGCGTTCAGGTTACTGGTTTGTAAAATAGAGATACACCACCCTATTAACCGTGGTGAGAGAGATGACAAGCCTGGCAGAGGCCTTGTTCTGTGAACAGACGTTCAGCAAATACCCCTGCCTCTTGGTTGCTAGGTTCAATCCTGTTACCATCTGTGTCTTTCTTCCTCTGGGAACTCCCCCCGCCCAGGTAACCTACCTTCCAGATATTTCCTCTCCTTTAAAGGGAAGTAATAATGAATACTTTTGCTTTTATCCTCAAAGGAGATGTGAAGTTTAAATGAGAGAATGGACAGAGATAGTGAAAAACTCTACATTTTGATATGCCACCAACGTTTCTTGGCAAGTCTCCACTGGCGTTTTGGGGATGGCATTGTGAGCACCCCTGAGCCCAGGGTATTAGGTACCACTACCGGCCTCCTTAGTCATCGTGACAACCAAAAACCATTTCCAACAACTCCAGCAGTGCAGGACACCCAATACACACACACACACACACGCACACACACACACACACACACACACACACACACACACACCATGGCCCATCTGAGAAACCACTCCCTCCCATGTGATGACCTCATCTCCCCCATTCAGAGTGTCCCATCTGTGTGTCCTGTGTCTTAAAAGCATTGCTATAGAACCGGTTTTCAGATGTGGAGTGTTATTTTTAATGTGTATCTGCTTTTGATACCTTTTCTCTAATTAGGTAAGTAATACATGATAGTTGAAAAAAATCAAACAATAGAGACCTGGGAGGGACACCTGGCTGGCTCAGTCGACTGAGCGTCTGACTCTTGATTTCGGCTCAGGTCATCATCCCAGGGTCATGGGACTGAGCCCCACATCAGGCTCCATGCTCAGCACGGAGCCTGCTCAAGATTCTCTGTCTCTCTGCCCCTCACCCCTGCTCCATCTTTCCAAAAAAAAAAAAAAAAGACATATGACAGTAAAAAAAAAAAATAGTCCTCAGCATTAGCATTTTAAACATTTATACTATTTTTATTATAAAAGTAATAAAGGCACATGGTTAAAAATTCAAACAACGCTAAAGGGTATAAAATGAAAAGTAAAAGTCTTTACCATCAACCCCATTCTGTCATTAACAGTTCTGGATGTATCTTTCTAGAAATTTCTGTACAGAATCGTGTGTGCATATGCCATTTTCAAACACAGGTGGAATGATACACTCTATTTGCTATTCTGCAAGGTGTTGTTGCCATCTTTTTTCACTAAATAATGTATCTGGTTGATCTGACCCTAGCAGCACATTTAAATCTTCCTCATTCTTTTCAACAGCTTCAGAATATTCCATGGAATAGAGGCCCTGGTTGTTCCCATGTCTACTCTATTACAAACAGTACTGCAGTAGAGACTGTTGTCAGTACTGGCTGCACAGTGCTGTTGCTATCAGCTGTAATACGAGGCTAGAGATTCAGCACAGGTGAGGGGACCTCACACCCAGGTGACGCCAGGCTGAGCAGGAGAGACTGGAAAGGCACATGATGGGAAGGCCACACTCAGGTCAGCCACTCCTGTCACTCAGTGACCTTGAGCAGCCTCTTAGGGCCCTGGTTTACTCAGCTATAAAATTAGGGGAAGTGGGACAAAATTACTTTTACATCTCTAACATATCTAGGAGTCTAAAGCTGTGAAAATAAGTTCTAAAAATGATACTGTGATCTAGTAATGGAGGCGGGAGTGCAAAACCATCATTTTTATCCTTCCCACTAGGCCATGGCTACATTCATTAAACACTGAAGCTTAGAAGAGAGGGAGCATTTGGGGAGGGCCCTACCTGAGACAAGGGGACTGGAAAATCCCCTATGCAGTCAGTGCAAAGGAACTGGGGCTCTTGAACCTGCAGCTGGGAAGACTGAGCTGCGATTTAATTCCCCTCTATGAATATATAGAAGGGCTTCTCTAAAGACAGTTCTTAACACTTGTCCTTCATGTTCTTGGAAGATGAAGTGAAAGAGAAGGAGCTGAGATGAAAGCAGTAGAAATTTGTGTGGGATGGCAAGGGACTTATTTGATGCTTACGAGTAAACAAAAAGTAGAAAAGCAGAAGTTGCTACCAAAGAATATTGTGTGAGTCCCTAACTCTGAATATATTTGAATATAGTTAAAGCATCTGCCTAGAGACAAGGACTGGGCCAAAAATATTTCCAGGTGCTCTCCCACCTCCTGTAATTCTTCCAGTCTTTAAATGCTGAGTTCTGACAAAAATATGACCTCTCCTTAATGTCACCAGAATCAGACAAATCTTGACAGTAATGATTAACATTCTAATGAAGAGAGTTGGTATCAAACACAACTGAAGTATTGATGTGCTCTGGGGTCCAATAGAGCTAATTTATGAATAAACAAGTTACAAATTTTTACTTCTTCCTTGCGAGATTTGACATTATTCAGGCCTATAGCACTAAGGTTAAGAGGATATAGCTCAAGTATGCAATGACTGAGAGCTGGGCCTTAGCTGTGTGGACAGAGCACAAAAATAAAAAGCTAAGGGAGGGGCGCCTGAACAGCTCAGTCGGTTAAGCCTCTGACTTTGGCTCAGGTCCTGATCTCATGGTCCATGAGTTTGAGCCCCACGTCGGGCTCTGTGCTGACGGCTCAGAGCCTGGAGCCTGCTTTGAATTCTCTGTCTCCCTCTCTCTCTGCCCCTCCCCTACTCACACTCTGCCCCTCTCTCTTTCTCTCTCTCTCTCTCTGTCTCTCTGTCTCTCAAAAATCAGTAAATGTTAAAAAAAAAAAAAAAGAAAAAAGCTAAAGGGAATAGTAAAGACCAGAAAACAATGAAAACCCAGGCTGTATGTTGAGAACCAGCCCCCTGAATCTTAGCCCTCAGACAGGGCAAAGATTATTGACTCAGTGGTTCCTTCAAGATTTTAACTCATATGTAAGGGCTGCTCATAATTTAATCTGCATGGTCTTTCTCTTATGTATTAGTTTTTCAATTGTGACAAATTACCCCCAAACTTAGCCGCTGAAAACAGAAACAACATTTATTATTTCACAGTTTCTGTGGGTCAGGAAGTCATGAGCATCTTTGCTGGGTTGCCTGACTTGCTGTCTCAGCCACGGTGACAGTCGTCTGAAGACTTGACTGGGGCTGGAGGATCTGTTTCCAAGATGCCAAACTGATGCCAGCTGTTGGCAAGAGACCTCGGTTTCTCCCCACAAGGACATTTCTCTCACTGCTTCAGTGTCCTCACAAAATGGCCGCTGGTTTTCCCCTAGAGCAAATGATCTGATCAAACCTAAGGAGAAAGCCATAGTGTCTTTTAGCGCCTGGCCTGGGAAGTCACATTTTATATTTCCACACATCCCAGTGGTATCCCAGGTCAGCTTTACTGCGTGGGAGAGAATCACGCACCCAAGGGCACGAACATCAGAAAGTGAGTATCAACAGAGGCCATCTTGGAGGCTGGCTCGCGCAACTTACATGGGGGTTTCTTGTGTTGTCGGAGGGAATAGAATAGGTGGTGGAGATACCCAGTCCTGGCCAAGTCCTGGCCCTATGTGGAGAAGTGTCCTGAGCCAAAGAACATAACTCGTTTCCTCATCTATCAAACGTAGAGCCTACTTCACAGAACTGCTGTGAGGATTACGGGAGACTGCTTCACACAGTGACTGTGACAATAACTACTATCTTTATTTTTTGAGTGCTTTCACTTTATCCTATTTCCAGATTTGCATTTTTATTTACCCCCCTTAAAAAAATTTTTTGAGGACTAACATGCATACATTAGAGTGTTTAATTACACTTAAGTAAACAGCTGAGTGATCTTTTACAACATAGCTACATCTGTAGCCATATTCCTGATCAAGATAGAACACATTTCATCAAACCCAAAAGGTTCCCTCATGCACCTACACACCCTGAAACTTACCACTACAGTGGCTTCTATCAATCTTGTTTAGTTTTGCCTGCTTTTGACCTTTATAGAAATAATTGCACAGTATATGCTTGTGTCTGGCTTCTTTGATTTAACGTAAATGAATCTCTGAAAGTCTGTGATATTCATCATGTTGTTGCCTTTACTGGTAGGTTTTTTTAGTTGCCGTAGAGCTTCCCAGTATATTAATATACTACAATTTATTTATCGGTTCACCTGTTGATGGGATTTGCATTGTTTCGGACTCCTATGAACAAAGCTGCTATGAACAGCACTGTTACTAAACTCTCATCACCACAGAGTAGGCTAAGAACATGAAAGTATCCAGCTGGGATGCTTTATGATGACAGAAGAATGATGGAGAGGAAACAATAAATTAGCTGGTGTTATTGCTGTTGTTATTATTATTCCTAAAATTTTTACGACTTTTCTGTAGGCCAAGCATTAGAATGTGTTTTATATCCTTTTTCCTACTTAACCCCCTCAGAACCCATATGAGGAAACATAATTTTACCTCTATTTGACAGTTGAGGACACTGAGCTCAGAGAGTCTAAGTGATTTGCTTACAGTCAAATTGACAGTAACCCAAAGAGCTGAGATACATTCTGCACACCGTCTCCAGAGCCCTTGGCCACTATGCCAGGAGCCAGGGACCAGCCAAGTCCCCTAATCCACATAAGGTGTGACAGTTTCCCATGTAAGCTCCCCAAGCTACAGCCCCCTCACTTGAAAATAGGAAGATCCTACTTGTGACCACAAAGAGACACAACTTTATGAGGAAAAAGATATAAAATTACTTTGCTTAGTGTCTAGAATGTAAGTGTTCAATTAATGCCAGTTTTCTTCCTTCTGAAAACTTATGTTTTACTGTTAGAGACATTTTTTGAGTTTGAAAGTACTCTCAGAATCTCCATTCATTCCTTCCACACACAGCCAAATTACCATTGCCCTGGAAACGCCAAATTTTATCCCAATTTGTCTGCCCCAACATCCCTGCATCTCCTTTCCAAGAGGATGAAGAGGACAAAAAAGAAGGGATTGCTCTTAGCATGTTCAAAATGAAAATCACGTTTTCCGAAGGGATTGAATCCTTGTCCTGTTACAGTCTGGAAGGAGGCTAGAGACCTGGAAGAAAAGAAAAGACTCCATCCAACGCAGAGGGTCTCCTGAGAGCACGTGGGAGGAGCCCAGGGTGGCGCCCCTGTTTTGTCTATCCGAGCCTCTGATCTGGTCCCCAGACCTAGAGGGAGCCTGGGGAGAATCTGATGACAGGAAAACAATTGAGGAAGTTGGCAGATCTTCACTGAACCCAGAAGCCATAAAGAAAAAGACAGAAAGGCAAAGTAAGCATTTCTGTATGACAAATGAAAACAACACAAGTGGTGGCAAAGGAAACTGGAAAAATATTTGCATTATATAAAGTATATTAATTTTTGACACACAGAAAGTCTTACGATCAATACATAGGAAACATCAACAACCAACTAAGAAAGAATGTGCAAAGACCTGTATAGCCATTCATAAGTATTTAAATGTAAATATCTGGTAAACATTTAAAAATACTCAAACTCTAACAAAATCATGAATATTAAAATAACATCAAGATATTTTACATCTACCAGATAAGCAAGGATCAAAATGTTTCCAGTCTTTAAGGGTGCCTGGCTGGCTCAGTCGGAAGAGCACGTGACTCTTGATCTCAGGATCCTGTGGGTTTGAGCTCCAGGTTGGGTGTAGAGATTACTTAAATTAAAAAGGCAGGTGGTGGTGCCTGCATGGCTCAGTTAGTTAAGTGTCTGACTTCAGCTCAGGTCATGATCTCACGGCTTATGAGTTCGAGCCCCGCAGCGGGCTCTGTGCTGACAGCTCAGAGCCTAGAGCCGGCTTCCTATTCTGTCTCCCTCTCTCTGCCCCTTCCCTGCTTGCACTCTGTCTCTTCCAATCTTTAAAAAGTTTCTGTGTTCCAACCACTGCCCTCCTAACTGTTACTATCGTCGATGGTAATGGCACAAAACTAACTCCATGGTTGCCTTATTCTGGGACTCATTCCTTCACCTCTCCAGGCCTCAGCTTTCTCACGTAGAAACCTACAGGCAGGGCTAGGAGAGCTTTGTTCCTTTTAAGCTTCACAGAGAAATGATTAGGGGCGTAGGCTGTGGCAAGAGTCAGTCGCCAGAGGCCTCCGCCCAGCTCTCCCCTTCCCAGTAGACTGTGTGACCTTGGCCAAGTTGACTGACTGCTGTGAGTCCGAGTGTCCTCATCTCTAATGGGGGCACCAAAGGTCCCTACTTCATAAGATCGCTGTGAGGTTTAGAATGGACTCACATCTGTACGCACTCTGGTACAATGTCTGGCAAAGAGAAAGTCCCCACCAATGGCAGCTATTATTATCATTGCCATTATTAACCAATCATCCTTCTCTCCTGAGCAAAAGACTGAGCTACTTGGGCAGAAAGCCCGAGAGCAATTTCTTTCAGAAAACCGTAGACTGATAGAATGTAGTCACTTAACCTTCTGTGAACTCTTCTCCTCTCCTCTCCTAAATGGGGGTAATAAGGAGATACTCAGAGAGTTGATACGGGTATTAAGTGGCACAGTGTAAATCAGTCTTGCTAGTTCTCATTATTGGAGCTCTAAGAGAGCTGAGGGGGCAACCCCTGTGACCGTAGTAATTTTCAGTCGGATCCAGAGAAGTTCAGTGACTTAATTTGGGTGGCACATGCTAGTTGCTAACAGATGCTGGGTCCTGCAGCCCCAGAGTAGGGGCACGCCCTGGATCCTTCCAGAAGCCCATCAAGGGTCTGAACCCTACCTCCCTCCAGCTCAGCACTTTACCACCTCTTTACCGCGTCTCCTCCAGACCTACCAGACTGGTGGTACTCACAGTACCCTACCTTGGGCCTGTGCACGTGAAGTTCTCTCTGCCCAGAACGCTGAAACCAGCCCATGCCTATGCACACACATGCACACACACACGATGCCTCTTCTGTCTGGCCAACTCCTGGTTTGTCTATAGGCTTCTACTTAAACATCACTTCCTATAGGAATAGGTGCCCCTGGACCCCAAAGTCTCATTAATTAAGGGTCTGTTCTTTATGCTCCCCACTCCCGTAGCACTGCGGGGCAATTGCCTCTTCTGGAAACTTCTCAAAGGCAGGCAGGACCCAATCTGATTCCCCACCGTAACTCTCCTGAGTGACAGAGAGCTGAGTGGCAGGGTCTAGCTGGCAGGACACTCCAGGGAGGGGCTTTGACCTTCTTTCCCAGGAGGGGGGCACTCCCCTCCTCTGACAATGCCAGGGTCTTGGGACAAATTACACAGGACTGGCTACCCCTGCCAGCTTCACAGGCCACTGGACTCTGGACCTGGCACGTGGGAACATCCCAAATACTTTCCTACCCTGCAGGCACCTCTCTCTTCCCTCTTTTGCCCACCCACGTGAAATCCAAGGCAAATACAGTCTGTGTGTGCCAGCACTCTAGTCTGAGGGATGCTGTTCGAGATGCCAAATGGTTTTACCTCTGAAAGGGAGACTCTTTTCTCTCCAGAGAAACAAAAATAGCCAACATCCTTCTTTCTTTTCCAGCCCAGTGCCCTCAGTCAGGGTGACCGCCTTCATGAGCAGCCTGAGAGATAGAACCTTTTCATTAACTACTTGTGTTGATTTCTGGTTCCATTTCTGAGGTCGAGTTTCCCACCACGATGCCACTGATCTTGGCATGGCTGCAAAAATGTGGATACAGTCCACCCACTTGGGTTCAATCCTGCTCCTCCTCTTGAGAACGGAGGAAGCTCTGTCTTTCTGGAGCTCCTTTTCTTTATCACTAAAATGGGAACAATAGTCTCTATGCCTTAGGGTGTCACAAGACTAGAAGTGATGATGTATGCAAAGGCTCCTTTTATACAAATGACCACCAGCTGAAGAAACCCCATGCTGGCAAGACAGGGTGGCATGGCAGATGGAGTATGGGCTCTGGTGTCACACCTGGCTTTGTGATTTACTACCTGTGGATCCTGAGTGAGTCATTTGACCTCTCTGTGCCTCAAGTTATTCATGTGTAAAAGGGGACTTCTATATCATAACTCCAGAAGGACAGTGTTATGGGTTGACTTGTAACCCCCCAAAAAGGGATATTTTGGGGGCCTTAACCCCTAGTACCTCAGAACATGACCACATATGGAAATGGGGTTGTTACAGACATAATTAGTCAAGACAAGGTCATGCTGGAGTAGAGCAGGACCCTAATCCGATCTGACTGGTGTCCTTACAAGAAGACAGCCCTGCGAAGGCAGAGACACACATGGGAGAAGGCCATGTGACAGCAAAGGCAGAGATTGGAGAGGACAACCACAAGCCAAAGAGTGCCAAGGATTGCCAGCCAACTGCCAGAAGCTAGGAAAAAGCACAGAATGACTCCTCCACAGGTTTCAGAGGGAGCACCATTACCCCCCTCCCCCGAACCTTGACTTTGCACTTCCAGCTTCTCAAACTGCAAGATGATAAATTTCTGTTGTTTTAAGATTGTCCGTGGTGCTCAGTTATGGTAGCCCTAGGAAACCAATACAGGCAGGAACTTTACCCCGTGGTGCTTCCGCTGTGTCCCCAGCACCTAGCAGGGGGCCTGACCTGCAGTGGCCCCACAGTTATTCGCTAAGTGGGTGAATATGGTGCTTGCTGTGAGAGTTTTGTTGGAAAGCATACGCAAGGTGCTCAGCACAGTGCGTGACACACAGGAGGTATTTGGCAAATGCTTATTCCTTCCCCTTCTCTTATCATCCCAAAGGCTCATTTCTGCACAGAATGTGTTTGGGGCTAAAAACAAGCGTGTCTTTCTTCTAACCTTTGCCTAAAACCTCCTAAAGGGCCTCTAGCTTGAGAACCAACTTCTGGGGAAATTCTCCATCTAAGGGAGACCGGTCACTTGGGGACACGATTTGGGTAGACATTTCTCCACTTGTCCATTCTCCCCTTGCACCTCATTGATTTTTTTTTTTCAAGGTTTTTTGAGATTGCTTTCTGTGACTTTTTTTTAAGATTTCCTGGAGAGTGGAGGAATTTCCGGAAGGCTTGGCCCTTACTATGTGTGTGCTTTCAAAAAAGTTTCAAAAAGCTTTGTAGAAAGCTAACGGGAACAGAGGCTTTGGCATGGGGAGCACGCTCAGGGAGAGCTGTTTAGAACCGGGGCATTTATGGGGGAAACTATAGGTACATACTCTACGTGTACAGCATAGGATTTTCTGTTGTTTTTAAAAAATTTTTTTAGTTAAAATATAGTAGATAGCCACCAAACTGCATAAATGAAAAGTAAACAGCTCTGGCTTTATTTTATATGGGTGAGTTTTTTCCTGGTTAATTTTTGCCCAGATCATTGCTTATACTCATCTTGATTCCCCCTTTGAGTCTCTATGGAAGGCAGATTGAATTTCTAGAAAGAATTCTAGCCGTGGGCCTCGGTGGCCTGAGCCTTCTGAGTTCCACACTCGCTGGCTCTGTGGCCTTCAACATACCGTTGAGCTTCTTGAAGAGACCAGGAAAGCAAACCCCTGGATTTACAAATGTACACGCTTGTGTTTATTATCATTATTCACGTGGGTTATTTTAGTGGCATACGGTGGGCTTAGGGTCCACCAGAACAAGGTCCAGAATTCAACCTCTTACCCCCCACCCCCAACGCACACACCCCAGCTAGGCGATCTTGAGCAGGCTTTCTGGAGCCTCAGAGCCTGGGGAGACCTAACGCCTTTGCAGGGGGGCGTGAGGATTGAGATGATGTATAGAAGAGACACAGTAGGTACCAAATTACTATCAGTTCCTTCCGCTCCCTCCAGCAAGTAGGCCCTTCTTCCTTCCATAGCGCCCTACCTCTTACCTCTCTCCTCTGTACTTGACACCTCCACCAGCCCCCAGTATTTGAGTACAAGTGAAGCTTGACAGTCACGTTGTGCTCTGCCTTCCTCTCGGGGTCTGCAGTTTCGCAGCTGTGTAAATGGAGTTGGGGAGGGAAATATATGGAGGGAAATTACATACATATATATGTATGTTTGTATAAATTACAAATATATATCTGAACCCAGGAAGTAATAAATGACTTTGAAAACAGCGGTTTGGAAGCATTTCTTAATCAAATCTCAGTGCAAAAGTGCAAAGCTCGGGCCCTTCTGTTGAGCAGAGCTCTCTGTGACCACAGATTGCTCAAGGCCTGCCATAAATTCCAGTGCCTCCTTGCTTGTGTTCCCCAGCAGACTTGACAGGCTTAGATAATCCAGCTTGCCTTGCGTCTCCCCGCTCCCCCGCATCCCACAGAAAGTGGCGTCTCCGTCTGGCCTGATTGGAGTCTCCGGAGGCCTTGGATGGACCGTCTTAAACCCCTTTGGACCAACTCCTGGGAAAGGTTCAGAGAACCTTTGAGAAACCTGGGGTTGCAGCTGACAGTTGGAGTGCCAGGAAGTCTCCCATTTCCCCCGCCGTCATCCGCCGACACCACCCTCACCTCTCCTCCCCCTTATCTGGCACCCCTACCTCCTGCACCTGAAATAATGTGTGTCTGTTTCTTCCGCCCATGCAGCCAGGCTCCCTTCCAGGGGAAGGGCTGGTCTTGGCTCTGGCCTCACGTGGAGAGGCCGCCCAGTGTACGTCTGCGGTGGGCGATGGAAGGGAGGTGGGGAACAGCTACCACTGTTGAGCATCTGCTGTGCGCCAGGCCCGTCATAGACCCCAGACATGCATGCTCTTACTCACCTGCTCCTCACAGGGCCCCTGGGAGCTAGGTTCGGATCCTGAAGATCCCAGCACTCTAAAAGGTGAAGCAGCCCGCCCCAAATCACAATAACCGGTTTGAAATCCAGATCTTCCTTGATGCCCCTCCCCGAAGTTGGAGTCCCACTTAGCCCCTTACCATTCATATGGTCCTGTGCAAGTCACGGCACCTCTCCTAGCCTCAGTTTTTCTGTCTGTCAGGTGGAGATGATGGTCACAACCTCACTTGAATGTAGAAAGGGTCAAATAAGATGGTGGATGTGAAAATCCCGTGTAAAGTGTAAGTAAATACTATTCATGTTTGTCGTTTTTATTTACCAGTAAAAACTGATGAGCTCAATCAGTTAAAATAGACGCTAGTGTATTCTGGGTACCGACAATAGATGGAATCACTGTGTGGGCCGTGGACATAGGGATACAAATAAGACCAGTCCCTGTCCTCGGGAGACTCACTAAGAAACACATAGGCACAGTGGCCTTCAGTTTTGCACATCTGCCTTCTGGCCCCTGCAGCCTCTCAGACCTCACTTCCTAGCATCCTTCTCCTGCTGCCCCTCCACCTACTCGGACATGCCTCACTCTTTCGAGAGTTCTCATTATACTGCTTTGCTTTTATGAAAGACCTCCGTCAGTACCTGTTTCCATTCACTGAACAAAATCTGAAGAGGACTTGCGCTTTAAAAAAAAAAAAAAGGCTAAAAGCCAAATAGTGTTCAGAGTTTGTTTTCTGGTGAGCCATTATACAGGCAGCGTGCACCCTGAGCAGTGAGAGGGGCCCTGCCAAGCTCCTTCCCCGGGAACTACACGCAGCGGCTCAGCATCAAGCCCGCCAGAGCTTTGAACTGTGTCTGTGAGCATCTGTGCTTTCTCTCAACTGATTTTGTGCAGCCATTAGCAAGACACGTCCTAAGGTATCAGGAAAGCCTAAGAGAGGTTAGTCTTGGGGTCTGGGAATGCTCAAAAACTTTTCCGTATAAATTAATCGTAATTGCTTCTTGCCTTCATGCCATTCCAGCTTACAAAAGGTTTCATAGGAATACACTGCTTTCAGGTTGGGGTGGCGGGGAGAGACTTGATGACTTGCTTTCTCGCCGCCCCCTCCACTGCTAAGTCCTCTGTCTGGAAAGCTCTTCCCCCAGATGCTTGTGTGGCTCACTCCTTCACTTATTTCAGGTCTCTATTTAAATATCACCTCCTTGGGGCACCTGGGTGGCTCAGTTGGTTAGGCGTCTGACTTCGGCTCAGGTCATGGGTTCAGGCCCCGCATCGGGCTCTGTGCTGACAGCTCGGAGCCTGGAACCTGCTTCAAATTCTGTGTCTCCCTCTCTCTCTGCCCCTCCCCTGCTCATGCCCTGTCTTCTCTCTCTCTCTCTCTCTCTCTCTCTCTCTCTCTCTCTCAAAAATAAACATTAAAAAAAATCTTTAAACATCACCTCCTCAGAGATGCCTTCCCTGACTCTCCTGCTTAAAGTAGCACACCCATCCCATCACTCCAAACCTCTTATTGCCCCTAACTTTTCTTCACAGCATCTATCACCAGTTGATCTTGTTCTGGCTGATTCTTTGTTTACTTGTTGATTTTTCTCCTCTACTGAAATGAAAGCTTGTGAGGACAAGATGTCGTTTCCCATGCCTAGATGCTTACAACAGTGCCTCGCCCAGGGTAGGCACAAAACAAATATTTGATGAAAGAATCAATGCCTCCCAGTAGACAAACAGCTCAACTTTAAAATGAGGATCTGATTAGATATTCCTCTAGGAAGAGAGACAAATGGCCAATAAGCACATGAGAGGATGCTCAGCATCATTAGCCATCGGGAAATACAAATCAAAACCACACGAGCTGACTCTTCACACCCACTAGAATGGGTATCATCAAGAAGACACATAATAAAATTGTTGGCGAAGATGTACAGGAATTGGAACTTTTAGACACTGCTTGTGGGAGTGGAAAATGGTGAAGCCACTGGAGCCGGTCCAGCAGTTCTTCAAAATGTTGAGCAGAGTTACTTTGACCGAGCATTTCCACTCCTAGGTATACACCCAAGGGAAATGAAAACGCGCGTCCACACAAAAATGTGTAGACAAATGTTTGTAGCAGCTTATTCACAATAGCTGGAAAGTAGACACAACCCAAGGCTCCACCAGCTGATGAACGAATAAACGCAGTGTCCAGGCGATGCAGTGTCACTCAGTAGGAAAATCGCATGACGTTACATGTGAACTTACAAAACCACTATAATAAATGAAAGAAGCCGGCCACAAAAGAGCACATGTCATAAGAGTCCACGTACCTGAAATGCCCAGAATAGGTGAATCCATAGAGACAGAAAGTAGATTAGTGATTGTCCAGGGCTGCGGGGGTTTGGAGGGAAATGAGGAGTGACTGATGATACGTGTGGGTTTTTTTACAGGGGGGTGATGAAAACATCCTAAAATTGACCATGGTAAAATAAATAAATAAATAAATAAGTAAGTAAGTAAAATAAATAAAATGAACTGTGGTGATGGCTGCACTATGTGAATATATTAAATATCATTGAATGTTACGCTTTCCATGGGTGACTTGTATGGTTTGTGAACTATAACTCAATAAACCTGTTATTACCCCCAAAAATCAATGAATGTCCTCATCTATTTATTTTGAGAGAGAGAGATAGAGAACCAGGAGGGGAAGGGCAGAGAGAGGGAAAGACAGAATCCCAAGCAGGCTCCGCGCTACTAGCACAGAGCCCAACGCAGGGCTTAAACTCACAAGCCGTGAGTTCATGACCTGAGCTGAGGTCAAGAGTTGGAGGCTCAACCGACTGAGCCACACAGGCACCCCAATGAATGTCCTCAGTTAATACACCTGTAATCAAACAAGCAGCATAGCTTCCCTGAGTGAAGACCAGAGAGACCTAAAGCCCTCCCTGCTCAGCATTCGAGGTGGAAGGTGCTCTAGGAACTGGGTCTTCCCAGACAAACAGGTGAAAGCAAAGCTCCTTTCCTGGTGAACGCTTTAAAAAAAAAACGGCCCTGAGAAACCTGTGAGGAGGAGGGATGGAGATCAAATGAGCTGAGCCTGAGAAATTTACTGCGTCCTGTTTTCCAGAGACCATTTTCCCAGCATAAGTCACAGAGACAGATGGCCCCAGACCTGCTTCTGAAAATAACCACTGTTGATGAGAAGAGAGGAGAGTTGACTTAGTGGGAGCTGCCCAGTGCGGGGAGTGAGGCCCGCTAGATTTAATAGTCTGGAAAAGAAGGCACGTCTGGGCCCAGGAGGCTACAGCTATGCAGTGCTCCACACACCGGGGACCCAAACCAGGGGCTGTGGTCTCTGCTACCTTCCTGCGGGTGTGTTTGCTTCTCCTTAAAATAACTTTCATTTTTTTTACTCTCTTTATCACATTCGTTCCTTGACATAATTAGAAAGTATGGAAAAATATAAACAAAAAAATAAAATGAATTCATGATTTTACTGCCTCGAGGTGACAGGTATCAAGATTTCTGTACAAATTGCACACAAACACACACAGTTAAACAAATGTCAGAATTACTCTTTGTACAGTTTTGCATCATAGTTTTTTATATCCAATTCCACATGTCCCTAAGCATTCGTTACGAACATGGCTTGTAAGGTCTGTGGATTAACATCGTACCGCTGTGCCTTAATTTACATAATTAGGCTCTTTTAACATTAAAGACATTTTTTCCTTTTTAATTTTTTCTCTTTTACTTTTTACTATTACAAATGATGTTGTGATGAATATTCTTATCAGTAAGCCTTTTGAAAAGTCACAATTTGATTCTTGGGTAACTTGCTAGAAATATAACTGCTCAGTTAAAAGGTTTTCACATTTTTCTTTTCTTTCTTCTTTCTTCTTTCTTTCTTTCTTCTTTCTTTCTTTCTTTCTTTCTTTCTTTCTTTCAGAGAGAGAGAGAGAGAGAGAGAGCATGAGCCAAGCAGGGGAGGGACAGAGGGAGAGGGAGAGAAAGAATCCCAAGCAGGCTCCATGTCCAGTGTGGAGCCCGATGAGGGGGTTGACCTCACAACTGTGAGATCATGACCTGAGCCAAAATCAACAGTCGGACAGTTAACTGACTGAGCCACCCAGGTGCCCCAAAGGTTTTCACATTTTAAGATCAGTTTATATAAAATCATGCTACCAATATCAGGGCATAAAATCTTATTTGCATTTCAAATCAACATCTGTCTTAGCACTTGCTAGGTGCCTGGTATTTTCACATTTGTTATTTCATTTTTCTCCTGAAGTTTTGCTTTGTTTGGTTTGGTTTTGAGAGAGAGAGAGAGAGAGCGAGAGAGAGCGAGCTCAGGAGAGCTTGGGAGAGGGGCAGAGGGAGGGAGAGAGAGAATCCCAACCAGGCTCCACACGCAGCACAGAGCCTGACATGGGGCTCCATCCCACAACCCTGGGGTCATGACTTGAGCCTAAATCAAGAGTTAGAAGCTCAGGGGTGCCTGGGTGGCTCAGTCGGTTGAGCGTCCGACTTCGGCTCAGGTCATGATCTCGTGGTCCGTGAGTTCGAGCCCCGCGTCGGGCTCTGTGCTGACAGCTTGGAGCCTGGAGCCTGCTTCGGTTTCTGTGTCTCCCTCTCTCTCTGCCCCTCCCCCACTCATGCTCTGTCTCTCTCTGTCTCAAAAATAAATAAACATTAAAAAATATTAAAAAAAAAAAAAAGAGTTAGAAGCTCAACTGAGCCATCCAGGTGCCCCTCTCCTGAAGTTTTAAAAGTAATCTTCGACGTGTAAGAGGAACTATATGTGCTCATTGTACAAAAATGTGAAGATATAAAATCATATTTAAAAAATGAAAACCTGCCCCTATCATTGATAACCATTGTTAAAGGTTTTTTTTTTTTTGGGCCAATCCTTTTTCCAATACATTCATACACATTTCTTTATCCTGTAAATGCTTTATGAGTGTTCTCAAGGCAGAAAGAACCTGACTTGCCATTGTAACTGAAATTGTTTTTATCCTGCATTCTTTTTATAGCCTGCTTTACTCCTCAGAACATCGCCTGGAGGTATGTACTATAGCCACACCTACGGGAAGAACCTTGAGTGTGCTAGGCTGACTCCCTGAGAGGACTTGACCGTGGTCCGGAGGCACTTTGTTGACCTGCACCCAGATCTCTTGGCCCTTAGTCTGGGCAGCAGACCACTGGAACTGAATCCATACTTCCCTGAAACAGGGTGGCCATCTAATTACCTGTCCAAATCAGACATTTTTAGAGTAAAGGCAGGGTGCTCTTGTTAATTAATGCAGAATACCAGATGCAAATTGAGGCTGACACTGACAAACAGAATGTGTGGTCTCTGTAGCTCTCTGGCTTCAGGTTTCTAGCACTTTGAAATCCTTCACAGCAGTGGGCCTCAATCCATTTCAAATAACTATGGGAACCAGTTCTGCAAATCTTTGCTTAGCCGAGACTCTGATCTGAGCCATGACACAGAGGTGAGCAGCCTACCGTCCTGTCGGCAGGTAGTTGGGAATGTCACTCACTGGAGTCGCAAACAGGACGTGCTGCCCTGCAGCGGAACTCCTGGTCTTCCAGGAGCCCCAAATCCTCTATCAGAAGGAGATGCCAGTATTCTATCCTCTGCTCAGAACTGAGAAGGATTTTACTTATTCGCTGAAGCAATTGGCTGCCCCGTTAAGAGGACATAGAGGCGAGATTAGAGCATGAAAAGAGAAGGAATGCACTCGGTTTTAAGGGTAGGGACGAGAGTTTTCTAGAAAGGAGCCTTCACAGGAGGGATGAATCCGTCAGCTCAGGGGTGCACAAGGTGACATACCTGTGCAGGTCTGAAGGGTTTGTTTTACTTTGCTCTAGGTGTCCTCTATTGAGTAATTGCTTCGTTCTGGCCACTAGGCTAACTGTTTTACATACAGGCTTCTAAAATGCAGGCTGCCAGTTAAGAGGTTATGAGAAGGCTCTCCCAATAATCGAGGGACCTGCTGGGGGAGAAAGTGCCCTCCCTGCAGCACACGGCCAGTGCTCTGGCTTTTCTCATGGGACTCACACTTTGCTGCTGTCATTCTGCTGTGTCCTTGTCATAGCCTAGACACAGTTTAGTAAGATTCTGTTTGGGTGTTTGTTTGTTTTTTAAAGAGAGAGAGCATGAGCAGGGGAGAGGTGAGGAGGAGGAGAAGGAAGAGAGAGAGAGAGAGAGAGAGAGCCAGAGAGAATCTTACGTAGGCTCCATGCTCCGCACAGAGCCCCATGCAGCGCTGGATCCCACAACCCTGGGCTCATGACCTGAGCCAAAATCAAGAGTCAGATGCTCAACGAACTGAGCCCCCAGGCACCCCTGTTTGGGTGTTTAGATGGCTTTCTCAAGACTGCTGAGAAAAGTGTAAGAACATGCATTTTGTTAATGGTCTTTCTTTATTTGTCAGAGTAATAAATTTGTCTATCAGTTGTCCCTTCACACTTCAGTCTCTTGGCATACTCCAGAGACACACTTGGAATCCAGAACACTAGAACGACCTTCCTTGAGAACTATCTTATCCTCGCTATAGGTTACGTTTCAAATGCTACCGTGATTCACACAAAGATGTCTGAAATTGACCTTTCTGCAGATCTCAGGATTCCCGTGTCCTGTGTTCTTTTCATATATCATGGCTGCCTCCTTAACACGTTCCTCTTGTTATGACATCGACAAGTAATCTACATTGATGAAGGTGTCACTGGCACGCTTGCAGAGCCGTTATCATTTATTGCACAAAACCACGCTATTCTTACTGCAGGAGACTATAGCTAGCGGAACCGCAGAGGGAATCAGTGTTGGCTGAGCCCTTTCCATGAGACTGCTGGGCTTCTTACAGGCATCGTAGCATCAGTCTCCCCAGCAACGGTTTGCAGTGGGCATAAGCACTCCATTTTCAAAGGAGAGAACAGAGACTAAGAGAAGTAACATGGCTTATCCAAGGTCACATAGCCGCTGTAAAACTGGACTCTGATCCCTGGTTTACACAACAGGAAGCCTGTGGTCTTTTTGCTTCAGATGTGTTTCAGTTGATGGACAAGAGCTTCCCTTTCCCTCCCGCAAAACGGGCCTGATAAATTTCATTCACGGCACCCAGTGGGGACAGCATTGCCGTTACAGGTTCTTACCCAGCTCCTGTGACCACAGACAGATTACTTCACTTCTCTAAGCCTCGAAGATGGGCGTGAGTTTTCCTACTGATAGGTTCGATGTGAGGAAGAGATCTCGTAAAGCTCCTGAAGGAGCTCTGTGAGTGTTTGTTCCTGGCCCCACCTCACCCCCACCCCAACCATAAGGGTGTCTGCACTTTGTGGCTTTCTTTCTCCCTCCTCATCCGCTATAAGCTAGAACTGGGCTCACAGAGACCTCTTCTCAGGAAACGTGGACGGCTCCCCTCCAACTTTCACTGGCCCCCTTCATTATTGGAATGAGGTGTCGGGAGGTTCATGTCAAGCGTCCCATCTCATTTTGCCATGAACACTGTGGAAAATTCTACAGTACCGGGTTCCCTTCAAGCTGGTGATCAGGATATACGGGAAGGCAACCCTGAACCCCAGTCCCATCGTCCCTTGGTATCAGACATGTGTTATTTGCCTACATAAACATGCATCTACCCCCCCACCTCCACCCCCAAAGGCAATCACACGGACTTCCAGCACCCTGGCTGAGCCGAGCCATTTAGAAAGGAAATCTAAGTGGCTGAGCAGATGCCTTAAGTTTAAAGAGCAGATCCTTGTAAAGCACAGCTCTGGTCTTGTCATCTTCTTGCTTTGAAACCGTCCATGACTCCCAGTTAAGGTCTGACTTCCTTTTCTTTGTGCTCAAGGCCTAACGCTCCTGTGCAGAGACTTCTTTCTCACTGTTCTCTTTACATAGACTCTTTGTGCCATAATCAAGTTACTCTCCTTCCCTCCTACCTTCCTTCCATCGCCCCTTCATGTAACAGGTTTTTCCTGTTGTTTTCTATGCGCTGGACACTGTGCGAGGCCCCGGGGAATATAACGGGCAAGCCAGGCAGGCCCGTGGGCAGACGCAGAAAGGGAACACCACAGGGCACAGAGTGTTGCAACAGAGAAGGTACAGGGAGCTGCGTGGGAATGCAGCCGGGGTGCCAGGCCCAGGCCCGAGGCATCAGGAAAGCCTTCCTGGGAGGGGGGGTGGGGGGGAGGCGACAGGCGGTTAGGCCGTAAGGATGAGTGGGAGCTAGTGAGACGCATGGGGTGGTCCTAACGGGGAAAAGAGTAGAGTACAGCGCGGGCGCAGGAGAAGAAAGAGAACGTGCAAAACCGTGTTCCAGGGAGTGCCGTTCAAACGGATTCACTCGCAACGATGCCCCGAAGTTGTGCAACTCCACAGACTTGGGCAAAAAGTAGAGGCTTGCCTGGCAATGAGCGCAGGCGGGCATGGCTCCGCGAGGCTCGGCAGCAGTGGGGAGAAGTTCACGGTAGCACCCGACGCTGGAGAAGTAAAGGGGGATGGGCAGGCTGCTAGAGACAAGACGGGGTGAAGGGCGACAGCCCTAGGCCCTCTACCGTTCTTCCTCCTGCCATGGGTTCCCATCCCTCGCTCTCTCCTCTTGCCGCCAGAACTCTGTGGCTCCAGAAAGCCTTTCACCTTTCCTCCAGATGAAGTGCGTATCCTGATCACGCAGTGGGCTGTCTTCTGTTCTGGCAGGTCCTGCCGGGTGCCTTACTTAGAACTCCCCGTGACTCTCTCCCCTGCCGCCCGCTTCTTTGTGACCATGTATCTCACTGTTTGTAACCCCCTCACCTTCTAGCCTAGTCCAGTGGGTATTTACGAAGGGTTTGTGGAATGAAGCAGTGTTCGCCCTACTTTGCACTCCTGCACTGCTTTTAGGAGAGGCTAGTGCCCTCACTCTAGATAGACATATTTATACATAGAGCATCTAATGCTTATGAGGTGTTACTGGTCGTCACACTGTTCTCAACGTATTCCTTGTTTGAATGCCTTTCATCCTCAAAGCAACCTGTGAAATACATGTTCTTCTTTAGTTTATCTTTTAACCTCCTTTATATAGATGAGGAAATTGAGGCACAACGGGTAAAGCGACTTGCCCAAGGTCACTACTACTGAGCTAAAAGTAGTGTAACTAGAATTCAAATGGAGGATCTGGCTCTAGAGCCCAAAGTCTTAATGTCACCCTGCTTTGCCTCTGTAGTTGCCAAATTTGTACAGAAATGCATTTTATTATATGTGTTTCAAGCACTAATATACTATATATTACAAAATGCATACAAAATAGATATTAGAAAAGGTGGTTAAAAATAAATCTCTCTCTTTTTTAATGTTTATTTTATTTTTGAGAGAGAGAGAGACAGAGAATGAATGGGGGAGGGGTAGAGAGAGAGGGAGACCCAGAACCCAAAACAGGCTCCAGGCTCTGAGCTGTCAGCACAGAGCCCGATGCAGGGCTTGAACCCACAGACCGCAAGATCATGATGTGAGCCAAAGTCAGACGCTTAACCAATGAGCTAACCTGGCACCCCCAAAAATAAATATTTCTAATGTTTTCTTGTGCCCAGAGGATGGTTTTGTGTACCCTACTTTGGGACCTGCATAAATTAGAAGCAGCTGCTGCATAAGACGAAGGGAATTAACATGTCTCCAACAATATCTGTACTTTACAGAAACATCGCGAGTTATTGTGCACCTACTAAGGGCCTGACACTTTGTTAGGTGCTTTGAGTGTTTGGTTATGAATATTCAGAGCAACGCCGAGACCTGACGTGAGGGAGGCCTGGATATCGGATGGAAGGCAGACGAAACAGGCAGAAGGCCCGGGAGGGTACAGTGTTGGTCTCAGCCTTGGGTCTCTGAAGTTTGCGATAGAACAATTTATTTAGTTCTGGAACTATTTGTTTCATAAAGCCTGACAGAGGTACTTAGGAAGAGGCTGTAACTAGCCCTCCCCCCCAAGAACAACATATCACGTTTCTTAACTTTTGTCTGAAATTCTAACAACTCAGCATGGTATGGGACCGGCTCTCCCAAGCTCATCAGGAGCTCCGATTGGAGATCATAAGATGTCTTTGACTAATAAAAGATGAGGAAATGAATGTATATTTGCTTAATAAATGCAGTCTGGTCGACAAAATCTTTCCAAACCTGGGACTGCAAGGGAAGCAGAATCATGAATGAGGTTCTTGGCGCGGGGTGGGGGTGGGGGGCGGTGATGGTCGTTCAATTGAATGAGCACTTGGTGAGCGCTGACCGTGGGATCCTACTGGCTCGTGCATACTACGTGCTCAAATATGGTCTCTTTAGTCCTCACAACAACTGCGTGAAAGGGGAGAGGACCCCAACTTACAAACAAGGAACTAGAAGTCATTTTCCCAAGATCACACAGCTAATAGGAGGCTAGGTCATGATGCAAACCCCCAATTCTGTTGAACTCCACAACCTACTCCAAGAATGTACTGTCCCCCAAGAATAGGCCCCATACTTTTATGGGGGAGACAACTACAGATAACTGCAAATATGGCAAACGTGATACCAGAACTCAAGTCAAGGCTGGTTCGGAGACAGATTGATCACCTTAGCGTGCTGTGTAGTAAGTGGTGTCGGGGAAGGTTCTCACAAGGTGAATTGGGAACGCTTGATTCGGACGATTGTGAAGCGAATCCTAGCCCGGATTTTTTAAGTAGAAAAAAACAGAACACAGAGCCACTCAGAGGTTGTGCCACGGCCATTGATCCCTGCTATCTCAACCGCTTTTACTAAATTTCTACCATGAACCAGATGATGTATATAGCACATCTATAAAATGTCATCACACGTGGTTAGGCTCCGGGTTTGACGTAAGAGTCATGAAAACTACAGAATCCTGTAGGATTTGGTAGCTGTGACCTGAGAGAACTTTTCTTGGTAGACCACAGAAGGCTTCCCCTCTCCCCAACGATAAGCCGGTCTCTGCGCCACCTCTCCCTTAAAGCTCTGCCAGGGTTTATGTTGCCATGTCCGGGCTGCGTTATGTTTCCTAAGATTCAGCCTCTTTGCAAAGCCGGGTAGATCTGGTTATGTTTTAAGGCTCCTCTCAGTCAAGGTGGAAGAAAAGCAGCAGCCCTTGCCGTCGAGTGGATGCATTGTCTTGTACTGTATACCGTTATCTGTCTGTGCTTATGCTCCCTCTCTTGCGGACCATGTACTGCACGTGTCTGAAGGCCAGCCACAGGCAGAACTGCAAACTGCCTGATCTCGAAGGTCTTTTCCCAGGCCATCACCTCCTCCTTCTGAAGAGTTGGGAGTGTGCCCACAAAACTGGGGTTTTACAGTCATAGGAGCCTGACATGTTAGAAACTTGGGAGTCAAAACATACGGACTTAGTGTATCTTAGAACTCCTAGAAGATTAGTGTCTTAAAATTCTAGAATTATTTTATCTGGGACAGTTAGAACTTGAGGATCCGAATATGTTAGACACCTGCAACTCTCCCATCCAGCAAATATTCATTAGTGCCTACTACATGCCAGGCGCTATACTAGACTCTAGAGATAAGGAAGTGAAAAAGACTGCTAATGCTCTTGCTCTCAGAGAGTTCGCAGAGAATGGCAGGATTTAAGAATCTTAAAATGTTAGATTCTCAGAAAAAGTAAAATATTAGTATGTTAAAATCCTAGAATGCCTGCGGTGGAGGCAGCCCGAGGTCATTCTCTCCGGCTCTATCTTTCATGAGACCCAGAGCCTTTTCCAGGCATGTCCGATTAAAAATCTCACTAATAAGAACATCATTTCACTTGAGTGACATCTCAGAATGGCCAGCTTGCAGGCGCTCAGCGATCGCCCAGTGCGGCTGCTCATTTTACCAGCGAGTCCACTGAGGCTCAGAGCGGGCAGCTGTTTGATACGTAGCAAAGCCACCCAGAGCCAGACCCCAGGTTTTCAGGCCTCTCTCAGAGAACAGGCAAAGCAAGAAAGGCTCCTGCGTGTTTCCGCGGGGTGCCGGGTTTGCAAGCCGCGCAGACTTCCGCGCGGAGGCCCCGCTCTTCAGAACGAGTTTGCACCAACTACCTTTGCGGAGGCATCAGCCCCGCCCCCCGGACCACGTGTGCAGTAGATCGCCCCCTGTTGGGACCCCTCTCCCCCGTGGATGCGTGTTTTATTTTGCCCCCTCCCCCCTCCCCGTGTGCCTCGAAACCGATTTTCATTATTTTTTTCTGTCTGTGTTTGTCTTTGTGGTTCGCAGCTGCTCCCTTGCATTGTTCATCCGCTTCATCAACCCCTATTGAGCAGTCCCCCTCCCCGCCCCCCTCCCCTCCGGCCAATGAGAGCCAGAGGCGGTTGCTAGGCAGCGGTGTGGCCCAGCCAACCCCGGACTCAGACTCTGAAGAAGAGTTTGTCCCTAATACTTTCTTAGTTAAAAGTGGCTCCGCCAGCCTGGGGGTCGCGGCGAACGGTAAGTCCCTCTCTTTTCCTAACTTCTGTGGGCTTTTTGTTGTTTTTTTCCCTTCCGTTGGCGATGCTGAGTAATCTGCCTGCTTGGGCCGCTTGCAGGGGCGGAGGGGCCTGGTGCATGGGGGGCTCGGGGTTGTCGGGGACCCGGCGCGGCTCCGCGGCTCAGGCAGCTCGGCTCCTGCCCCGCTGCGCCGCTGGGGTATGCGGGGGAGGGGGGAGGAGGTGAGGGGATTGCTGTCTCCATTCCGTGACAGACGTCGGGATAGACAGAGCTGCAGGGACAGACATGAGACAGAGCGTCAGGTGGAGACAGAGGCAGGCAAAGACACAGAAACAAAGATCCAAACAGAAAAAGAAAAGAAAGGTTAAAACAAAAATAGCACCGACTGGCTGCCTACTCTGTGCCAGGGACAGTGCCAGCCGCCGCCACTTGTTGCTTTTGCCGGATTCTCCTGACAACCCAGCCCAGGAAACTGGTAGGATAGTGTCCCCATTCACCATGAGAAAGCCGAGAGAAGAGATACCACCTGGAGCCCAGCGCTGGCTTTGAAAGTTCTTGACTTTCACGCTGCCAGGAGACAGAGGGCCCTGAAGCCCCCAGGTGCTGCAGGGCTGAATGCCGGCTGCAGAGAGAGCCTCTGGGCGTAAGCATGAATCTGCCCATAGTAAACACTATGCGTCTACATTGTGCCCTGACTCTTTCGGAGAAGAGGTATGGGAGGGTGTGGTGGCAGAATCCTACGAGGACTTAGAGCTAGCAGACCCAGGTTTTAGCAGCTGGTCAGGTGCCCTGTGACCTGGGTCAAGGTCCAGCAGAGGCCAGTGACTTCTTCGAAGGCTGCCCAGAAGCCTCCAAGAGAGGGGATGACATACAGCCTCCGCGCTCTTTGAAAATCAGACTGGAGGTCTTTGGACTCGATGGTTCTCTTCTGCCAAAATCTCGGGCCCTACATTCCCTGCTACCAAAAGCCAGACCATCCTCCGGGGCCTCGTACCTGGGGCGACATTGTCCTTTTGGCGGTTTGGTGTCACTGCTCGTCTGTACGTTTTAGCTGCTCATGTTCTAAACTGCGCACAGAAACAGGAACCCTGGACTAGGAGGTAGGAAAGCTGTGCACGAGACCCAGCCCTGTGTCTCACTGGCTATTTGTCCTCGGCAAGTGACTGTCTCTCTCTCTCTAGGCGTCAGTTTCCCATCCTGCCAGTGATGGAGCAGTCTCTAAGGTACTCTGAATGTATGAGTATCACGTGGTGCTGACGGAGGCATGCCAGCCAGTAGCCTTAAACTTACTTGGAAAAAAAATTTGTACACACACACACACACACACACACACACACACACACATACACACACACACACACACACAACATATGTAGGATGATATTCTTTGTTCATTTCTGGGTAAATAAGCCCTGCAGGTAAAAGAAAAGGCAGGAGATTAAAGTCTTTAATCTCTCCCTTTGCTAAATAACGCAACAAGAGCAACCACTTTGTTGTAAGTTCTGCAGCAAATTGATAGCATCAGTGCATTGTTGATGTGCCGGGAAGATGGGGGAACTTTGGCCTACAAGCCGTCTGCTCAGTTATGCTTCTCTGGGCTCGTCCTGCTCCCCCGGGGACCTAGAGACACTTCTGATTCCTTCTCTGGGGTTTTTGCTCTGAGTGCGTCACTAAAGGTTGGTTGTAGATGTGTCCCTTGACCAAAGGGAGTGTCTGGGTTTTCAGTGGCCTGCTGCTCTGGGGTCGGTGGGTCAGGAGAGAGCCAGTGAGTCTTACTCCACAGATGAACCCTGCCTGCTACCTGCCTGGCCCCCTGAAACCCCGAACTGAGAGTCTCCTATGAGCAAAAGGACCTGCTGATACTGGCGGAAACCCAGCACTAGGGAGTGGAGATAGCGGATTCTGCTACGTATTGGACCCAATGTGTGTTTTTAAGGTTTCGTTTGATTTGTCTTCGTGAAAGCGATGTAAAGTTATTTTAATAGGATTATCTTTATTGTTTTGTCGATTATAAAGGTGACAATGCTTGTTAACATTCAGACAATACAGAATGGTACAACGCTAAGTTCTCTTCATAATCCCTCCGCACAGAGGTAACCGCTTTTAACGGTTCGGTGCCTGGCCTTAGAGACGTTTTTTGTGTAGGGCTAACTTAGTGAGCGAATAAATGAATGAGCAAGCAATGCAAACTGTGAGGATCAAGTATAGCCAAGAAAGCAAGGACCGTGGGGTCCAACCTTCTGAAATGAGCTCCCAGATATGTGACCCTGGGCAAAGTACCTAACCTCTCAGACCATCAGTTGCTCCATCTGTGAAATGGGGAAAAGCTTCCAAGGTTGCTAGAGAGTTTAAGAATGGTAAAGATGGGGTACCTGGGTGGGTCAGTCGGTTAAGCATCTGACCTCGACTTGGGTCATGATCTCACGATCCATGGGTTCAAGCCCCGCGTCGGGCTCTGTGTGCTGACAGCTCAGAGCCTGGAGCCTGCATCAGAGTCTGTGTCCCCTCCCCGCCCTTTGCCGCTCCCCCACTCATGCTCTGTCTCACTCTGTCTCTCAAAAATAAATGGATGTTGAAATAAATTAAAAAAAAAGAAAAAAGAACGGTAAAGGTGGGGCGCCTGGGTGGCTCCGCTCGCGCATACTCTTGATCTCAGCTCAGGTCTTGATCTCAGGGTCGTGAGTTCAAGCCCCAGGTTGGGCTCTGCACTGGGTGTGAAGCCTACTTTTTAAAGAAAATTGGTAAAGATGACAGAAGCCCCTCTTTCCCTTCCCTGTTGCCACAGCCCCACACCCTTCCAGCAACGGAAGGCTTTAGTGACCACCCTAAGGGATGAATTACTCTAGCTCCTTCTGAGGCAGGCTTCCCCAGAGACTTAATTCCCAATGTACTTTAAATGACAAAGGCAGTCCTTAGGGCTCCTAACTGGGGGAAATGGAGCGGCTTCCTTTGGTGGGAGCTGACTCAGCACCCCGCACAGGAGGGCACAGGAGGGCACAGGAGGGCGCCGGAGGGCACCGGAGGGCTGACCCTCTGGAAACCAGCCTCCCCAGGAACTCCGGCGGGCTCGCTCCAGTGGCTCCCCAGAGGCCCTCTGCCTACAGCTGTGTCAACTCCAGCGCAGGGCTGCGGTCCCAGGGCCGCGACGCCTGAGCTGCCCTGCCAAAATCCCCGTGTAAAGTGCAAGGCGAACGCATGGGGCATTACAGAACAGCTCATTGTCCCTGCAGGAAAGAAAACAGGCGAGAGCGCTCTTTCTGTCATCACAGTCCTGATCTACCCCGCAGAGAGCCATCTAGAAAACACTGATATATATATATAAAGAAAGATTTCGCTAAAATATCAACTAGTCACAGCCGAAAAGCCAAGGAAGTGGTTAGGATTAGGTAGGTATTTGTCCGTACCCCAGAGAAACTTTTTAGAATGAATACTAAGCATTCCGTGAATTGTCATACTCTAAAAAAACCTGGAGGGTAATATTTAAGAGGGTCAGGGAATACAAACTCAGAGAAAGCTGTCAGTTTCTCAAAGCCACGGGGAGGCAGAGGTGGGGGGTGAGAATTGACATGCAGTGAGCACCTTCCGTGTGTAAGTCTTTCTTTACACACATTAACTTACTTAAGCTTCCATTTATTTCTGTTTTTCTGCCAGGAAATCGAGGCCCCGCAAGGGCCGGTGACTTGCCCATAGCTCCACTGCTCCTAAGGGGCATGTTAAAGATTTCAAATCCAAGCCTGCTTGGCTCCAGAAGCTTCTATCTTCTTCCTCCCTCCCGGCCTCCATTTGTTTTGTTTTGTTTCGTTTCGTTTCATTTCCAGTACCAGGTCCCGTTATTTCTATGTGTCCTCCTTAGTAGGAGACTGCAGAAGAGAAGAGGAATTCCACCAAAGAAAAAAATCTTAAAGATTTTTAAGAGAATTTTTTTTAAAAGAATTCCAAGTGGGGCACCTGGGTTGGCTCAGTTAAGTATCTGCCTTCAGCTCAGGTCACAATCTCACAGCTTGTGAGTTCGAGCCCTGCATCAGGCTGTCTGCTCTTAGCACAGAGCCTGCTTCAGATCTTCTGCCGCCCTCTCTCTCTGCTCCTCTCTCGCTCGCTCTCTCTCTCTCTCACTCTCTCTCCCTCTTTCTCTCTCTCCAAATAAATAAACTTTTAAGGGAAAAAAAAGAACTACAAATTGTTAGATTCCTATTACTTCACAAATCTTTACGAAGTACACATTAGGTGACAGGTGTTTAATCCCATTGAATTTTGGAATCACATTGAATCACATTGAATCTTCATATCTCTCCTGTGATATGAAGATTTTTAGTCTCATTGGGGTAATAGAGGGCCAGAGAGGTTAAGTAACTTCCCTAAATCCCACAGCTTCTAACTGATAGATTTGAACCTCAGGTCTGTCTGATACCACAGAGTAGAATCTTTCAGTCGTGTTTAGGTGAGAACTGTGGAAGTTTCAAAGATGAGTAAGTACAAATGACGTAGATGCTACGTTTTAGTGCTGCTTCATGAGAGACAGCCCTGCATGCTGGACCATCCACGGCTATTTCTCCCCTTTTTTTTTCTTCCCACACCCCCCATCCCCTGCATGGAGCCTTGCCGCCTCCCCTTACAAATTTCTCAGGCTGGTCACACTGGTCAACATCACTGTTGTTTGGCAGTTTCATGGACTTTCTCGGGTCTTAAGCAGCTGGGATTATTTTATTTTGACTTCCAACCCAGTGGAGGAGTGTTTATTTTTCTTTCTGAATGGGAAACACTGCTTTGTATGCCAGCTCCTTCCGAAAGTGTTTTCTTAAAACAAAACAAAACAAAACAAAAAATTCAACTTAATTTAGAACCTATCCAGATTCCCCTGAGGGAGTCTGCCCGGGTCCTTTCTAGTCAGTTCATGAAATCAGAAGGCAAAATTGTGCCTCTTTCCTACTGTTGAGAAGTGTCCAGCAAGGTTTTGTCTCCTTTCACTGTGAATTTCATGGAACCTACTTTAGTTACTCCAGGTCAACTGCAGGAACGTGGATCTAGATGTTTCCCCAGCCCCAAAGGTCAAGGACATTGGGTGTCTGAAATCTTCAGGCAATTCTGTTCACCTCCCCTCTAACTCTCTTGCATTTCAAATACTCTTATCGGTAAGTAGATTCTTATACCAGCTCTGTAGAGAAGTTAAGCTACCTAACTCCTGGTAGCAAAACAAATTGATTTCTTCCTTTATTCATTCATTCACGCTGACATTTGAAGTGTCTGTGGATGCTTTCCAGACAGAGGAGGGGGAAAGAGCATTCTAAGCAGAGAGACCCCATAAAACAGGTATTAAACCAGTGGGATCGAAATCTCTTAAATGAACCCCTTAGAGTCAGATTCATTTCAGAATTCAGAAATTTTCAGGTTTAGGGAAGAAAATACAGTTCATGCGATGTATTTTTCCTAACATTCCCAGAGTGCTCAGAAGGTCCACGGTAATCAAACACATCAAAATTTCTGCAGTGAGTAGTTAGACTCATGAGATTTTAAAAAAAAGACCCTGAGCCTCGTGTCAGTTCAAGTTTACCATGCAAAGAATTTTACCATGAAAAGAACTTTCGGTCTTAGAGTTTTGGGGATTTCAGATTGGTGGTTAATGGATGGTGATTCTGAATTGCACCTTCTTAAAAATGGGAGGATTTTCCCAGGATTCGAAGGCTTGGTAACTTGCCCGTGGTTATAGAGAGAACTAGATAGATAGATAACTGGAAGGTACGAGACAGGTGCAAGTTGCTGGCCGGGCAGCTCCACAAAAAATTGCTGTTTATCCATAACAGCTACTTGGAAAGGCTGACCCCCTGCCGTATCCTCCCTGCCACGCACCAGGTTGCAGGCACTACCATCAAAAGTGAGAAAAGGTGATGTTCTCTCTTCCTCCTTCCTGCCAGCCCTCCTCCCCCACCACACACACATACAACCGCCCCCCTCAGAACAGTGCAGTGAGCCACATACGTGAGGTAAGCGAGGAGACTTGCAGAGATGAAGCGATTAGCCCAAATGCTGCAAAGTCGAGATTCAAATCATGGCCCCAGACTTCACACCCCTTCCACCTTACACGTGCCTCCCTCAACGAAACAAGCCTTCACCTGTGGCCTCCCACCGGGGGCTGGCGATAGTGCCCCCCTAATTGGGGGCAGTGGGGACAACCACACAGAGGTGACTTCTGTTTTCATACAGTTTACAAAGCCCTTTTTCATACGTTACCTCGGGCCAACTCTGGTGACTCTAATTTAATTGCCACATTGGCTTTCTAGGAGGTAAGGCTTCTTCCTGACCTTGCAAAATAAACAGGTCACATTTTGAATTAATGTAACCAAATGTCCTGGGAGAACCAGAGCCCTTTAATTAGTCACTCACATGACACAACCGTAGCCTCTTTGCAGCTCCTTTTCCACTAATTTCCCCAAATACCATTGCATTAAAAGGTACAAAAATAACATTTTTGGGGTATGGCTTGATTAGATCTAGGAATTCCTAGACCACCCCCCCCCCCCCCCCCGAGGAAGGCACATTAGTCATGTGTCTGGGCTTTTTCCATCTGGAAACTAAGCCTGGTTTGTGTCCCCGTTGAGACGTTAGTGGCCTGCTCCATGAGACCCTGTGGACCCCAGACCGTGTCGTAGAGCATCTCCTGACACTTCGGGGCCCAGATTGTTGGAGAGGCGCCTGGAAGGAGGCCGTGGGGAGTTCGGGAGATGAGTACGTCTAACCTTTGTGTGGCCCCCACACTCCCAGAGGGCATTCACATCTGTCGCCTCGCGGGATCCGCAGCGCATGGCTCAGTGAGGAGGGCTGGGAGCGCACCATGCACTGGAGGACACATACGGACAGAGAGAAGCAGCTTGGCACCCAGAGGCCCGTCTGGTGCACAGCTTCGAACCAGGTTTGGATTTGCTCGTAGCGGGTCGGTCCAGCCTGTGAGGCCCACCGCCGTCCACATGAGCTCAGCTTGCTGGTGATAAACCTCACGTGAGGAGGCCTCACCGTGACCCGCCTGGTCTGTCACGGAAACCTGCCTATGAGGAGGGTCGTGTCGGGGAGCAGCAGGACCCGGCTCCTGAACCCAGCTCTGCCTCTGAGCTGCGGTAGGACCCTGCCGGAGCCTTGTCCTGGGCTCCCCCGGCTTCCGGGTCCGGGCCGTGGGGGAACCCCGTTGCCGGAGCCCGGCACACACGTGCACCCCTGCCACAGTCCCTGCTGTAGCAGCGCGTGCCCACCTACACAATTCGTTCCTTTCCTGCCGCCTTTGATGAGCTTTTTTATTATTTTTTTTTTACCTCGGTGAATTTATTTATGTTACAAGAAAATTGTGTGTTTCTGTTGCAACTCACTTGCCGTAAATGGAAGGTAGCTGTGGAAATAAATACGGGGAGGCGGTCATCACGTTCTGGTGAGAGAATGCCTGCTTAAGGACAGAGCAGAGTCGCTTCTCTATGTTAAGTAGGGACATCGGCAGGTGTTAGGTGTTAAAAACGCATGGGGACAAGCCGAGGCTTCCTCCTCAACATCATCTAGAAGGCCGCCGAAAGCATCCTATCCTACATGTGACCCAGAGTGCTTTCATGTCCCTTTGTGCCACATGCCACCAAAACCACGTCCGTGGGATAACTCGCCCCACGGCTTTCTCCAGTACTCTGTCTCGGCTCTCAGTGCTACCCCCTGCAGCCTGCTCACCTCGAGAATAAACATCTCTTGCTGCTCTCAGAACCTCCCCTTCTTGCTTTCCTAAGTGTGGTCTTCTCTGAGTGGTCTGCTCCCACCGTCCCCTCAGAGCCCCCCCGCCTTCTGCCCTTGTCATCAGGTCTGAGCTGGGGGCTCTGAGCTCAGCTGGATCCCCCATCACTGGTTAATGGCTCCCAGTTTGGACCGGGAAACCATGTGGCTTCCTTCCTCCCCCCCACCTTCCTCTCCTTTCTCCCCTCCTCTCTCTCCCTCTGAACTACCATTATTTATATAGGTGCTTGAGATTAAACAACTAAAAAAAAAATTCGCTTTGCGTAAAAGGCCTAAAAGGACCCAAGCCTGAAGAAAAACAGAAACAGCACAATGTAGAGCCATGGGAGGGAAAAATATGGAGACCTACAGATCTTTACTGTGCTGTGTGGCCACGGGCAAGTTGCTTAACTTCTCTGGGTCCGTTTCCTCCTCTGTAAAATGAATGTTGGTTCAAATAGTACTTCACAGAATTGTGTATATGAGAAAATATGGCCAAGGCGTCTAGACCGATGGCTGCTACATAATAGGAACCCAGTGAATGTTAGTTTCCTCTTCCCTTTCTGGAATCCAAAAGGTATGGACCATGTGTCTTTGGAAGGAAGGCAGAACCCTGCATTCCCACCCCTTCGAGCTTGGAGGAGGTACAAATAACAGCTCTGGAGTCCAGGGCTTTAATCCTCCTCTCCCTCCTGCATGATTTCCAGAGATTTAAGGTAGGAGAGTGAGCCCAAGGCGGCAGCTAAACAAACATAGCAGGGGGTTTTGGAAACAGAATCCCGGCCTTCCTTGCGGGAGCTCCCTGCCCTGCTTCCATTCCCCATAGCTCCAGGAACTGAGTGCTGATAGCTGGTACGAGATGAAACGCTGTGATGCTTTTTCCTTCTGGTCAGCCGGCCTTCCCCCCCAGAGTTGAAAGGAGAGGAAAATGACTGGTAATTCATTTAGGCTTCACTGCTTCTCTCCCGAATGGATCGTGTGTCTATAAATAACTCTGGGAAGCTGCCGCCCAGAGGAACAACGGTAATACGTATCTTCGCACTTCCAGAGACCTCTCTTTGGCTGCCACAGCGGAGGCTCTGGGGGAGTCTACACCTGGCATGGAGCAGGGTTCCACCACAGTAGCTGTGTGACCTTATCCGGGCCCGCTTTTCAGGCCCAGTTGCCCATTCGTGAAATGGGAGTAAAAATAGCAATCCGGCAGTGGTTTCCAGTGCAAGATGGGATAACATCTTAAACACTGAGATTACAGGGGGTGTTAACTATTTGCTGGTCTCCCCTTTTCACCTTTGGCAAAGAAGGGGGTATGTTTTTAGGTGGTAAGGGGGTTACCTGCTCCAAATTTCAGTTGTGACCCCTTGTCTGCTGTCATCTTGAGAATGAGCAAAAATGGAGGTTGAGATGATACTTACCCGTTTTCTAGTTTAGCACATTCTGCTGCCCTTAGCCAAAACACTTCCTACTATATCCTTTCTCCCCTAGACCATAGCAGTAGTGTCCTCACTGGCCTCCCTGCCCCCCCCATGTCTCCCTTTCCTCTATCCTCACACTGTCCCGGGGTGATCCTTCCAAAGCCCAGATCCCTATCACGGGGCCCCTGAGGTGTTCCCACTGCTGGTAGGCTCGGGGTCGGACTCGGCGGCGGTGGCACCACAGCCGAAGCCCTTCTTCCCTGGGGCCCTCCCCCCTCTCTGTTTACTTTTGTCCTCCCCCCGCAGAGAGCTCTGGCCCAGTAAACTAACACTGTTCTTGAGGGGACAGGGGACGCTCCCGATGCCAAACACAGGGTGAGCATCTGGAATATTAGGAGCAAAGACTTCTGAACATAACAAACCCTCATTAGTTTGGAGTGAGAACGGCGGAAGGGCTTTCTGATTCGGAGCGATAGGGGAAGAAAGGAAGTTGGTTTGCCCTTCAGAACCAATTCAGTTCGGCAAATTATTATTAAAGATTTACTTCGTGCCAGGGCTCATGGAGAAAAGAAAGCAGTCGGCTCACCAGTTGGTTGTTGGGAGACAGACACACGCCCGGACAGTCCTGCCCTGAAACAAGCATCCATTAGGGGAGCAGGGAGGCCAGTGTGCCAGGATATGTGGGACCCCAGAAGCGTAATGCAAACCGGGAGGTTCGGGGGCTCCCCTGGAGAAAGAGGGTGACTCCGTCCCAAGGAGCGCAGGCAAGTTTACACATTCAGCTTCTGCCCGGAAGTGAACTTTACCTTTAGGCTCTGCAGGTCTGCTGTAGACCGAATTGGGTCCCCCACAGAAGTCGTCTGTTGTAGCCCTAACAGGGGACTGTGTTGGAGAGAGATCCTTTAAGGAAGGAAGGAAGGCCGTCTGTGGTCAGAAGGGTGGAGCCCGGACCTGAAGGAACCCAGGATCCTTATGAAAGGGGAAGGGGCAGCAGCCGCATGTGTGTCTCTGCCACGTGACACAGCCAGAAGGTGGCCGTGTGCGGGCCAGGAAGAGAGCTCTCACCAGAAACCAAACCCTGTCGGAGCCTTGATCTTGGGCTTTCCAGACTCCAGAACAAATGGGAAATAACTTGTCCGTTGTTTAAGCCACCCACGCTGTGGTAGTTTGTCACGGCAGCCCGCACGGATGAGGAGGAGGTGGTAGGAGGGGCCCGGATGGTCAAACTTTGCACGTCAGTTATTCGTGTGCAACCAAATGCTCCCGGCCTAACTGTGGGGCTTTGAAGCATTTACTTCTTCAAACATTCATTCATTCATTCATTCAGCAGACATTTCCAGGTGTGCGTCCGTGCGGGGTCCTGTGCTAGAGAGTTCTGTCTCCTCCACGTGTAACCAGCGCCTGGGGCACAGGGCAGGGAACACCAGGGTCTGCTGCAGGGGACAATGGTGATGAACAAGGCTCTCTTCCTCTCGTCAAGGACAGAGCAAGTGTGCTGGGGCCCATCTCTACCCCCCACCCCCAGACCCCTCTCCTGGAGCAGCCTCTCCAGGAGACTCGGTTTCCCCGGAGTGTCAGATGGAAATGGAGTGAGCAGTGTGGACTAAGGGCAGGTGGGCCGCCGTGTCCCCCAGAGGGAGTACTCACTTAAGAGCTCCCTGAGCGGCGAGAAGGCGGCAGTCCCGGCCTCAGGAACCAAGGAGGGACTGTGTAACAGAAGAGCGAGTCCCATTACCCCACCCTTGCGGGGAGTGCGGTGCTGTGCCAGGTGCCCCCCTTCCCCCCACCCCGGGGATCTGTAGGATTGGTGGGCTCTGGAGCAGAGGAGTTAAGAACGTGGGTTTGAATTTTGGCTCTGCCACGACCAGCTGAGACCGTTAGCAAACGATTTAACTTCCAAATTTCCCCGTTGCCTCGTGTATAAAACAGTGATGATACTAATACCTCGCTCATAAGTGTCGTTAGAGTTCCATGTGAAATGATGTGTGTGAGGTACACAGCAAGGTACGAGACTATTACAAAGTCTTAAATGGACACCGCTATCATTGTTTTCCCTATTCTGGTCATTGCATTACCAAACCAAGCCTCAGTAGGAGACGATGACTTGGTCGTGGTCACGCAGATAGTAAGTGGCATTTTCTACCCCGGGTGTGCCTGGCTCCTCAACCCAGCTTCACCTCAGCCCCGCAGACCACCTTTCCTTCTCCGGCAGCCTTCGTTCCCCGTTCCTGATAACCTCCAGGCAGCCAAAGGTCTCAGACAGCCTCCCCAGCAGATGAGAGATTTCTAACCCACCCCTGCCCCACATTGAAGAGGAGGTGTGTGCACCTCGTGGTGACAGTCCCCAGCTCCTGGCCAGAGTCCCCCTGAATGGAAACCGCTGAGTTGCAGTCCAGTGCTTAGCTCTTTTAAGATGCCCCTATTGGGCCCCTGCATGGGTGACAAGATGATGCATGAGGGCTGGCTAAGCAGCTTATTTGTCTGAGCTGGTGATGGCCTTTGTCCTGAGTTGGGTTAATGGTAAGGGGCAGCAGCCCTTTAAAGCCTGGACAATGGACAGGCTTCTCAGGTCACCGAATCACTCAGCAAATGGCCCGCGCCCCTCCAAGCAGGGGAGGCCTCTGGCCCTCCGCTCCACGCTAGCCCTGCTCTTCATCTAGTGATGTTCCGCGCCCCTCCTGGCCGGGAGGGACATTTGGGTATAAAGGGAGAGAAAGACTCAAAGAGCATTAGAGAGACAAAGGACTTCAGAGGAGTGAACAGAGAGAGGACAAGGGATAATTCCTGCCTCGCTGCCCCCAGCCTGCGCTGACTGTGCCCTGTGCTTTCCCGCTTTGCTCTGTTCCCTCCCCAGATGCGTGGTACCCACGGCCCAGGGATAGTGATTTCCTGACGCACCCTTCAGTGCCGAAGCCTAGCGCTGCAGATTACAGTTCAGGCTTCTCAGCCTGGCGGTCAGGTCCCACTGGAGTGTGCCCCTCCCCCTCCATCCTGAACCTCCCTGATGCCTCCCCTGGCCCCCACTCCAGTGAGACACACCATTGACCTTCGTTCGCTTCAACCAAAGCAGCCTCCTCTTATAGGTTTTCTACATTTGACTCTCCGTAAGATCTTAATGAAAAAACACCCAAATATTAAACATTTTTCTCTAAGTTATGAAAACCACTGATTTAAGTCAACATATTCCTTATATGAAGAGTGGTCAGGCTAGATTTGAGGCAGGCCTTCTGATTCGGAATCCTGATTTTCTCTCAATGAGAAGAAAAGTCATTCTTACTACAAAGATTTCTTGACCACCTACTATGTGCCAAGCTCTGAGGTAGGGCTGGGAGTACTAATGTGAAATCTGCCCTCAAGGAGGGGCCAAACATAGAGGTGTCTGGGTGGCTCAGTTGGTTGAGTGTCCAACTCTTGATTTAAGCTCAGGTCATGATCTCACAGTTCGTGAGTTCAAGCCCTGTGTGAGTGTAGAGACTGCTTGGGATTCTGTCTCTCTCCTTGCCTCTGCCCTTCTCCCTCTCTCTCTCTCTCTTTCTCTCAAAATAAATAAACTTAAAAAAAAAGGAGGGGCTGAATATTAATACCCAGTCTAGTCCCTGAGGGTTCAACAATGCAAATATGAAAACTCCCTAGTGGCTTTGGCATCTAGATGGCCGTTGGCGACCATGGTCAGGCCATTTTCAGGGCGTGGGGGCCGAATCAGGAGGACGGATAGGAGGCGAGAGGGCAGAAATAGTGTGGATAACTGAGTCTGAGAGATTGGACTTGGCGTCACAGATTGCTAAGCACAGCAGGAAAAGGCTCTGTATGGCGGGGAGATCAGGAACGGTCACCACGTAGTGGCCAGCGGTATGGGGCAAGAAGAGGCACATTCCACTGCATGTGAGATGGGCTTGCCCAAAATGTTAACCTGAGTGTAATCGTGAGAAAACAATCAAGACCCGTCCAGTGTGTAGGACAGTCTGTGGGGCAGCTGGTCTGGGCTTTTCTAAAAGGTCAATGTCATGACAAAAAGGAATCAGGAGTGCGGGAAGGGAAGGGTACTAGGTTCTTCCAGGCTAAAAGAGACTAAAGAATATCACAGCTAAAGGCAGCACTTGAATCTTGATTGGACCCTAAGGTTTTTTAAGGCTACAAAGAAGACATTTAGGGAGGAATTGGGGAAATTTTAAAATATGGTCTATGTATATACGTTAGGGGATATTATGGAATGATTGTTCATCTTCTCAGTCATGATCATGACTGTGTGGTTGTATGGGGGACTGCCCTTATTCTCAGAAGATGCTTGCTAATGTTCGGTGTCCTGATGTCTACAGCCGTCTTTCAAATGGTCAGAAAAAACTTTTCTAAAGATAATGAAATAAAGCAATGTGGCAGCATATTAACAATTGACAGTTCTAGGCGAAGAGTATATAGATGTTTTGGAACTCTTCTTTCAACTTTTCTGTAGGCTTGCAAATTTTCAAAATATAAAATGAGGGAGATTTAGCTTGGGTTGGAGAGAGATTGGACAAAACAGCTGAGTTTCTGGAAAGGTTTCATGGGATGGGTGAGGTGTGGACACTTTCCGTAGCGAGATCCCACCTCTACCCTCCTTGGGAGCTGGGAATACAGAAACCCTCTGAACCTTTAGAGAGAACGGATAGTTTAGCAGTTGTGATAAAACAGGCCCTTCCTGGGCGTGGAGGGGACTTGTCCTGGCGCTGGAGCTGGTAATGGGAACCACATTGGCAGAAGTGTGCGGAGCCCCACCCCAGAAATAGCCCTTCTGTGTTGAGGCAGGACAACTGGAACGAATTATGTGCATTCATACTTGTTAAACTGCCTTGGCACCAGAAGTGATCCCTGTAACCGGAGCTTTACAACGGTACAGCCATAGTTAAAGTTGGGCCAGCCTTGCCCCCACGCCCTCTCTGTCAGAGGTTTATAGCGAAAGCATAAAGCAATTCAGCATGAGCTGAAACATGAAAAACTCCTCCAGATTGTAAAGGCAAACTTTTCTGTTTAAAGTTTTCTAGGGAGGCAGCATTTTAGAACAAAACCTTTTCCGTCTCCTGCTTTTCCAGCCTTGGCCAGAATCCCATAAGCCCCCACCCCTAGCCCCACCCTGCTTCCCATCTCAAACTGAGACCGCAATCTTATCAAACACAGAAGCTGCTGCATTCTGTGGTTAGAAGCGTTGTATTGTGGCCGGGGAGTCCTGCTTTCTCAGTCCGAACGCTAAAACTGCATGGCCTTCGGCAAGTTAGTTTTACTCTCCGGGCATCAGCCTCTTGCTAATTTATAGATGGTATGTATTACAGAGTCACTCAGCCCATACAGGTGTGTGGCTTTGAGTGCATGGAGACTGGACACATAATGGCACTGTGTAGGCATTGTCTGCTGATCATATCCGAGTGTGTCAAATACATAGAGATCTGTAGAGATTAGTTGTCTTTTTCGATCATGAAGAAAAGCTTATCCAAAACGACTGTTTTCTGCTAAAAAGTTGGCTAAGTCTGGTTCTTAATGGAAGAGAAATCACATGGAAGGACGCAGGGAAAGAATTTGATTTCGTCCTCTTGTTAAGAATTGGGGAGGGGCGGGGCTCCTAGGTGGCTCAGTTGGTTAAATGTCTGACTCTGGATTTCAGTATAGCTCCTGATCTCGTGGTTTGTGAGACTGAGCCCCGTATGAGGATCTGCAGTGACCGTGTGGAGCCCGCTTGGGATTCTTTGATTCTCCCTCCCTCTGTCTATTTCTCTCTCTCTCCCCCTCTCTCCTCTCCTGCACCCCCCCTACTTGCACATACACTCTCTCTCTCAAAATAAGTAAATAAACTTAAAAAAAAGAATTTGGGGCACCTGAGGGGCTCACTTGGTTAAGCATCTCAACTTGAGCTCAGGTCATGATCTCATGGTTATGGGTTCAAGCCCCACGTCGAGCTCTGTGCTGACAGCTCAGAGCCTGGAGCCTGCTTCGGATTCTGTGTCTCCCTCTCGTTCTGCCCCTCACCCACTCGTGCTCACTCTCACACTCTCTCTCTCTCTCTCTCAACAATAAAATAAAACATCAAAAAAAAAAAAAAGAATTTTTGGTAAAAGGGGGGTTGGCTTTGAAGTCAAATAGGCCCAGGTTAAAAATGCAGGCTCTGCCACTTACTGACATTGTGCCTCGGGCAGGTTAATAATCCATTTTGAGCCTCGGTCACTTCATCTATTGTATACGGTACAATAATGCCAGCATTGGGTGAGTGAGGAACCAACACACCTCCTGAAAAGCTCTTTGCCCAGCACCTACCAACTAGTAAGCATTTAATGAACAGAGCCGCAGTTAATACTGAATTTGAGACGAGGAAAGGTCTTCATATCCAGACCTGTCTCTCAAATGTTCTCGGGCACCAGGAATCACAGCCCAAGGGCAGCCAGCTGACATCAAAAGCCCTCCCCTGTAGACTTTCCAACAGATGATGAAAATGCGCTGTGATTTCTGTCCTTGTGAAGCCCTCAGCCTAGCCCTTCAAGCTACTCGGGCTTTGATGGGCTAGGGGGACACCGAGGACGGGGAGAAGCTTTAGTTGTTGTTTCAGAATGAGGTAGCTCCTTCAGCTACGGCAAGCTGGTTTGTTCGGAGCCTAGTTATCTGCACAGGAGGACCAACAAAGGAGACCACCTTTGCTCACCCGTTTCATCTGGCAGACGTGGCTAGGGATGGGGGGACAGTGCGGGCCAGAATCAGATTCCTTGTTTTTTTCTGCCTGAGTCAGGCTTAAGAACCCCGAACTGCTTCATGGAAGGTGCGGCCTTTTCATCTGAGTCACCGCAGTGTCAGCCAGTTTATCCTGCACAGGACCTCCCCCGCCATCCAGGTCCTAGCTACGCCCCTGCTAGCTGTGTGACGTTTGATGGTCACTCCACCCGCTTGGCCCTCCCTCTTCTTATCTCTAAGGGGAGAACACAACCACCCGCTCTACTGGCCTCTCCAGCCTGTCCTGTGGCTTCTGCGAGCTAACACGCGTGAGAGCATCAGCTGCACAAAAGGAGGCTGGCAGGCAGCCCCCAGGAGCCCGCTCTCCATCCAGACAGGCGGGTCGTATGCACCGAGCACATTAGGTGGTTTCCTGAAAAGCTACATGCAAATAGAGGATGTTATTACTAAAACACTTGGTAAATAAGATATTTAGTAAACAGAAACATTGTAAATACAGGACAGGAGACAGAGAATACTAATATTTACTTACCATCTGCTACCCTTAATTTATTCTGGTTTTGGCATCTAGATTCTTGACTATGTATTTTGCACATTTGAGCAGCACACCTGGATTGTCGAGACTTTCAAACAGGTTTTCCGCAATATCATTAAAGTTTCCTACCAGAAAAGAAAAAAATGTTTTTCAAATATACCTTGAAAATCGCCATCCCTCTAGACAGGTGAGAATTTATGACATGCAATTAAATGATGTGTATTTGCCGAATGTGTATTTCTCCTGCTAAAGCAGACGAAGTAATATATAAAAGGGGGCAGACGAGGTTAGAAAGGTTAGAAAGAAATGGACCTGCTCATTTGCAGGTTGGTTTAAACATTTCCAATCTCTTGGATATGCCTTCCTTGGGATAGCACTCTGCCGCTCACAGCCACTCCCAGCCCTTCACCCCCACACCAAGTTCCTTTCCCTTTTCTGTGTCACTTCTTTCAAGAGTCAAGATCCTTCAGAACGTGCCTCTTCCAAGACTGAAAAATTGCCTAAAGGTTAGGGAGTGAAGTCGCCCGCTTCCTTTGGGGCCTTCTGCCCCGGTTCAGAGCTGTCCCCTGTGCACTGGAAACAGCTGTGTGTTTGTTGTCTGAAAGGTACACGCCTATAAGCATCCTTAGCTAGGACCCCTTCTCTGGGGCTGGCAGCAGGTGCACGTTTCTGGGGTGGGAAGAAAGAGTCTACCCCAAAGACCCTCCCAGGATCTCGCGCCAGCTCCTGAGGAGTTGCATCAGCTTTGCAAGCCTGGTCGGCACTCCCGCCACACCTTCAGCCCTCCGGGGAGTCTTTCGGAAAGACGCCCTGTCTGGAGGAAGGGCACAGTCTTCGGAGGGCACCCGAACCAACCTCGGATCGCCACTTCTCCGGTTTGTAGCCACATAGCGTTGAACCGTCTATCCCCCACTCCGAGTCTGGTTTTTGTCCTTTGCAAAACAGGGATAATAATTCTCACCTCAGGGGTGGGGGGCACTTGGCAGGACCGAGCTAGGTAGCACTCGTGAAGAGATGCGTGGGGTCCCGGTGCGTGGTAAACACAAGAACAAGTCATTCCTCTCGCCCAGCGGCTCCTAGAGGACTAACTCTGGTGCGCTGCCCGCAGAACGTGCACTTGTGAACAGATAAGGTATCCGAGAGGGGGAGGCAGCTCACACTTGGCGCTGGAGGAGGCCAACCAGCTGGCACCCCGGGGCTGTCCTCAGTGCAGCTCACGCCGGGCTTCCCCACGTGTAAAAGACCTCATGACCCCGAGTCTCTCCACCGCTCAGGAATGGGAAGAACTACTTCTCAGGATTGTCACAGGATCCAAAGATATCATGGGTACGAGAGCCTCCGGCACAGTGCCTGGCACATAGTAGGTGCTCAGGAAATGCCGAATTTTACAAAAAGAAACCTTGCTGAAGACCGGCCAGGAATGCGATCTGTGATCCCTGCCTGCCCCCGAGATGGCTTTGTGAGGTGACACGAGTCAGGGCAGCTCAGACTGCAGGGAGAGCCTCCTCCAGATTGTACCGCACATTAGTGGGGGGGAACCAGGGGCCAAGTGGTCGAGCCCCCACTATCTGCCTTGCCCCAACACCTGCTTCCACGTGGGTCGCAGCTAACCCTAACCCTGCCAGGGCTTTGCCTTCCTGCCTCCCAGCCCTGAGGCCAGGCTGCTTTCAAGTCAGCAGCCTTCCCCGGTTGGGCACTCCTGCTTTTACGTGCGCTTTGTGCAGGTCCCTCGGCCTTCCCATGCAGGCCACCTGCCAGCCCCCCCCCCCCCCCCGCCGCGTGTCACCTTCTCCGCTCCTCCCACACACATGGCCCCTTTCCAGCTCTGCCCTTTTCTACAGGAGTACCTCCGCTAGGCGCCAGTGAGTGCTTTCACGTCCCTTGGCATCTCCCTTAATTATTTCCTTTTCACAGATGAGGCAGCCGAGACTCAGGGCCATCAAGCAGTGTGCCCAGGGCCAGGCAGTTCGCAAGTGGCAAGCCCATAGCGGCCGGCAGGAGAGCTCGGGGTCTCTGCACCCACACAAGCAAGGGCTCCCAGGAAGAGCTTCATGGCGCCTTTGGTTTGAGGGGACACGCCTGCCCGGACATTCAAAGTGCAGGATGTCTGTTCACTCATTCGCTTAACAAAGCGAGGCAATTTGTCAGGTGCTTTTTGTGACTCCCAGGCAGAGGGGCTCAGGCAGAGACAGCTCTTGGCTTTAGCAGAGAATGGCTTGAGGGTGCTATTTCTGGTAGGCCTGGGACCAGAGGGAGAAGAGAAAGCAGCTGTAGAGATTGGGGTAAGTGCTTGGTTTGTCAGAAACATGATCCCCCCACACCTGGGCCCTGGAAACACAATCCAGGGCTCTGAGATGCACTTTCGTCTGTCACCAGGGCGTCCCCGGGGTGACCTGCCCAACCGTATCCAAGCTGGTGGGGCTCAGGTTACAGAGCCCATTCTCAGGGCCCTCGAGTCCCAACAATGGCTGTTTGTCCTTTGGAACTGCCATCCCCCAGGAGGAATGTTAATGGGACCAAGAATGGAGGGGGGAAGGGGGACAGACTGACCGGTCGGAGCCCACTCTCAGGTCAGCCTCTTGAGTGAGCTCATCCGTGCACGTCTCCGAGTCCCTCCAAGAGACTCTTAAACCAGCTCCAGCAAGGAGGAGTTCGTCCTCGGCCTTTCCTAGCTCAGACAACCACTCCTCTGCTGTATCTGGGACTTAGTCTACTCCTTGGCCGAGCTTACAACTCAAGAACAATTCAAAGCCGAAAATCTAAAAATGACTTGAACGTCCAGTAATAGAGAGCTGGTAAATAGCATTATTTTCTGTCCATATGATGACGTTTTAAGTAGCCGTTGAAGCCATATGTTCAAGTAATATTTAAAGATAGGAGAGAAAACCCCTTATTGTCTGTCTTAAGTGGAAAGAAAGTGAGATAGAAAGCTGTCTATTTCAATATGAGTACAGTATGTACCTAATTTGATAAGTGCATGTTTACATATGTGTAAGAAAAGACTAGAAGGAAACAGACTAGGGTAGGCTAACAGCAATTATGATTGGGTGCTGTGGCCGTGATACGTTTTTGGGTTTTCCCTTTGTACTTTTCTCCTGTATATATTTTTTAGTGAGCACATCCAAAATAAAATTAATTTCTTATGTTTATTTTTTTTTTTTATTTTCGAGAGAGAGAGACTAGCCCAAGTTGGGGAGGGGCAGACAGAGAGGGAGACACAGAATCCAAAGCAGGCTCCTGGCTCTGAGCTGTCATCACAGAGCCCGACGCAGGGCTCGAACCCATGGACTGCAAGATCACGACTTGAGCCGAAGCCAGGCACTCAACCGACTGAGCCACCCAGGTGCCCTGAAAATTAATTTCTTAAAGGTTAATTCATTTCACTCCCGGTATACCTGACACTGCACTGGGTGCTGGGGATAAGATTTAGAGGAACCCAGCCTCTGTTCTCCATGAGCTCGTAGCCTAGCAGGGCATAAAAACACACGAGCAGATTTTTTTTTAAATGTGATTTCCAACAACAACAGCAGCGACAACAACAATTATACCGACACGTCTGTTAAGTGCTCTGGAATGTTCTAAATGCTTTCTGTATTTACGTTTAAACCTTACGACTCCGTGGGTAGGTGGTTATCAACCCATTTTTCTGACAGCACAGAAAAATGTGGGAACAGAGCGAAGAGAGGTTCGTCCCATCTTGGAGTGGGGAGGGGGCAGTCAAGGAGGCCGCACCAGGAATCAGCACGCGTGCTGATCCCTGCAGGATGAGCGTAAGCTCTCCGAGCCGACTGAGCAGGGAAAGGTTTTCCACGTAAAAAGAACACCGCGAACTAAGATACCAAGGGACGAAAGAGCAAGACATCATGACGAAACGGCTAATGCCGCACTCCTTCCTCCCCAGCAAGAAGCTCGAAAGGCCTACAGGGCCACTTTGTGAAGGGCACAAGAGACCATGCTGAAAGTTTGAGCGTGATTCCATTAGGCAGTGCAAGCCATTGAGGAGCCTTGACCTGACCAGCTCTGCACTGGAGGAAGATCGTTCTGTCTTCTTAAATCCCGCGAAAAGCTCAGCCGTCTGTGGAGAGAGAAGTGCTCCTCTGGAGACTGAACGTTGCAGGAAAATTCATCTCCGTTCCAGCTGATGAAGCAGAGAAGGAGAAAGGAAACGGCAGGAGGCCATGGAAAATGTGTGATTTCCTTTACCCTTATCTGCTTGTAGAAAGTCACTGCAGCCATGTGGAAGCCAGCCCCAGGATGAGAGATGTATGTGCTCAGAAATGTGTTTACCATGTAGCCTGGGGAAAGGTGTTATTGCCGGAAGAGAGACTTGGGAATTCCAAATGGACTTTTGGCTTCGAATGCGATTTCTGTGCTTAATTAGCTCAAAACACTTCTGTTCTTGCCTAAAACCCAGGGAAAGTCTTGTGTGGCAAATACTAGCAGTGCTTCTATTCCAGGTGTGGTTGGAGCTGCATTTCTTACAGAAGTCCCCAAACCCCTCACCGTGGAGCTGACAAAGTCATAGGAAGCCCAGGGTGACCCTCTGTGGATTCCTCTGCCATGCCTTTCTGTAGCTAATACGGAGCTTACACGATGGTGGTCCAGGCACGCGTCCACAATGTTTCTGCTTGTACCAAAGGAGACAATCAGAATGATGTAGGGCGTTTTCGGGATTGTCTGTTTTTCTGACATTGCCCTTCCTATTGAAGTACCCCTTTTTCAGCGAAGCATTGCTGAATAGATTGCATTATTTTTGGTTTCGACTTGTTTTTTAAACTTTGCTATGAAATGCAAAAGTCCGGGAACCACGAAGCTTATGCATTATTAATCTATACTTAGTGCTGTGCTCTGGGAGAGATGCACAGATGAATCAGACACGGACTTGGCTCTGAAAGACAGATGATCATGCGTAGTAATCCAAGGTAGGAGATGATGAGTTTCATTTATAAAAGGCTGGATGTTATCATGGGGAGAGGGCGGGAGGAAGATGCAGAACTTTTGCAACTTGTAGATGAGTCTAAAATTATTTCGGGGGTGCCTGGGTGGCTCAGTCGGTTAAGCGTCCGACTTTGGCTCAGATCATGAGCTCACGGTTTGTGCGTTTGAGCCGCACGTCGGGCTCTGTGCTGACGGCTCAGAGCCTGGAGCCTGCTTTGGGTTCTGTGTCTCCTTCTCTCTCTGCCCCTCCCCCACTCCTGTGCATGTGCTCTCTCTCTCTCTCTCTCTCTCAAAAATGAATAAACATTAAAAAAATTTTTTTTTAATTTTAAGATTATTTCAATTAAAAAGTTAAGAAAAAAAAAACCGGCACCTAGTGTGACTTGTACGGGGGCCACAGGATAGATGATAAAAGGAGTAGGCCAGGACTGCCATTTAAAGCCGAGTGAGGGACGATCTTGAATGTCAGGCTAAAGAGTTCACCCTTGACTCTGTAGATAGTGTGGAGCCATGGAAGGTTTAAGGATAAGATGTGGTGAGATTTCCTACCAGAAAGAGCCTGGAGGTAGTGGAAATAGCCCAGAGAGGGTGATCTTTAAAAGTATCCCGAAGAGAATTAGCTCTGGAGGATGTTACTAGGTGCTACTTGAAAGAGGGAGGGGTTCCACAGACCAAAAAACTGGGAAATGTTAAGGTAAAAGAGATGTCTTTATGCAGGAGTTCTCAGAGGCATTTATTTGATTATGCACACTGTTTCTCTAAAGAGAGGAGGTGATATGGCTAAACTTTTTTCTTAAGTTTATTTATTTATTTTGAGACAGAGAGAATGTGTGTGCACAAGCAGGGGAGGAACAGAGAGAGAAGGCGGGGAGAGAAAGGGGATCCCAAGCCGACTCTGTACTGTCAGCACAGAGCCCGATGTGGGGTCCAAACCCACAAACCATGAGATCATGACCTGAGCTGAAATCAAGAGTCCGATGTTTAACCAACTGAGCCACCCAGGAGTCCCTCCCGAAACTTTTTGACCATAGTTCCATCCTTGGAACTTCTCACAGGACTTGTATTTGGAAACCTTCAGAAACTACTGGTTAGCATTGGAAATGGAGGATAAGGTATTTGTAGTCCAATCCCTCCTTACCTCTAGATTCTGGAAACCGGAAGCCATGTTGAATATACTCGGATGTTTGTGCTGGGCGAGCCAGTGCCTCCTGCCCCGAACCACGCTTCCTTCCGCAGCTGTCTGAGCCTGGGGTCACCACCCTTGCCAACGCACCCGAGGCTCTTCTGTAGGTCTGTTAGCCACCGGATAACAGTAACATCACACGTGCCTAAGACACGTTTCCAACTCAAGTTTTAAAAAATTGCAATAATGAGAAATAATTCAATGTTTTCATTAAGAAAGGGAGTATCTTTGAAGGATTCTTTAAATGTCATTTTCTAATTAAGGTCCTTAATTAACCTCTTTTTTGCATTTGCATGAAAATACATGGTAGTTTTTCATTGCCCTCCCCCTTCTAAACAAACCCCCCCCTTGATTTTGGCCCGTGTGCTATAATGAGTTAAGGTGGCCTCTCCCCCATCCCCTCCTCCCTTTTCATTCTATTTTGTGGTTGTCAAGAGCACTGTGATCACCGTGAGGCTCAAGTTTTGGGGCATTTTCACTATAGTTCGTTAAACCCTCTGATCTTGTGACATCTACTAGCTTCTGCCAGTTGTTTGACCTTCAGTGGGTTATTTAACCTGTCTGAACATCGCTTTCCTATCTTCAGTACGAGAAGAGCAATCCCTACCTCCTATAGCTAGTGCCAGACACATAGGATGTTTAGGCACTTGGTAACTATTCTTTCTGATGGTCTCTTTCCAGTGATTAGCATCGTCATACTCTACTCTTAAAACATCTTAAAAAATGCTCTTTGAGTGACCGCGGGTACATGTACACAGCTGCCCCTAGCCTAAGAAAGATTAAGGAGCTAATTGCCCCCTTTAAGGTCCTCATGTATTCTCTCTTTTGTCTTACCATCAATAAAGACACTTAACTTGGCCAGAATAATTAGCAGAAAACAACTCTGCTTTGTCGGTATTATTGCTCCCATTATATAAACTTAGAAAACGAGGCTCGGAGTGAAGCTATGTTAAAATTCAGATCTCTCTAATCCCTGAGTCATGTCCGCTAATATTGCACCAGGAATGATAGGATCCATTGCTTCTTTCGCTCTTGCAGTCAACTCAGCAGTTATTGACATGCGCTGGGTGCCAGACACAAGACACATTCCAGTCCTCCGAGAACCCACCTTCTAGTTGAAGGACATGAAACGTGTGCATGAAACTTACAAGGCAACCTGGTAACACCTCATTTATCCCTCACTGGGGAATGAGCTGTTATATTAAGTGAATTTTACAGATGGAATCACAGAGCTTTAACTCAAAGGGGCCTTAGAGATCTCATGGCGAAACCCCATTATTTTAAGAACTAATGCCCCAGAAGACATGGTCAAGGATCCTGGGTGACCTGCTCAAGGGGGCTTCGTTGAATTATTGTAGAACCAAAACTAGACCTCAGCTCTTCTGACTTGCAGCCTAGGACTTTCAAAATATGTTAGCAATTTTCTCAAACTAAGAGTATGTATTTCTTCGGAATTTGTGTCAGATGGAGGGTCCCCATCTTCGACCTTTCCGCATGCCTTGGGATTATCTTTATAATCAGCATTATAACACCATGCTCAAAAGCAGCAATTCGTCTGAACCCTCAGATGTGGGTATAGGAGAGTCCCTCATGGGATGGTCCCAGATAGTTGCCGTCACCCGATTCCATCATGTGTTTTCATCCCTTAGGTGTATTTTTCTGTTTTTTTTTTTTAATACACATGCATACATGAAATTGAACAAACTATGAGAACTTCATGGTTGAACAGACTTTTATTTGGCCAATTCATTTTCGTACAATTATTTTCTTTCTCTGAGCCTTTATCTTCCCCGTAAAATGGGCACAGTACAATAACCTATCTCCTAGAATGGTTGTATAAGAAGTACAAGGTGCCTGACCTGAATAGATGCTTAGCTGCCTTCCTCCCTTTCCTTTTTTTTCAAGTATTCAAGAAACTCTTAAAAGTCGCACACTTCTTCACTCAATGAAGTGCACGGCAATAACGGAACAGAACTAGAGTAAGTGTTGGCCGTGAAACACAACCCCCTCCTGAGTAGTAAATCGAAAGTTCCTCTGCTCCAAAAAAACACATATAATATGTCTACTCTCTTCCTCCCAGAACGATAAAGAAGGCTTTAACACAAAGCATAATTCATCTCCAGATCTTGGGCCGTAGCACCTCATGAAAACTATTAACACATCTCCCACCGCCTACTTTATGAACTCATATAACAGCAGATCAGGTGAGCTCTCTCTAGGTAGTGGCTGCATCCCCCAAGCACGTGAAATTTGACCCCATGTGAAGCGATTGTTCCAAATTCACTCTGGGAAAAGAGAAAGCCTCTGCGTGATACGCATAAGCGCTCGTAACAACACTGCAGCTTGGGTTCCGTGGACTTTAGTGTTGGAAGGGACCGTGGCAGGCCTCTAGTCTAACCCCTAAAACACAGAGAAACCAAGACCTGGAGAAGGGCCAAGATTTCTCTCAGAGTCTGGGATGGATCCCTGGTGACAGTTTCCTGAGGACCCTCCACTCATCACGTGGCAAAACAGGGAGGGACCATAATCAAGGTCTTTCTGTGGATTTTATTTGTGTCTTTCTCCAAGGGCTCTGTTTCCCCTTTTCAAAAGGAGCATGCCAGACTCCAGATTCTAAGATTCTTTAGGCTTGTGAGAGATGAATAAATGAATATGTGAATGATCAGAGCCGGGACCCAAGTGCCTTCATCATTGCCTTTAGCCCTGATTTGCCTTTTTGCAGACTCTCCTTGCCAGCATCTCCTTAGTCCCCTTTCTTGGCCTTTATTTGCACCAGATGAACTTGTCCTGAGGAGCCACGCCTTTTACCACACTGGGGTTGTCCTTTCTGGAAACCATACTGCCTGAGGGCTTGCCTAAGTGATGGGTAATCCTTAAATTCCTAAGAGTAACTCACACAGACAAAAGTAAAGTCTAATTCTCCACGAATCTTTGCACTAGGAGACCAGTGAGCCAGTCTTGTGTGCTTTTCCTTTCTCCAAGGAAGTGTTTTGAATTTGTGTCTGCACTTGGTAAACAGAAATAGCCAAATGTGAGGGAGGGGAGCAGGAAAAGGGAAAGGGAAGTTCACGCTGATTGAGCACCTGCCAGGAGCAACGTGTTATCTCTTTTCAGAGGCAAGCATTCTTACTTTCATTCTGGAAACCGAGGTCTGGGTGGGTTGAGGGGGACCCTCCGCTTACACTCAGCTCTGAGGATTCTGGGTTCTCCCCTCCACGCTGCCTCCATGCACTGCCCCCCTAGAGCGAACTTCCTTGGCCTCCCAATGCTTCTGAGATTTAAACTTAACAAATCAGCAGCAGTGTTCTCTAGGTTTAGATGTTGCAAAATCTCATTGGCATTTAACGTGGTTGGGTGTTTGAGTGTATTTTTATGTCTTGCCCGGGGCCTGAATAAAAGTTACAAGCAGCAGCAAAGACCAAACCAAGAAAGAAAATGTGGGCAGCCAACCTTGTAACCTTAGCTAATCTTTAATTATCCCTTAATTGGGGACCTATGGCGTAGATATAGTAAGACTAATAATAATGTGTTGAGTTTATGCAGTATTTTAATTTCCCAAACTCCTTCCCAAATTATTATAATAATAATTGTGGCCATTTACTGAGCCCCAGCTGGGTGCCAGGTACTGTGTGAAGTTCTTTATATGTGTTCTTTTGTTTCTCTCCTGGGTCCTTGGAGGGACTTACCAGAAAGTATCGGTTTCTTACAAATGAAGAAACCTCAGCTCCCTGGTCCAGAAGAGAGGCAGTGGGCAGCCTTTCACCCTACATCGCGGGCAGGAGGCCTGTTCCATGCTCAACACCAGCTTCCAATGTACATAGATGGTGCCGCCTATGACCATGGCTAACTTTGGCTGAGTACTTTCTAGGTGTCCGGCAGCCTACCCAATGCTTTACAAGAGTTCTCCTGCTGAATGTCCTGTAACCCCGCAAGGGAGGTATTCCTATTATCATTGCCTTTTGTACACGAAGCAACTAAAGCTTCAGAGGTCCTATGAACGCTGCCTCAGGTCTCGTAGCTAGGAGGCAGTGGAATTCACATGCAGCGGAGGCTGGAATCCTGATCCGATTACAGAACCTGCGCCCTTTACCATTCCACACAGTGGCTTTACCCATTAGCAGCCTCGTGACCCTGGGCCAGTCACTTAACTGGATACCCTGTGATGGAGCAATAACACCCACCTCCCTGGACGGGATGTCGGGATCAGCCCGCCGAAAACCAGTGGGTACGGATACGTGTCTTCTTTGTTTCTTCCTTCCTTAGGGGGTCAATGGCTGGTAAATAATTACAGATTTATTTCTTAGATGCCTTGATGCAAGTGTGTTATCCACTATCTGTTTTTTGCTGCACGATTTTTATATTTGACAACCGAGGGAAACAGTGCTTTAGGCTGTGTGTTTGAGAGTCAGACAAACCCCTGGCCCCGCCGACTCCCTTCTCGCCGTGCCCCATTTCAGGACCATGGGTATTTCTTTTATATGTATTGGGGCTGCTGTGAGGACTCAGAGGACTCAGAGCATGCGTTGAAAAAATACTTGCTTCTGGAGAGAGAGAGAGAGAAGGGAAGACAAAGCCTTGCAAGTCACGTGGGGAAATCACGAGCAGGGCACTTCCCCAGCACCTGTTTTGTCATTTTCTTCATGACTGGTGGCAGAGAGAATCCATGCAGAGCTGGCACTGTTCGGCTGCTCATAAAGTGCCCTAACCTCCCTAAAAGGGAGGGTTAACGGGGGGCAGGGGGTGGGGGGGAGTTGCCGGCGGCCATCAGAATGATGAAGTGAAATTTCAAATTACATTAGATGTTTGCTTAAGGAACAACAGATGAGGCCCTGTGGATTCTCAAATCCTCTTGGCAACACTGCAAAATGAAAGCATAACCATTTGGAACCCTTCCTCTGGACCATATGAAGTCTGAGTCGAAAAGATGACCTTTTAACGATAGCTTCCGGCCTCTGAAGGGTTAGAGTGTGTCGAATTTTTCTCTGCTAACGGCCTGGTTTTAATCATTGCCACAGTCAGAAGAAAGGACTCTTATCCACACTTTTTAAGATATCCGAGATGTTCTTCAGGTTTACAATCAAGATTTTTTTTTTTTGAATAAGGCTCCTGCCCTTTTCCTGGTGATCTGTAGAGTATGACCTTTGTCACCTTCAACAAACATCACAGAGAGCCTACTCTGGCCCAGGCCGCTTCGTGTAGGTGGGTGAATTTAATCTTCCCAAGTGTCCTGGCACTGAGGCTTTGCATTTTTCTTATTCAAGAAATGAGCAAAACTGAGGCTCAGAGAGGTTAAGTCGTTGTCAAGATCACACACAGCTAATGGTGAGTCACACGTAGCCCTTTGAAGAAGGAAGAAAAGCTGTTTCAGGCAGAGGGACCTGTCCGTGTGCGCAAAAACTAGCTGTACACATTGTTCTGACCATATATTATAACTAAGTCTGTAGTTACGGGGGCGGGGGGGGGGAATGGGACTGTATTCAGTGGGCGATGGGGAACCATAGAAAGTTTCTCAGAAAGACAATGGCAGAATCAGAGCTTTGGGAAGACTGATCTGTTAGCCTCTCTTTCTAAATTAATCACATTTAACAATCTCAACATTATTCCATCATCTTATAACCATGTAAGGTACCCAGAACAAGTGTGCCCATTGCATTGATACGGAAAATGAGGCCAAGAAATGGCTTAGAGGCTGTCCAAGGTCACAAGCATTAAAGACTTCTAGAACTATTTTTCCTGGGATCACCAGCTCAGCAGGCCCTTCTCTTGTCTGCAGAAACCTACCCCTCTCTCTAAAGCTCCCGTGGGTAAAATTAAAATCACTCCTGGACAGAGGCACAGAGCTTCCCCTGTCTATGTTGTTCAGTCTTTCTGTTCCCCACCCTACCTCACCCCACCCCCTTCACCTCACCTTTCCATTGCAATGGGTTCTGTCCTGTCCAGAACCTAAATTTAATTAGTCTTCAAAGTAACCTTTGCTGGTAAAATGGGTTCCTGGCTGAGTACCCTTCGTTTTCCATGTTCAGCGGCTAAAAAAGGCACATTTTGCATGAACATGACAGAATGTGGGGGTGGCGAACTTTTGACACAGCAGAATAACTCCTTCAGGAGAAAAATCTGCAACCACCTGAAGCTTGGCTTGGCTGTATTTGCACAGATCAGCCCGGCTCCAGCAGGATATGCTCAACTATTAGACAGGGTCCCTTCTTTCCCCCCTCCCCCAAGAGGCCCTGATCCTCCACCTAAGTCTTGCATTTCCATGATAAAGGCCACCAGCTCCCATTTCATCACTTACTCCCCAAGAACCCTTTAAAGACCTAGGCAGCCCCATTGTGGGAGGATTTCTCTCTGTCCCCTTCCCTGGCCCTCACTCCCTCTCCTCTCCTCTGAACCTGCGGTTTCTTCCAAGGGAGAGATTAAATCAGTTGCAAGGAGAAGTTTAATTAATCCTTCCCCCTCCCACCTCTAAAGTTGCCAGAGACTTCTTTTGACTTCGCCTCGGAGATGCCTAATCACTGTAATTTAGCAGATTCTGTAATTACCTGCCGTACACGGAAGCAGTTTGATTGCTGTTGCTTTGTCCTGCCTGTTTCAGCCTCAGCTGACAGCCGAGCATACCCTCCAGGAGTGTCTGTAATGCCCTGGCAGAGAGGGGAGTGATGTGGATTCACAGATTTACAGGCGGGCTTTGTTGGGGGGGAGGGGGACAGATGACAGGTCGATGGGCCAGAGGTGTGGGGAATAGGCACTCTAAGGGTGAGCTTCTCTGCGTGGTGCCACGGGGCTGCAGGTGTGGTGGCCTGGCACCTGCAGGGGCGCGACCAGGACGGTTGAGCTCTGTCGTGCTTTGTGGGCTGGGTGCATTTTTCTTCATGCAAGTCACAGATACAAAAATGTGGGAAGCATAAAACGGCACTGTATTGGGACCATCGCCTCCGTAAAGGTAGCCCTTATCCCCATTTTGCAGATGAGAAAAGTGAGACCGAGACTTTCTAACTGGTTTGGAACCCAGCTGCCATCACACCGAAACCTGCTCCGTCCGGTTCCCGCCCATTCCTGGGTTCCTGTCCTTGTGCGGAGGACATCTCTCATGTATGCTTATTTACTCCTTACAATAATTCATTATGTAGTTATAGCCTCGATCTAATGATTTCCATTAACGACGAGGAAAACAGGATTCAAAACGTGAGGCGGTGTGTAGGAAGTCGCACAGCCGGCAAACGGGAGACGTGGGATTGGCACCTATGTAGGTCTGATTCCAAAGCCCGCACTAACTCCCACGCTTTCCTTCTTCCTTCATTATGTAGTGAGTTCTCGTGTGTTCTCAGAGAGATTTCAAGGCTATGGAGTCTATTCTGTCAAGCTCCTTGCCGACTATTTGCACACCATTCTAATTGTTTTACCTTTATCATACACGCATTTACATATCCTGGTAGTTGAGAGCAGAGTGGTGTTTTTCCTCACAGGCTCCGGGAGTTGGGGGTGGGGAGGGGAATCCTTTCTGCTTCTTAAAGCCTAATGTCACCCTCTTGAAACTTTCCAGCTAGGTGGGTGGGGTGGCCTCGGCAGCAGGCCTCCTTTCTTGAAACCTGGGTCTCCCAGTCTTCTCCCAGGAAACTTTGCAAGGCACGAGCCTTCAGCACAAGAGAGGGCTGGGTGTAGACAAAGAGCCAGAACGCCCAGTGGCTGCTCTATTTGGACGGCTGCAGAGCAGGGAGATGGTCCTGGGGCCCCAGCCATCTGCTTGCTGAGGCAGGATGGGGGTGCGTGGTGATGACGGTGACAGCTTCAGAGGAGGCAGTGACCCCACCACGGGGCCTTGGCTTTAGAGGGCAGTAGCCAGTGGGCCCGAGCATACAGGTTTGGTGCTGCCCAGGTAGTGGCTTCAGGGATCCCCATAAGACAGACCCAGAAGGACACAACACACCTTTCCAGGTGTCAGGAAGTTGGAAATGAAAACTCCGTCACTGAGGGTTGCTTTAAATTATGTGTGGGATGGAAGAGAGAGAGCTGAGCCTGACTGAGTGCCAACTCTCTGGTAGGTTCTTCGCTTTAATGTGGTTCTCAACTTGAAGGACATTGGTAGCAGAAATTGGCAGAAAACTTCACATACAGTCTTCTAAGTCTTAAAAATGCAGGGGCGCCTGGGTGGCTCAGTCAAGCATCTGACTTCGGCTCAGGTCATGATCTCACAGTTCGAGCCCCATGTCATGCTCTGTGCTGACAGCTCAGAGCCTGGAGCCTGCTTTGGATGTGTGTCTCCCTCTCTCTCTGCCCCTCCCCCACTCACACTCTGTTGCACTCTCAAAAATAAACATTAAAAAGAAATTTTAAAAAAATGCAGAGCTCTGGGGTGCCTGGGTGGCTCAGTAGACTAAACCTCTGACTCTGGATTTTGGCTAAGGTCATGATCTCCTGGTTTATGAGTTTGAGCCCCGTATTATAGGGCTCTGTGCTAACAGCATGGAGCCTGCTTGGGATTCTTTCTCCCTCTCTCTGTGCCCCTCCCATGCTCAGTCTCCCTCTCTCTCTCTGTGTCTCTCTCTCCGTCTCTTAAAATAAATAAATAAACTTAAAAAAAAAGTGCAAAGCCCTTTGGCTTAACACAGGAAAGAGTGTCAGTCATATATGTCTGGTCTAATCAGCCCTTGGGAGACACTGATACCTCCTATATTTTGGGTAAAAGTTTCTATGAGAAAAACCTCTGGGAACCGTGTGATCCACCGTTCAAATCCCATTCCTTCTCCCAAGATATCTCTTATTTTTTATCTGTATCAACTTTTTCTTAATTTACATCATTTACCTTAAAATGGTCTAATGTTTTTTGACACCTGCCTAATTATCTTTAGAAGAGGGAACAGAGGAAGCGGTTGTAAGCCAGCTACTTCCTTTACAAATTTTGCTTGCTTTTTTCTGATGTACAAGTAATATATCATTGGTTCTTTGAGAATAAACTGGAATAAATTCCTACGCAATCCCTGTAGACAAAGTGAATATGTCAGTTAAAAAATGGCACACAGCAGCTAGCAAACTACTTTAACATTAAATCACTTCCCGTGCTAGTAGCCACAATGCACACAAGCAAATAATTCATCAGAAGCAAGCTCGAAGTGTACAGCAAACTAACCCATGTGAGAAAATGCCAACATCAGGCTTACACACGGACTACAAGTAGCAAATGCTTCACTGAACATTAGTGCGCTGCAAACACAAACGTTTTTTGAATAGTTTCTAGGAAAGATATATTTTGGTGAATATCAGTGCTTTACGACAAGCAGCAAAAATATACTATACCATGAAGATTTTAATCTTGATCCCCCAAACCTAGAAAATCTCATCTGCAAAGCCAGGTAAATCAGCATTTCCAAAGCTTTCAAAAGCCTGTGTCCCTGATAGATTCCAGATGATTTCCCTAATCACTAGTGTTCAGCACATCAGATAGCAAGTTATCTTGATCTGTAAAATACCACCCTGCCACTCCGTTTACTCCGTCCTTTTCCAAACTATAACATTAACATCAAACCTAGCGTTAAAGCCATGCTTCTAATGGCTTTTTTTAAAAAAAGAAAAAGCACCTTTATTTGTTATTATTCTTTAAAGTTTATTTATTTTGAGAGAGCGAGAGAGAGAGCATGTGTGTGCGAGCAGAGGATGGGAAGAGAGAGAAGGAGAGAGAGAATCCCAAGCAGGCTCCAAACTGTCAGGGCTGAGTCTGACTCAGGGCTTGATCTCATAAACTGTGAGATCATGACCTGAGCTGGAATTGAGAGTCGGACATTTAACCGACTGAGCCACCCAGGTGCCTCTTTTATTATTCTTAAATGAAAACAATATGTACACAAAAATTTTAAAGTTAAATTTTGGTAAAATGTTTATAAGAAAAATAGCAGTCTCTTGCCCCAGCCCTTTCCTCTCCCAGGTTCCGCTCTCCAGCAGACAACAGCTCTGATCTCTGATAGCTATTTTCCCTGCTATTTAACTTTATATTTTAAAATAATGTGCATATATGGGTATTTCTTCATTTATCCATTTTAGCCATTACCTGTTGACTTCCTCCAATGGAAAAACTCCCATAATACCCACTCTCTTGCTTTCCTTTCCCTACAACCCTAACATAATTGTTATAATCATTTTTTGGTTAAATATGTAGTCATCGGTTATATAATTATAATTATGTAAAAATATGGACTTTTTGGTTTTGTTTTTGTGTGTGTGTGTGGCTTTTTGTTTTGTTTTTTTTTGTGTGTGTTTTGTTCCTAAGCCAGTAGTGCACTGCAACCATCCCTCCTCTCTTATACATGCCTTCATTTTTTCTTGGAGTTGTTGATTGCCTTCCTTTTATTGCCTTCTTTGAGAAATTGCAAATGGTTCAGTGTGGCTAGGACTAGATCTTTAATATAAGGGATATAGTGACATATGAGATTATAAAAGGGACTGGATCTTAAGGAGACCTTAATGCTCAATTAAGGCACTGGACTTTATCTTGAGAAAAATGAGGAGCCATGGAAAGGCTTTAGGCAAGGAAACAGGCTTCTGGAACATTCTCTGATGACTTTGTGAGAGAACCACATGGAAACAGTTTTTAAATTGACATGGAAGTGTGTTTGAAAGCATACACATTCTCATCATTTTTTCAACCTAACGGGTGCCATCTTTACAAAACTCCCAAATTTGGATTGGTGTTTGTCAAGTTGCTGACAGACTCCAGCTCTCCTGTATTTTCCTTCCCCACCAGTATCTACATATTGTAAGGAAGGATAAAGGTCATCTCTCTCACTGCTCCCAATTGGAATTTCCTAAGATTAACTTGGAACTATCAAAGTAGCCCAGGTTGTGGAAAACAAAACTATTCCTCCCTACTTCCCCCAATACCCACCTTTTTTTTCTTTTAAGTAAAAAACAGCTAAAATTCTGATGGACAGAACTTGTGAATGACCCATCATCAATGAATTTGAATTTATGCTACCCCTAAAATGTAGCTCTTAAGCTGAAATCGCACATGTCCTAATTGCTGCTTTTTGGTTTGTTTTGTTTTGCTTAGGGAGAAAGAGGAAAGGCTGGCAGTTTTCAAGAGAAAAATGTAGAGGAAAAATTACGATTTGGAAAGTTGCTTAATAAGAATAGAAACTAGGGTTTGTATCAGTGGCAATAGGTACGAAATTATTTTCAATTATGCAAAGTCACAGCTTTGCCATCTTAATGTGTACAGATAAATCTTGATGTTAACATTCGTACAGAGAAAAATCCTAGCATAACGGGGCACAAGGGCATGTCCAGATTTCTGAGAAACCAACTTACCAACTGCCTCTATCATGTGCAAAGTGCTTAAATTTATTGCCAACCTATTTAAATTTTATTAGTATAATTATAAATTGCTACTTATGTAAAAAGAAGTTGTTTTTACAAGATTGCTGCTTTTACATCACCAGAAAGTGCAGTGGTAGCCAGGTATCTGTTAGGTCCAGACATGGTCATCATCATAATACCTGTCACTGGTTGAGCCCCTGCTTTGTGCCAGACACTGTCCAAGCATCTTCACTAGTGTTGCCTCCTTTGATTTTTGCTAGTCTTCTAAAATGGGATTACTTGCCCTCATTTTCCAGTGGAGAAAAGAAAGTAGGACTTGCCCAAAGGTGCACTATTAGCGAGTGGCAGAATCAGGATTTAAAGCCAAGTTAGTCAACTCTGTCTCACTTAAGATGCTTTTGGCTGCAGTTAACGGAAAACACCAAGTATTAGGACGTATATTGTGTCACATAAAAGGAGGCTCAGAGGTAGGGTGGCTGCAGAGTTGGCTGCTCCAGAACCCACGGTATCATCAAGGATTCAGGTCCTCTCCATGTTTCTGCTCTATCATTTTTAGGCTGGTTCCCGCTTGTAGCTGAGGGATGGCCATTAGTCACAATGCTGAGTCACGCTGTTTTTTGTTCCTTTAATGAGCAAGAGAGACTGGTTTACCATTGTTTGGTATTAGAGACAAAAGAATCTTTCCTGAAACATCCAACAAACATCCCCCTCAAAGTTCACAGGCCAGAACACAGTCACACGCCCCTTCCTGAACCGCTCATCAGCCCAATAGATGGGATCACCCTTAGATCACTTCTCCAGACCACATTATTACTACTCAGCGGGAAACGGGCAGAGTGGGAGTCGGGTGGCAAAGATCTGTCTTGTATCCAGGACACACTATATTATTTGTGGGCCCCATTGCAAAATGAGAATACATGGCCCATGGTTCAAAACTTTTTAAGAATTTCAGGATGGAGTTGGCACATCAAACCAGGTACAGGGCCCTCTGAGCGCAGGGCCCTGTGTGACCGTGCAGTTGTCACTCACCCGCAGAGTGGCCCTGACCATAACCTGCTCCCTCCGCCCACGACTTTTAATGGTTTACTGCCTTGTCTTCCACTTAAGAGCAGGGACCAGCCGTTCTTGTCTGTCATCGCATCCTCTGTGCCGCCAACACCTGGCTTATAATAGGTGTTCAAGGAATAAAAATGGCCAAGAAAGCACTTCTTGGCCAAGCTGATACTGGATTGAGGAAGGACCCATAAGGACGCTGGTGATGTCAAGGGGACCGTGAGCACCAGCACTAGCTCCATCCTGGACACACCTCCTCCTCCCTCACTTCATTCTGACGCTGATCCTGACACGTCTCCACCTCCGTGGTGCTGCCGTTTGTCTTTTGTCCTGGAGGAGCACTTCTCGATATCTAAAGTCCTAAGCCTTTAGGGTTATGATACCTGCTGAGCTATAATCACACAGTTAACACGTGACCAGGCTTTCCACACCGTAGATTTCTTTCACTCCTAGTCTCCGTGTCGCCATGCAAAGGACTGATTTTCTTTTTGATGTTAAAACCTGCCTTGGGGTAGGCCATGCAGAAAGGGGATTTGCTCTTGCGCCTGTCCGGTCAGGGTTCTTTATCATCTAGGAAGGGAGTCCTCGGTTTGCCAGGAAGAGCTGAGTCAGCGTGTGTTGCATGCAGAGCGGTGCGTGAACTCGGGGGACAAACGGAGATTTAAAGTAGTGCATAGACGTGCCGGCCTCGTTGGAGACACTGGGCAAAAACCCAGGAAGAGTTAAGTAGTAAGAACCGTCATCATAGAGACGTCAGAAGGGCAGGCCTTAATTAACTGCCTTTTGAATCATAGAGACCACGCTGCCTTTATTTTCCCCCTGCCTGCCTGCCTGCCTCTGCTCGAGTTGTCTCTGCGTATTTCATATATGTTCTTTGGCATCAATTGTACCCATGCTTCAGGGCCTCCGGAGAGTGCCTCTGAGGCCAGGCACAGAAACGTTCAGCAGAGGGCCTGCTACAGGTTGGCATTGCTTTCTCCGAGGCGCCTTCCAAGTTTTGCGAGAGAACGTGAGTCCCTCCCAGCTCCATCCTACTCCACATCCACCCTGGTAACACTAGTTCCCGTGTTGCAGCCAGTTAGGAGTCGTTGTCTCCAAGCCTGTCTCCTTCAGGAGACTCAGGGATGATATTCATGCCTCTCTCACACTTATCACGTGGCATTGGACCCGGGAGGTACCAGTAAGTGGGGGTTGACTGGACTCTGTACCCTGAGGTCAGGGAAGGAAAGGGTCTGAGGGTTTGAGGGTCCCGAGGCAATGCTCGTGATCTTCAGAAAAAGTCAGAGATCAGAAGTGAAATAGGCAGCATGGGATCTCAGTCTAATGACGTGCCCAGGATGAGAATCACCTTGAGCCGTCAACCAGACACCAGCCTCCTCAGGACCGACACCTCCCTCCGTGCCTTGGCCCCATGCCGTCCGTTTCCAGGCCTTCCCCATCAGTCCGCGGGGACAGCAGGGTTGCCCTGGGAGTCTGTCTGCAGTGCCTGACTGTGTGGTTATAGTGCTGCTACCCTGCACAGATGGACGCAGACAAGGCAAACGTGGAGAGCCCGAGAGGAAGCGTCTGTAATTATAGCTCAGACCTCAAGTGTGCGTGAAGGAGGCAGTCACGCTCGATCTTCGTGGTAGCTTTTGACATTTAGAACTATTCCTAAATGCCACATTTGAGTTCTAGAGAGGGAGAAACTGAGATGTATATCCGAAGGTCCCTTGGGCGCGGTCCACTTGTTATTGGCCATGGTCACTGTGAAGGACATTCCCTGCCCAGATCCAGCGCTAGGGAGTTGAGATATCCGCTGGTATCTAGGGACATCCAGATGCAACAGACCAAGGCATCACGCTCATTCTTCCACACGCTTAAGTAATGCCAGAGCATAGATGGGACCCAGCGTGTCACAAAAATGCCAGCATTCACAGGACTGGCTGTTCCCAGCTTTACTGAATCCCTTTAGCATACAGCGTCAATGGGGGGCGCTGGGGAGAGGGGGAAAGAGCCAGCCTCTGGAGAAAGAGGTAGAAAGTGCTTGTAGAGTCAAGCCGGTCCTAAGTTGAAATCCACCACTTACCGGGTAACCTCAGGCTAATCCCTTCACTTCTCCGAGCCTCAGTTTCCTCGCTCGTGAAATGAAGGTGATGGCGGTACAACTTCCCCGTGCGGTAACACAGATCCAACAGCATGTACGCGACATCCCTGACACACAGGGGGCCGAGCGTTGGCTGATGAGAGAGAACAGCTCAGCACAGAGGTATGTTCTCTGGGCGACCTGACGCAAGAAGGGTCTTGACAGCCACAGCTTCCAGCGTATTTTTTTTCCATTTGGAAGTCTTCTGCCTGATTTGCATGGGCAGTTAAGAGAATGGAGACATTAAAAGCTTTTGTGTAATATCTTGTTTGATGACTTCCTTTCTGGGGTGATGCCTAACGTGTATCAGATGGCTGCTCTTGCCTAATTTCAGCCATTAGATTAGGGAGGGATGAGGTAGTTCGTCCTCGGGGAGAAAAAAGAAATCAATTCACATTGAAGCATTTGTAAGCATGATCAGTAACAGCATCCATGAGTAATGCAGCGGGAGGACGAGAACTCGACCAAGGCAGCGAACTGTGGAGCCGTGACCCGGCCGACAGCCTTCCCTGCCTCCGGGCTCAGCACTGCAGCGGCTCCCACGCCCACACGGGTCACGGTCTGCCACCTGGAAGTGGGTGTTTTCTCCTTACTTAATATCCACCCATCACGACAGGACATTTTCTTCTGAGGGAGAAGTGGCCACTTCTGGTAGGAACGGAGCCTTCTTTCTTCATCAGAGAGGATGTTTGTGATCATTTGCCTGAACGTTGGTGGTGTCAGAGCATATGCACCTACCACGTGGCCAGCGTCAGTCTGGGCTCAAGGGACATGGAGGTGGGGAAGTCACCTCACAAGGCTCCCAATCCAGGGCGGACGTGAGCACACACCCACGCTAGTGTACTGGGTGTGCAAGTGTATGGGCAGTTAAGAGAATGCAGGTCCCTTGTGACTTCAGGTGTATGGGGCCACGGGAGGGTGTGGCCAGGTCTGTCCGAAGAGTAATGGAAGGGCTCCGGTGCGGTGGTGCGGTCTCTGAGTTGACTTTCAGCCTCGTGATTGGGGAGGGGGGCTAAGAAAGGCGCCCTAGGCTGAGAAAGCAGTGCAGTGGGTCAGACAGAACTCCCAGACATAAGGACAGAAACTCAACTCCAACTGGATTTTTCAAGGAAAGAAAACATAGTGGGTGATATAACCGAAAAGTCCAGGGGATTATTCTTCATCAATGCAGCTAGATCCGGGCGTTCCAATAATGTCTCCAGGAATCTCTGTTTCCATCTCTTAACTTTGTTTCTCTTTGCTTTGGCCTCCTCCTTGTGCAGACATCCCCATCTGATGAAAGGAACCCCTCCAGGCTAATATGCTACCAGCTTTGTAAATCAGGTAAAAGAGTGCCTCTTCCCACTCCCCCCACCTCCCGTGGCTCCGGCAGAATCCTAGGATTGACTCTGACTGGTCTGACCAGGGTCATATGGCCTTGCCTAAATTAGACACCCTGGCCGGAGGAATGGGGGTACTCTCATTGGCCACCCGAAGCCAATTCCATCCAAATCCATAGGTTGAGAGTAGGGATCCCCAAAACAAAGAGAGAATCACTATTATTAGAAGAAATGCCAGGCAAGCAGGAAAAAACAGAACAAAACAAAAACCCACAGAGGTACATGAAAGAAGCCAAGGCATGGTGGAAGGAAGTAGGCTTGAGAAAGAGGAATCCCGCATGTCTTCCAGAAATGGAGGCTAAATGGACAGCACTCGCCTCATTTTCTCCCCCACCCATCAAGGTCTTTGTGGTACAGTTACCAGCAGAGCTAGTATCCGACAGCACCTCATACTCAATCCCGACTGTGGTTCCTGGGCATTATAGAGCATGTAAACATAGGGGTGTTGTGGGCAGTTAGCATTATTATCAAAAGCCCGGGTGAAAAATGTGCTTAGCATCCTACGGTGAGGCTGCACTGGCCAACCCTTAGGGCGTCCACTCAGTAAGCATGAGAGTTACCGTGCGGTGTGCTCGGCACTGGGCTGTAGAGCGGAGGGATTAAGGACACAGATTCTGCCGGACCACCTACGTTTGCATCCTGTCTCCACGACGCAAATCCGTCCGGGGGCAAGTGCCACACATCTTTTTCATACCTCAGTTTCGCTGTCTGTGAAACGGGAATAAAAATAGTAAATACCTCGTAGGGTTATTATGAAGATGGAGTTAATACGTGTAAAGCACTTAGTCTAGTGCCTGGCACATAGTATGCACTATATATGCGTTAGCTATAATATGTTCTTTACTCTTGCTATTATTATTCAACTTTATACCAGTCCCGTAAGATATGTCTAATTGTCCTTTCATAGATGGGCAAGTTGAGCCGCAGATAGTTAAGGCTCCATATTTTCCCACCATTTGGTGCTCTTCTGTGTATCAAGCATCCATCCATTCATCCATCATCCATTCATTCACTCAGTCATTCAGTAAACACAGGGTCTACTTCGTGTCAGCCATGGACCAGTCGCAAGGGATCCACTGACTGAATTCTCTTGGTCCTATCAGAAATTCTGATCATCGGTTTTACATGTGTTTGATTTTTAAAAATGGGAAAACGATGAATGATTCATTAATGAATATACCTTGTGTGAGAAACAACATATTCTAAAATATAGGGTCATTGTGGGGGTTATTAACAGGATTTCAGGAGTGAAGACTTTGACAACCACTAACAAATATTTGCTGAGCAAATGAATCGGGCTCGACACTCTCCATTTTGTCCACTTCCTTCCCGTGGACACCTCCAGAGAGGTGGGGGCGACTGGACCATATGCCGGCGAGATCGTGGCAGGGCTGGAACTAGGACCCAGGCCTGCCAGCCACTCTGTCACCTTAAGATAATGGGCAGGGCACGAATCAAACTCACCCGGGTGCCTGGGTGGGCACCTTCCCTCCCCTATGTTGTTCAAGAGAATTTGATTTTCACTTTGATTTCATCAAGATAGTCCAGAAATCTGGCGAGTCACAGTAACTAACACAGAGCTAGCTCATTGCAAATGTCCAACAGATGTTGGCTGGAAGCGGTGATTAAGTCCCTCTAAGTTTCTTGGAGTATGACCCTGATTTCTGAGTTGCCCCCAAGAAATCTCAAAACGAGAGGAGAAAGAAAGGGGAACTAACTGGTCTTGGGAATCTGCTGTCTGCTGTGTGCGAAGTTTGGCGGCTGCTGTGGAAAGAGGGGGCAGGGCAGAGAAGTAGAGTTAACAGGCCTGGGTTTGAACCCTGCCTCTGCCATTGTGATCTGGGACCCCTCTTACTAGTTGTGTTATTCTGAACAAGCGTCCTAACTTCTCAGAGCCTCTGTTATCTCAGAGCTGGGAAGGGGATACGAATAAACACTTTATATGGCCGCTTTTAGGATAAAATAGGATCATGCATGGAAAGAACTTAGCACAGTCCCCAGCACATAATAATCTCTCAGTAAACAATGGACATTAGGATTGTAGGCCTAGCCAATAAATATCTATATTAGACGCACAATAAAGTAGCACATGTTTTAGGCATTGAGAATACAAGGCCCACTGTCTAGTAGGAAATTCACTATTCTCTCATTCAGTTTTCACTCCGCAAGTAGGTATAATTACCTCTGTTTTATACATGTTCTCATAGAGGCTAAGTGACTCGTTTAGGTCACCCAGCTAGTGAGTGGCAGAGCCAGGATTCAAACCCATGTCAGCTGGACTCTGAAGTGCTTGTCCTCTCCAGGACACTAAGGCAGTTTGGCCTTTCTATTGTATTTTTTCCAGAAAACAAAAGAAGCAGCCAGGCAAGTCTACTTCTTCCATTTCCTTATTTAAAAAAGACCAAGAAAATGTAGTACGACATTAGGGCGTGGGTGGCATTCCTGGGGATGTGCTTCCAAATCCACATTTGCTTCAGATTCATCAAGATGCCAGGCTTGGAGATCTACAGCCCATCAGCAGTGTCCTTGAGCCTCTGCAATGCGTCCCATATCGTCAAGAGATAGGCTCCTTAGGGGCCCTGGGTTGTATCAATCAGACAGACCAGTGATCGCCTTGGTTATGAACATAACTGTTGGATTAAGGTTCTATGCTGGGTGCATTATTTGTTTTTGCGAACCTGAGCTGGGCTGATTGGATTTCTCTTTCATTCTTTTTTAACGTAAGTAGATTCTGAAATTGGAAAAATAAAATATTCCACGGCTGAGAGAGAAGAATTAGCTTGGGGAATGAGCCCAGGTGGTGCCCACAGACTGTACACTTTTTGCATTGAAATAAAGTTAGCACCGGCTACACCCTTGCCGTAGGAACTTGCGCTATAAGCCGGACGTGCGGCAAGCGAAGGGGCGAGAGCCAGGGGTCAGTCATCTCGGGAGGGCATTGACAAGGAGCATAGCACTTAAGAAGGCATTCTCAGGTAGGAATAATAGGACTAATGCCACTTACGGAGCACCTGCTGTGCTGGGTGGATGGCAGGGTGAAGTGTGGAAAGTATGCCAGAGTCACCAGGAGCATGGGTGAAGTTAGACTTGAACTCCAGTTTTGGCGTTGAGGAGCCGCGGTGCACGAGCAAATTCTTTGAGCTTCAGTTTCCTCATCTGTAAAGCAGAGATAGTAATAGCTAGCATTTAGCAACTACCTGCTACGTGCCGGGCGTGCCTTAGCACTTTCACTTTGCCTCAGTCCTCCCAGCCACCCCACGAGAGTTATCTGTGTATTCGAAGTCAAGAAAGGGGCGCACAAGAAGAGCCAGGTGTCTTGTGCAAGGCCACACAGTTAGGAGGTGGCAGGGCCAGGAGTCAAACCCAGGCTGTCTGGCTCTAGAGCCCGCATGCCAAACACACTGCATTGGGCTCTGCTTACACCTCAGAAGACTCTTGGGAAGAGAAAATGGGGAAAGTGTATTAAACATGCTTAGCTTAGTATCTAGTAGCCTGTAGGCCTTCAATACTTTGAGGCCATCGTTAGTACTATTATTCTTTATGAAAAAAATTTATAACTTTTTAAATGTTTATTCATTTTTCGAGAGAGAGAGAGAGAGAGAGAGAGAGAGAGTGCATGCACATGAGTGGGGCAGGGGCAGCGAGAGAGGGAGACAGAATCTGAAGCAGGCTCCAGGCTCTGAGCTGTCAGCACAGAGCCCGACGCGGATTTTGAATTTGTGAACTGCCGAGATCATGACTGAGCTGAAGTCAGACGTCCAACTGACTGAGCCACCCAGGTGCCCCTGTACTATTATTACATTTCGGTGGCCTGGGGATTGGGCTGGACACTTTGCAGAGGACTTTAGGAGGACAAATTCCTTTTATCTGTTTCTGTTATGTCTTGGTTTATGGACATTGATGGATGAAATACCTGCCTAAGATCTCCCGAGCTTGTATCAAAAGGAAAACCCACATGTGATCACGTCATAAATGTTGAAAAGCATCTCTGTGATCTGTATAATTAGTTGGATGACTTTCTCCCTTTTCCCTGAGGAGGGGGCCTTTTAATCGCCTGAGGGAGAAGGTAAAGATGGCTTGGGCAGGGCCCACCAAGCTTCCTGTGCCTTGCTGGGGTTGGGTGGGTTCTCTTTGGTTGAGGGACAAAGCATTTGCATGTAGTTTCTAGAGACTGCGGAGGGTACTGGGCTTGGAGTCTCTGTGTAGGGGCAGGCCGCCTGGGCAAGCCGCAAAACCTTGAAGAGCCTCAGTTTCCTCATGAATAAAAGGATAGTAACACTTGCCTCTTAGGGTTGTTACTACGGTGTGTTATCAAACATGAAAACATTTTGTGGTCCCCAAAACACCTCTTCCGTACAGTTATTGATATGATTGTTGTCTAGTCATAACAAAAATACATTAGATGTGTGTGCGGTTAATAAAGCTCCCGAAACACACAGCTTAAGTACGCCCCAATTTATTTTTTCTTGTTCTTCCGCCTCTAGGGGGCGTCAAGAGCAGAAAGAGCTGAGCTCTGTGCCGGGATCCTGGCTTTTATCCTTCCCCTAGAGGGCAGGTTTCTTGTTTTGTTTGTTGTCCCATTTTGGAGTTAAGAAGTCACCTTCAGTAAAGTCGGCCCAAATGCTAGGGCCCGAGATACCCCATTGTTGAAAAAAATTTTGAGAAAGTTCATACACAAAGACAGGAGCGGACTTATGAGGCTCAGGGGTTTTTTTGTCTGTAAAGTTGGGAAATTAAGACCTCCCTTCCAGTATTACTCTGGAGATAAAATAAGGAAACAGGCTTGCTTGTCGTCACATGTCAATAAATATTTCTCCCCCCCCTCCCCACTGGCCCCAGCAACCTCTTGGTGCCCAGATATCAAAGATAGGGGCTGTGTTTATTTTTATTCAACCCGTAGGGACAGATGAACTTAATAGCCTTTACAGGGAAGACAGCTGAAGGTATAGGAAAGACCAAGCAGGGATAAGATCTCTGCTCCTGAAGACTCTAAAGCCAATGGGGAATGTAATTAGACGTAATTCTATGTGAGCGAATTAATAGTTAACCTCAGTTGAGTCTGTCTGCTTGCCCGTCACTCTGCTAAAGACCATAGGCACCATGTCCTTAAATCCCCGAAACAACACTAAGCAGTACGTGGTGCTCTTATCCCCACGTTACAGATGAAGAAATCAAGGCTTCCTGGAAACCACAGAGCTACTAAGTGGCTGAGCCTGGTTTCAAGCTCAGCTCTGTCTGACTTAGCGCCCGGCTTCCTGGCCACCGTGTTGTTTGAATGGAATTCGTGACATGAAATTGGGATCCAAACGAGATTTGTAGTGTGGCCAGTGTGTAGGTGGGGGTGGGGGGGATCTGAACACAAAGCGGCTTGAGCCTGAGAGCCATGGCACTTGACCACGCCATTAGGTTCCGTGGGTTCTAGCAGCCTCTTGCTTCCATCTAGCATGTCTGTATTTCTTACAAGACAAAATAGTTCCTTCAAAATTACTGTTGCATGTAAAATGCGGGGAGGCACATGAACAGGGTTAATGAGAACTCACCTCTCCCCGTGGCCTTATTCTGCCTCCTGCAGGGCCGTGCGCGCTGTGGGGGGGGTGGGGCAGAATTAGGAAAACCACCAGATAAACTGCCCTGACCTTCAGTGCTGACATCAGTTTCAACAAAGCGGGCCATTCCCTGTGGGAGCTCTGAGATCCACTGTCGTGATTGCCTTGTCATGGCATCTTCAACTGTTGATTAAAATATAAAGAGTTTGTATCCGCCTCGGTGATACAGCCACCTCTGTCTTTCCTGTGCAGTCTGGAGAACATCAGGTCAAGTTTAAAGAGGGAGATCAGAGTGCCCAAATTACACCATGCCTCTTGAGAATCAGTGGGAGCGCCTAGGTGAAAGACGCTGGAGAGAGAAGTTATCAGCTCCTAGCCTCACAGCCCCCGACGTGTTAAGATAAGACCCTTGCCGAAGCCTAGAGTAGCAGAGACATGTGCAAACAAAACATGGTAACTCAGAGTGAGCTCTGAGGGCTACAAGAGGTGCCTTGAGCCCAAACTGGGGGTGAAGGTGGTGGTCAGAGAAGGCTTCCTGGAGAAAGTAGCTCCAAATCTGAGTTAAGCAGGTGAAGGAACAAAGAAAGCCATCCGTGCCTAAGGAACAGCATGTGCAAAGCCATGGATATGGGATAAGCAGGGAGCAGTTGCATGAGTGGTTTATAATCAGCTCGTTAACCTTAGCGCTTTTTTAAAGAGGGGAATGGAGAGCTGTGGGTGCTTCCGCCGAGTGGCGAGTTCAGGCCAGATGGTGAGGGGTCTTGTCCTGTGGGCAGTGAGGAGCCACTGATGCCTTATCATGAGGGAGTGACGAGATTGTTTTCTTTCAGGGAGCTCACTCCTGCCAGCGGATGGCAAATGAATTGAAGGTGGGAGAGCCTGTGGGGTGGGACACCAGTGTTGGCCGTGGCCCCAGCCTCGGTGTCCACTTATGAGACCTGAGCTGGGGTAGTAACAGTGGGAGCGGTGAGGACCTGGCCAGAGAAGGAGGAGGCGGTGGTGATTCCCCGAGGTCTGCTTTGGTGGATGGGGTGGGCAGTTCTGGCAGCTGGTGGTGGTGAAATCAGGAGCTTAAGAGAGAGGGTAGAATTGGGGGCTAAGGAGCAGGGAGGCATTAAGGTTTAGCTCTGTATGTATTTCATTTGAGCCACAGAGGCTTGAAGTGCAGGGAAAAGGTTGAGGCTCTTTAAGCTCTGCTTTATCGGGGTGCCTGGGTGGTTCAGTCAGTTGAGCATCTGACTTCGGCTCAGGTCATGAGCTCACGGTTTGTGAGTTCGAGCCCCGCATTGGGCGCTGTGCTGACAGCTCAGAGCCTGGAGCCTGCTTCGGATTCTGTGTGTGTGTCTTTCTCTCTGCCCCTCCCCTGCTCACATTCGGTCTCTCTCTCTCTCTCTCTCAAAATAAATAATAAAAACATTTTAAAAATTAAAAAAAAAAAAAAAAAAGCTGCTGCCTTAGTAACAGGGAGCTCCCTGTCTGGGGAGGCAGCCCATTGCAGAGCTTGGCAGGGAGAAGGGTTCCCTTAAGTTGACTGCTGGTGGCTCTCAGTAACTTTTGGCCTTTGTCCCGATTCTTCCTCCTAAAGCCTCGTGGAGTATGTCTGCTCCTTCTTCCACCCGTTAGCCATCTGGAGCAGCAGTAGCGTTCTAAACATTATCATCTTTCCAGGAAGCCCTCTGAAAGGGGCAAGGGAAGCCACAAGGAATCATGCCATCAAAGGCTGCACGGGGGCTCAGGAGATCGCCTATAAAAGACAAGTTGAGGCCCAGAGAGAGGAAGGGACTTGCCCAAAGTCACAGAATGAGTTAATGGCAAAGCTGGGAACAGTTCTTTAACCTAGGATTCTCCATAATGCCGCATAATCATGCGGCTAATTTCCTAGCTGTGGATTGCGACAAGACTTGGACAGCTTCTCATAAGGCATTTGGTGTGTTTCCCGGGACTCCTGGACACACGCTTTCTTTAAGCCCTTTCCCCTAACCCGTCTCCCTTTCAGGCTAACCGCATTAGTTGGTTGTCTACACGCACGGGAACACAGTTTCTAAACCCATCACCATCCAAGGAAGCCAGGGAAAACATGACCTGCGGAGACCTCCGGGGAGGATCAGCCTCTGTCATACTGGGATGACCCTCCATCCAGGCTCCCTCCTCGGGACCCCCTCCAGCTGAGCATGACCGCCACCTCCCTCTTCCCTGGTGCTTTACCTCTATGACTGCAACCTGCTGCATTTCCCTGGGCCCCTCCTCCGCTCCAGCACACCTCAGACTCCCCTGCGTGCATCCACTCGCTCCTATCTTACCTATAAAATATGGTTTCTTATTGATTTGGGACTTGACCTAACAGTTTGTGGGTCAGACCATTTTTGAAAAGGGTAAGAAGGTGACAGTAGAAGGCCAGAAAACCTACTTGACAACCAGAAAGTTTTCCCGGGACAGATTCTGCCCTGAGGTGGACACAGCTGTAAGTTGGGGGAAAGCCATCTACCCAGAAAAAATCTCCCCCGTGGCTGCAAGTGGCCTTTTCCAACCAGCCTGTTCCAGTTTCACAGGCGGGGGCTTTCATCCCTCTCCGTGTGTCTGGGATCAAGCACAAGGCCCAGAGAGAGTGACCTTTGCAAAAGGAATGGAAAGCAGGGAAGCCAGAGGAGAGGGCATGAGGAAAGATGCACTCTGTTTCTCTTTCTTCCATCTTCCTGCCTTCTTTGGTGCCTAATCACACAGCACAGCCCAGTACCTAGCTTGCCTCGCACGACAACGTTTGCAAGTAGCTGCTCATTAACAAATGCCCCAGGCTCATCTGCCAAGAATAATACCGCCTTGATTTTAGAAAGAGAAGGGACTCCCACCTCAGCTTCCTCCCGTTTGTCAGTTGGGGAAACTGGAGTTCAGACAGGCGAAGTGCCTTGCCCAAGGTCACCCAGCAGTTGGGGGCTGGTAGGGACAAGCACAGGGATGAAGTTCGTTCGGGCCGGTGTAGTTGGGAGACAATTCTTCCAGGGTCAGTGGCGGCCCAGCCAAGGTGTTCATACACACACTTAGAAAGATAGGTCCTGATACTATGGGCTTCGTGCGTCTGTAAATGACCATGACCCTGGGAATAGAGAGCACTGTTGATGATACCTCCGCCTGACAGACACAGTGACGCTCTCCTCGACGGTCTAGTCAAAGGCAGCAGGGCGGCCCTCACCCCCACTCACACTCAGGAGAACTTTCACTGCCGGATGAGGAATTCCATGTGCATTTTAATGAAGCCTGGCGATTCTGGCTCACTCCTGTGACGACTCTAACGTTTGGCTTTAAAAGGCCAGAAGTCGAGGTGAGCTCTCTAAGTATCCTCAGTGCTCCCCTCGGCTCCAGGCTTCCAGGGGTACCCTCAGCTCTTGCAGGTGGGATCTAGCCTCTCCCTCTGCTCCCTTTTGCCGGGTCTCTCAGCCTGCGGGCCTTTGCTCGTGCCAGCCTCCCTGCCTCGAATGCCCCACCCCCCACTTTATACACCTCCACCCTGTCTCTCCTTACATGTCCAGTTCAAGTTCTTTTTCTTTCTGGAAGCTTCCCCTGCAGAGGATGGGGAGAGGGCGTCACCACATCCCTCTCTTCCCATCTTCCAGTGCCCTGTCGTGCTAACACTTAGCCACGCGTCTGTGGGAGCCCAGGTGACGCAGGCCTGTGTCGGGAGAAGGGCAGAGAGTGGTCTCAGACAGGATGCGACTGGAGCAGGCAAGCAGAGAATAGCGTCTTGTAGCGAGGACTACACTGAGTGCTGACTGTGCCACACACCCCTCAGGATCACCGGGTCGCCTGCCCCGCACGCGCCAGCTTTCCGGGCCCCTCCCACCAAATCCCAGCTGTGTTCCCAGTCGTCGTCACAACCTGAAAACACTCCCTTCCAGAGACTGCCGGTGGAAAACCACCACCACACACCGTGAGGCTCGCGCTCCAGTTCTATACTGTCTCCTCGTCACCGCATCTCAACACAAAGCACTTTATTTTTTTTTTAAGTTTATTTATTTATTATGAGAGAGAGGGGGGATGGAGAGAGAGGGCAAGCAGGGGAGGGGCAGAGAGAGAGGGAGAGACAGAGAATCCCAAGCAGGCTCTGCACTGTCAGCGCAGAGCCCGAGGCGGGGCTTGAACTCAAGAACCGTGAGATCACGACCTGAGCCGAAGTCAGACAGTTAACCGACTGAGTCATCCAGGCACCTCTCGACACAAAGCACCTTAATAGTCTGAGTGTCCACCCATAGTTCTGCCCTGGCTGAATGAACGAGGAGCAGAAAGGGCCCCCTCGTGACCTCAGGGTACCCTTTGTTACCCCGCATCAAGAAAACCAGAAGGGAAGCCCTGGGAAGGCTCCTGCCCTCTGTCTCGGCCTCCGTGGCCCCTCCCCGCCACGAGTCCATGTGGGTTCAGGCCATGTACCATTTCAAATCGCTGCACATTGGCCATGACATAGAAAGAGCAGCACAGCAGTGGAAGAGAACAGAAAGCATCTGTTCAGGGAGGGAATGAACGGGCGGAGAAACGTCGCAAAAAATTCAGCCTCTAGCCTCGTGCTCAACCCGGCAGTTTCATCTGGGGCTTCACAGTCCGTGTCCCTTCTGGGCTAAGGTAATGACGATACTGGCGATCGTTGTCTCCGACTCTTACATAGGATCCCATAGCTTGCGAGGTGCCTTCCTATGCATTTGACAAGCGAAGAAACTAAAACGCAGGCTAAATAAATTGTCTGAGATTTATACAGCTTGAAGGAGGCAGAGCCGAGCCTGGAAGTCAGGCCATCAGACTCCGGCTGCCGACTGTGGTGACAAAGAGCTTTCTGGCCTCTGTAAATTGGTCGTGTAGGCCAAGGTTCATTAGCGGAGCTCTCAGCACGGCTACATCACCGTCCCGAGTTAGCGGTGCTCGATGGCATTTTAATGGGAGCCAAATAACTCTTCCTGTTGGCATTCGCAGGCAGCTGGAGTTTCTGTGTTTTATGGTAATTAAAGACCGTCATCTTTCATATCTGACAATCTGCAGGACCCGATGAGCGAGTGCAGTTCACGCCAGGTCGTCGTTAACTCCGGAGCAAGGAGACCTCGGGGCTCCTGTCGGCCGGAGAGCGGGCACCCGGCCCGGCACCCTTTCCCAGAGCCACAGCTGGCCTTAGCTCGCAGGGCTGTTGACATATTCGAATTCCTTGCCTGAGCCAAAGCCCTGGAAGTTCATGCCTTTTTCTCATGAGTGCGCTCTTATGAAAGAATAATGGGCCTCTCTGGCAGGCAGGCATCCTGCAGTCAGCCTGGGCCCTGCTGGTGGTCTGTCCCCACCTGGCTCAGTCCTCCACCTGGCTACCAGTCACCTTCCTCAAACACTAGGGACCATGGCACTCCCTTGCTTAAAGCCCATTGGGGCACCCTCTCACCCTCCCAGTGAAGGCCAAGTTCTTTCACGGGGCACCTGTAGGCAACCACCCCCGGGCTCGCCTTCAGAGTCTCCTCCTCGCCTGTGGCCACCGCCCCTCCCAGCCGTCACACTGCTTATCCAAGCACCCCAGCGGGCCTCGCTGCCTCTCTCTCGGGCCTCTGAACCCCTCACACCTGCCCCTTCGACACACATCGTTTCTCCTGCAGCCCCCACCAACCCCAGCGTCCATCTGGCAGCCGTCTCTGTGCTCCGTGGAGCTCCGGGGATGCTGTGGTCAAGCCGCTGCTTGAGGAGGGGCTCACTCTGTGACAGGCACTGACTGACATGAGCACTTACCCGAGTCAACTCACGGAATATGTATACAGGAGAGCCTTTCACAGCAGGGGCCCTGGAGCCACCCTGCCCAGGTCCAAATGGCGGCTCCATCCCTCCGGGGTTTTGGAATCTTAGGCAAACCGCTCAGCTGTTCTGTGCCTTAGTTTCCTCCTCTACCAAATGGGGAGTAATAACAGTACCTTCTTTACAGGGGCATCGTAAGGATTAAGTAAGTCAAACATACACCCAGTCACGTAGAAAGTGCTCAATAAATGTTAACTACTGCAATTTCATCATGATGGCCATTTTGTGTAGTATCGGGTGTCTGTTTTTTCACTAGACTGGGAGCAGCTCAAAGTCAGAGACCATATCTGTTTCATCTCTGGATCTCCTTATATTCTGTCGACGGTGGCCCTTCTTCCTTCTCTTCCTCTTCCTTTTATTACTGTCACTATTATATACTCATTTTACAGATGAGGGACTAGAAGCTCAGCGAAGTTAAGTGACTTGCCCTAAGCTTGTCAGAGACAGAGTCCAGGCAGAGCCTGCATCTGGAAGACGCCTGATCTCTGCTCTTACCCATTTCTTCAGCAAGCCTGCAGACACCGGCTGTTTGCTAAGGCTGGGGCTCATCTTCATCTTAAAACTCCTGGGGCATGTGGGTGACTCAGTTGGTTAAGCATCTGACTTTGGCTCAGGTCATGATCTCATGGTTCGTGAGTTCAAGCCCCGCGATGGGCTCTGTGCTGTCAGTGCAGAGCCCACTTTGGATCTCCTGTCCCCTTCTCTCTCTGCCCCTCCCCTGCTCACATGTGCTCTTTCTCTCTCTCAAAAATAAATAAACATTAAAAAACAACAACAAAAATACTCCCTGGAAAACCAGGCTTGCAAAACTCAGATAAGCAAGTGGCCTTTACTAACAGAGGTGTGCAGGATAACAGTCTCTGCACACAGCGGAGGGCTCTTTAGTGTTGCTGATTGACTTGAACCTGAAGGGCCCTCTGCTTAGGGCAAGGAGGTACCTTACTGTATACCCGAACCCAGGACAAAGCGGCACCTTGATTTGTTCCGACATGCTTATCTAGTGCAGAAAGGGGCCCTTTGAAGACACGGAGACCCCACACGTCTGATTTTGCTTTGAGGGTCCGGCTGCAGCCATTCTAATCACTTCCCATCTGCGTGTTAAGCCACACGTACCCTCCTTGGACCAGGGCTCCTGGAAGCCAGGGGGCGGTCCAGGATAGGATTCAGCTGCAATAATGGTGTACCACATTTCTGATTATGTTCTTGAGGTTTTTCTTTCGAGGTTTCTTGCTTTGGAACCCCTGTTATAAGTGCTGGATGGTGACTATCATGGGGATGACACAGCACTTTACAGTTGATTTATTCAGCATGCCTTCACGGTAGCTGTGGAATTAATAGTACCGTGGTTTTTCATTACTGTATTCCAGGCACTTTGCTAAGCACCCTACCTACATTATCTCTTTTACTTCTCATAACAACCCTATAAGGTGGGTGGTATCTCCAGGTAATGATAAGAAAACTGAACCTCAGAGAAATTAAGGCACATGATCCAGGTCACACAGCTTATAAGTAGCAAAGCCAAAACTTGAACCCAGGGCATTTTGACCTCAAAGCGTAGTCTCCTCCTAATACCTCCTGTTTGGAAGAGCACTCTGAAGGAGCCTCGTGATGTCTCAGTTCAGCGAGGCGCTCTCGGAGGCTTCAATGTTCAGGATTTTCATGGTATGTAAAATGGAAAAAAAAAAAAAAGCGTCTGAGGTGTTGGAGGGAACCAGCAACTGCAAATATATCTGAGAACTTGTAGGAAGCAAAAATACTCCCTGGAAAACCAGGCTTGCAAAACTCAGATAAGCAAGTGGCCTTTACTAACAGAGGTGTGCAGGATAACAGTAAAAATGACTCATATCTGGGCTTGATTTAGAGATATACTTGGAAGCTCTATCTGCGAAAAGAGGGTGTAAATTGGAATTTACAGCACAGCTTTGCAAATACAGCAACGCTTACTCCCAGGTAGCCCGAGAGAAGCCATCGCTGGTGCGAGCAAGGAGTCCACCTGGCGAATTCGCCGTTCTCTCCCCCACGTTCAGTAAATATTGACTAGGGATGTGGAGATAAATGGTGCGTGGGCCCTTCCCTCTGGAAGCAGCGGAAGCCCACGTACTCGGCACTTGAGCAAGGGCCATTGCTTTCCATCCTCCAGAAAGCAGTGACGTAGGAACGTGTGCACTCTTTCACGGGCCAGGGGTCGGGGAGGTAAAGTGAGTTACTGGAGGCCACGAGCCAGTTTGTAGAAGCCAGCAGAGGGGCGTCTCTTGGGCCATCTCTGTCTTGTCCATCGTTGCATCCCCAACACCCGCTGTGCAGGATGGGGCACAGAACAGGCACCCAGTAAATGTTGAATGAATGAACTGGGTCCAAGTTTCTCTCTCAAGATGGGATATTAGAGAGGGGACAGGGGAGAAAAGAAAGACCCCCTCTGCCTGTTCCCTCGATCCTCCCTCCTGGCCTTAGGAGCAGAAAGGAGACTCCATTCAGATCAGAGGAGACAATGGCTCCTTAGGAAGGTCATGTCTCTTTTTGGGGGTTGTGAGTGATCTTCCACGGATAAGTCCCGAAACACAGATCTTCTCCCTGGGAACCCGGGACACCTCAAAGTCCCCTTTCCTAGAGGTCTCAGAATGGAAGGGATAAGGGAAGGGCAACAAAGAGCCCAGCTGAAGCATCTGGAACTCTGGCTTCAGGTAAGTCAGTAAAGGGCCACATAGGCCCACGGTGTAGACAGCCCGCGGTGATCTGCTGTGATTTTTGCATGCGAATGTCCTCCACACTAGGTTTATCCTCTTGAATAGACTTCCCAAGCCGCTCATAAGAGCCATTTACTCAATAAACCTATACTGAGCACCTGGTCGGTTGTAGGGCCTGGGGTCACCAGCACAGATGGGGTAGAGATTTCTATACCTACCAAGAGGCAAGAGAGGGACAGCAGTTATCCCAGCTTTAAGGGAAAAGGAAATGGTGCATGGCCCAGGTTGCCTGCTGTTAGCATTCAGTCGAGGGAAAAAGAACTGTGGGGTAGATCGAGGAAGACTTTCCGGAGGCGGTGGCAATTGAGCTGAGCTTCAAAAAATAGAATTTGGAAGCAGATATTCCTTATCCTCATAGGAGAATTTCCTTCTAGAAGTTAGTTTTTTAGATCTATGACTAGTGGTCTTATACTTTAAAATCTCATTATTTCAGGACTCTTCGTAGTGCTTCTAAAAGTCTTATCAAGCCAGAGCCTGGCATCCTCACTGAGTCACAAAGCAGCCATCTGTAGGCACGCAGGCCAGCCTGCTCGAACCCGGACCTCAGATGCTTACTGTTTGAACTGAGGGGTTTTATTCTGCCTTCGGCCATCGACTAAGACAGTCAAGCTGGTGTCTGTGTTTTATGCAAAGGCATTGTGGTTTGGTAGACAGAATTCAGGCTTTGGATTAATAAGGACCCCTTTAGTGGGACGCCTGGGTGACCCAGATGGTTGAGTGTTGACTCTTGCTATCAGCTTGGGTCATGATCCCAGGGTCGTGGGATCAAGCCCTGTGTTGGGCTCTACACTGAACATGGGGCATGCTTGAGATTCTCCCACTCTCTCCCTCTGCCCCTCTCCCCAGACTGTGCTGTCTCTTTCTTAAATAAAAACAAAAGGGGACACGTGGGCGGCTCAGCCAGTTGAGTGTCCAACTTTGGCTCAGCTCATGAGCTCATAGTTCGTGAGTTCAAGTCCTACATCAGGCTCACTGCTGTCAGTGTGGAACCCACTTGGGATCTTCTGTCTCCCTTCTCTCTCTGCGCCTCGCCCACTCATGCTCGCTCTCTCTCAAAACTAAAAACATCTTTAAAAAATAAAAAAAGTCATCAGTAAAATAAAGGACCCCTTAGGAGTTTTGCCGACCTCAGCTTCCTTATCTATAAAATGGGAACGATAATAATTCTACCCTCTGGGGGTTGCTGTGGGCATTAGAAAACATAAGGCTATAAAGCACACATAGTTAAGCGCCGGTGGTAGCAACTATCAATATCCATTAGGTAGAAATGCCACAAGGAGGTTGACTCCTGGTGGGGCCCTGGAAGAGGGCTGGGTCACCCTCTCTGCCGGCCTCCCGATAAGCATTGGACAGCAGTGGTCCAATCCCTCTCACTGCTTCAGAGCCCTGGACTGTAGCCAGCAGCCTGAAAGGCCAAGGGTGGGGGGGCGCTCAGCCAGCCCAGGAGGGTGCTTCTGCTGCTGGCTTCTGTCCCAGGTTCCAAATGTCTCTGTTAAAGTGATGCCTGAGGAGGCTGGACAAAGCAAGCGCCCCTGCTATTCTCGCCTCCTCCCCGGTCCCGGGCTGTCTGCTCTCTGCCTGTTTTGCCGCCCATGCTTTCCCTTCCCATGAAGGGACATTCCTGCTGGCACCGCATGGCACATCTTCAGAGCGTACCGTTCACATTCCTGGGGACCGTCCTCATCGGAATGAGGTTCCAGCCACTAGATTGCCGCAGCCGACGTCTTGGCCTCTGGGGGAAAGGTGTGGCAGGAGTGAAGGGTAGAGGGAGGAAGATGATGAGAGGTCGGGCTGGATTCTGAAGAGTGGGCGGGTCACACTCTGAAGGGCTTGCTAGACCCTGTGTGGGCTTTATCCTGAAATCTATGTTTCACCTATAAATCTGGTGATAATAAGACTTATTGTTCTGAGTAGTTGAGAGGAGTAAATAAAATATGTATCTTAATTCCCTTGATGGTAAAGTGGGGATAAAAAGAGTACCTGCTCTGCAGTGGGAATTTGGGTCATGAGGGTCAGCTGAATTTAAACACACAGAGGGCTCAGAATGGTGCCTGGCACCTAGTAAGTGCTCAATAAATGTCAATGGTAGTTTTTAATAACCCCCAGGTGGTTTTTAATTCAGCTCATTCCCTTTACTCAAAACCCATCCCTCCCCCAGACTATCACTGACCACTTTGCCTAAAATTTCGTCACCACCCCCACAGACCCAGGCCATAGGCCCTTTCCTGGCCTTCTGTGTTCTCACATTTATCACCACCTTAGTAAACTATGTATTTTCCTTTTTTGTTTCATTTTCTATGTACCATTATATATAATTAGTGTTTCTCAACTTTTAGCATCCATTGGAATCAACTGGAGAGTTTGGGAAATCAGATTGCTGGGGCCCACCTAAGGGCTAATGATCAATAAGTCTGGGCCAGGGCTCCAGAATTTTCTCTTCTAGCAAATTCCCAGGTGACGTCGGAGCTGCTGGTCCCGCACCACCCTTGAAAAACACCACCCACAAAGTATTAAAGAAACCGTGTGAAGTGGGTGACGTCAGAGGCTTTTTTTTTTTTAATCTTGTTTATACTCTCTTTCTTTTCGAATTTAAGCTCCACGGGGACAGGGATTTTGTCTTGTTTTGTTCGTCGAGGTACCACTAGCACCGAAAATAGTAGGTGCTCAATAAGTACGGGTCCAGCAGCCATCTCCCCACCGCATGGACACGCCTGACCCGCCGCGCCCGTCTGCTCCCGCGTGGGCCTCCTCGGGCGCAGGTGGCTCGGCGCCCCGCTGACCGCGCGTGTTTGTGCCCTAGATCACCCGGGCGGCCTGCAGAACCACCCGCGGCTCCGGACGCCGCCGCCGCCGCTCGCGCACGCCCACACGCCCAACCAGCACCACGCGGCCTCCATCAACTCCCTGAACCGGGGCAACTTCACTCCGCGGAGCAACCCCAGCCCGGCCCCCACGGACCACTCGCTCTCCGGAGAGCCCCCCGCCGGCGGCGCCCAGGAGCCGGCCCACGCCCAGGACAACTGGCTACTCAACAGCAACATCCCCCTGGAGACCAGGTGCGGGCTGGCGGGCGGGCGGACTGGCGGACGGGGCTGAGCCTCGCGGGCGGTGGGGCCCTTCTGAGCGCCCCCCGCCGTGGCCCCGGACGCTGGGGTCCCGGCGTAGCTCACGGAGGCGGCTCTCTGGCCGCCCTGGAGAAGGGGAGCAGGGCGGCGGGATGGGCGCGGGGCAGGGAGAGCAGGCGCTTGCGAATCCAACAGCCCCGAGGTCCAGGGCTGGCCTGCCGCGACAAAGGTATGAGCCCCTCTGTGCCCTCTTTCCTGGTCTACGCGGTGGGGGTGCTGCCGGCTGGTGGGGGGGGGGGGCTGTTGTAAAAGTAGATGAGAGCTGAGTGTGTCACGGGGGCAGAGAGCAGGCTCCTGGTCGGCTTTAATTGGGGCCCACATCCCCACCTTTCCCTGCTGTGATTGGGGCACCCTGCGCCTGCCCTGGGGCCTGCCTGGCCTGTGTCGAGTGCTCAGGGAATGCTCTCTCTCCTTTCTCCTCTCTCCCCTCTCCTCCCCTCCCCTCCCGGGGACTTCCCACCGCACCCCAGACCCTGTAGTCCCTAACACTGATCCGCCATCAACTTTTGGTTACAAGACCTTTCAGTACTTGAAATATGATGTAATCTTCACAGCTTTAGGAAGGCCTTAGTGTGATTCCTGATCCCGTTTGGGAGTTTGGAAGCCGAGAATCAGAGTCCGCGACTAGGTCAAGTCACACAGACCGTGGATGTGTGGCTAAGATGTGACCCAGGATGCCTGACCCAGGGCGCTGTGCTGTTTCCCTACACCACAGCCGCCTTCTCCTGGGCTCCCCTGGCCTGGACCCCCCCCCCCCACCCCGCGCTGCCTTCTTCCACCTTTGCAGGGCGCTCCCATCAGCCCACCGACTTCAGTCAGCCTCAGTTCTGTAGCTGCCCCCCTTCCCTCTGGTTAGCCACTATTTTCCCAAAATGGAAATGAGCTTTCTTTTTTTTTTTTTTTCCCTTTTAAGATTATACAGGCATACAAACTCACTGGAGAAAATGCAGAAAGATATAAAGGCAAAAATTAGATTTACCCATAATCCAGAAGGAAAGCAAAAATAAGATTAAAAACAGACAAACCATATGACACTCTTAAATACAGAGAATAAGCTGAGGTGGACTGACAGGGTGCTGGGTGGGGGGATGGGCTAAATGGGTGATGGGCATTAAGGAGGACCCTTGTTGGGATGAGCACTGGGTGTTATATGTAAGTGATGAGTCACTAAATCTTATTCCTGAAATCTTTACCACTATATATTAACTATATTAAATTTATATTAAAAAAATAATTTAAAAAAAGATTTACCATAAAATCTTACCACTCTGTTGACTTTGGAAGACATGGACTTGCCCTACTTTCTCAAAGATGAAGTGTCTCAGTCTAGCACAGTTAGGACCTCTTCATCTTCTACCCTGTTTCTCCAAGTAGTGGGGAAACCTAGACTTTCGTTTTCTCAAATTCCTATGTTTTTTTTAATACAATTTATCATCACATTGGCTTCCATACAACACCCAGTGCTCATCCCAATGAATCCCCCCCTCAATTCCCATCACCCACTTCCCCTCTCCCCCACCCCCATCAACCCTCCGTTCGTTCTCTGTATTTGAGTCTCTTCTGGTTTGCCTCCCCCCCCTCTCTGTTTGTAACTTTTGTCTTTTTTCTTCTTCCTCTCCCCCACGGTCTTCTGTTAAGGGTCTCAAGATCCACATATGAGTGAAAACATATGGCATCTGTCTTTCTCTGACTGACTTATTTCACTTAGCGTAATACCCTCCAGTTCCATCCACGTTGTTGCAAATGGCAGGATTTCATTCTTTCTCATTGCCAGGTAGTACTCCATTGTGTGTGTGTATGTATATATACACACACACATGTCTTCTTTATCCATTCATCATCCGATGGACATTTAGGCTCAAACTCTGTTCTTTATCTGTGAAGAGGACAAAAGTCATCCCCCACGCAGAGGTGAAATGAATCTCCTTGTAGAATGCTTGCCCACCTGACTCTGTCTGGCACTGTGACATCTGCACGTCGAGCGTGTAGGATCCAGTAAGAGGAAGTCGCCATCCTTTCGTGCCCTTTTCCTCCTGTAGAGTCGCTTTTCCAAAAGCAAATCTCTTAGAGATCCAGCCCAGCTTGTCCCACCCCCAGTCTCTTAATTAATACTGGTTTTGTTGCCGTCCTCTAAAATCACGTGTGAGTTTTCCTGACAGGCCTCCTTTGCTGTCCTCAGTGACCAAGCTGGGTGATCGTATGCCATCCCACACAGGGCGACTTAATCAGATCTCCGTTGTTTCCTTGTGGTTATTGAATGATTTTTTTTAATTGAATATACTTTATTGTCACGCTGGCTTCCATACAGTGGAAGGACATGGCTGCAAGAATTCAGCAAATAAATAGTCGATGGTTCCGATTCTCTGCATGGAACGCAGTAGCCACCCCCTCTGCTTGGATGTTCATTTTTATCCCTTAGTATCAAAGCAGGTAGTTCTCTGGGTTTTTCAGGGGAAAGGAAGACAGAGGAGCGGCAGCAGGACATTTTCCTGTTGGCTGCTGCGAGATGCAGGAGCGGTCCCAGCTCACCTCTCCGGCCTCCTCAGCCAGCCGACCCCTGCCTTTCTGGCCCCCTGTTCCCACGTCCATTCCACAAACCACAGGGAACTTGGTTTTCTTTGTCCTTCTACTTTATCCTTCAACTAATAAATGTTCTATAAAACACTTAAGAAATAAAAGAAGAGCACTTACATCTACCACCAAACATAACCGTTGTTAACATGCCGGCATATGTATACTCATAGATACCATTTTATGTAAATCTAAAGAGATATATACATATTTAATATTCAATATATGCATGAGTGTGTGTATATGTGTGTGTGTGTCAGTCTTCCCCTAGATGCCCACCCCTTTCATGCCCCCGTGCCTTTGCACATGCTCTCATACCGCTCTCTGCCAGAGCTGCCCTCCTCCTTCTTGGTCTAGCAAAGTCCTACTTACTCTTAAAGACCCAGATGAAATGTTGGAGGTAGGCCTGCCTTGTGACCCCAGAGTTTTGTGCATCTAAAGATGGTCTAAAACTGGGAGAGGTGCCCAACACGGCGGGTAACAGTCAGAATTCTGGGCCATAACTGACCTTTCCTTTCAGTTGGCACAAAACCAACAAGGTTGAAGAGGGAGCGGTTCCCCATCTGGCAGGTAGAGTCGCAGGTAATTTTGGCCAGCGTGGTAAGATAGGAAGAGCACAGACTTTACAGTCAGGGGACCTGGATTCCTGTCTTGGCTTTAACGGTTACTGGTCCAGCAGGTTCGTGAACATCCCTGACCCTCGATTTGCCTGTGTCACTTGGGCTAAGAATTCATGCCTCTCCGATTGGAAGGAAGTGAATTGCATAAGAAGCGTAAAGCACAGTGCCTGGCATTAAAAGACACGCTGTAAACATGATTTCCTGTGTTTTTTTTTGTATGCATCATCTTCCCTCAAACCCTGTGAAGAAAAAAAGTCCTGAAAAAATTTTTACTGAGCTCCTGCTCCCCAGAGGAGTTGAGAGGAAATAGGAGATTGTAGCTTTTTCTCCACTTTGGAGAAGGAAGTTTGGTTCTGATGTTCCAAGGACATAAGTGATGGTGCTTTCGCTGAAGCTAGTTGTTCGTAGCACAGGTGTTAGCGTCAGACACATCCTGTGCCCACACCCCCACCCTGTTGCTCCCTAGCTGTGGACCTACCTAGACCTTAAATTTCTTCAT